>JARBWK010000010.1:53123762-53806899 GCA_030556195.1 Anolis apletophallus
CCATTAGGCCACCATTTAGTAATGCGGGGCTTGACAGTTCATATTTTTTCATATCTGTGATGGGTTCTGGAACCAAACCACCATGGAGACTAAGGACCCACTCATTGGATGATCCATTTCCTCTTCTTGAGAATGCATGGCATTAAAGGAAATCTGTCTTTCTACCATTCTTAATTGAAATACACAAGGATGTTCTTCTTCTGCATCCCATTGGCATCAGCAAATCTCATGAGATCTAAACAACAGTTCAATACAACTGGAGAAACAGGTTTTCAGAAAAATCTGTAAATATGATTTTCCATTTTGCCTCAGTTTAACCTCATTTTGATTACCTCTGGGAGTCACAATGCCTGGACCCTTATTTACTCTGAGTCCTCACTTCTAGGGGGTAAAGTAGTTGTCATGAAAAGTAAAGCAGTTTCAATAATATTGTGACAAAGCTTTGCAACACACCTGTTAATGTTGAATGCTTGCTGGGATTTTTGCATTATAAACATTTACAGCATTTTAACTTTACGGCTGTGGACAATCACCAACACCTACAGAACACAGTTTAGACGATCAATATAAAGTCAGTCAGGTATAATTGTCCTAATGCAGAAAGCCCTTGCAACCCCAAAAACAAAGTTCTCATTCATCTTAGTGAAACTAACGCTAGAGTCTTAATGACTGAAAATAGTCTTAAGGCTGATATAATGTATTTGCCTTTGATTGTAGTATTTTTTTTCCATATCCATTATGAATGCTTAAGAGAAATGCCCCATTTCTAAGTTGAGTTTTAGGAAGAACTGATGCTTTAACACTAACGAGAATTCAAAATATCCTTACCTATTTCCTTTATCAAGAATAGGAATTATGGAAATAAGAAATATGGATAGATTGTCTTATCTTTTACAAAAATACAAAAGGAAACCAGAAAAGGAGACAGACTGGTCCCTAATAACCAATTATTTAAGAAATAATGAAAAAATAATTGGCTTAATCTTTTGGATTATGTTTCTCAAGTGTGGTTGTGAGAGTTGTAGTGTCTGGAGGAGTGTGTGGTGTTTTTTTATTTTGTTGTTGTGATTGTGTGGCTGATCATACTGTGGTCAGTGGTTTGTGGTGATTACCAGTGGTCAGTTTTACTGGTTTGGCCAGTGTGGGTGAGGCTGAAGGAGCCTGTCCTTTAGGCACTGTGTGTCCTCGGCAGTCCGACTGGCTGTGGTGTGTGGGAGGCTGTCCTGAGGTGATTTGTTTTGGCGGCAGTTATTTTTAAGAAATTGTTGTGCGCAGGGGGCGGGGCCAGCCCGGGGGAAGGGGGTGGAGTGGTTTTGGGGATGGCAGGGGGCGGGGCCAGGCCGGGGGGGGGGGTGGAGTGGTTGTGGGGATGGCAGGGGTGGGGCCAGCCCGAGGGAAGGGGGTGGAGTGGTTGTGGGGGTGGCAGGAGGCATGGCCTGCGCTGGGAAGCGGCGCCGGCATTTTGTGTGGGCCGATGTCGGCCAATGGGATTCGCTGGCAGCCACGGAGGATGCTGGGAAATGTTGTTTTTTTATCGTTGTTTTGGGGGCCTTCTAGGTTTTTTGGGGGGGGAGTTTCTTTGCTAAAAACATTCCTTGCCTGAGGCCTATTTTTGTTGCCAAGTTTGGCGTCTCTGCCTTGGAAGGTTTCTCTGCCTATGGCAGTCTTTCGATGACGGGTCCTCCTTTATATATATATAGATAAAACAATTTAGAAATTTCAGGAAGGGTTTCATCTATATATATAAAATCCTCCATGTCGTGTTTCCTGGCTCCAAAACAAAGAAACCACACAAGGCAGACACACAAAAATAAGCCACACAACCTCACGCCGAATGAGCTATGTTCTACAACAAAAAACCCCAAAACATTGAAAAAACATTTTTTAAAAACCCAAAACAAAATAAACTACAACTCCCATGATCCTCCATGCTTCAGGCTCCTCTCCTCCCCCCTCCCACATGTCCAACAGAAAAAACCCTCCAAGACCGCACGCTCAAACGTTCGGCGTGCTCCCGATAAACTACAACTCCAAAACTCAAAAATTACAGGCCAGGAGAAGGGGGAAAGGAGGAAAATTGTCTGAAAATGATGCAATGAAGCTTTTGAGGGGGGAATTTCCTTTCCCATCTGGAAAGCTCAGTTGTGTCATTTTCAGGTGCAACTGGGCCCTTAGAAGCCTCCAGCCTTGGCAACTACACATTTTTAAGTCCTTTAAAGCAGGAAAGGGGGCAAGGGAGGGGAGGATGGTACTGACATTTCTCCTCCATGGGCTGCTTGAGTCCATGGAGGTGAGATCGCTGTGGAAACCGCTTCCGAGATCATGGATCAGGAGCAGTTTCTACATTTCCCACACTTTCAAAGATCCAGACCTTACTGAAAGGACAGGATCTTTACAGGTGTTTTTTCTAACTTGGAGTAAACCTAGAAATCCAGGTTTACTCTAGGTTTAACCAGATAAGCCTGATATGTTGTTAGAACATCTCAGACTACTCTGGTTAAAATCCCTGCATTTTAGGCCTCTGTAGATGAGCCTTTAGCTAACTTTTAAAAAATATTTAAGTGTCAGTTTTCAGACATCAGAGGTGTTTCAGATTGTTTTGGCAGGCTGAATCTTCTTCCTAGTGCCTAGTAACATCTTCATCAAATCCCTAGAAAAGATTGAGTGGACCATCTGGTCTGTGTGACATGAATATACATATGTCACCAAATCCTGCTTTATTTTTTAGATAGGATCAAGGAGTTGATTTACTTTTCTAATGCTGTATATACTTAAGTAAATCGGAACATAAGATAGATGAATTATGTGTCAAGGAAAATGTGTAAATGTACAATATGTCCACTTGTCTTAGAATCTAAGGCCTTGATGGCATGCTATGCACCTTGAAAAAATACAATGAATGCCACATCTTCACTCATTGCAAACATTGCCAGGAGTAGTTTTATTTGGCTAGATATTGTAACTAAGAAACTGGATGTATTCTTCTGTACTGAAATCTGATCACTGCTTTTTCTTCGACATCCTAAAAATCCTAAAAACTGTAGAGGTTCTGGTCTGCCCTTGTTGACTTTTCAGAAGCAGAAATTTGCAGCCTGGCTGCTGATGAAGATGTGCCTTGGAGAACATGCTATACCTTTTTTAGCAGAGCTGCACTGGCTGCAAATTAAGTATTGGATCCAGTTCAAAAATCTGCTTGTTACCTTTAAAACTATATCCAGCCTGAACCAACATTCCTCAGGGAGCATTTTCCTCTATATATTTCTCTCTGAACGCTCAGAACTACTGATGATACTGTTGTGTATGCCATCTGTAAGTACTTATAGAAATGGGAAAACTGTGATCTTCAGGATAACTGTTGTGGTTGGGGAAAGGAATTAATGATCCCCTCCTAGTAATCCTTATAAGTAATCCTTATAAGTACCCACAAAAAGGTTGCCTGTCCTTATGTTAGAAGGATAGATTTCATTAGTGTGTGCAACTGAAGTTTCTTGATCGGGGGAATGTCTTTCAGGCAGTCTTTTAAAGAGAATCACCAGTTCTCCTTTTTAACTTGAGCAATTGAAGATACACTAGTACTTGTTTTTCCAGCCAAGGTTCCTGCCATGATTTTCAGAAGCTCCACACTTTTAGTCATTAATGCACTGGTAACTTTGTTAATGCAAACTGGATTGTGAAATGTACTTTTTAAAAGTTGGATTCTTGGCTTTCCTTTTTTTATTTTTTGTTTGCTTTGATACTGTAAGATATTAAAATATCTATTTAAGTATCAGAGAAGTTGGCAGAGAAGTTTCTAACTCAGTGTTTCTCAACATGGGGGTTGGGACCCTGAGGGGGGTCATGAGGAGATGTCAAAGTGGTTGCCAAACACCAGCAGAAAACTTATTTTTTCTGTTGTTCATGGGGGTTGTGCGTGGGAAGTTTGGACCAATTCTATCTTCAGAGGCATTCAGAATGCTCTATGATTGTAGGTGAACTATAAATGCCAGCAACTACAACTCTCAAATGTCACGTTTGGATATTTCCTTCAAACTCCACCAGTGTTCATATTTGGGCATGTTGAGTATTTGTGCCACGTTTGGTCCAGATCCATCACTATTTGAGTCCACAGTGTTCTCTGGATGTAGATGAACTTCAACTCCAAAATTCAAGGTTAATGCCCACCAAACCTTTCCAGTATTTTCTGTTGGTCATTGGGGTTCTGTGTGGGAAGTTTGGCCTAATACAATCGTTGGTGGAGTTCAGAATGCTCTTTGATTGTAGGTTAACTTTAAATCCCAGCAACTACAACTCCCAAATGCCAAAATCAATTCCCTCCCCCCCCGAACCCCACTAATATTCAAATTTGGGCATATCTGGTAATTCGGTCCAGTGAATGAAAATACATCCTGAATATCAGATTACCTTATGATTCATAACTGTAGCAAAATTATAATCGCAACTAACATAATTTTATGTTTGGGAGTCACCACAACATGAGGAACTGTATGAAGGGGTCATGGCATTAGGAAGGTTGAGAACCACTGTAACTGAACAGAGAAAAACAAAATTCCTGTATAGAAGTACAAGTATCTATTAGCAATTTGTAGTCAAGAGGGGAAAAAACTTTTCATATTAACTTGTTTGAATAAGCCAATGATAAGACAAGGTTACAAGAAAAAAACTGTCCTATCATGATTAAGTAGTGTGCTGATATACATAATTGCTCTCACTTAGCTGTCCTTGCAAGTGGGACTGGGAAGCCATTAAAGTCATGGTTTGTGTTTGGTTTCTAACTGGCTTTTTGGGGACAGGGGAACAAGCTCACTTAGTGTGTTTATCAATAAATAAAGGAAACAGTAATTTTTGCTATTGAATGAGGGTTTAAGAGGGGAAACTCAATATGCACTAGCATAATGCACCCTTGCTGATAAGCCAAAATTCTTGTCTTATCACTGTATCTGAATATGGCTATTGTGGCATTTTACTATAAAAAAACAAAAACATCATAAATACGAAGTCAAAAAAGATCTACACTTTAAGTTGTGATTTCTGCATCAATTGTGCAGGCATTGTTGAGCAACCGCCTCAACAAGGGCGCCGAACGGATTTATGGAAGAGACTTATGGAACCCGAAAGGTTCCTGAATGCTCTGAGGGATCTGGAGTCTACTAGCGTCTCAGTCGATGAGCAAGTGTTATCATGGAACACCTCACTGTCTAAAGCTCTCGACGAGATTGCCCTTAGGCGCCCTCTCCGACCCCGCAAGCATCAATCTCCTTGGTATACGGAAGATCTCAGGTCGATGAAGCGAGAGAGGAGACGTACTTTTCCGCCTCGATAGCGTCTGCCAACTCGCACCCGGCGCAATTGTTTAAAGTAATTCGATCTCTGACAACAGTCCCTACTGTCCCAAAAAATAACGATCAGGCCCTTACTGCCGGTGCTTTTCAGAGTTTTTTTGCAGACAAGATACTGAGCCTCCGCAGGGACCTCCCTGCCACGGTTGATACAGTAAAGGAGCTCGAGACTCCGTGGCCCTCCGCCAGGCCCACCCTCGACCGGTTTCGGCCACTGGACGCAGATGCTGTTGATAAGATTGTGGCCGCAACCAGGCCTACCACCTGCTCCCTCGACCCGTGCCCCTCCTGGCTTGTTAGATCTTGCCTGGAGGGGTTACGTGGGCCTCTGTTCAACATCATAAATACCTCCCTTGAGCAAGGAGTGTTTCCAGAGTGCTTAAAAGAGGCGGTGGTAGCTCCATTGCTGAAAAAACCGTCATTAGATCCTGCAGTTCCCTCCAACTACCGACCAGTGTCGAATCTTTCGTACCTGGGCAAGGTAGTTGAGAGGGCAGCAATGGAGCAGTTGCGGTCCTTCTTAGATGATGCAACATGGTTAGACCCCTTCCAGTCCGGCTTCCGCTCGGGGCATGGGACGGAGACGGTCTTGGTCTTCATCACAGATCAACTCCGCTGCCAGCTCAACCAAGGCAGGTCTATGCTGCTCGTGTTATTGGACCTCATGGCAGCGTTTGACACAGTCGATCAAAATCTTTTGATCCACCGCCTAGCCATGGCTGGAGTGAAGGGGACAGCCCTGAAGTGGCTGACCTCCTTCCTCCACCAGCGGTCTCAGCGAGTGAGGAGGGGTGAGGTGGTCTCCAAGGGCTCCCCATTAGTTTGTGGAGTCCCGCAGGGGGCCATTCTCTCCCCTCTGTTATTTAACATCTACGGTATATGCAGCCGCTTGCACAGCTGGTGCGGAGTTTTGGGCTTGAGTGTCACCAGTACGCTGATGACACTCAGCTCATTCTGAGGATGGAGGGCAAAGGCTGCTAGGTTGACAGCAACCCGCAGAAGGGCATTCTCTGTGATCGCACCCACATTGTGGAATGCCCTTCCCCCGGAAACGCGTGCCATCCAGGAACTGCTCCCTTTTAGGCAGGCTTGCAAGACCTACCTATTCCAGCAAGCCTTCGATTTGTAGGTCTTACCTGTGCGCATCCCGCCTTGTATGTAGATTGTCACCTGTGGTGTTGTACTTACACCAGGTTTTTAATTGCTTGCTGTTTTGTGATGTTTTTATGCTATGTTTTAATTTTTAATATTGTTGTATGCTGTTTTTATTCGGTGTTGTGAGCCGCCCCGAGCCTGCCGAGAGTGGCGGCATAGAAGCCTAATAAATAAATAAATAAATAAATAATTGTTATTTTTTGGTTTTGTGTTTTACTTTAGGAAAATTTGGCTCTTAAAACCATTGTCACTCCCCACTAGTAGTTCTGTAATCTATGCATTATATTTTCCCTACAAAAAAGGCCATTGGAATCAGAGTTCACACTGTCTGGCCTGTTATAATCCAGATTACATCTTTTCCTGAACCTCTAAAAGTTCAACTTTTAAAATATTTTTAATATATAAAATTCCAATTCCACATCTAACTGGATTTTGATAAATAAAATCATTAATCTGAGTTTGCAAAAATGACCTTTGAGGCAACAGTAATGAGAAATTTGGAAGGACATGCTGGAAAATGTTAGGATCTGTGGAATGAAAGAGGCACACATTACTTTTATTGGCTTGTCATATTCAGCAGCTCTGCTTGGTTATTTACTACAACAGCTTGCAAGCTCCTCTCTATACTCTGTGCTGGAGGCTTCAATTATAATAAGAGTCTTAGCCCCAATTACTCTTGCAATTAGGTAATTAAAACAATTCACACCCCCTATAAAAAAGTGAACACATAACCAAGAATGTCAGGGTACCTGTTTAAGAAATTCATCTGAACATAATGTGACTAGCAATGACCTTGGGAAACATGCTGAGCTTACCAATTAACAGGGTGAGTTTGGGTACTTTAAGAACAAGGACTGTAAAGAGTGAAGCAAAACTGATTTTCAAAAAGCTACAAACACAATTTGTTATACAACAAAAATCAGCACTTCCTAATTCAGCCAATTTCACAGGCAGTTCTCTTAAGGAGTTTTTAACATCCTTAAGATATGTTTGTTTACTAAAATAGTGGTATGAATTCATGTAAAAATCAAAATTAAGGCACTGATAAAATAAGCAACCCTTAGTATAATCAAATATATGTTAATAAGGAACAGCTATTTGTCTTATCAATAAATGATATACCATTTTACTCAATTCTAATGTTTTGGAAAATGGCATTTATAACCTTTTGGAAAACACCTTTTGGAGATCATAGTGGGGGTTTTTTTTTTTTTTAGAAAAGCATGACCTTTCAGAGAAGAGCCAAAAACTATTTAGAGTAGAATCTTCTATTGTGGTATACAACTAGATATAGTTATGTAAGGTAATTGTTTCAGTTGTTAGACTGAATAACCCGTTATCTCTGATCTGTTAGGAAAACAGAGGTTTTGCGAGTGCATACAAAAAAGCAGTATTTCAGAAGTGCTTTTTAGTGCCCTTTATCTATCTATCTATCTATCTATCTATCTCTCTATCTATATATACTCTCCCATAAAATAACGTGTTTTATCTCATGCACTCAAGAGAAAAAAATGTAGACTTTGATAAACTTAGCCTTGAGAAGAAAAAGGAAAGGATTTGGTTTCAAGATGATGGCTATGATTTCCATCATTGAAGCTGAAAAGCCTTGAAGCTGCAAGGCTATTCAATGCTAATAAAGGTGGCCATTTGCAACATTCACACCTACCTCAAACAGACAAGAGTTCTTTCTCCCACCCTGAACACCCCAGAGATATATAAACCCCAGTTGTCTAGTTTCAAACAGACCTCAAAACCTCTGAGGATGCCTGCCATAGATGCAGGTGAAAGGTCAGGAAAGAATGCTTCTGGAACATGGCCATATGGCCTGGAAAACTCATAGCAACCCAAAGAAAACATTACCCCCCAAATTGAGGTCTTTCTCCTTCAGAGTGACTGGTCATCAATATTTGACAAAACCATCATCTATTTCAAGTCAAAGAAAATAACATTTGCTATGAAGCTGTGACAACAGATGTCATTTCTGGCATGAACATAGTGGAAGAATTCTACTTAGAATAAATAGTTTGTGAATAGAGCTTGGAAAAGGTTGTGAACCCTGTCTGAAGTAGACTGCACGTCCATAAGAATGGTGACAAAAAGAAAGAAAAGGGAAAGAGAAAATAAAAACATACCTATTCATTAAACACCAATTTGTAAATGTCTTGCCTTCTTTCCTAGAGGTGCATACATACATAGCACTGACACTGGGTTTCATTTAGCCAAGTCTGATGAAATATGTCTTCTCCAAGCATTTTCTCAGTCCTCCAGTGAGCCTATGGTATTATTCTGCATTGGCCAGAAGTCCTTAATTTCAGTAGAGTTTACTATAATACGTGATTATCCGTATAAATACCAGGAATGTATTCCCTGCAAATATGGAGGTCCTACTGTATAAAAAAAACCCACATTTTCTGGGTGTTTCAGAAGATCCAAATTGAAGACTGAGCTATTTGGTTCTTCTCAGAGAGAATGTAGAGCTTAGCCACAAAATCCCAGAAAGATAGCTGAAAATTAGTAACTGGTTGCAAATGATATTTATTTCAAGGAATCTGGGTGCTTGTTTCCCTTTTGCTTTGGAACTGGATTGAGCAAATAATTGCCCTTTAAAAAGTACTATATTGTAACATGCACATTTTCCCCCCATTGAATATATGGTTATAACATAACAACATCTGGAAGGTTGCTCACTGAAGTATAGAATCTGGTAGGAGCTTTGTCATCAGCTACTAAACAGTCTATTTACAACAGTTATATTGTATGGTTTCAAAACACATAATTGATTAACTAAAATTAAACACAGGTCATTTTTCCTTTCCTTGTTTCTTACTCTTTGGATAGCTGCATATATCTTAAGTTGTATTGCAACATCAGTTTTGGAAAAATACAAAGAATCTCTACCACAGCAAAGTAATATTTTCCCAACCAGGTTAAAGGTATTTGCTAGAGGGAGTAATTTTGTGCAATTCAATGCTTGGCATTGACACAGCCTTCCTAAAATGTTGAATGTCCAGAACTCTGTTTTTCTCCTTATCCATCTTTTGGCACTTGGAAAGAAATACAATAAAAAGCAATAGAAAGCTTAAAAGGAAAATGTTGATTGTGACACAAATTTCCAAGTGATTTTCTATATCTATACTCATTGTGATTACTTCTTTCTACACATATGTAGCAGATGGAGGGTCCCCCTCCATATCAAATGGCTGCCCTGGCTTCAAAGGAAAAGAAATGCAGGCACAGCTCTATCATGCCTCAGCTTCAGCAGCACATGAAAACCCTCCATCCATCCCAACAAGTACTGTCCTGACGTTCAACAGGGAGAATCATAGAATCACGGTGTTGGAAAAGACCACAACAGCTATCCAATCGAAACCTGTGACATACAGGAAAATACAACTAAAGCACGCACAACAGATAGCCATCCAACTTTTTTGAAAGCCTCTGCAAAAGAATATTCCACAACATTCAGAGGCAGCATATTCCACTGCTGAACACCTCTTACCACCAAAAATATCTTCCTAATGTTTAGATGGAATCTCTTCTCCTACAATTTGAATCTATCACTCCGTGTCCTACAGCTGCAGAAAACGAGCTTGTCCCCTCCTCAAATGTAACATCCTTTTAGATATTCAAACACGGCTATCATGTCCCCTCTTGACCTTTTCTTGAAGCTAAACATACCCAGCTCCCTAAGCCACTACTCATTGGGCTTGGCATTCAAACCCTTGATTATTTTGGTCAGCCTTCTCTAGAGACATTCATTGTTCCATGTTTTAGGACACATCTACACTGACCACTTAATGCAGGTTGAAGGCAGCTTGTGTATCAATGGTTTTAAACTAGGATAAGCTAAGTTAGAAGATACTCTGAAATAGAGCCCTTAATGTGCATCATAGCACTTTAGTGTAAACTACATCATACATTGAAACAGATTTTTTTTCCGTGTCAGGAGCGACTTGAGAAACTGCAAGTTGCTTCTGGTGTGAGAGAGTTGGCTGTCTGCAAGGACATTGCCCAGGGGGTGCCTGGATGTTTTGATGTTTTACTATCCTTATGGGAGGTTTCTCTCATGTCCCTGCATGGGGAGCTGGATCTGACAGAAGGAGCTCTGCGCTTTTCCCGGATTTGAACCTGTTGGACTTCAATCCTGCTGCCATAAGGGTTTAACCCATTGCACCACCAGGGGCTCCTGAGATGAGCACGCCAGCAATCCACACATTCACATTACAGCAAGGGGAGTTGGGCGGGAAAGCCAGATCTTCCATATTGTAGATCTGGAATCTGACTGAACCAATCTCTGTGGTGTATATGAACACCATCAGGGCCTCACAATTGAAAGGAAAAATATAAATGTGAGATAAGAGCTCTGAACACAATATTAAATTGTTTTGTACATAAAGAATATCAGAAAAATTCCCAAAATGTTTATAAATCATTCATTTGTGTTATTTTATCGTATTTTGCTTTAAAAAGACATAGTAGGATGGGTTAACAACCCAATTCTGAAAGAAATGGCATTATAATTGTGGCTATTCAACTCAGTCATGATAAACTGTTTTCTAGCTTATTAAGCTGAATAAAAGTAGACATCTGAAAGTATAATATACTGAAAGTATAATTTCCTGGTATTTTATTCCACTCATTTATTAATTGAATCTATTATTTTAACATTAAGCTGTATACTCAATATTTGATATTTTCTAGGATTAACATACCCAAACCAAACCAAATTCTACCACAAAGTCTAATATAAAACAGATCCCTTGCATGGAGTCCAAAGGCACTTGTAATGCATCATCCATAAAACGTTTGGCAAGGGTTAATTTTTTGTTCTTTAATAACAATACCCTTTAAATCCAGACAGTTCTTTAAACTATTAGCCAACTGTTTAATAGAGAGTGCAAACAACAGTTGAGATAGCAGATACCCTTGTCTGTGATCCCCACTGATTTGAACAGCCTTTGAGTCAAAGTTATTTGTTCCGAGAATGGTAAGATTATTTTTATAGTTAAAAAAAAAGAGCCCTGTATAACCATTTTCTCAGCAGCTGGTCTCTGAAGGAATAATACCACATACTTTTCAATGGACTAGACTGAGACTCAAGTGGAAAATTAACTGTACGTGTTCAAAGGAAAGGTTAGGGGGTTAGAGCCTTTAATGGAAACAACACTTTAGGGAGGAAAAAAATAGTGATGGCCTGATCTAGATTGGGAGCATGTTCTAGACTGGACCCCAAAAGCTGCCTTTGCTGCAAAATAAAAGCAGCATATTAAACATACATAAGCATGACTAAAACCATACATAGTCTCATGATTAATCACTTAACTAAATTAATAAAGTATATGTTATATGATACTGGCATTTCCTCTTCAAAAAACAGATTCGAATTTGTCCTTTTAAAACAGTTTAAAATGCTCATTTAAAAAATATTCTATTTTAAAAGATTGCTGGAGCAAAAAGGCTTTAATCTGTCCCTGGAAAAACAATGATGACATTATCATTCTGGCCTTCCTGGGAAGAGAATTCCAGAGCCGAAGGGCAGCGACTGAGAAAGGCCTTTCTTGCTTCCCCACCATGTGTTCTTATAATAGTGGTGGGACTAAGAGAACAATAATAATAATAAAATAATAAAAAGAAGGTTCTCACCTTATGATCTCTGAGCCAAGCCTGGCTCATACAATGAGATACAATCTGTCAGTTAGCCCAGAACTAGAACTGAAATGTGCCCAGAAACAATCTGCCAGACAGTGGAGCTGTTGCAACAGGAAGTTGTGTGATCCCTGTAGCCAGCCCTAGCTAACAATCTAGCTGCAGATCTTTGGACCATCTGCCTTTACAAAGCAATACAATGATAGGTATTCCAATATGTTTGTTTGGCTGTTTTTCTTTTCTTCTGTTTGAGGCAATAAAATACTTTGAGGAAGTTTTGATGGGAATTTTCATGTTTTCTTCTCTTTTTAAGTGGATCATTTTTTAAAAGGAGTGAAAGAAGCAGAATGTTAATACTAGGAATATTCCATAATGAGTAAACAGTGTAGTATAGTGGTTTGAGCATTGGGCTATGACTCTGAAGAGGAGGGTTCAAATCCCCACTCAGCTATAAAAACCCACTGGGTGACCTAAGTGAGTCACATAGTCATAGGACTTCATCCCACATAGGTAGGAAAATGGGGAGATTAATTATTGGTGTCATGCTTCATGACACCCCATCTTAAAGCTAAACAGATAATTTGCTAACCTCCATCACATGTTTTATCTAGTCTGGTTTCTTTATCAATTATCCAGTTGCTGTGCCATCACATGGGAGAGATTTGTCTCCCCCCACTGTCTCCAGCCTCATGTTCTTCCTTCCATTGTGTCCAAATGATAATGGTGGAAACAGGAGCATCAATGGGCATGTCAAGACTGCCCACACGAATATGTCACCAACACGATTAAACACAGATAAATACGGCAATTGCCATCCCACTTGATATTTGCGACTTTAACCCATGTCTATACACGGAAAGAACAATGAAGTTACTTGCTGCCCGACTTAAGAATCTTTGTATTTCAAAACACTTAAAAAATGGGAACTACCTTGG
Organism: Anolis apletophallus; assembly: GCA_030556195.1. Classification (NCBI taxonomy): domain Eukaryota; kingdom Metazoa; phylum Chordata; class Lepidosauria; order Squamata; family Anolidae; genus Anolis; species Anolis apletophallus. Next base: position 53,136,835 of record JARBWK010000010.1, read on the forward strand.
AACCCACAGAATGATCTTGCGTTGTCTTGTGTTGTTTGTATTTTAAGTGTGTAGAAACACTTCAAACAAAGCATGTGATGAAGTCCTAACCTCAGAAAAGCCTATGATCGATTTGCCTTAGGTTCACCATATGTCAGAAATGACTTGAAGACACAACAACAACAACCTAACTAATAATAAGGAAACAAGAATAATAGTTTTATTTTTGAAATCCTTTAAAAAATAACTTTCTAAGCTCCAAACCACAACAATCACCTAATTCTAACTTGGAATATATGTGGCATCTCCAACTCTAATTAACAATACCAAAAAAAATTACATCTGAAAAACAAGTATTCTGAGTTTTCTCCCCCTCTCTCCCTGACCTCAAACTAAATAATAAAAGCCATACCCTTGGTGTAGGGCATGCCTCAGTTTTACAGTATTTTCATAAGGTAATACATATTCCTGCTTAGTACAAAGCAAGCCTGGCTTTTCCCTATGATTTGAATTATCAAATGCATTAATTGTATCTCAAAGCTTTTCAGTCATCACTTATTGCTTTTGAATTACAAAGCAGCAGTCTTCGCAGAGAGCCCTAGTTCACTGACTGTACCTAACCTTATTTTCAACATGGTGATCAATAAGAAAAATAATTAGAATGAATTCAAAGAAATACTTCAGTCTGCCAGCAAACAGTCACATAAAAATATCAAAGCCTTAGCAGAACATAAAGCACCAGTATCTTCTAAATAGACAAAACCTATTTCCAAGGATTCATTTTACTTCAGAACATCTTCTTCGCCATTTGTGTCTCATACTTTGGTTGGGAAAAAGTATTCAATGATTAGGTGCCATGTTCTTCATGTTTCCAGATAAAAGGTAACTTCTATAATTTGTATGTCTCTTATTCCCTATCTCAAGTAAGTGAGAGAGCTTGATACACTTACTATGGTAAATGTCATGCCCACACAAAGAAGCTTTTAACGTTTCTTTGTCAAGCCTCAGTAGTTTTCTTAGTTAGAATAGTTTCAGTTATTTTTGTATAGTTTTCTGTGGGAGGAAACCTTAATCAAACCCTATCCCTTAAGGAACACACCCCCCTTCCCCGCCCCGACCCAAGGAGGAGATTACAATCCTCCTGGACAGCTCCTTTGCAGCCATTTAGTTAGTCAAGGGCTGCCAGGAGTTTAGAGGCTGCCACCTTTAAGGTTTTGGAAAGTTCAGTTTAAGGTTTAGGAAATTCCAATTTAAAGTTTAAGAAACTCCAGTCAGAGTTTGAAGAAACTAAGTTTAAGAAGTCAAAAGTTAACAAAGATACTCAGAAGTAATCAAAAGACTATAAGTTAAGTTCTGAGGTCCCTTCTGTTTCTTTACAGCATTTGCTCATTAGGCAGATCCTGAGAGGAGTTTGGGTTTTGATCTTTCATACAATTACATTATTTTTGTTTATTGTTACACATTTTTGTTGTGAGTTTCCAACTCTGTTCTCGCCGAGAATTGGGCACCCAAAAGTTAGCTCAAGGGACAAATAGAAAAATTTAACATAAGGATAGGCTTCACTGATCTTATTTGTGGATTTGTGTATAGATCTGAACAAGTTAACACATGGTGCAGTGATGCTACAAATAACCTGTTTCCAAGCTGTCTGGAGCATCATTTCAGAGTAGATGCAGAAATTAAATAGTAACTAGTATAACTGATACAGAACCTATGTTATATCACAACTTACTTGGAAACTGTATTCTCCAAAGAAATATAAAACTTGACTTTGGTCTCATGGATAAGATCATATTTCAATACAATTTGTTTATTTATTTCATACATTTATTTCCCATCATTCTCTCTCTCTCTCTCTCTCTCTCTCTCTCTCTCTCACACACACACACACACACACACACACCCTCCGGGGAGGTGGGCTCAGGGCAGCCTCAAAACCGGCAACCATTAGATGCCAAACAAAAACAATTATAATAATAATTTACATTTAAAACATCAAACATAAAAACATATAATTAAAATGACACAAGATCAAGTCATAATCCAGGTCTGTCCACTGTAGGTCAGATAAAGTGTTCTCATTATCATCGCTGCATCTGCTGCTCTAATGCTTGGTCCCACACCATGTTTTAACTTTTTTCCTAAAGGACAGGAGGGTGTGGGTGAATCTGATTTCATTAGGCAGTGTGTACTACAAATGGGTGGCCACCACTGAGAAGGCCCTGTCTCTCGTCCCCACCAGCTTCACTTGCAAGGGTGTTGGGATTGAGAACAGGGCATCCCCAAATTATCTTAACCTCCAAGGTAGATCGAAGAAAGAGATACATTCAGACAGGTAAGCTGGGCTGGAATCGTTTAGGGCAGGGGTGCTCATTAGGTAGCTCGGGAGCTACTGGTAGATCTTTGGCCCTCTTCCAGGTGATCTTCGGGCCTTACCAGCTGGATGGGGCACTCCTGCCATGCACGCGCACACCCTGCGTGCACGCGCGCTCCTGCTGCTGGCTTCCGCTTTCGCGGTGCTTCTTTCGCCTGCGGGGCATTGCAGGAAGAAGGAAGCACGAGGCAAGGCCTCTGGGGGGAGCACCCTGCCTCTCTCTCGTCCAGAAGCAGCTGTGCAGCCTTCATTGCCGGCGAGACAGGCAGGGTGGAGCGCTCCCTCTGGATGCCCCGACTCATGCTTTCTTCTTCCTGCAATGCCCCGCAGGCGGAAGAAGTGCTGCGTGGGCGGAAAACAGCAGCAGGAGCACACGTGGTGGCAAGAGCGCACGGCGGCGGGGGCAGGTAGATCTTTTGGACTTGGTTGCTTTACGAGTAGCTCGCATGCTGAAAAAGTGTGAGCACCCCTGGTTTAGGGCTTTATAGGCTAAAGCCAGGACTTTGAATTGTGCTTGGTAACAAATTGGCAGCAAGTGGAGATAGCACAACAGGGGGATGGTATGTTTCCTGTATGCTGCTCCATACCTGAAAATTTATTTAATGTTTGGTAAACATCTTTGCAAATGTTTAAAGATTTCAAAATTTCAAAAAGAAACTGTGCTGTTTCTCTTTCTCTTGCTCTTTTTCATTGTTTTCTCTGTCTCCAGATAGTTAGGGTCAGGATAAATAGCTCTTGCCAAAGATTTGGGTCATTTTCTATCCTCCCCTGTTTGTGAACTCACTCCACTTTCTTGAAATTGGGGCTGAATCTGCAATACAATATATATGTGAACTGCATTATGTGGTGAGTGTAGACCCATATAATGCAATTTGAGCCATATTCAACTGCGTGACATGAGTCTAACTGACTAGTACACCCATATCATGGCAGTGTAGATCCAGCCTAAGTCATTTTCTGCACCAGGTCCTCGGGTCACAGTCTGGCCATATCCAAACTCAGATAGCATAAGAAGTGGAACAAAGTATCAGGCCCATCATGCTATATGAGCCCTAGCATGTTATGTGTTTTGGCAATTTTGGTAAAATGGGTGTTCACCCTTGATATACGTGCACTTGGCATTGCTAATTGTTGACTCAAAGACTACCGATAAATACATAATGTCATCAATTTTATTCACACACACAATATAGGAGAAAAGTGGAATATTAATTAATTAATTGTAATTTTTTTAGGTGAGGGGTGTACAAAAGAGACAGCAGATTATGTTAAAACAGACAACATAAAATCAAGTTGCTTATATCTCCCAAAGAAGTTTATGTTTAAGCATCTCACTATTATATGGAACCAAACCATTTGAAGGAAGCTAGCAAGGCAGGGATGACCTTATTCCCAGCCTATTCATGGGGAAATAATAAACATACATGTAATGTATGTTCCATTTTTTGTTATATTTACACAGAAAAAAATTTGAGATGAAAAGTATAATTAAAATACAACTAAAGTCATTTCAGCCTGGATCTATTTTAAGTTATTTAGTGAAACAAATAAATGAATGTAATTTATGATATTTAGTGCAAAATAATATCCCAATCCAGATTGTAATATTGTTAACCTAGAAATACATAAGACAAAACAAAATTATGGTTACTTTTTATTAAAACACATTTTATTTAGTAACCAATGTATTTTATGACTTCTTTCTTTCATTACTGAAGATACCTTGTAATGTCAAACTATTTAGCTGTGACAGCTGGTGAGAAATCAGGCTTAAGAGTTTTCTCATTAAAAGTAATGCTATGTTAGTAGCCAAATACTTGAAAATGTGAAATGTTAAAATTTAATGATCTGGAAAAACCATTTTGGCTTTGTCAATTTCAGCTTCTCAGCCAAAGTTTGCAAAAAAACACATAGGGTACACATTAAGTGTCTTTAAAAGTAATAAGGAAGGCAAATAAATTAGGTTAAGTCTTAACATTTTAAGAAACTATTGTACAAGAGAATCTGAGATGTATCAAGTTTGATGTTGAGAATGTTGGGTATCTCTATGCATATCAAGATGTGGAAGTCAGGTCATTAAAGTCTGTCTAATAGAATCCTGATAGTAGCAATTTAGATAGTGGTTCTCAACCTGTGGGTCCCCAGATGTTTTGGCCTTCAACTCCCAGAAATCCTAACAGCTGGTAAACTGGCTGAGATTTCTGGGAGTTGTAGGCCAAAACACTTGGGGACCCACAGGTTGAGAACCACTGAATTAAGGGAGGGCAATTTGAATGCCCAGCCAGAGAGATCTAGGGTTTGTTTTGTTTTTTACCACAAACCCCTGTGTTTCTACAGGATATCATGACAATTACATCCTGTAGAAAATACAGTCAGCCCTCCATATTAAGAAAGGGCTGGGGCACAGAACCCTTACAAAACTAAAAAAACTATAAATATATCTTGTGCTTGAATGTTCCCAAAGTAGAAGTGGTTGGCATGTAGGCTCAAGTGCCCCTAGACAGCAAAGCAACCACCTCTTTTGCTTTTGGAATGAGAAAAAACAACAGAGAAGTGTTTTCCCTGCTCCTTCCAGAAGTCGGTGATTATCAATTTTCCCTGGGCAGTGTGAATACTGAGTTGCTGTGGGCTTTTTGGGCTGTATGGGTTAGGGTTCTCTCCTGATGTTTCACTGGATATGTGGCTGGCATTTTCAGAGGTTCTGTTGACAGTGAAGTAAGTAGTATGTCTCTATCTGTGGAATGTCCAGGGTGGGAGAAAGAACCCTTGTCTGTTTGAAGCAAGTGTGGATGTTGCAATTACCAAGCTGGGGAACACGGGAAGAGCCTCTTCGAAGACAGTAAATACAGTTGGATGTCCCCTGGGTAACGTTTCTTGTAAACTGCTAATCTTTCCAACCCAAAAGCATTGCTTTACAACATTCTATGTAATGCTTTTGACAAGAATAAATAGTTAGCAAGCTTGAATTAGCATTGAATAGCCTTGCAGCTGCAAAGTCAATCAGCGGGGGCATTTGCATACAGATAGCATGGCTGTTGTTGCCTAGAGGGATCCTTGTTTTTAGAGGTGTTAACTGGCACTTGATTGCTCTCTGGAATTCTCATTTCTGAATGGTGTCCTTTCCCACTTTATCACACTAGAGAGAAAAAATCCACTTAAATTCCAGTTTCTGCCTCCTGCAGAATTCTGGAGTTTGTAGTTTAATGAGGCTATTAAAGGCTCCTCCCTAAAGTACAAACACCAGGTTTCTACAGAAGGCAGAAATCTGATTTTAAGTGGATTTTTTCTCTAGTGTGATGAGGCCTTAGACTAAAGCATCACACTAGAGGAAAAAATCCACTTAAAATCGTCTTGATTCTGGTTTTTTAGAATTGATACTTCTTCCTTTTGCCTCGGTATGACTAAAAAGAAAAATGTGTTTCCCTTCAGTTTCCAAGTGCAGAAGAAGATGGCTCAGCTTTCACCACCTCTAGGTAGCATGACCCCTTTCAATTGTGGAATAAGTGAAAAGAAGGAAAATGTTTCTTTTCACTCCTTCCAAAGGCATGAAACCAATAGCCTCCCCACTGCTGGGAAGGATGACCCCCTTTGAATTTTAATGGGATTTTGGCCCGTATTAAAAAGAGTATAGTGTCTAGATCCCGGGAAGTCATGCTACTCCTCTATTCTGCCTTGGTCAGACCACTCCTGGAATACTGTGTCCAATTCCAGGCACCACAATTGAAGGGAGATGTTGACAAGCTGAAATGTGTCCAGAAGAGGGCAATTAAAATGATCAAAGGTGTCGAGAACAAGCCCTATGAGGAGCAGCTTAAAATGCTGGGCATGTTTAGCCTGCAGAAGAGAAGGCTGAGAGGAAACATGATGGCCATGTATAAATATGTGAGAGGAAGTCATAGAGAGGAGGAAGCAAGTTGGACTGGATGGCCCATAAAATCTCTTCCAACTCTATGATTCTATTACTTCAGAATGAGTTAATAGGAGGGAAAGCCCACAAAAGTTGAGGACTTGTAGTTTGAAGGCCCTATTACTCTTTAATGTGCTACATTACTGCACTGTACTTTGCTGTGACAGACTAACATTACTTTTTTTTTCTTTGAAACTAGGTAAATAATCATTTATACAAAAAAAAAAACCAGGTACATGGGGATATATCATACAGGTCAACAAATGTCTCTGTTCTCCATACTTCAGTAAATAAAGGTCAATGACATACATACATACCCTGTCGAGGCTCTTGTTTCTCTCTGGGATAGGGAGATGACAAGGGCTATTGATACGATCGCTCCAGAACGCCCCCTCTTGAGTAACCGAGCTAAACCAGCTCCTTGGTTTACTGAGGAGCTGGCAGCAATGAAGCGAAAAAAGAGGAGGCTAGAGTGCGAGTGGGGTCGGACGCGGAGCAGATCAGCTCGTGCGCGCCTGGTCCCCTTTTTGAGGACTTATGATGCAGCAACAAAAGCCGCACAAAAACATCTATCGCGCCAAGGTGGCGCCACGAAGAACCGTCCAGCGGAACTGTTCTGAGTCGTTAGGGGTCTTTTAAATCCGCCACAGTGCGAGATCCCTGACGGCTCGGTGGTACGCTGTGAAGAATTTGCTAAGGCCTTGGATAAAGTGCCGCTGATCCGTTCGATTTCGATACCACTTTAACGGCAGTCTCTAAAGATGTGACACGAGCATCTGCTTGTCCGGTTTTAATGGATTCGTTTCAATTGGTTCAGCTCGAGGATGTGGACAAGATCCTTGGAGAGCGAGGCCCACTACATGCATCCTAGACCCCTGCCCATCCTGGCTGATAAAGGAAGCCAGAGGGGTTTGGCAGAGTGGGTGAAGGTGGTGGTTAATGCCTCCTTACAGGAGGGCAAAATTCCAGCCAGCTTAAAGCAAGCTGTTATAAAACCGCTGTTGAAAAACCATCACTGGACCCCACTCAATTAGTGAACTATCGGCCAGTTTCCAATCTCCCCTATTTGGGCAAAGTCATGGAACGTGTGGTGGCCTCGCAACTCCAGGGTTTCTAGGTAGACACTGATTATCTTGATCCGGCACAGTCTGGCTTTAGGCCGGGACATGGTACTGAAACAGCTTTGGTCGCCTTGGCAGATGATCTATGTCGGGAACTCGGCAGGGGGGAGTGTGTCCCTGTTGGTTCTGCTGGACCTCTCAGTGGCTTTCGATACCGTTGACCACGGTATCCTTCTGGGTCGCCTTGCAGATATGGGGCTTGGGGTACTGCTCTGCAGTGGCTCCAATCCTTCCTGGAAGGTCGTACCCAGAAGGTGTCATTGGGTGACACCTGTTCGGCTCCACAGCCGTTGTCCTGTGGAGTCCCTCAGGGTTCAGTTCTGTCCCCGATGTTATTCAACATCTACATGAAACCACTGGGAGAGATCATTCGGAGTTTCGGAGTAAGGTGTTATCTGTACGCAGATGACGTCAAGATCTGTCACTCCTTCCCACCTGTCACCAAGGAGGCTGTCCAGGCCTTGAACCGGTGCCTGGCCGCTGTGTTGGACTGGATGAAGGCTAGCAAATTGAAACTAAATCCAGACAAGACAGAGGTCCTCCTGGTCAGTCACAAGGCCGAACAGGGCATAGGGTTACAGCCTGGGTTGGATGGGGTTACACTCCCCCTGAAGACGCAGGTTCGCAGCTTGGGAGTGATCCTGGATTCATCGCTGAGCCTGGAACCCCAGGTCTCAGCAGTGGCCGGGGGAGCTTTTGCACAGTTAAGACTCGTGTGCCAGCTGCGCCCGTACCTTGGGAAGTCTGATCTGGCTACGGTCGTCCACGCTCTGGTCACATCCCGAATAGATTACTGCAACGCACTCTACGTGGGGCTGCCTTTGAAGACAGTTCGGAAATTGCAATTAGTCCAGCGGGTGGCAGCCAGATTGCTAACGGGAGCTACATACAGGGAGCATACCACCCCCCTGTTGTGTCAGCTCCACTGGCTGCCTGTCCAATTCCGGGCTCAATTCAAAGTGCTGGTTTTGACCTTTAAAGCTCTATACGGTTCTGGCCCAGCTTACTTGTCCGAACGCATCAGCCGCTATGTCCCACCTCGTAATCTAAGATCATCCGGGAGGCCCTGCTCTCACTCCCGCCTACGTCTCAGATGAGGCTGGTGGGGACGAGGATAGGGCCTTCTCGGTGGTGGCTCCCCACATGAGGAATGCGCTTCCTAGTGATGTACGATCCACCACATCCCTCCTGGCCTTCCGGAAAAAGTAAAATCCTGGCTGTGGGACCAGGCATTCGTATACCAGCACAAGGCAGCATTTTAGATTGGTTTTTAATGAAAGTGGGTGATTATGGCCAATGTTTTTATGGACTGAACATTGTTTTAATCCAGAGTGAATGTGTATGGTGCTAATGTAGTTGTATTTTAATGTATTTTTAATGTATTTTAATTGTTGAAGTGTTTTGGGGTTTATATTGTTATTATGTGGGCATCGAATTGTGCCGTACTGTAAGCCGCTCTGAGTCCCCCCTTGGGGGTTGAGAAGAGCGGGGTAAAATCCCGAAATAAATAAATAAATAATTCAGTAAGGGAAGGTCAGTTCTAGAGTATACATTTCTAGCCCATCACAAATCAAACGATAGTAATTAAGATGCAATTGTAAGACCATGTAATATTTGTACAAAGGTCATATAAGGGATTATCTACCTTGGCATATTTCTGCCATATAACAACAAGAACACTGAAGCAATTAGTGCTTGAAACAAATTGCTTGCTATCAGAACAATTTTATACATCTCCAATGGACATCTGTTAAATCTGCACTTTTAATGACTAATGCTAAATTTGGGAGACTCAGTATTATAACAGCACCATTTATTTGATGTTAAAGTTCTCATTCCTATTTTAACGAAGCAATGTTTTCTTATTTTCTTCAGGGAATAAATGAGAAGTATCCAAAGCAATACGGAAAAATCTATGTAATAAGTATTAATTCGTTTGATGCCACTTTGGCATGCAACCTCATATCTACTGATAGAAAATGAAGCCATTCTGCACTAATCAGTCCTAACACAGGCTGAGCAAAGATCATACATTAACTTAAATGAAGAAGTTAGATTGTACAAAGGTTTAAAAGCCTAAATGAAATAAGGTATTTTGCGTTATCAATTCAATTTTAAAATACAAAGCAGGTGTACTACATGGGTTGTTAACCAACTAACAAAGTATAGCATGCTCTAAAATGAATCTAAAAATCTGATCTAATCACCATACCCTAAATCAATTTGTTAGTCTCATCTAAAATAAGTCAACATACAAATGGCTAGCAGCAAAAGCAAGGCTTTCAAAAACAAAGTTTGGTGGAAGAAAAGCAGCCTTGGCTAATTTACAATAAGGTAAATTGTGAAACAGTGATTCCTAATCCCAAACATCTTTGTAGAAACCATATTTTCTGTCTTTGGCCAGGATTTGTTTATCTCTAAATTTCCCTGTACAGCTGAGAGTAGATGTTTAGAAATTCAACCAAATTCATCATATTCTGGGCTCCTTGAGGAAGGATATAGACAAGCTGGAGCAGGTTCAGAGAAGGGCAACAAGGAGGATAAGAGATATGGAGAACAAAACAAATAAACATTGAGACAGCTGAGCATATTCAGGCTGGTTTTTTTGGGGGGGGGGAGGTTGTGTGTGTCAGGAGTGACATGAGAAACTGCAAGTCGCTTCTGGTGTGAGAGAATTGGTCGTCACAAAGACGTTGCCCAGAGGATGCCTGGATGTTTTGATGTTTTATCATCCTTGTGGAAGGCATCCTGTTTAATATTATTTTGCTTATGCCCCACATGTGGAGCTGGAGCTGATAGGTTGAGAGGTGACAAGATCACACTCTTTAAATATATCAAGGATGGTCACAGATAGGAGGGGACAGGTTTATTCTCAGTTTTCCTAGAGGATAACACCAGATCTATTAGTTTTACCATGAAATAAGTAGATTACAATTCAACATTCAAACGAACGTCCAGTTGGCAAGAGCTGTTCCACAATGGAGCCAGTGAACTAGAGATGTGGTTGAGTCTTTTCTCTAGATATCTTCAAAAAGAGGCTAACAGTGCTTGATTTTCTGCATTGAGCTGGGTTAGTGCCGGATGGGCTTGATGGCTTATGAGGCTCTTCCAATAATGTGATTCTATGCTTTAGTACACTTCTGCAAACACTTTAAGTACTTCATCACATCCACTTTAAATCCAGTTTCTGCCTTGTAGTTTAGTGAGGCTGTTAAAGGCTCCTCCCTAAACAACAAACCCCATAATTCTGCAGGAGGCAACAACCGGGTTTAAAGTAGATTAATTCTCTAGCATGATAAGGTCCCAAGTTATATATCTGGCTATATTTGTTCTTGACATTATTCTATACTCACTCACTCACTTACAATATGTAAATTTCATTTTCCTGGTCTGTTTTAGCTTTTTAATACAAAAGGAGCACAACAGTAAGTTTTGAAGTACACCAAACTTGTCTTTTCTTTCATCTTGCTTGTGGGCTTGACATAACAGGTTGCAACATGAGAGAAAGACCAGGAAAAAAAACTTTGACACTTTTATGATGAATGCAAGTATAGTCCATCTCCCATTTGCACTTAGAATAGTAACATGAATGACCCACCATTTCAGTATAGCTTTGCCCAGAAGGAGGAACACTAAAATGCATTTAAAAGACTGTAAAGTTCTGAAGCTATGGTGAGTTTTATTACATTTATCTTCAGGTGCTGTTTTTCAGCCTGTATTTAGATTTTATTGTTTTATCTTTTACAACTGAGTTTACTTTTATTTTAAGCTTCCCATAGAAGATTTATTATTGGATGATGTATAAATATTGTAAAATAAATATCCAAAGTAAATAAAGACAAAATTGGCAGGAGAGCAATTAGTTCTCATTAAATCTGTGGGGAAGCCAAAGTCACCCTGAACAGTCTATTTCAGGCCATTCATGTATAAGTCAAACATAAAGTAGGAAAAACAATCAAATGGGTATTCCTTGAGATGTTAGGTTCATTTAATGACAATCCAAATAGAAAACTGTAGTTCTGTCGGCTAATCAGCTTCACACATGAGAAGAAAGTGACATGTTGTTGAAATAATAACTTCTGGTTAGAAAAGACACAAGCAAAATTATATCAAACAGCATGCCTGCATGCATTCATTTGGTAGGTTGTTTGTTTCATATTGTACTATTATCCTGGGAAGGATCCTATATATCTTGATGAGTTTATAAGTAGGACCAAAACTTCTCAGTTGTATGTCATCTTCAGAATAGGTTTTTCTTTCAAAAGAAAAAAATGTTGTAGGGGCAGTTATTGGGTTCTTGTGAATTTTCCAGGCTGTATGGCCATGTTCTCTTCTGAAACATGGCCATACAGCCCAGAAAACTAACAGCAACCCAGTGATTCCAGCCATGAAAGCCTTTGACAATACAGAGGCAGTTATGTTTTAAATTAACAATTAGAAGTATGCTGGGGGGCGGGGTGACGGTTAGGCAATACCCTTATTAGAAAATGAGAAACACCTGAAAAATCTAATGTAAGTGAACCACAAACTCAAAGAGAAAATAAAAAAGAGAAAGATTAACTGGAAGAAAAGAAAAACAAATCACCAAGGAAGGGTACAGATAGGAAGCCCAAACTTGCAGGAATCTTATAAAGAAAGCTAACACTCAGAATGAGCTAAGACTGGCTAGACAAGCAAGGAGCAACAAAATAAAATTATCAGATATAGTAAAGTCAAAAGAATATACAAAGGGCTGATCTACTCTGACCCATAATCCAGGACCAGATATGGTCCTCACAGGGATTTCCCCAGATGCTGTGAAGGCAATGGCACATGGTCCATGCTAGCAAACTTCTCAATAATTATTTTTCTTCCATTTCTCCCCCAAAAGAGAACCATGTACATCCATGCAGGAGCAGATGATCTATCGAGGGATCTGGATTGCAAATCAAAATTCATATGTAGTCAAGAATTACCTAGCAAATTAAGTGAGTTCAAATCTGCAAGGTTCGATGAACTTCATCACAAATTACTGAAGATATACTCTCTGAACCATTTGCCATCATTTTTGAAAAAAAATGGAGGACTGATGAAATGCCAAAGGACTGGAGAAGGACAGTTATTGTTTCTGTTTCAAAAAAATAAAATAAAAAGATTCAGAAAACTGGTCAAACCTAACCTCAATGCCAGGAAAAATATTGTAATTGATTATAAAGGAATCTATATACAAGTATCTTGACAATGCAGTGATCAATATGTATAACAAATCCTACCATACTAAGTTCATATCTTTCCCCCCAACCTGGTCACTAGTTGTGTATGGTAATAATGCTATAGATGTCTAGATTTCAGCAAAGCATTTGATAAGGTCCCCAGCAACATTTTGATTAGCAAATGATTAAATGTTTAATAGATGGGGAAACTGTCAGAGGAATCCATAACTGGATAGGAAACCAAGAGTTGACTCATTATCAATGGCTGTACTTCAAACTGGAGAACCTCAGGGTTGTGGTCTAGGGGCCATTACTCTTCAATGTTTTAGCCTGCACTAATGCTGTTTTTTAGTCCACATTAATAAAAATATAGTTTTGAAGTCAAGAGAAGTAATATGTAGCTCCACTATATATGCTTGTCGCACCTCATCTGGACTACTGAGCTCAGTTCTTGGTGATATATTTTAAGAAAGAAAAAAACAAGCTGGAGCAGGTTCAAAGAAGGGAAACAAGGATTATAAGAGGTATGAACAAAACATATGAAAATGGTTTTAAGTTACAGGAGGGAAGATTTTGATGATAATTAGATGGAACATCTTTTAACATAGAGAAAATCACACCTCCAGTATAACCATACAAATTTGGAAGAGCAAAGGAGACATCTGCAATTGTTCAATATACTGCCAAAGATGCCCATTATCTCATGCAATGAAAGTATTTGAAAGAAAACTGGATGTAAGGTTAAGATATCACACAGCTGTTACACCAAATCAGTGTGGTTTTATCGGGGAGTGTGACACAATAGATGCAATACATGCTGACCGGTTACTCATGGAAAAACATAGGGAAAATAAGAAACCACTGCACTTTACATTCCTTGATCTCGAAAAAGCATTTGATCGGGTTCTCCATGACCTGATCTGGTGAGCACTATTGTCACATGAATTACCAGAAGACTATGTAACACGGATAAACCTACTATACAATAATACAACAAGTATGGTTTGCTGCCCTGCAAGGATTTCACCATGCTTCAACATCACTGTTAGCGTGCATCAGAGATCAGCACTCTTACCATTACTATTCATACTCAGCATGGACGCTGCCTTATGTTGCTCAGATCCAGACTATCTGAAGAGTCGTATCTTCTTGCATGAGTGTACCAGGTTCTAAGATCTGCTGTAGTACCACCATATTTTTGTTCAATGGGAATAAGGAAGTGGGTTGTCTTGTTCCCAGCAACTTTTTCCCAAGTGGTGCTGAAATAGATTTCTCATATGTATCTCTTTTTCTTCTCTCCTAGTTAACCCTTTTATCTGTGAAAATGCTTCTGCTCTGGCAATATTTGAGAAATTAACTGAATATGTGATGTTTTAGTGGTGTTCTGTCTTGTTGGTTTTTACCTGCATTCTTTTACTGAACTTTTGAAGGGATTAAATTCTACAGAGTACTTAATTACATGTTTAAAACAGCTCTTCTATGTTTTTGTTGATGTTATCTGTATTTGTTTAAAATTATTTCAAATTGCTAAGATGGCTATATGTTGGGGAAATGATTGAGTAAATACTAACAAGAACAACTCCTCAGAACTCTTTATCAAGCTAAGCAAAAACACAGATGATGGTGAAAGAAACAGAATGGCCAGTGAGGTCTTCCATTTTAATTCATTCCGCAGATTTCCAGACCATATAATTACTCATGTGTAGGTGTTGCAGATATAAGAATATTCCTGGCAATGTATTCTGGAAAGGAGAAGAAATGAATAATTCCAATTTCTGAAAATATAAAGGCTGGCCGCAACTCAGTCTGGTCTCTTTCCTTGGGCAAAAACACACACGTTCCTTGGCATTTAGTAATATATAAACTATGCTTCTCTTTACTTTAATTCCTGTCTAGTTATGACCCAAGAGCTATCTAGCCTTCACCATTCAAAAAAAAATCTTAAAGAGTTGTTACAGTTGACCTGAAATGTCAACCGTGTGCAGCTGATGTAAAATGTCATGTTAAGCATAATTAGAAAAGTGCTTGGAAATAAAACTTCCAATATCATATTACGGTCATACAAAATCATTGTATGCCCCAGTGATCATGGTACCCTTTGCTAGGAAATCCATCAATACTACTCCATGATGGTCCAAAATACAGTGAGCAAGACCTTGCCTGCAAAGAGTTGGGCACGTGCCATCTTTGGAAGCAGTGAGTCATGATGCTTCCATTGCATTGACTGTGTTATCAGTCTGATGAAAAAGTCCTCCTGGTTTCCATGGCATATCGTCAATCGAGCCTAAGAGCATTTGACTTGTTTCTGCTTCTGGAAAGATGTGAGAAGTTGGGAGACCCAGCGAGCGGATACCTTATGCATGTGAAGATGGTCTTGGATTATTTTTTCCATGGACCCCACACTAATCTTGACATTTTGGGCTAGGTGGAGAATGGTTACGTGTTGATTTTCCAAAATGGTGACATTTACTTGCTGGATGATGTGTTCATCAATAGCAGAGTGGGGTCACCCTGGAATTGAAGCTGTTTGCACCAAAGTCTGACCACATTTGAATTGACAATGTCAGTTCTTGACTACATCACATGATGGGGAATCATCACCATAAATCTCTTTCATCTCATCGAACGCCGTCTTTGGTGTGCGGCCTTCCAAGTAAAAGAACTTGATGACTGCTCTGTATTCCACTGGGTCCATTATCAAACCTCACATCACTTCTGCACCTGTAAAATCAAAACCATTATCAGTTCTGCGTAAATTGGCATGTAACCTTTAGAGACTTATATCATTACACATAGTCATAAGCATCTTGTGATAAATAGAAGTAGGTAAGGGGAAATCTTTAATGAACACCCCTCGTAAAATGGTTACTGCCATTCCACTCGAGTGGCTAAAATGGCAAATGTATCACATTCTTCAGGGTCTACTGCATTGTTGATAAATACTACTCAGGAGGGCAGGGTAGGGAAGGAGAGAAGGTTGATTTTAAAAATCTGGTTTGGACAAAGGAAGGGCAATGGGATACGAGCTTCTTTGTCTCTGCCTCTTGTCACTACTTCTTGCTGGGCACTGACCCCGATATAAGCTGACTCAAGTTTCTGCAACTAATTTGTTGCCAAATACACAGTTATATATGGTAATACATTATAAGGTAAATTCTTTTTTAAAAGTTAACAGTCCCAATAAACAGCATCAAATTCACTAGACAATGGTATTAGGTTCCAGTAATTGTATTGCTTGCTTGTAATACAATCACCTTTTTTTCTTTCTAATAAACCAGCATCGGCCAATAAGGATGGGGTAATTTTCATTTGAATTTGCTTTTAACAAAAAGAATTTTAAAAGGAGAAATTTCTCCATATTTGAAATAGAAAGAATGTTTGATGTTTTAAGGGATTAGAAATGAAACTGATTGATTCACCCAGGCCTGCTTTTTTCCAGCTCCCAACATCCCTCTGTTACCCAAACATCTCTGACTCCTAATTTTTATAATTATTCTACTTGTGATGTGTGAAGCTTTCCAAAAACTTACAGAATTCACTAAATGTATACAACCATTCTAGTGCTGCAATAGGCTTGTCAACTTGTATATTCCCCGAAGATGGTCCTTCCAAACTTGACATTTTAAAAAGTTATTGGTTATTGCGACTTACCATTTATCAGTCACGAGAATCTCCTATCTGAAAGGATAGGTTCATTATGTTTTACTGATACACATGATGGCTATGATGAATTCCTTGATTTTAAAAGTCACCTTTAATTTTAATTCTTGCTGCAGCACATTATGTTTTTTTCCATTTCAGTTGTGTGACTGAAATGTCTAATGACTACCCTCTCCTCTTATATAAGTCTTACTGAATCAGTTAGCTTTATCAAATGTGATGGCAACTGCAGCTTCTCTAATATTGCAAAACATCCCATATTAATCTTTACACTGAAAATATCATTAAGCTTCTGTTTATAAGAATTTTTTAAAATAAAAAAACCATGGAAAGAATAATCGGCAGAAGAATAGTCAAGGAAATTTAAAAAAACCAGACTAAACATGTCACATGAGTGGGGATGAGGAACAGGATGCAATGTAATGTAAAATAATACTTTTTTTAAAAAAAGATATTGATTTGGCAAAATATAAACAAAACACATTTATATCTTGAACACTATATGGATGTTATTCAAACAAGAATTCCCAGATCTGATTGTGAATGTTTTTTTCCTTTGATGATTAGAGGCAGCTCTCATTTTTTTGCGATAATACAACTTAGTAGTAGTTCTATGACAACAATCATAATGATAATGGGTTATTTAACATATCATGGGAGTTCTAAAAAGATTTCGCAGACCTATGGCTGAGCGTAAATTTGCAAAAATAAGAGTACAATGTATGTGGCTGGATATACTTTCTAAACACGCCGCTAGTTAGGTTGACTGGAAAAGTAAAAATTATAATATGTAGTAACCAGAATAACTATATTATCAGAATAATAATTTCATCATATAGCACAACACTTGAAAATGCCTCTGTTCATATATGAAGAATTTTTCCTTCCAAAAAGTTCAGTATAGTGTTACAAGTAAAGCCATGAAAGACACCTACTTCATAAACTGCCTGCATTGGCAATGTGGATGTCATTCCACACTTGCTCTCATGAATTTTCAGCATCAGTTGCAAATTTTGTCCATTAGGTTATGTAACTCATACAATATGAGGTCAGAATCTCATGAAAAAATAAAATGACACAACTACCATGGAATCCTAGATGATTCAGAGTGAGTCACAGCTAACTACTAGGCTTGTGCATTCCAGCTGGACCTTGATCCATTTCTCCTGGCAGAATTTCCATTTTTACATGCGTCCCAAAAATGGGTGAGTAGCCAAATAGCCGCTTTCGTCCCATAGGCAAAAAATGCAGCTAGATCTGGCCCATTGGCAGCAGGGGGCGCTTCCCGGGCTTCCCTTCCTGTCATTTATAGGGCTAGTGGGATGAAAATGACAACACTTGGAGGACACATCAATCACTGTTAGCCCATCGAGTTTCATAACGTTTCAGCCATCCTCTGTTTTTTAGGATTTTCTTTTGTTTTTAGAAAGTTGAAAAGCCTGTTTTAGCAGTAGAATGGTTGAATACTATTAGAGAATTCAGCTAGTGTTTGGAAAGCTTCAAAAATCATGAGTAGAATAATTATAAATATCCTTTAAGCATTCTCAAAAAGGTATCCCTCTGCTGGCTCCGCCCTGTAACAACTTGTATATTCCCCCGAGATGGTCCTTCTAAACTTGACTTTTTTAAAAGTTGCTGGTGATTGCAACTTACCAGTTATCAGTCATGAAAATCTATCTGTGGCTGAGTGTCGCATCATCTTACTGTGCTTGAGATTGTCTGTAGGTATGCCTTTGTTCACAAGAAATGTCATGGTTGAATACTATTAGAGAATTCAGCCAGTGTTTGGAAAGCTTCAAACATCATAAATAGAATAATTATAAATATCCTTTAAAAATTGTCAAAAAGGTATCCCTCTGCTGGCCCCGCCCTGTAACAACTTGTATATTCCCCCGAGATGGTCCTTCTAAACTTGACGTTTTTTAAAGTTACTGGTGATTGTGGCTTACCAGTTATCAGTCAGGAAAATCTATGGCTGAGTGTCGCATCACCTTATTGTACTTGAGGTTGTCTGTAGGTATGCCTTTGTTCACAAGAAATGTCATCACCATGTGCTGTTCCATTCACGCAATAACACCGCTGTCATTCATAGGCAATCCCTCATGGCCAAGTATGATTGCCTTGCCAAGGGTTCAGTCTAGACAGTGGGTCTGTAAGTGACTATAGAGATCTAGTTGGACAACATGGTGAGTCCAGAGAAGTTGATGGCCGAGAATCATTGCTTTAAACAGCCCTGGCCCAGTTTACCTGCCCAAACACATTTCCCTCTACATACCACCACGGAGACTAAGATCCTCTGGGGAGGCCCTTCTCTCAGTCCCGCCACCCTCACAGGTACGTTTGGCAGGAACGAGGGAGGGCCTTCTCAGTGATTGCCCCTCGGCTATGGAACTCCCTCCCTGGCAAGATTAGATCAGCCTACTCCCACCTGTCCTTTAAAAAAATGGTGAAACCTTGGCTGTGGGACCAAGTGTTTGGGACAGTGCAATAAGGTAATAATAGGAAACCCTACCCTGTTGACCAGTTCTGGTATGGCTATTTGGAGATAATTTTTAACAATTGATTTTAAAGTGGTGCAACTGATTTTAATGATTGTGTATATTTATAGTTTGTTTTATGTTCCACCATTGAATGTTTACCATATATATGTTGTGCTCGGCCCTCAGTCCCCTCGGGGTGAGAAGGGCAGAATATAAATGCTTTAAATAAATTAATGCTGGTGACCTTTGCTTCTTCCAAAACACTGATGTTTGTCCACCTGTCTTCCCAAGATATTTGCAGGATTTTTTTTCTGGAAAGACTCTGGAATCTTCCCTGAATCTTTCTTTTGTTGTCTGCCATCTTGATTCATTGTCCTCATACTAGTTCACAACATGTAAGCTGCCTATCAATAAGAGGACACACTAGACCAGGCATGGGCAAACTTTGGCCCCCCAGGTGTTTTGGACTTCAACTCCCACAATTCCTAACAGCCGGTAGCATCAATTTTTATACCTGTAAAATTAAAAGTTCTAGTTTGACATTAACACCCTTGAATTCCTGTCATTTTACTCATCTCAGTCTCTCTCCAGCCTCTGATCACATTCATTTGCTACATGTATTGTGTATGAAATATGAAGCTGGGAAAAGACTGGAAATTTGTGAAATAGCAAGAATTAAAGCATAGTGCTTGCCATGAATCCACACCTCTTCAACCTCTCTCATTCTACAGCCTTGCAAATACAATGCATACTACATTACTTTCATTCCAAAAGGGGAAAAAGACAATATAAAAGACCTCTGGTCCCAAGCATTTTGCATAACACAAGGTCAACTGGTAATATCCAAGTATCTCACAGTCCTTAGAACAAGGGAAGTATCTATTATCATCCCAGTATGTAGAAAGCTTAGGTCTGTAGCAACTGGCTTTACAATAGGAATTACATTGTTCTGGAAGAATTTTTGATATGTTCGTATCACCACAACCTTCTATACCATTTAGAAGCTGACTTTGGTGAGTTTTCTGGCTTCCAGAGCCAGCTTTTCAGAGATATATAAGTGTTAAATTGGGAACTGGGTCAACTCAGTTCCACTGAATTCTGCATTCTGTCAGCGGAGGTTTAACACTGCTCTACATATGAGTCCACATATTCTAAGTGCTGATCATTCACCATTTGAATGATGTTCAACAAGAGCATTTGATGTTCAATGCAAATCAAGCCATTTTCATAGTATGGTGAAGGCTGTACTCATTACAGAACTCCAACATGGTAATTTAATGAAACAAAGATGAACTTGACAGAATACAACACCCCTTCCCTTCTGTACTACGTATAATTTGCATGTGTTGGTTCTTTCAGATTTTAAACAGAATTGTTTGTAAATGTGCACACATGCTAATTTTGAAATGTACATCTTAAGCAACATGAACAACCAACAGCACATCTTATAACTGTCTTTTGAAACAATAGCTTTTTACAGAAAGCAATCTCTGTAATCAGCAGTGGAGCAATTAAAATATGTTAATAAACTCTTGTTGAGAATGTATCCACACTTCAATAAAGTCTTCTTTCCCCATTTCTGGAGTACATCAAATCCATTAATAATCACTCTGCAGATTGGTTTGCTCTTAGTTTTATTAGGCATAAAATTTCCTCCAACTTGGATCACCAATCTTCTTTAGAGGTAAGAGCGCTAAAAAGGTGTCAGAACCACAATTTGTGTATTTTAATAGATTCAGATATTTACAAGCATTGTGTTGTGCTCTTACCGTCTGCATATGGAAAAGGGACAGAAATTGTGTGAAAATATTGGAGCTCCTATTACCGAGATTGTCACAAAAATTCTTCCAGATCTCATGACAAGAGGGTTTTTTTAAAATTTTAAACAGAAAACTACAAAAATCCATTAGGAAGTTTCAAACTAGTATTGAAGAAAGTGGTTTCACTGTACAGAAGATTACATAGGTGCAATCTGTTTTAGGCCAGGATGGTGATTACACAAACCACAAAGAACGGATGTATATTAAGGGCTTTTTTGTATGTGCTTTCATGGGACTTTGTGGTCTAGTCACCACAGTCTGAAGCCAGCTTCAAACGGCATTGAATGGCCAGTATAGATAGGGACTTGGTAAGTGAATTTCAAGGCTAAAACACATATACAGGTAGTGTTGAGTTACAACCATCCAATTTACAAACAACTCATAGGTAAGAACTGGGATGAGACAACAGGAAGTGAGAGAAATCTACCTCTCAAAAGGGAAAATCATTCTTGAAAGAATTATCATGGAGAAAAGGTATCTCCATTGAAGCTTTATCATCAATTCTTGTTTGCACAACAAGCCAAATTTTTCAAAATCCAATTATCACAGGGACAGAAGTGAGGTGAAATCTAGGGGCACAGGCAGCAAAGCAAATGCCACAGGGGTGTTAACCCTTCCCTATGCTACATATCCAAAGGATTTGTGTGTGTGTGCGTGCGTTTGACTTACACTTAAAAATATACCTGTTGACTTACATACAAATTCATCTTAAGAACAAAGCTATAGAAGCTATCTTGTTCGTAATTTGGGGACTGCCTGTACATTATATTCAGTACACATGAACACATGCAAAGCTTATATCTACAAGATTATATGCACATGGAATTCTTTTTCATACGTTTTCACCTACAGTTTGAAATGGTACAGCCAAGATATTAGTGAAATCTAAGCATGGAAGAAGAGAAATGAAACTAGAGGATATGGAAGATAGGACTTCTTATTGCTGAAAATTACCGTATTTTTCGCACCATAAGGCGCACCTGCTGATAAGACGCACCTTGATTTTTGAGGGACAAAATTGGAAAAAAAATTGGGGGCTGGCTACACTAACATGGAGGGGGAGGCACTGGAGCAGAGGGGGCGCGATGTACTTACGCTATATTCGCGCCCCTTCGCGGCTCCGGCGGCCTGCCCATGCCCATACTCTCGCCGCCGTGTCGCTGCATCCAGCCGGGCGGCGCGGAGGAACGGGGCGGAAGACGGGACTCGTGGGGCGGCCTCGCCACTCACGAACCCGAGGAGGAGGGGGGCCACGAGGGCGGCCCCCACGGCGACGCAGCGGCAGCCGTAGCAGCAGCCGCAGCAGCAGCAGCAGAAGGGCCCGAAGCCAGAGGCGCTTGTTCCTGACGTCAGGAAGAGCTTGCCGAGGAGGAGGGAGAGGAGGACGCTGTAAGAACGCCCGAAAAAGAGGTCGCAGGGAGGGAGGGAAGGAGGAAGAGTTTCCTCCCTCCCTCCGGTACACAAAACAAATACGGTATTTGAAATTACAGTCTGTAGTGGAATCAGAATGTTAATAATGATTATTATTATTCCCTGGTGAAGAAATGTTGTTTCCAATTGACAGGAAACTTTATTGGAAGAAAAATAGTGGGGATTCGCATTTTTCCCCTGGCATTCAACAACTGAAAGTGTCGTAGAAAAATTATTTGGGGGAGGGGATAATATGGGTGGAGGGTGGATGGTTGTACAGAAATTTGATTCCCTGTGCCTGCCTGTACCCTGTTTCAAAGATACCATGTCTACTTCCAGTTTCTAAAAGCAAAGGAACCTCCTGGAAAGGGAAACAATATCAGATTTTTGAAAGAATATCAGTGAAGTATATGCTTCCAAATCAAACATCCATCAGAAGATATGTTAGTAGATTTCCAGCTGCTATTCTCAGTCTTTCTAAACAACACATTCTCTGAGATTGAATAAAGGGGGGGGGGATAAGCAATACAGACTGGAGGCAATATATGCCAGCATGACTAGTACTGAAAAGTAATATGACCCAGTCTGTGTGAACTGTGAAGGTGTGCTTCTAAGCATACGGCATAAAACCCCTTTGTAAGCAAATACCTCGTTCTGTTTTTGTTTATTCTTTCCTAAATGATTTCTGTCATGCTGAGCATTACATTTTATCATCCTTGAAGAGCAAGTTCACACTGTTTATCTTGTTGGCTCTACAAGATGAAGAATTTAAAAATGAATAGAGGCTGTAGGGCAAACAATTGTATTCAGAGGTTGAACTACATAAGAATCAAAGGGATAAGACATTAATACTCCAGAAACCTCAACTAGCTAAGCTTGTAGAGGAAAAACATTTCACAAAATTTATTCAGAGAAATGTTAGGTGTATTAATATATAAAAAAGTAATGATGTTATGAAACATGTAGATATACAACACTTTGCAGAAGAGAAGTGACAGAGTCTTTTGCCATCAGAGTATCTTATAACCCAGATATTGCAAGAACACTTTACAATACTGTACTCTCTTCACACACTCTTATGCTCAACACTGTTCTCTCTCTCTCTCTCTCTCTCTCTCTCACACACACACACACACACACACACACACACGCTTGGGCCACATCTGCACTGGCTGGTTAATACAGGGTGGGTCAGAGCAGAAATGTTATAGACTGGCCCCAGCAGTGTATTGTCCTGAACCTGAAGAGTCCATCGAACCATCGAACTTCCAGATATCCTCAGAGATCCAGGATAGCTTCTAGTTACTGCAGCTCTGCACCCTCCACCTCCACACTGACTTCATCAGAGGTACCTATCATGATCTGATCACCATGCTCATTATAGCCCACATTAATGGGGTTATTGGGATAACAATACAAAAGGTTTGCTAGGGTAGACCCCCTTCCACCCAGTCTCAGCCCCCCCTGAAACAAACACAGCCCCCCCCAAACAAAATCCTGGCTACGGCCCTGCCTGCAATGGTCAAAAGGTCTCATGAAGCCTCTGTAGCTATCTTGCAGCTGCCACACTGACACAATTCATCCCCCTTTCCCTGTGCTGATGGATGCAAAGAAAAGGGGATGGGCATGGTGCCCTGTGTGGACAGTGGACCTGTCTGAATTTGACCCAATTCCACTGTCCACACAGCACTAAAGTTGTTCCGGAATGTCAGGCAAATTCTAGAACATAATCCTGCTTTTTGTAATTCAGGTCTGAATTGGTTTAATCCAGTTAATCCTACCAGTCAGGATTCAGGGCTCTGCCAGTATGAAGGCAAAGATTAACCAAGACAAACACTTATGTCAACTATTTTACTTAAAGCAGCAAACTTAAATCATTTAGCTGTTTTAAGGTCCAAGTTCAAACATAAAGATAGCACTCAGACATAGATACAAAGCAAAGTCTTATAATATGGAGCATACTACAAACACCAGTTCAGGAGCAAAATGCTGAGGGCTCACTGATCGGCGCTGCTCGTGTTATTGGACCTCACGGCAGCGTTTGATACTGTCAATTATCAACTTTTGACACACCGCCTGGCGGTGGCGGGGGTGAGGGGGACAGCCCTCAACTGGCTGTCCTCCTTCCTCCAAAACCGCCTGCAGCGAGTGACGTGGGGAGGGGTGGTCTCCGAGGGCTCCCTCTACTTTGCGGGGTCCCTCAGGGGCCATTCTCTCCCGCTGTTATTTAACATCTATATGCGACCACTCGCCCAATTGGTGCGGAGGTTTGGGCTGGAATGTCATCAGTACGCTGATGACACCCAGCTCATTCTGAGGATGGACCCTGGGGTGGTCTCTGTACCCGATAATTTCCATCTCTGCCTTGAGGCCGTTACTGGATGGATGCGAGCCAGTAAGTTGAAGGTGAACCCGGCGAAGACGGAGATCTTGTGGCTGGGCCGCCCGGAGGGGGTAGAGACCCAGCTGCCGGCGTTTGATGGTGCGGCTCTTCGCCCACAACCATCTGTCAAAAGCTTGGGGGTCCGGCTGGCCACCCAACTGTCCATGGAGGAGCAGATCGGCTGCGCCTGCAGGACAGCTTTCTTTTATCTTTGTCTAGCAAAACATCTGGCTCCTTACCTCTCCCGCTGCGACCTAGCCACGGTGATCCAAGCCATGGTCATCTCGAGGCTCAATTACTGTAATGCGCTCTACATTAGCCTACCCTTGTCGGTGATCCGGAAACTTAAGCTGGTGCAGAACGCTGCAGCCCGCCTGCTCTCAGGAGCCTTAAGATCTGACCACGTGACTCCACTCTTGCGCGAGCTGCACTGGCTTCCAATTGAATTCCGGGTCATCTTCAAGGTGTTAGTTCTAACTTTTAAGGCCTTGTACGGTTTGGGGCCAGTGTACCTGAGGGAGCGACTTACCCCTTATGTGCCTGGGAGATCACTGCGTTCCGAGGGGCTCAACTTGTTGGAGGTGCCCAGCATCGGAGTCTGCAGACTGGCCACCACACGGCGGAGAGCATTCTCTGCAGCCGCTCCAATTTTGTGGAACGGCCTCCCCGAGGAGATCCGGGCCATTCGGGCCCTCCTGCCGTTCCGTAGAGCAATAAAAACTTGGCTTTTTAGAATGGCATTTGGCCCTTAGCCAATTGGCCTCTATACTGTTGTCCATGGTTCCGCCTGACATGCCACTATTTAATTTTGGCCTGCCACATGTTTATTGGGGGGCTTTAAATTGTTTTAATGCGTTTTAATGTATTTTTAACTGTATTTTAATGTACCTTCTATGTCTGCTTCACTTTCTGTAAACCGCTTTGGGCTCCAGAGAGAGCGGTGTAGCAAGTCGAATTTAATACATAAATAATAAATAAATGTCAAGGTTCAAGAATCCAAAGCATAGTTGTAGTTCCAAAGGTCCAGCCAGAGAGTCCAGGGTTCAAGGGTGATCCAAAATAAGTAATCAAGAGTCAGTCCAGGGATCAATGGCTCATCAATGTTCACATACAAACACAACAGAGTTCCCAAACTCAATAATCTTCTCAGTTCAAAGATCAACAAGGTACAAGGCTTACAAGAGTACACTTCACCCTCCAACATGTTGGGGGGGGGGGGGTGGAGCATTTTTGTCTCCTCCCCTCAGAGAAGAGATTGGTTAATTTCGCAGAATTTGCTGGAAGGGAGGAGGAGCTGGCATAGTGTGGTGCCAGCCCCTTCTCCCTCATTCTGCAATAGGACATCGCCCACCACTCCCGCCCATGGATAGTATAATAATGATTGCTAAATGGTTTTACATTTAGGGTCGGATAGGAATTCGCCCGCGAGGGTTTTGCCTATCCTATACTGTCTATTAGGGGCTTAGATGGAATGGTCGACTAGTAAACTAGCTAAGCGTAAATAGATTAGTTTTCCAAAGGTTTGTATACAACTAAGGCACCCCTTAAGGGTGTGGGGCATTATGCAAACACTCACCTAGAGGTTAATTTTAGGGGTGAGGTGATGGTGAATGTCCCAGGAGTGGGGAGAGTCTAGTCTCAAAAGTTGAGAGAGATTTCTCCTGATGTTTCCCTTACGGGTTGCCTGGGTTGAAATCTACAGGGGACCCAGGTTATACACCTGAAGAGCTGAGGGGTAGACTTTAGAAGACGCTACCTCGGCTTACACACACCAAGTTAAATTGACACCAAAAAGTTAGTTGAGTTACAAGTTAAATAGGTAACTATTTAATAAAAGTTGCCCAAATTTGAAACCATATATATCTTGTGTCTGTCTCGTTATTTCGGGGGGTTGGAAGACAATTCATGTTAGAGGTCTAGATACCATAATCCACCAACCTGGGGGAAACCACCACTAGCCTTCACCATTAATTATGATAGATAATTTTCTCCCAAAAAGTAGTATCTAGCCTGGCTCTTTTTATGCAACTGATCACATCTGCATCCTATCTTTACAGGCCTACTCCCTGATTACTGCCACCTGTGAGTTCT
Organism: Anolis apletophallus; assembly: GCA_030556195.1. Taxonomy (NCBI): domain Eukaryota; kingdom Metazoa; phylum Chordata; class Lepidosauria; order Squamata; family Anolidae; genus Anolis; species Anolis apletophallus. The sequence goes on from JARBWK010000010.1 coordinate 53,163,252, forward strand.
CACAGATATATTACTCTGACCTTTAGAACTAAGAAGGAGATGAATCCCTTCCACACGTTCTGTAGTATCACCGCCCTGCTAGTCATGCTCCTGACAAGTCTTCTGTATACTAACTACCAACATGACCAACCACCATAAACTGCAGGGCATGACACTACCAAAAGTATAAGAATGTCTCTTCATTTAAGAAAAACCCACGATTGGTTCACCTCAGGGTTGCCATAGGTGAGAAATGATTTAAATGTACACAACAAGTGCAAACATCACATTGTAGCAAAATAACCCTAAATTCGCTCATGGGACTGCTAGATTACAGCTGACTGGACCTGTAAAGTAATAGAAAGTACAAATTGAGTTCATTGCTATCAGCTAAATTAATTGAAATATCTAAATATGGTTATTAATTGTGAACTAAATCTTAAACTGATGCATGCTGCTTCTAGTACAATGGATAAGTCCACATAAAAGTGGATAGTCCTTAGATTTGAAAATGGAATGATAATGACAGTAAAAAAGAAAGTTACTATGAAATGACACAGTAATGAAAACTCACAAATCTCAAAAATCTCACAATTCCTACAAGAATGGGATTGTGATATTTAAATACCCTATTAGACCATGGGGCAGTAATCTTCTAAGAGATATATCATACAAATTGAATATGGGGGAAATGAGTTTTAATCAGCTGTAATAAGAATATAGTAAACGATATAGCTGCATTTATTCTTTTCCTCATATACATCTAACTATAAACAACAATATGATCCTGACAGCAACAGGGGGGAAAACTTTGTTTCATTGGATTGTATTTTAATAGTCACCCAAAAACAGTATATGAGCAAAATTGGACTTTAAAGTGGATGCCTCTCTCCCAGCTTCATATAATTTGACTTACAAGGTACTAAACTAGCAACAACCAGAGAAGGATAAATTACATTCTGAGATAAAAATTTATGAACTATATAAATTCAATTACAGTATTGTTTCAACTATATCCGAGGGAAAGAATCATCCTTCAGTGCAAACTCTGAACATTTGACATATTTATTGTTTTTTAGAGTGTAATTCAGAAGAAACAACACCTGAAGAGGGCTCTTTGTAATTTGAAAAGGTATAACTTATCTCAAGATCCTTAGTATTCACACATCTACTTTTTCGTCATGTAAAATGAATGTTTTTGAGTCTGATAGGTTTTTCTACACATGTATGGGGTATTTGTTCATTCACAGAGAATAACCAAATTATAATGAATATCTGGACAACACTGTCACCATTATTTTAGTTTTTATTACTGGGGCATGACAATAGTCCAATGGGAAATATAGTGAGCCCATGGTATCCACTGGGGTTTAGTTTCGGGACCTCCTATGACTTCCAAAATCTGTGGATGCCACAGTCCCATTATACAATAAAAAGGCATAGTAAAATGATGTCCCTTATATAAAATTGTTTGAATTATGAAGCTATGGTTAGTTTAACTCCATAAATACATAATCTGTGGATACCTGTGTCATAGAATCATAGAGTTGTAAGAACCCACATGGGTCTTTCAATCCAGCACCATTCTGCCATGCATGAAGACACAATCAAAGCACTCCCAACAGATGAACATCCAGCTTTTCTTTTTAAAACTTCCAGAGAAGGAGACTCGACCAAACTTCAGGGCAACATATTCCACTGTTGAACAGCTCATACTGTCAGAAATTTACAGTATGAAATTTAGATGGGATTTCTTTTCCTATAGTTTGATCCATTGCTCCATATCCTTGTCTCTAGAGCAACAGAGACTCATCAATATAACATCTTTCCCAATATTTGAACTTGGCTATCATGTCCTCTCTTATTTTCTTCTCCAAACTAAACATGCCCAGTATACTAAACTATTCCTCATGCCGTTTGTCTTCCAGCCCCTTTCCCATTTTTGTGGTCCTTATATATTGCCATCAAGTTCATGAAATTTGACAGTTCTTTCCTTATAAGGCTTACTGTTTTCAATGTTACAAAAAGGAGATAACAACAAAAAAAACTTATAGCTAATTTATAGTATATGCACACATAGGTCGCTTTAGCATAATGGGGGTAGAAAATAGTGGAGATTATTCCTAGCTCTTCTGAAAAGCTGAGTAACTGAGAAGAAAAACAGCAAAGTACAGAGAATTAATCAGCAAAGTGTTTAGATTGATTTAGTGCTTCCACTGTACCATTCACCCTAATGTTCATTTGAGACACTCAGGGCACATCTACACTGTCCACAGTTTGGAACCATGTTGGGGATATACATTAACCACAGAAGCTAGCCTCAAACCGGTCACATAATCTGTTGTATCCATGGCTTCACAGGCTGCATTTTTCCCATTTCTGGTCAACATGCCCATCAGCATTCAGGAAGCATAAAAGTGGGAGGGAGGAGGAAAGTGACATTTAGCAGTGGAGGTAATCAATTACCTGCCCCAGGGGATCAATTAGCCCCCTGTTGCCCAGCTATGCTCTTGGGGTATTTTTCAGCAGCCCCTCCCAACTGCAGAGCTGCTGCTTTTGCTTTGCAATGTGGTTTAGGTCTCATTGGATCATTTTCAGGGCCTTAACTCAAACTTTTCCCTGACTTTTCCCTGAGATCTTCTCCCACTTGTCAAGAGGATACCAAGGAATTGTTTACTGTAATAATGCATTTCCGTCATGTTGTTAATTTTAAAGGAAAAGTCATTAGGGGGAAGCTAATGATTAAATTCTTCACATCTGATTCTTCTAAAGGGGGGATATTTCAAGTTATTGCATTTTGCTTCTTGCAAAATCACTATTGACTGGCAAACCATGTTGTTCCTCGTTACCTGAGGTTATTATTATGAATTATTGCAGAATCTCAAACAGTGAGTAGTAACACAATGATTCTGTGTTACTACTCCCAGCTAATGTGTATATTTTGACACTTATTCAGAGGAAGCTGTGTTGGCCATGCAGTAAATACATTAAATCCAAAAATCCACAAAGTAATGGGCCAACTAAACAGCACAAAACACATCATGCAATCTGTAAAATTTCACTGGCTTTTTCATAAGGCAAAGGTGCTAAAAACCATATAGGAAAAAGGTGACCATGTTAGAGGGACTATGGACTTCACACTGTCTGCGTGAAGTGTCCTAGCATGCTTCCATGATGCTTCCTTGACAAAGCCCAATGGAGCCCATCATACAATGGAAGGTGACTTCTAGCAGGGCTCTGTACAGAAGGCTTCCTGGCAATATCCTAGATTTTTGCCCAGAGAGCACAAGACATTTCCCGTGTTCTCATCAGATAGAATGGGGACAGTTAGGGGCATAGCTGGGCAGCAACACTGTCCCTCATGTGAAAGTGGTGCAGTGGGCAATGTGGGGTGAAAAGCTATGGTTTTCCCCACTGCCCCATGGATACGCCAGGCTGCCAGGTGAATCTCCCCGCTGTTACCCAGCTTCAGGACTTCAGTGTGATTATGCCCTACCTTTCTCTCAGATATTATTTCTGTTGTCACATAAGAGATCTGGATGGAACCCAATATATGGATAAGTCACTCCTCTTCTTGGCTGTTTGGAAATTGGCAGCAAGATGCAGTAAAACGCATCCAATAAAATTTCAAATCTATTAGCAATAGCAGAGTAACTTCCAAACTGAGAATGCAACTTATTGAAATTCAGCAACAGACAATAAGCAATCTTGTTACTGATTCTCTCTCCCTTTCTCAAAAGAAAAGAGTTTATCTTGGAGTAAAGAAGTATAGCCTTACTGGATGACACTTAAGAGACACTGAGCTACACAGAAATCTTATTTTGCAATACTTTGTATTTATTTATACTTCTGTGAAAGAGGCCGGCAAAATAAATTTCCTAATGGAAGCCAACTTTGGTTTATTAATAGAGAAATATTCAATATTAATTTGTATGCAGTGAGCTAGCAACGGGTAATCACTTTCCTAGACCCCTCTGTCTAGACAAACTGAGCTTCTCCTATTTTCTGTCAATATATATGCTAAAAAGGCTGACTTCTCATTTAAGAATTCTTTATGGTTCTTTAAAATGTTACTCTGATCAATGACAAATGTTGATTCTAGGACTACAAATAAGAAATGACATTTGCAAAACGACTCTAGCTTTTGACAACTTTCAACCAACAATAAATGTGATATTCCATTTTTATATGCATTTTCTTTAACACTACAATAATATTTGTGCAAAGATGTTCAATATATCTGTTTTACCTACTGTATTTTCTGGCATATAAGACTACTTTTTAACGCAAGAAAATCTTCTCAAAACTCAAGGGCCTTCTTATACGCGGGAGTCATCTTATAGAGCAGGTGCTGAAACTTCCAATTCAGATTGGAGAATCAGCGGTTGCCGCATATGGTAGGGGGAGCTCGAAAATGGCAATGGCTGTATGCAATCCCTGCTGTATGCAGCGACTGTATGAAAGCATTAAGGGCGACGCTGTACAAGTACAGCAGAAGAAAATGTATTATTTATTTATTTATCGGGTTTCTATGCCGCCACTCCCTGGGGGGGCTCGGGGCAGCTCACAGGAGCCATGCAGGCACAATAAAAACAATAGAAAGCACAACAATAGTTAAAATACAACATATTAAAAATACAGAATAAGAATGGATTAAAAATCTGTAGTGCGACGCTTCACCACAGGTAACAATAAAAAGAAACGAGCAACACGGGGCAAAGCCTACAGATTAAAGGCCTGCTGAAAAAGGTAGGTCTTGCAGGCCCGCCTAAAGGGGAGCAAGTCCTGAATTGCGCATGTTTCTGCCGGGAGGGCGTTCCAGAGCGTAGGCGCAATGACAGAGAAGGCCCTCCTGCGGGTTGCTGTCAGTCTTGCGAGCTTCACCGAAGGGACGTCTAAGAGGTTGGCGTCTTCTGACCGCAGTGATCTCATAGGGCAATAGGGGGAGAGACGGTTCCTCAGGTACATTGGCCCCAAGCCGTGCAAGGCCTTAAAGGTAAGAACCAACACTTTGAAGGTGACCCGGTGCTCAATTGGCAGCCAGTGCAGGTCCTGCAAAGTGGGTGTTATGTGACTACCTGCTGGTGTCCCAGACAGGAGTCGGGCGGCAGAATTCTGCACCAGCCTGAGCTTCCGGGTCACCGACAAAGGCAGGCCAACGTAGAGTGCGTTGCAGTAGTCCAGTCTCGAGATGACCGTGGCTTGGATCACCATGGCCAGGTCGTTCCGGGATAGATAGGGGGCCATCATTCATCAGGATTCATGGACTTAATGCGGTCTTGATGGTGAGGTGAAGGGGCGCATCACCGGGAAGGTATAAGTGAAGGGTGGAGCAAGCTGCAGGCATCCGGGGTGCCCGGGGTATGGAAAAAAGAGATAGAGTGGCCCTGGGCCCAGAAAAATACACCTCTTTTACCTGTCTGGCTCGCCCTTGTATCCTATTACCCTACCTCCTCCTCTTCTCTCAGATATCGCTTCTGAAGACTGCAGTAAAGCAGTGCAGGTGCATATGTACGAGAGGCAGAGAAGGAAGTACAGTAATAGGAACATTACCATACTGAAATCAAATCTGATGCTTTAAAAAAATTTATTTGGTGTGCGTTGGAAAAGGGTAGTCTTATACGGCGAGTATAGCCCAAACTCTATTTTTAACTGGAAATGTTGGGGGTCATCTTATACGCCCAGTCATCTTATACGCCCGAAAATATGGTATGTTAATAAGTGTTGCCCCCTTGGGCCCTTGGAACCTGACCTTCCTGGATAAACCACACAGCAGCTATGGTACAACGGGTTTTATTTATAATAGGTGGGTATAGGAAAGAGCCTGAGGCAATATAAGGCCTCCAGGTAGCAGCAACCAACAGGAACGGCGGTAAGTATATAATCCGCAGCAAAAGGATTCCAGGCAGAGGAAAACCGGAACAAGCCGGATGCAATAGAAAGTATCTTAAGGAACCCCGCTGGAGTATAGAGGCAGGAAACAGCTTCTTAGTAGCAATAAAGTTCTTTAGCAATAAAGTCTTTGCAGGAACAGCACAGGAACAATCCACAGATGTGGCAGTGAACAAGGAACAAGGCACAACGCACGACCGAGTCAGCCCGGTGTTGGCTGGCTGGCACAAGCTTGCTGGAAGGTCCGAGGCGGCCTTTCTTCCAGCAGCGTCTCCTTAGCGCGGCGTTGGTACGGGATGCCCGCAATGGGCATCACTGGCAATTATAGTGTTCACTGGCTTTGATCTAGGTGCGTCGAGTGTCACAGTTCCATGATTGATGGTCATCTATATGTTATGATACCTCAGTCTTTCAGGAATGTGCAGCTCGTTAGCAGCTCACATCTGGACAGAAGGGAGGCAGACTCTCGGCTCCTTTGGAGTGCTTCGCTATCAGGGAGGCTGGATGGTACAACCTTGAGCTGCCTATGTTATGCATTCATCCCTGGCTTCTCACGGGAAAGGCCGGGAGGCCCAGGGCAAGGTTTGAGAGTGTAACAAGCTGGCTTGGATAGCTCCTTACTGTCATCACGGCTGAAGTCTCGCCCAAGCAAAAGTGATGCCTGAGGCCCTTGAGGTGTGACAATAAGCAATAGTGCTGGCTGTTAAAGACCTTAGTGTTCCAGCATTAGCTTTTCTGAGCTTTTCTGAGGAAGATTGAGATATGCATCAGATAAATAATATAAATAACTTTTCTATATTTAATATTATTAGTGGGTTTGAAATGCAAAAAAATCATTAACAGTGTGCTTCATAGGAAGGGTATGTAGTTATATTGACCTTGTATTCGTTTCTGGATTTTTGATTAATGGATTGTGCAGAATCACTCTGTCAGCTGATATAATTCATAGATCTACAAATCTTGAGACACACTTAGCTTCAGGCTTGTGCTGCTTGTTATGAGCCACAGTCTTTGCATCCCCAGCAGAAAAGGAAGGTTGCATGTTTGAAAACCAGCATAACGTTGTAGTATTAAACCTCTTCTTCCTAGCTTTAGCTGGTCACAATAAATGTATGGGACTTTTTGGGGCTATAAAATATGAAGTTGAGCAATATTTTAACAGAAACATAGGGCCATACACACAATAAATGCCTAACACAGGAATGAGCTTAATAAACACAATGATAGTGCACCTATCATCAGTCTTCCTAATGTGGTGCCTGTGGATACCTCAATTATCATGCAAATTGGCCAGTTCTTTGCCTAAACCTTTCTTAATAAGGCATTTTTATAGTGTAATGCTATGTGTAGAAATCTGCTTTACCTAGAAGCCAATATGCACAAATGAGGTTTGATGAAAACTGTAATTTGGTCAGGCTCATACAGCAAGAGGGATTCTTCAGATATCCTAGACACAACTATGTTGACACAGAACTACCTCATGACTGTTACACAAGTAAAAAGTACCCTAAATAAACTGTCCCAACCAGAACAGACTCATTAAATCAATGGTAACTTTGTAAGGCAACAGTTATGCAAGTTCCATTGATTCCTTGGATCTATATATGTTGAAGCTAGAAATTGGAGTTAAGACAATGTCATAGGTTCAAATGTCATTATTATGCAACAAATACTACGTGTTGATATTCTTTGACTGATCAGCCATGAATAGTTCACATTATGTTTCCAAATTCTTACTACATAATCTTACTCAAACAGAGCAAACTAGTTTTTTTTATCATCACTTATTAAGCTAATAATAACTGGCTGTGGAATCAAGATATTTTCTGGATTATTTCCTCCTATAAGCATTTATTCAACAACTGCCCCTTTATTTATGTTTACATTTCATATGTTTAATACAAATATTTAATACAATTAGTCACTATACATCACCACTGAAATATACAAAATACAATAAAATGTGATACCACAATATACAACAAACAGTGAAAGGGATAGGAAACCTATAAAATGACTAGTTTAGCCAATTCAATAATGCATTTCAAATATGAAAACAATGGGACACATGTTCCACAACTGGGATACGACGACAAAAATAAGGTGTTCATCTTGATTCTCTGTCATCTTACAAATATTGATAGGATCTACAGAGAACCTTGATGATCTTAAGGTATGTGGTCTTAAAAATTGTGCCAGGGAGGAAATGTGTTTGTGCAGATATTTGGGCCTCAAAATTTCTAAAGTTGATAAAGGTGTTACATATGGATTCATAATATTTACCCAGGTTTGAGTTGCTCCAAAATAAGATGCAGAAAATGTTTTGTGAAGCTAATTGTAAGTGTTAAATACTGGATAACTATTATTGTGATAAAATGAGCTAATATTCTGCAGTGGATGGGCTAAAGAAGAAACTAAAGACCAGAAGAATAAAAATTTTCAAACAAATAAAGAGTGGTAATTTCAATGTGGTGGTGCTACAAGAAACACATATCAATCAAAAACCTATTTCACACCTGACAAACAAGAAATTAGGACAGGTGTATTTCTCCTCAGCCCAGGAAAAGAAAAGAGGGGTGGCACTTTATATTGATGAGAATATAAAATCAGAATTTCTCTTTAGAGACGATGATGGTAGAATGGTGGCAATTAAACTCACATTGGGGACAGAGACAATCTTGGTTTGTAATATATATGCCCCAAATGCATCTAAAAAGAAATTTATAGAGATGTTAAGAGGGAAATTAATGAACGAACACTGTGACCACCTCATAATATTAGGAGATTTTAATGGAGTGATGGATAAAAATAAAGACAAGACGAAGAAGACGAAAAAAAACAACCCTAGAAGACCAAAGCACACTACCAGATGGCCTTATCAAGTTGAAAAAAGAATATGATTTGGATGACACATGGCGAATACATAATGATCAAATAAAGGACTACACCTTCTATTCCAACCGACATCAAAGTTGGTCGAGAATAGATATGATTTGGACAACAAAGTCATTAACTACCAAAGTGGACGAAATTAGAATCCATCCACGGGATCTGTCAGACCACGGTGCTGTTACAATGGTGTTAAATCAGAAGAGAGGAGCTAGGAAATGGAGGCTAAATAAAAACTTGTTGAAGACAGGAGAGGATATTAAGATATATAAAGAGAGAACTAAAGAGTACTTCCGCCACAATATCTCAGAAAACCTAAGAATACAAACAGTTTGGGATGCCTATAAAGCAGTGATGAGAGGCCACCTAATTCAACATAACTGTGTTCGGAATAAGCAAAGGAGATTAAAGATATTGAAGATGGAGGAGGAGCTTACTATACTAGAGAGTAAATTGAAACAAAATCCAGGTAATAAGAAAATAACAAAGAAGCTGGATATAGTAAGAAAAGAGAAATATAACCTGGAAGTGGAACAAATGGCAAAACAAATGAAATGTATTAAACAAAACTCCTTTGAAAACGCAAATAAAATAGGAAGATGGCTAGCAAGGAAGTTAAGGGAAAAAAGACAATCCCAACAAATAGTAAGAATAAAGGTGGGAGATAAATATGTGGTGGAGGATAAAAAGATTAAGCAAGAATTTCAACTCTTTTATCAGCACTTATATACTGAAGAACAAGTTAAAGAAGAAGAAATAATGGAATACCTAGGCAAACTGAAGCTAGCAAAAATTACTGACGATCAACGGCAAAGACTCAACAAGGAGATAACAACGGAAGAAATTAAGAAAGCAATTAAGAGTTTAAAAAATGACAAGGCGCCAGGGCCAGATGGCTACACGGCATGTTTTTACAAATCCATGCAAGAGGAAATAGTCCCAGTACAAAGATAAAGGAGGTTTTGGCCTCCCTGATTTGAAACTTTATTATGTGGCCTGTGCCCTGTCACGGATAAAGGAGTGGATGCTGCTTTCGAAAAGTTCGACTTTGATTTTGGAGGGCTTCGACTTGCGTAAAGGATGGCACTCGTACTTTTGGTATGATGGAGCCAAAATAGAAAAAAACTTTGGAAATCATTTTATTCGCTCCTCCTTTCTGAAAATATGGGAAAGATATAAGGGATATATGTATGTTAAAACACCACTTTGGCTTTCACCCCTGGAGGCAAACCAAAGGCGATTACTAGGTTGGACAGAATGGCCAAAATACAAGGATATACTGGAAAAAAGAAGGTGTTCTGGTTATGAAAACCTATGAAGAAATTGCTACAATGTATCACAATGTGATATAGCTGCACTATTTCCAGATGAAAGTTTCAACAAGGATAGGGCCAAAGGCTTTAGTGTTGCAGAAGGGCCATGGGATGTAATTTTGAAAAATGATAAGAAAATTATATCCAAGACATATTCCATGATGCTTAATTGGGCAACGGAGGAGGAGGTAGTCAAACAATGATAAAATGGGCGCAGAACATCGGAAGACCCATTCAGTTAAAAGAATGGGAAAATCTATGGACAAAACAACTCAAAATTACATATGCAACCGACTTAAAAGAAAATTGGTTGAAAATGATACACAGATGGTATATTACTCCAAAGAAATTAAGTATAATGTATAAGAGTATGGAGAGTAAATGTTGGAAGTGTGAGAAGCATGAGGGCTCTTTTTTCCATATGTGGTGGACCTGTCCTAAAACTAAAGAATTCTGGACCTTAATTCATACTGAATGTAAGAAAATTTTAAAGATAGAGTACCACATGAAACCGGAGTTCTACTTGCTTGGACTCTTAGATAAAGAAATCTTTATTAATGACAACATAGAAAAACTCTTTATATTCCTGACAACAGCGGCAAGGATTTTATTTGCTAAATTGTGGAAGACAAACCTTTTACCGACAAAAGAACAATGGATAGGGAAAATAATGGAAATTAAGGATATGGATGAACTCACTTTTTGGTTGCGACAAAATAATGGCAAAGGGAACAATAGAACAGATTGGACAATGCTTATGGATTATATTAGAATTATAGAATGAAATTCAAAATGTTTATAAGGTTAAAAATATGATATAAAGAAGAGCATAGGCAGGGGTGGGCAACTATTTTTTCCAAGGGGCCACACGAGAGCCAAAAAATATTATGGAGGGCTGCACCTATTTATTTATTTACTATATTTACTATATATTACACATCATTAATATTAACATATTAATATACCAAGAAATATTCATATGTTATTAGTATTAATATCATAATTATTATATTATAGTATATATAGAGAGACATTATAATATATTGAAATTATAATATAATATAATATTATTATATTATTTATTATTATATTATATTATTATTATAAAATTATTATAAAATAATAATAAAAGCCACTAAAATTAAATTATATTAAATTCAAGAAGACAAGGTGCGAACCAAGATGAAGGCTGACATCCTGAAGAGAGGAAGGATCCCAAGATGGAATGGCCCAATGACCCCAGCCCAGAGGAAGGCAAAACGGACCCAGCCGCCGACGCAGCAGAGCAGAGCAGCAGGCACACACCACCAACCAAAATGACACAAAATGACACTCTAACACAGGGGTCAGGAACCTCTTTGACTCCGAAAGCCGTAAAAGTAAAATATTTGGAAATTTATTTCTGTGAGAGCCATATAATATATATATTTTAACACTAAAGTCAACTAAATGCAAGTATATTAAGCCTCTGAATTTATTCTTTTAAATACTGTTGTAATAATACTCACCATAATAATAATAACAATAATAAACTTTATTTATACCCCACCACCATCTCCCAGTAAATAAAGAGCAACACTAAAAACACAGGGATTTCCTGGCAAAAAACTACCAGGGGCAGATAACCCCTCCCAACAAAAGGTTCTCCCAGGCAGGAAGCAGCCAGAATTTGTAACTGAAAGGCCATTCAAAACCCATTGAGGTGGCCAATTGCAACATTCTCACTCACCTCAAGCAGACAAGAGTTCTTTTTCCCACCCTGGACATTGCACAGATATACAAACCCCACTTGCCTAATTCCAACAGACCTCACAACCTCTGAGGCTCCCTGCCATTGCAAAACACCAGGAGAGAATGCTTCTTGGACATAATAATAACACAATCTTTTATACACACATCTACACACATACATCAGGGAGGAAGGATATAAATATAAAAGCATTATTGTATTTATTAAGTACCGTTATCAATATGCTTATCAGCATTTATCTCTGGACTGCCATAACTTCATCCCATCTGATAAAGTTGAACTGAACCCAGTATGTGGACTGCAGGGTGGACTGCAATCTCTGGAGGGGAATTCCTGGATTGGACTCCTCCCAGAACATTCAGGAGAAACAATAAAATACAGCTGGAGTTTCTGCCTTGTAGGAATCCAGTCCAGGTTTTGTTTTGCAGGGCAGCCGCAGAGACAGAGAGAGGCTTTTCTGTCTCTCTCGCCCCCTTGGCAGAGGCAGGAAAGGGAAAAGGGAAACCATGCTCCTCCTCCGCTCTGTTGGGAAGGAGGAAGAAAACGGAGGGAAGTATTTGTTTGGAGTGGCTTCCTTTTCCTCTTGAGAGCCCTCTTCCTCCCTCTCTCTGTTTCTCTCTGTCCTCCTGAGGTGCGCCTCCCTCCTACCGGCAGCACGTAGAGCCGGCTCAGCTGGGCAAAGGCAGAGAGAGACGCACACACACAGAGGGAGAAAGCTCTTCCGAGTGGCTGGGGCGCCTCCTCCTCCCTAGCAACCCCAGTTCAGAAGGAAGGGACTCCAACCGCGGCGAAGAGATTTCTTCGCCACGGTTGAGGTCCCTTCCAAGCTGGGGCTGCTAGGAGGAGCGCCCAGGGAGGGAGGCCTCTCTTTCTACCTCTCTCTGTGTGCCTCTCTCTCTGCCTTTGCCCAGCTGAGCCAGCTCCACGTGCTGCCGGGAGGAGGGAGGCCCCAGCTGATCGCCCTGCTATGGAGTGCCTTCCTCTTGGCCCCACCCCCGACACCCTTCTCCCCAGGCCGGACAGAAGCAGCTGCCGGGCCTGATCCGGCCCGGGGGCCGTGCTTTGCCCATCCCTGGCATAAGGGATGCTCCTTTCTATGTAAAGAAATGTACACAACAAATTGATATTACTGGTAGGGAATACGAACGGAAGTCACATTCCCCCCTTCCCCCTTCCCTAATTCCTGGTATATGTATGTCTTTGTGAATATATGTGGGTACTGTTTAAAATATAAAATTTGACAATAAACTTTTTTTTTGGAAAAAAAGACCAGAAGAATAAGTCTGTTACAAAATGGAGAACTGCAAAGCATGATGGCATGGAGGTTCTGGCAGACAAAGCAAGGAACAGTTGAACCATGAACTGAACTCTGCAACTTGATAAATTGAGGACATCAGGGACTGGTACAGCTAAAGGAGTGTAGCACCTGGAAGGTTGCCCTCTTGCCATGATGGATTGAGTGTGAACTAAGATTGGAAAACAATAGGGAGCACCTGAGAGATTGCCCCTTCGATGTGATGGATTGAGCGTGAACTCAACAAAGGGTACATCCAGGACAGGTGCATTAAGGCATACCAGGAACCAGTACATGAAAGGGACTGTGATAGTACATGAAAGGACAATGTGTTATTACCATGAAACAAAGAAGTTATAGACTAGAATTGCTCCAAAACTGATATAAATATAGGGTCTTTTCAGATGTAGCATCATTGTCAGCTGTAGCGCTACATCACTTCTACAAAGGAAATTGATCAATCCTTTGTGAGAGGATTAGTGAGTATGTGTGTGTGAATGAGACTTCTTCAGTTTTACTAGTAAACGAGAGATTAAATGGACACATGAATAAATTGTAAGGGGAGACAACAAATCTCATGGAAACGTCTCATTCATATAAATATGATTTGTAAGACAACAACATACATTTCCAAGACATTTGTAATTTCTCATTACATTTGCACACTACACACTGCGGTTGGTACACTAACACGACATGATACACAGTGTTAAAAACTCTGTCTTAGCTTCATAAAGTTGCACTCTTAAGAACGTAGAAAGAGCCAATCTATAGGAAACCAAAAGACTATCTGGTCCAATATTCTGTTCATACAAGAATCTGAGCATAACTGCAACCCATCATATCTCACATTCCCCAACAAAGGTAGACAGAAACGCTTCTGATACTGAAGGTGACATATGCTGCAAACCTACTCTGAATCACTACCTGGTTCCAATGTATAATTGTCAATAGCTATGTGTTGTCAAGTAATGATAAAAAGAAATAGAATCATAGAATCATAGAGTTGGAAGAGATGTCATGGGCCATCTAGTCCAACTCCCTGTCAAGAAGCAGGAAAATCACATTCAAAGAACCTTTGACAGATGACCAACCAGCCTCTGTTTAAAAGCCTCTAAAAAGGAGCCTCCACAACACTCTGTGGTAGAGAGTCCCACTGCTGAACAGCTCTCACAGTTAGGAAGTTCTTCCTCATGTTCAGGTGGAATCTCCCTTCCTGTAGTTTAAAGCCATTGTTCCATGTACTAGTCTCTAGGGCAGCAGAAAACAAGCTTGCTCCCTCCTCTTGGATAAAGGAAGACATTTTGCTCAAAAATGCAATGTTTAAGTCCTATAGCAATTTAGGGTATTTTTTTCACATCCACGTGATGTGCCAGATTGCAAAAATCCATACTAAGAATTATTGGAAAACTTTTGAACAATTGGAGGGTTTGAAGAGAAAACTTTGTACTGCAAAGGAACTTGATAGCTGCATTCATAATCTATAGTACCCTTGCATTCCAGAACCATTTTGGGATGGGAGTGAAGCATGCACTGAAAGACATAAGATAAATTTCCTAAGCTAAGGCCATGTCTCCACTAGCCAAATAAAAAAGACTCACCTTCCAACTGCTGTGAGGAGTCCACATGATGTACAGGTGGTTCTACAGCAGACACACTGCTGTCAACCAATAATCTAGGGCAAAGGGAACTGAAATTTACTCCAGTGCTTCCAGGAAGTGATTCCAGATTTTTTGAGGATTCAGTCCAACAGACCTACCTGTCAGCAGCTAGAAGCAGTTCTCCAGCAAAGCCTGGCTGGGACGTTGCTTCTGCTGACCATATGACTAGATGTGTTGTAGTGATCTCAACAGAAATGACATCACCAGCAGGGCTTTGTTAGGGAGCTAATGCTGGTGGTGGCCTCAATGTGCTGTCATGTTGCTGACCACCTGGGCCCAAAAGGTCTCCAGAGAATGCTCCTGTGCTGCATCCAGGGCACCTCTGGAGCATAGTCTCTGGATTATTTTGGTAAGTGTAGACCCACAGAAACTTTGCCCCATTCTCCTGACCTGGATATTTATGTAAATTGATTTACATAGTGCATTTCTTCCATTATGCAATCGAAGGAAGCAAACATTTCTCATCCAAGAACTAACCAGCCAAACTACAGTATCTTAGAGCAGTGTTTCCCAACCACTGTGACGCAACACAGTAGTGTGCCTTGACGGACCTCCTGCTGTGCCGCGATAAAAGCTCTCTGCCCCCCTTCGTTCCCCCCTCCTCCTGCCGAACTCCTGCTGCTTGGGGGGGAGGAGGAGGAAGGGCCGGACGGCAGCGAAGAAAAAGAAGGGGCCGGGGCGCCGCCTCCTTCGGTCGTTTCCTCAGGCAGCCTCCAATCCTCCATGACTCCCGCCATGACTCTTGCCCCTCACTCGCTGAAACCTTGCGGAGGAAGCTGGGGGGAGGGGGCGGGGCATGGCATGGCCTGGCTCTGCCCCCTCCCCTGCTTTCCGCTCTCCCACAGCTTCTCCAGCCTTGAGGGGACAGTGCCAAGCTAGCATTGTGCTGGCTCTGCCACTGCTGGCTTGGCACTGCCCCTCAAGGCTGGAGAAGTGGGAGAGTGGAAGCGGCACTCCCAGCAGCTTCTCCCAGCAGGCCACCACCCCCAGCTGTTCTTTACTATGTTAGAGTGTCATTTTGTGTCATTTTGGTTGGTGGTGTGCCCCCGGATTTTTTTAATGTTAAAAGTGTGCCGCTGCTCAAAAACGGTTGGGAAACACTGTCTTAGAGAACAGTTGTCACTGCATCATGTAGCCTTAAAACATCATAGTGAAAATGAAGTACAGCACAGAATGGTGAAAATTGGGGTACAGAAAAGAGGAGGAAAAGGAGTGCAGTAGAATGTGTTGGCCTGAATCCTGAGTAAAAATACTCAAGCATTCATTATTTTGTTCCAAGCCTCATTTATAACACGAATGATGAACTCAAAATACAACAAGGTAGATAAATGCTTTGGCAGTCATTTAACGGTGAATAGCAAGGAAAAGACAACACCTGTAGTGTTAAAAATTATAGATTTCTTTCTAGTTTTCCCCCCAGGAATGAACGTGAGACTGGGGAGGAAAGAACCCCAACAACCATCACTGTTATAATTTGTGCATATAAAAATATTTCATGGGTTCATCAATAAAACTGGATCAATTATTAAAACAACCACAATGCATATACCTGGAATATTACTGGGAATATAAAGGATTTGATAGCGATTTTTGTCATGTGATTTGATTAATGTAATCACATTTTACCTTCTACTTTGACTATTATCCTTCTACTTAAATTTTACTAAGCATATAAGTGTCACTCTTCATAACCTTAAAATAATCCTGTATTTCACAAACATTTAGTGACCCACTTTATTTCCTCCTTCTTAGATTTTGCACTCTAAAACCTACTGAGTATATATAAATGCATTGCCATACATAGCCAGGGAGTTCTGATATTCAATCACCTTTTAATCTCCCAAACTGATTATTTTTTATTTTAGAAAATTGAGGTTAATGTAATGGCTTTTTATACTGCAAACTAAAGAGCTGACTGCAGATACATTTACTCAACAGGCGACTAGAAATATGGGAAGTTGCGTGAATATCAATAAGTCTATGATAGCCTGGAAAAAGGAAGATTCTTTCTTGGTGTGTGAAACAGCATTTTAAGTGTGTTTGTACTGAACGACTATTACATTTTAATCTGTTGGAATTCATTCTTCTGCAATCAAAAATTATTTTCTGCTTCTAAGATAATTAAATGAACTTTAAAGGCAAAATACATCATATATATGGATTGCCCCAGAATTGTTAACAACTGGTGATATACTTGATTGCAAATTTAGTACAATTTATTTGGTAGAAATCAATGCCACAATAAATGTGTTTGTTTTTGATATCTGGAGTTTATTGCAAATAGTAAAGTGAAGCCTCCATAATTGTTGGATCATTGCCTAAGTTGATGTAAAGGAGAAGTTTATGATTGGTGCCACACCTGTATTAGCTGTGATACGCCAGTAATGGAACAAACACATAATTAACAAATACTTGGTATAATGTTTTGGGGCTCATGCAAAAGCTAGCTCTATTGTCCTTCTCATCTTCTTGATCATCACCATCTAGTGGCCACAGGATTTACATACCTGATATCACACAACATCCAATCTCAATTAGGCCAATAGCATGTCATACAAAATTCCTATCCCTAATCTAAGGAAGCAGTTTGATCTGCGAACGCATTCACTATCTGGCACTTACATCCTAAAGTACCTTGACCAGGAAGGAAAAACTAGCAAGTGGCCAACAATAATTAAAGCCACTTTAACCAGATGGATTTCTGCAGGAACAAATACAGAAGTATCCTTCAATATGACAAGGAATCTACCACAATTCTTTAATAAGAATGTCTAAAGGACTCTAAAACTACAACTCCTATAACTCCCCATCATTGATTCACATCAGCTAAAGTGGTGTCAAAATGCATTCATTATACAGTGTAGAAAATGCACCCTCTAAGGGCATAGCTTGACAGGGCAGAAATGGTGACGTTGCTCCGGAGTGGAGTATTCTGAATCAGCATCACTGTATGCTACACTCCAGGCTTCTGGGGTCCCTTCTACGCGGCCAGATAATCCAGGTTATCAAAGCAGAAAATCCATATTATCGGATTTGAACTGGATTATTTTAGGGCCCTTCCATACAGTCATATAATCCAGAATATCAAGGCAGAAAATCCCACAATATCTGCTTTGAACTGGGTTATCTGAGTCTACATTGCCATATAATACAGTTCAAAGCAAATAATGTGGATTTTATACAGCTGTATAGAGCCTCAGTAAGATTTAGATCTGGATGAAGGCTAATCTCCATGCAGGCATGAAAATGGCACTGTTCATCACTCAACACTTACAGCAGTCTTTCTCAACCAGTGTGCCGTGGCACACTAGTGTGCCGTGACGGACCTCCTGCTGTGCCGCGATCTCTGCCCCCTTCCTCCCCCTTCCTGCCGAACTCCTGCTGCTTGGGGAGGAGGAGGAGGAAGAGCAGCAAAAAGAAGAAGGGATCGGGCTGGCTGTTTCCCAGCCAGCCTCTCCCACCATGACTCTTGCCCTCAAGCACGTGGAGGCCCCACACACTGAAGCCCGTTCACCGCTCATGCTCCTCCTCTGTAGGAGAGCTGAAGATGATATCCAGTTGAGGGGGCAGTGCCAAGCCAGCAAAGTGCTGGCTCTGCCACCGCTGGCTTGGCACTGTCCCCTCAAGGCTGGAGCAGCTGCTGGGAGAGATGAGGAGGGGGGCATGGCAGAGCAGCTGCTCCTAGGTGTTAGTGTCATTTTGTGTCATTTTGGTTGGCCATGTGCCCTGGATTTTTAATGTTGTCCTGTTCAAAAGGTTGGGAAACACTGACTTACAGTGATGATATCCAGTGTGCCAAGGCAATACAAAAGAGGAGGGAGATGGAGTCATTCCCTCCATTATTTTTTCCCTTCCCCGACTGCTTCAGTGCTCTGGATATTGTCACTCAAGTTGCCGTTTTTTTGTTGGATGGGCACTGCAAATCCCAGATACAAGAGATAAAGAGACATTGCTTGTACTTGGAGCCCTGAGAAAGTGGTATGATAGTGTAGCTAACCATGACCACTTCCCAACTAGGAAGCGGTACAGTTGATTATATGTGCTTGAAGTTGCGGGTTATTCCTGAGCTTTAGGAAAGTTTTGGAGTACCCTGCATTATCTGTTAACATAGTTCAAGTTCACATTTTAGACCCTGGGGTTGCATGATCAGGTCCATGCATCATGCAACCCCAGGGTCTACAAAAGAAAGTAGCTGTGACTTTCTCTGTTTGAGCGCCGAGATTCCATTTGTAATACTGATGGCCACAAAAACGTTATATTGCTTAAATGAGCCTATTTCAGGCCCCTTCTACACTGCCATATAATCCAGATTATCAAATAAAATAATCCACATTATCTTCTTTTAATTGGATAATATGAGTATACACTGCCATATAATCCAATGTAAAGAAGATAATCTGGATTTTATATGACAAAGGAGAAAGGGACCCCAGGTTTCTTGAATGTAAAGTTTCTTACTCTGACAAGATCCATAAGGGAAATACCAGATATATTGTTTTCACATAAACCAGGTATATATTATTTGAGTTACATTTCATTCTACCCTAGATGCACTATTATACAATTTCAAGCAGATTTTAAGAAACATGATATATATCAAATAGATAGTTTCAAGACAGAAAGAGATTAAAGACCAGCTCAAGGCAAAGATAAAATCAATCTGTAAACAGTATTCTAACAAGTGAAGAATTTGTTAAATGCAATATACTTCGCAGACATATGTATATGATCCCTCAGCAAGTAACTAAGATTTGTATTCTTATGCCACACTCTATATGGTCAAGGATAATTAGGATTTAAAGGATATAAAGGACGTATTGAACATTCTCTTTGCATGGCTTTCTTGGACAGTCAACTCACAGAGAGATCAGCTACAATGCTCTCAGTAAAAAGAGTAATTTAATCTGCTTGAGAAAAAAGAGAAAACAAGATATTTTCAACCCTTGAGACCTTTGTCAACACAAGTTTTAATATCAAATCCCAGAAGTAATGCTACTATGTTTGTTCACTGTCAATAAAATATAGTCAAAGATTCAAAACATTTGGGTGAGGAAGGGTATGAGGAACTCACCCATTTAAGGCAGGGCCCAGACCAGCCTGGCAGTTTAGCAGATAGCGCAGCCAGGAGAAGGGGGAGTGGTTTTGGGAGCCTTCCCTGGGAGGAGTTAGGGAAAGAGCTGCCTGGGAGGAGCTCTGAGTAAGGGGAGGAGCCGAACTACTGGAGGGAGAGAGTCAGGGCTTATTTGCCAATTCTTGACAAGCTCTGAGAGAGAGAGAGAGAGAGAGAGAGAGAGAGAGAGAGAGAGAGAGAGAGAGAGGAGTGTTTTGTGTCACGCTCTCACAGACGTTATCTGAATCTGGGTCAGACTGACCTTCCTCGTCCTCGTAGGCCTCGGGCCAATCATCTTCCCATTGCAATCCAAAGCAATTGGGACCCCCGGGGCATTCCCTGACCCCCGGCTGAACTGGAGGCTGGGTTGCTACAGTTGTGCTCTTTCCAGCAGCAGTGTGATCCAGCTCCAGTGTCATTCGCGCTCCCCATTCTAAAGCAGTTTATTTACCTCAGATTCCTTTTAGTTTAATTTGGTAGGAGGATTAAAGAGCCTAACTGAAGGGTTGTTTTGATAAAGAAAATCCTGGAATGGATATTTTAGGTTGGTGGGAGCGAACTGAGTAGAGTTTTAAAATCCTCCAGACTTTATTTTAAGAACCAAGTCGTCACAAAGGGTTAAAGAAGGAGCTGGCACGGTTGCCTCCCGTAGAAACTTTGCAGGAGTTAATTGATAATACTTTGAGGTTGGATGTATTGTTGGAATTCCCAAAGCATGTTGCTATGTTTGGGGAGTCGCCGGTCGGCAGGAGAGGTCCCGTCTCTCTACAGTAAGAGAGGACGAACCTATGCAAATAGGAGTGTTTACAAGATTATCCTCTGAGGAGAAGGAAAGGAGGAGGAGGTTGGGATTATGTCTGTATTGTGGGGATTTGGGGCATTTTGCTTTACAATGTTCCAAAAAACCTAGCCGGTTGCAGGGAAGCGGCAGCCCCAACGTATGTGAAGCCCAGCACGTTGGGGTTAACTGTAAAAACTCCCAGGAAGGAAGATCATGTTTTTGTTCACCTTAAAATCATTAAAGGCAATGGGGAATTCTCTTTACATGGGCTCTGGTGGATTCTGGTGCAACGTCATCTTATATGGATAGTGAATTTGCTAAAAACACTAAAATATCCACTGTGTATAAGAAAGGCGGTTTGGGTGGAAGGTGCGGATGGCAGGATGTTAAATGCTGGGGTGGTGGATCAGGAAACAGTGGGGCTGTCCTGGGAATTACAAGGGGTGACTGAAAAAATTCACCTGGGATATTACCAGGATCCCTAGATATACTGTAATTTTGGGCATGTCCTGGTTAAGCGCAGTGAACCGGTTATTAATTGGAAGGAGAAGGCAGTAACCTTGCCAAGACAAGTGTGCATGGCCCTAGTGGATCATGAGGATTTGGAGGGGGTCCCTGATTATTTTGAGTATCGGGATGTGTTTGGGAAGAAAGGGGCTGATAAATTACCCCCACATCGGCCGTATGATTGCGCTATAGATTTGGTGGACCAGCAAAATTGCCCTGCGGGGCGTTTGTACGCTCTTTCTGTCCCAGAACGAAAGGCTCTTGAGATTTTCTCGATGACAATTTAAAGAAAGGATTCATACGCCCCTCTCATTCCAGTACTGCCGCGCCAGTATTTTTCGTAGTGAAGAAATCCGGGAATGAGGTTGGTGTGTGATTATCGCATTCTCAACAAATACACGGTGAGGGATCGGGTATCCGCTTCCTTTGATTCCTGAATTGTTGTCAGGGTGCAAGGGCCAAATGTTTACTAAATTGGATTTACGAGGTGCGTACAATCTGGTACGTATTAGAGCAGGGGATGAATGGGAAAGCGGCGTTTAATGTGTTATGGCGCCTACGAAAAATTTAATCATGCCCTTCGGACTCAGAATGCCCCTCTGTTTTCCAGCGACTGATGAACGATGTGTTCCGCGACTTACTGGACAAGTTTGTAGTGATTTACCTAGACGATATTCTTGTTTTTTCTAATAATGAACAACAACATCGTGAACATGTGCGTCAGGTGTTGCTCCGGCTGAGGCAAAATAGATTATTTGCTAAGGCCTCCAAGTGTGTATTCCATGTGTCTGAGGTGGAATTTTTGGGGCATATTATTTCTGGGAAAACCAAATGATGGATCCGCTATAAGTTGGACGAGTGGAGTCCTGGGGGGAATTTGGCGTCTAAGAAGGATATACAGCGATTTTTGGGGTTCACTAACTATTATCGAATTATCCCAGGGTATGCT
Organism: Anolis apletophallus; assembly: GCA_030556195.1. Taxonomy (NCBI): domain Eukaryota; kingdom Metazoa; phylum Chordata; class Lepidosauria; order Squamata; family Anolidae; genus Anolis; species Anolis apletophallus. The sequence goes on from JARBWK010000010.1 coordinate 53,185,377, forward strand.
AATCTCACGGTACCATTGACTAGGTTATTACAAAGGGGTAAAGTTTTGTTTGGGGACAGGCGGGACAGGGGCGCCTTTAATGGGATCAGCGTAGTTTTAAGAGGAATAATAATGTATTGATGTTACCTGACGTCAACAAGCCTTTTATAGTCACAGATGCATCTAATTTTTGCATTAGGGGGCGGTATTGTCTCAGGAGGTTGGACGGGGTAAAACTCAGGCCATGCGCTTTTTATTCAGACAACTTACAGAGTGCGAGCGAAATTATACAATTTGGGGAAAAAGAGCTGTTGGCCATTAAGGTGTCATTCGAGGTGTGGAGACATTGGCTGAGGGAGTCGGCATCAAGTAATCGTGTTGTCTGATCATAAGAACTTGGAGCATCTTTTAACTGCTGTTAAAACAGCGACAGATTCGATGGGCATTGTTCTTTACGCTGCTTTTGATTTTGTAGTTAAGTTTCTGTAGATGGCAAAGCCAACGCTAGAGCGGATGCTCTATCTAGAAAACCTGAGTATAAAGGGGAATGCGAGGTGGCATGGCAAACAGTACTTCCGGTATCTAGTTTTACATGCAATTACGGAGGGTACTCTACACTGTTTGATAGGATCGTACCAGTCAGGCCACTGATGGGTGGGACACAAGAGCAGTTGACACTGCTAGACAGTGAAACTCGGACCACGATGCCGAATTTACAGAGTGGGGATGGGAAATTGTGGCACAAAAGTTGTATGTACCTGCAGGGCCTTTACGTTTGACGTGATTCAAGCTCATCACGATGAACCAATGGCGGGTCATTTTGGGCGATTCAAGACAGCTCAGGCCATTCTCCGAAGGTGGCCCAGGATGCGGCGGTGATATATTTGCGTTTTTGTGACACTTGTGCGATCTGTCAGCAATGTAAACATGATGTGGGAAGCTCTGGGGTGCTATCTCCATTACCCGTGCCTCAGAGACCCTGGCAGATCGTTTCCATGGACTTCATTTCCGACCTTCCCCGGACCCGTGGGTATACTTGTATTTGGGTGGTGGTGGATTTGTTTACTAAGTTGGCACATTTTATTCCATGTTCTCGGGTACCTACGGCAGTGGTGTTGGCTAAGTTATACACTAAACATATTTTTCGGCTACATGGTGCCCCTGAGATCATCATTTCGGATCGTGCACCGCACTTGTCTCTCGTTTTTGCCAATTCCCTGCGGAAGTGGGTACCAAACTCAACATTTCTACTGCGTTTCATCCGCAGACAGAGGGTCACGCGGAACGCGTGAATGGCTTTCTGGAGCAATATCTTCGTTGTTTTTGTTTGCAGCAATCGGGGGACTGGGCTCAGTGGCTCCCAGTGGCATACGGACGGTGGCTGCGCGTTTCGTGGGGCCTTTCCCTATGATAGCTCAGATCTCACCAGTGGTTTTAAGCTGAAGTTACCCCCATCGCTGAAGGTCCATCCCGTCTTTCACCGGTCACTTTTAAAATTGGATACTTCCGCGCAACGTTCCGCATTGTCTCGATATCTGCGGTCTCCTGAGCTTCGCCCGGCCGGGGGCCTTTGCGGGGGGTTAGTGTTGTGATTGAGCAACCTGGGTCTGTAGTTGCTCCAAGTAGTAACTCAGAAGAGGAGAGTTTGGAGGACATGACCTTGGAAGAGGGAGGTTTGGGCAGTCCTCCTGCAGCTGGGAGAAAGAGGGCTGCAAGTGATGAGCACTTGGAAGAGGCAGAGCATAGGAGGAAGATCCGACAAAATACTTAGGGAGCCTACCAGTGATGGGACTTTTGAGGGGTTTGATGTGGAGTTACCTTCAGACGACAGTGATACGGAGCTGGACTCCAGCGTTGGTACAGGATGTCCGGGATGTAAACGCTGAGTCCAGCGAAAGTTTGTTTTTTGGGTTTTCTAGCGACCTAGATTGGCCTAGTGGGGATGTGGAACTGGACTGGGGCCCTTTAACGGAGCAGCAAAGGTGGAACACACCCAGGGCTGCAGCTGAGGGCATTAGGGGCGGAGTTGGGTGTGAGTCTGATGACTCTGATGTGTAAAGGGTATAACAGTAGGCTTGGGGATTTGGGAATCTGTGGTCAGCCAAGGTGTTGCTGTGGGATTGTTGGGTCTTGAATCATGTATCTTGTGAGTTCCTGTCCTGGTCTTTGATTCCCAGCAAGCTGTGAGTATTTGTGGGTTATGTTCATGCTGGGTTCTGGGAGAGCTGCTATGGCAGCTCTAGCTGATTTTGTTGTATGTTGGGGGTTGGGACTTTAATATGTGCTTTTATGTTTAGTGTCTACCACGTCCTGTTTGAACATTCCTGTGTTGCTGTGAGTGTCTTGTATTGTATTAAGGGTGAAGGGGAGGTTGCTGTGGGTTGCGGGGGTTTTTCATGTGTTTATTTGTATACGCAGCTATTGGAATGTGAAGCACTCTTCCTTTCCTTCTCTTGGACGGGTCGTCGCGTTCCAGTCTGCCAGCCAAGTTCCAGTTCAAGACTGTTTATTGAAGATGGACGGCTTACTGCGTTGCTTTGAGTTTCGGGAGTGGGTTATTTTGAAAACGCGAACGAAGGCTACATTTCTGTTAAACAATAAACTGTATATTTTTCTACTAGCCTGGTTGGTCTTTTGCCGTCTGTGGGAATCGTGACAGTCTTTCCTAGCAAGGAAAGAAAAACAGTAGAGAAAGGGCTGAATGAACCTCTCTTGGAAAAAGCACCCATTGAGAAGGCTATTTTCTGTGTATCTGGCATTGGTATTGAAGAAAAGTGCTCCCCCATGAAGTTCATAAGCCTCTGGTTGTCTCATATTGGGAGATATGGGCTTTCAAATAGTTTGGGCCTAAGCCATATAGAGTTTCATGTATCAAAACCAGTACTTTGAATTATACTTAAATGGACTGGCAGCCAGTGTAGCTTTTACAGCAAGGAAACAAAATGTTAAGTAGAGCAGGGGAACTGCAATTTATTTTAGACAGTATTTCTCAACCTTCCTAGTGCCGCCACTAAATATTCAAGATTTAAAAAATATTTTTTAAAATTCCACCAGTTTAAAATCATGATCCAGGATCAGTCAATTGCCGGTCACATAGGTCAGTATTTCCCAACCAGTGTGCCGTGGCACACTAGTGTACCGTGAGCGATCATCAGGTGTGCCGTGGAAAATTGGCACTCTTCCCCCTCCTAGCAGCTCTTTCTCCCTCTTTCCCTCCCCAAAGATCCTCCCCGAGAAACAAATTGAGCCTCTCCGCTTGGAAATATTTTTTTTTACTATTTTACTGGATTTTTCGAGAGTTGCCTCCCCCAAAGGAACTGTTTATAACAGCTTCATGACATCCATAGTTAACTGGAAGCAAGTTTCACTCAGGGTGAAATTTCACAAGGGTCTGGAGATGTCACGATGCACAGACTTGACCGGCCCCTTAATCACACACACAGAGACGGGCTGAAGGCTAACTACTTTATTGAATATAAAAACAGTCCAAAAGGTAAATTGTCCATAGAAAAGATAAATGCAATCAAAGGCTTGAAGCAACAAGGTCCAAAACAGCTTGGCAAAACAATCCAAAGGCTAATGCAAGGCTTGAGCAAGGCTCCGCAAGGCAATGCGGGAACAGGAACAAGGCAAGGTTAATGCAAGGCAAACTTGGTGACCACGAGCCAGCTCGGCTCCGTAGATCCACTTCGCTAACACGCCTGCTCAGAAGAGACGTGGCCGAAGCACTGGGGATGCGTTCCCACGCCTGCTCTACTTAATCGTTCGGCCGAGGTCCCCGACGCTCTAGGCCCCGTCGTCTCCAATCTCTGCTGACGGACCTCGGCCTGTCTAGGCTGCGGTGCCATCCCCTTCTCCCAGACTCAATGCTACTTCTCCTATCAAAGGTTCGACCTTGTCTCTCAGCAGCTGGGTCACTATCTACATGAGAGCTCTCCTCCCTAGAATCTTCCCAGGCGCTTTCATCCATGTTTTCACTCAAAAGCTCCTGTGACCCTCTTCCCCCCGGGTGCTCATAACTCCCAGAATCGCTGTCCTCCATTTGCACCTGGTTATCTATGTCTACGTCAGGGCCAAAACACAGCTCTTCCCATGCCAAACTTTCTGTGGGCGAAGGAGGCCCGCTGATGGGAAACTGTCCTTCCCACCCTTCCAAATCCTCTTCTGAATCTGTCTCTGCAGCTGCAGGCCCCAATGCCAATGGAACCCCGGGTCCTAGCCCCTGCTCTCCAGGCACAAACGAGAACTGATGTGCTACAGGAGAACAAGCCCTAAGAGGAGCGTCTTGAAGAGCTGGGCATGTTTAGCCTGAAGAAGAGAAGCCTGAGAGAAGACATGATAGCCATGTATAAGGCCTTCAGGAGCCTCGACTCAGCATGGTTCCAGCTCCCGCTCAGGGCTGGTTTAGCCTCCCGATACGTTTCATAGATCTGTTTGGCCTCTTTTGCTGCCTCCCTCCTCCCTCTGCAAAAGCAGAGCACTGGGCGGAAGTGATTGAGTCGGCGTTTTCGCGTTGGCTTGGATTTCTCGCAAGAACAAAGCCGGAAGCTCCATGTCGGTGAATTGGGCAGTAACCGAACCTGGGAGCATCGAGAGGCTTGAGCATTCACAGGTTTCCAAGAAACAAATTGAGCCTCTCCACTTGGAAATGTTTTTTTTCATTATTTTACTGGATTTTTTGAGAGTTTCCTCCCCCCCAAGGAACTGTTTATAACAGCTTCATGACATCCATAGTTAACTGGAAGCAAGTTTTACTCAGGGTGAAATTTCACGAGGGTCTGGAGAACAAGCCCTATGAGGAGCGTCTTGAAGAGCTGGGCATGTTTAGCCTGAAGAAGAGAAGGCTGAGAGAAGACATGATAGCCATGTATAAGTATGTGAGAGGAAGTCATATATATGTTGTGCTCATCAAAACAGGCCCAGGTTTCACACTGAGTGTATAAATACATTTAAAAACATATTAACTGTATTTATTACTGTGTTAGAGTGTCATTTTGTGTCATTTTGGTTGGTGGTGTGCCCCAGGATTTTGTTAATGTAAAAAACTGTGCCGCGGCTCAAAAGAGGTTGAAAAACACTGACATAGGTAATTCTCACTCAAATCGCTGTATCTATTGCTCAAAAGCTTGACCCCAAAGCCAGGTTTTACATTTTTTCAAAATACCAGAAGGGAGGGGGCAGATCTGATATCATTTGGGAGGGAGTGTCACAGCCAAGGAGCCACCACTGACAAGACCCTGTCTCTCATCCCCACCAGTCGCACTTGCAAGAGTGGTGGTACCAAGAGCAGGGCCTCCGCTGATGATCTTAAACTCCTTGATGGCTCGTAGAGAGAGATACATTCAGACAGGTAAACTATTGCTCAAAAACTTGATCCCAAAGCCAGGTCTAAGGTTTTTTTCAAAATACCAGGAGGGAGGGGGCAGATCTGATATCATTTGGGAGGGAGTTCCACAGCCGAGGAGCCACTACTGAGAAGGCCCTGTCTCTCATCCCCACTAGTTGCGCTTGTGAGGGTGGTGGGACCAAGAGCAGGGCCTCCTCTGATTATCTTAAACTCCTTGATGGCTTGTAGAGGGAGATACATTCAGACAAGTAAACTGGACCGAAACCATTTAGGGCTTTATAGGCTAAAGCCAGCACTTTAAATTGTGCTCGGTAGCAGATTGGGAGCCAGTAGAGCTAACATAACAGGGAAGTTGTGTGCTCCCTGTACCCCAATCCGGTGAGCAATCTGGCTGCCATTTGTTGGACTATTAAAGCTTCCGAGGAGTCTTCAGAGGCAACCCCACGTAGAGTGCATTGCGGAAATCTTGTAGGCTCTTCATTTGAGAGAAAGTCTAGATTAGAATATATGCAGCATGGTCAATGTTTAGCCAAAATTAGCTTTGACCGAAAGGATTTCAGACAGCAGAGCTCTTAGCAGACAGCAGAGCTCAAGTGCGGAGTGCCCCAAGGCGCCATATTATCACCAACGTTGTTTAACATCTATGTTCGGCCGTTGGCTGGTATAGCCCGGAGCTTCGGCCTAGGGTGCTACCAATATGCCGATGACACCCAGCTCCTACTGAAACTGGAGCCTGGCGCAACTTCGGTGCCCGAAAACTTCACTCGAGGCCTAGAAGCAGTGATAAAATGGCTCCGCGCCCACAAACTTAAAATAAATCCATCAAAGACGGAGATCTTATGGCCGGGCCGCCCAGAACCACCTTTCTCTGCCCCCTTTGAAGGGGAACCGCTGATTCCGTCCCCCTCAGTAAAAAGCCTTGGTGTTATCCTGGACTCCAAATTGTCGATGGAGGCCCAGGTTGCCTCCACGAGCAAAAGGGCCTTCTTCCACCTGCGCCAAGCGAGACAATTGGCGCCCTATCTTCCGACGGAAGCGCTAGCTACAGTAATCCATGCCACAGTTACATCAAGGCTGGATTACTGTAACGCTTTGTATGTAGGTCTACCCCGGTCACTAACCCGCAGGCTCCAGATCATGTAGAATGCGGCCGCCAGGCTTCTCACAGGAACATCGATGAGATGCCACATTACACCATCTCTGCAGCACCTGCACTGGCTGCCCGTTGAGTATAGAGCCTTACACAAGACCTTGACCTTGGCTTTCAAAGCCCTACGGGGCCGGGGCCCAACATACCTAAAAGACTGCTTGCTGATGCCTGCTTACCCAAGGACCCCGCGGCCAGCAAACAAGAACCTTCTTCAAGTACCAGGCTTGAAAGAGGCCCACCTGGAGACCACGAGACGGAGATCGTTCTCCGTTGTGGCCCCCGTTCTTTGGAACTCGATGCCACCGGACCAGAGAGCCTCCCTCGACCTGCCCCAGTTCCTGACCGCTCTGAAGACCTGGCTATTTAGGAAAGCCCATGGTTAATGCAGAACCATGGTTAATGCAGAACCAGGAACTCAAATACCGAGTCTGGCCCCTGCATTTAACCACTGAATATTTTAATCTAGTTTTAAATACTTTATTTTAATTGTGGAATTTGTTGTGTGTAATGTCAGCCGGGTTTTATGAGCACTAACGTGGAGGGCGACTCAGAAATAATAAAGTCAGTCAGTCAGTCAGTCAGTCAGTCAGTCAGTCAGTTATTCACAACAGACAAATCTCCAGTAGATGCAGTAATTGGATAATGTTGTGTCATAGCAAAAAAACCCCCCAAAAAACCCAGAATTCCACCAGGTTCCAGCACACTTTACAATGAATATTAATTCAAATACTAAGTGTGATGTAGTAGCTAGACTGGTTTGGATGTACAGATCTATGACATTTACTGAGAGACTTGGAGAATCAATGCCATAGCTCTTTTAGTTTCTGATGTATTTTAAAGGAAGCTCTTATTGATCATGAGACATCTTGAATATTTGCTGATGCTTTGGTGTAGAAACCTCTATCAGACTAGTCATACTGACATTATAATGAAACATTAGCAATAGGCATTTTGTAGCATGGCATTTTGTAGTTCAAATTGTCACTTCTATTCATGCCATTTCCTATTTGTTGGTCTTAGTTGGGATGGAAAGGATATTCTTACAAAATAGTATTAAACATGTTTCTCCAGTTTAGGAAAAATATGGAGTTCCATTTTCTACTCCCCATCTTTTTCCTAAACTGGAGAATCATGTTTATTAAAATATTTTAAGAATATCCTTCCCATCCCTACTAAGGCCTCTTCTACACTGCCATATAACCCAAATTTTCAATGCAAATAATCCACATTATCTGCTTTGAACTGGATTATATGAGTCCAGCACTGCCAAATAATCCAGTTCAAAGCAGATAATCAGGATTTTATATGGCAGTGTATAAGGGGACTCAAACCAACAAATATGAAATTATGTGAATAGAAACCAATAAAAAAGACACAAAACAGCAAGCTTTTGCTATCTTGAGGCAGCTTCATTGGGTTAGCCAGGCCAGAGGAGGAAAAGTTAGGAAAAATGATCTTAAAGTGACTTAGGACCCCATCAGAAGGGCCCATGGATCTGTCAAGCATCATGGCAAATTCACAGGCTCATGGAAGGGGGGGCAAGGTGGGGGTGGAGAATCTGTCACTCCACACCATGCATCGAGCCAATTGCCTTACCCCTTATCCTATGGGAGGAAGTGTCACGTATTGCTACCACAGCAGCATGTGCCACTTCCTCTCCTCTTTCAGCATGCATCCTGACTGTAGGTCTCTGTGCATTGTCTAATGGTCTCCATACTGAAAGTGGAGAGGAAGTAGCATACGACAAGCAAATCAGCCCATCTGATGAGGTAGTAAATCTCTGTGCTGTTTAATATTTACTGAAAAGTAAAGGTGTGCAGGTTTTCTAATAGGCTGAATCAAGCAATGTGACAATGATAGGTTTCTTTTTATTAAGTAAAATATTTTTTTATTATTTTAGGTTTCTGAAAAGTGTCTAAAGAAGCTGACCAAATACGACAAATGTCCATGGCTCTATTTCATTCATTTAGAGCTTGGAAAAGTTCATTTAATAGACTATGGTGCTCAGACTCAATTAAAATAAAAAGTCATTCATCTGCCATTAAACCTGTGTGGGGAAGGAGGGGTTAATACTTCCTATTTCTTTTTTGGGGAAGGAAACAATATGGATTGCCTGCATGTCTGTGACCAGAGCATGATGGGAACAACATGGAGATGGATATGAGTCCATTTCAGGAACATGGTCCACTCTGCAACCTGGAACCTTTTAAGTTGGAGGTACGGACCTCTAAAACAGCTCATTGTGCCCCCCTCCCCCAATTCAGGAGAAAAAGGAGAACCAATATAGTGCCTCACAGCTCATGGCAAGGTACAACACAGCTAAAAGACAGCAAATAAAATGTTGAATATGCTCTACATTCTGCAGAATCAAATAGTCATGTTTTAATTCTTTATTTCATTGAATTATTATAAGTAAATGTTTGATTTGTAGACCTACATTATATACTGTATCTATATACCTGGGGTCACAGAAGCATTTCTCATGCAAAAAGGATTCATGGGTGGAAATAAGTTTAAGAAGTCTTGATCAAGATGAAGTCCTGATTAGTAAGGATAGTCTAACACTACTAATTCTTTCCCAGTTAACACACAGTTTTAATTAGAGGTACCTGAAGTATCCTGCTGGTCAAGGTCAACAAGGTGACAATTCAGATTTTGCAAACTATCACTCAAAAACCACAGTTTCTTGAGCATATTTTACAGCTGACAAACTATCTTTGTTTTTATTTCAAGATGCTCTTCTACCTTGCAACACTTTCGTCTTCAATATGTCCTCATGAATTCTTTCTGCATCTTGTTTTCTTCTGCCCTTCTATTTTCCTTTAAACACTCTTTGCTGAAGTCTATCTTCAATGTTACTTTGTCATTCTCTCTCATCCCTTTAAGATACAGAAGGCTTTCATTTTCTCTTGACTTGTCCTCTTGATTCAATCTCATTCTCTTTCACAATCTGTTGTTTTCTTCTTAACTGGCTGGCTTGCTTGCTGACAGGACTGTGTTGCACACAAAAGGATCTTGCTCCACTTCTGACAACCTGAGAGAATATGTTTTTAACATAAGCTTTCATAAACTCAGTCTAATTACTGGATCTACAGATACATCTACACCTACCAAAATAATCCAGAATACTGTGCTCTGGAGCTATCCCAGATACAGTATAGAAGCACACCAGAGCCCTTTGGGGTTGAGATGTCTGACCTGTGGACACTAGATCAGGTTGAACCCAGTCCAATCCAGCTGTTCACACCTCAAAAAACTGGGATCACCTGGGAGTTTCCTGGAAGATTTGGAGTAAATGGTAGTTCCCCCTTTGCTTCAAAACCTGTCATATGCCACATGAACTCCTCATAGCACTTGTATGGTGAATCCATTTTATTTGGCCCATGTAGACATGGCCTATAAAAGCTTACGTTATAAAAATTCTTTCTCTTCTTCTCAAAGCTGATACAAAATCCCACTGTATACTGATAAAGACTAACACAACAGTCTGAGCAGAGTACCCCACAACCAACCCCAATACTCCAGCAGAATATGGTCCCAGGAGTCAATCCCCACTGGCCAGCACCTGGAAAGATCTGGATCTTTCCAGATGTTAAATTAATCTGGAGTTTACCTGAGGTATCGTTTGGATGCCTCAGGTAAACCCGTGACCCATCGTAGGATATGGGCCTGTGTGGAAGGACCCAAAGGGGCACAGGAAACATTTTTGGAGACAAGATAATTCAGTATTAGGATTATAACCATTTCACTATTGTAAATATTCTGTCCTCAGAGTTTATCCCATCATCCTTGAACACTTGGAACCAGCCACACTATTCAACTTAAAGTAAGTATAATCTAAACAGACATATTTATGGCTGTGCTGATTAATGACAACTATCAATTATATTTTACTGAAATTTATCATTGACTTTTTTAAAGGCAAGCCCCCACCCAATGTATATTCAACATTAAAATTAGCCAAAATTTGTTTCTTAAGCCCTCTGAGTTGGTGCTGGCTTTATATATTATAGATGAAAATGATGAGGAGTTATTGGAAAATTGTGATCAACCAAGATGCAGAAAAGCAAAATGTTTTTTGAAATATTGCTCTATTTTTTCTTCTCATTTTTTCAATACATACTTCTATAGCTAGCTGCTATTACATAAAGGATATTGGAGAGCCAGGTATTTTTAAAGTATGATTCTGGGCATCTGTGAGAGACTAGCCCCCTCTTTATTTCATTTAAAAAGAAATCTAAAAGCTTTATGATATAATATTTTTGAAGCTAAAAATAAGCAGTGAGATAAGAAATATTTTCTGGGTGGTATCCAGCTAGCAACTTCAATAAACAAAATGACTGCTCATACTGGAACAGATTATCTCTGTCTAGCAGATGGCTTCCAAATTAGTTGTAGAAAGTTGGGGAATCCCTTGGTGGGGGTGTGTGGAGAGCTTCAGGAAAAGAGAAAAAAGTTACTGTGCACTGATCTGCTTGGGCAGATTTGGAGACTCTAACTTGACTACCTATAATAATGTATCCCGATCTTCTCACCTCCGTAGACATTCTATGGAGAGAACTTTTTTTAAAAAAAGAAAGAAAAAAGCTAGAAACAGTACCATGGCAGAGTGAGAGTGTTGGTGGTTTTTTGGGGGCTTCATCTAGGACACACTGCAAACTTGCATTCTGCCATTTTACTCAGAGAAGGGGATGTTCTTTTTTATGTAAGACTTAAGGTAAGGTATTCACATTGACCCATGGATAAGCCAACCTAGGATTTTGGAGTTGATTTATTGACTAAAATGTTAGATTTATATCTGAATAAACAGAGTATGTTAAACCTGAGAGTAGCACACCACAGTAGATTAACAGTATGGATCATGTAGTCCCTCCAGATATACTGATGAACTAAATCTCATCATTCTTCATAATTATGATGGCTAGGAAAAATTGCAGTTTCCAATGCAAGTGGAATATTAAGACTGTAAGATATACTTTTTGATAGAGCTATAAATGCATCCAGTTACACAATCTGATCCTCAACTTGAAATGTATTTCTAGGTAAAACATTGCTTCCAGGTCCCAGACTTCAAAAAAGTAGTTTCAAAGATCGTGAGCAGGAATGACTGAGTACTGCTTGACCTAAAAGGGCTGACCTAAAAGGTTCTTCTCCAAAACTGGTTTTGAACAGAAAAACCCCAAGAGTAATAGATTTCAAAGTGCAGATTATTTTAGTGGCATTCCATTGGCCCCCAGATTGTCAAAGTACTATCTTACACAAAAGCTTGAGAATTATGTCAAGGGATAGAATTTATTTGCACAGGAACCAGTGATACATTTACAAGCTTTATTATAGTTAACTGCTTGGAAGCCGAGTGGAAAATTTAAGTGGAAGATATTTTAATGGCACCTATATAGAGTCTACTATCAGTTAAGTATATGAAATTACATTGAAACAGCCACATTAGACAATTCTTTCTTAATATTCTTCATGCACATTTATATAATTTTCATTTCCTGGTAGATTACCCATCAAAATAAGAAAAGGAAATGCCAATTATGTCAGCTTCAGTATATACTGTATTTCCTGTTGCCCTACAACCAGCCATCTTTGCCTATTGGGCATGTAAGCCTTTTAAAGTTATTATCATTAGGTGCAGAAATTCTGGTGTGTATTTTTACTTAAACCACTAAGACACAACCAAATACAAAGTATACCCTTATCCTCTGCAATCTATTCATTGCAGATCTCATTAAAAACCTTTCTAAGGGGAAATGTCTTTGAACAACAGTTCCTTTCAGCTCAACAAGTATTCTTTGCTGACCACTGACAGATAGCTGTCAAGCATAACCTGGCAAGCAATTCACTGGGACTAATAGCTTACACAATACCCTGCAAGTGTTCTCTAAGTTCCCACTTGCTTTAATAATTGTTGACACCCCTTGACAAGGGTTTGTTAATGACCAGAACAATTCTCTGTGTCTGGGCGCAATATATATCTCAAATTGAAGTCTTTTAGAATCTCTGGCATCAAAGCTCTAATACCTGTTTCCCACCTGCCACTTCATATTTGAACTAAAAACATGATAACTGTTGGGCACAATTGGAGGCTATCAAATATATGATTCTGCAGTGCTTAGGTGACTAACTCATCATTATTTTTAAAATGGTTCAAAAAGTGGCATGTATTGTATTTAAAAGAGGTAAGATCAGATACAATGAATCCTTTCATATTTAGTCCTTCTTTGAGTATACTGTGAATTCTAGATCAATGCATGTTGTTCATAAAAAAAGTATAAAGAGAATGTTGCCAGACACCTAGGAATTTAAAATAACAAGCCTTCGAACATAGTCATTCGTTATTAGTATTGATGAACATGGATTTCAATGTAACACAGCTATTTCTTTGAAAAGGAATTTCAATGTTGTTTTCCATACAAATCTCAGAACCATTCAAAACAAAATGTTTTTATCTGTTGCCATTCTTTTTGCCAGTGCTGTCAGGCTATGAAAGTGGGCTGCCTGGCAGAGTATGTTGCATATAGGTCATCCATACTGTTCCCTAGCTGTCCAAATTGCTTCCTGACTTTATTGTAATGAGAAGGAGCTGATGATTCTAACACCAGAGTGTGATTATCATTCTCTCTTTTGTATTATTTCTTGAGTTGTGATTCTACTTAGAAACTAATTTAAAGGGAAGGTGTACTGTGTTCAATGGAAAAGCAGTGTTTGTTTTAATTTCAAATTCAGCATTCGGGGTACTAATGCAGTCCCTTCACTTTCTAAAGCTGTCCACTCCTGTATTAAAATATCGTTAGCATTATGTTCAGACTAGGTCTTACTTGGGCACAGAATATGTTCATAATTATTAGTTTAGCTTCAGTTAGTTAGTTTACTCTGCTCAACCTCGTAGTCCAGCAGATAGAGATTCAAGCTTTATTTGATAAAATTTCTGAGAGTTTTAAGCATATTTTTACCTGTAGTTCTGGGAACAAAGTTCCAGAAAAAAATAAAGTTGGCATGTGCTTTCAAGTCACTTCAACTCATGGCAACCCTAAGGTATAGTCTTTATTGATTAGCCCACTGGCTGTATCAAAAACGTTTGACATACACATACAGTACAACATACGTTAAAATAAACAAGCAGTTAACACGATTAAAACATGATTAAGTTAAAAATAGTTAAAAATATCAGCATTAAAATGCCAAGGTAAAATTACATACCACAAAAGTTTAAAATGAAGGTTAAAGCAAAGTTTAAAATAGACCAGCTATTGCACAATCCCGTTCAGATATCTGCGTCACCCCTGCAGTTTACCCCAATCGCCTCCAAATACGCAGTTCGCAACCCTAAGGTGATACCATCACAGGGGTTTCTTGGTAATGTTCAGTGAGGGATTGCCTTTGCTTTCATCTGGAGCTGAAAGAATGTGATTTGCCTAAGATCATTCAGTGAGTTTCCATGGCTGAATGGGGATTTGAATACTGGTCTCCAATCATAGTTCAGCACTCAAACCATGCTGTCTCTGTCACTGATATATGGATATGTAACTGCAGATGCTTGGATCTGGTTAACATTATTCATCAAAATGAACCAGTGTCATATTATAATATTTTATCATGTGTAGGATGTAGAAAGTTTCCAACAATTTCTGCATAACACTTGAAATTTTAATTACTTTGAAATTTTAATTACTAGAGTTCTATCACATCTTCATGACATAAATCAAGGGAAAATTTATATAGATGGTTATTTCATGTATTTCTATAATTTTTTAGCATTCAGTACAGCATTTTCAAATCAAACATCTTCTCAATAAATTTATAGGCTGTGTTCAAGATGCGCATTGCCAGATGATGTAAGATCTGCTCTCATCATATCATAACAGAAAATTGCAAAAGATTTTCTCTATCCCAAGACTGAATGAGTATGGGGAGATGTGAGAAACTGGAAAAAGGAAAACATTTAAAGCACATTAGTTTTTTCTAAATCTCTAAGACTAATAACACCATTCTAACCAAGGCAGAATACAGGGGTAGCATGACTTCCCTGGATATCGACACTATACTCCTATTGATGCAAGCCAAAATCCTATTGGTTTTTTTTGGGGGGGGGGTTGCCGCCACATCACATTGTTGGCTCATGTTTAACTTGTTGTCCACAAGGACTCCAAGATCTTTTTCACATGTACTGCTCTCGAGCCATGCATCCCCATTCTGTGTCTTTGTGTTTCATTTTTTCTGTCTAAGTGGAGTATTTTGCATTTGTCACTGTTGAACTTCATTTTGTTGGTTTTGGCCCATCTCTCTCATCTGTTAAGATTATATCGAATTCAGCTCCTGTCTTCTGGAGTATTGGCTATCCCTCCCAATTTGATGTCATCTGCAAACTTGATGATCATGCCTTCTAACCCTTCATCTAAGTCATTAGTAAAGATGTTGAACAGGACTGGGCCCAAGACAGAACCCTGCGGCACTCCACTCGTCATCTTTCCAGGATGAAGAGGAAGCATTGGTGAGCACCCTCTGGGTTCGTTCGCTTAATTACAGATCCACCTAACCATAGTTTTGGCTAGCCCACATTGGACTAGTTTGCTTGCAAGAAGGTCATGGGGGACCTTGTTGGAGGCTTTACTGAAATCCAGGTCCACTACATCCACTTGTTTAGAGCAGCCAGGTACGCTACATCCACTTGTTTAGAGCGACCAGATATTCCTGGATGACTTGTTTCCCAATTTGGGGTTGGATGTCCTCTAATCCCTCATCCACTCAATCTTGCTAAAGTTGAAGATGGCTTTCTTTTTGTGAGAAGACTGAGGCAAAGAAGACATGAAATAGTTCTGCTTTTTCCTGATCTCCTGTCAGCCTTTTCCCCTCTCCTGTCGAAGAGGACCTATCGCCTCCTTGTTCTTCCTTTTTCTACTGACATAAGAAATGAAGCCCTTTTTATTGTTTTTAATGTCCCTTGCAGGCCTGAACTCATTTTGTGCTTTAGCCTTGCGAACCTTTTTCTTACAGGAGTTGGCTATTTGTTTGAATTCTTCTTTGGTGATTTCTCCTTTTTTCCACTTCTTGTGCATGTCTCTTTTGAGTCTTAGCACAGTTAGAAGTTCTTTGGACATCCATTCTGGCTTCTTTGCACTTGTACTATTTTTTTTCTTTTTGTTGGCACTGTTTGCAATTGTGCCTTGAGTATTTCACTCTTGAAAAACTCCCACTCATCCGTAACTCCCTTATCTTTTAGTATCTGTGTTCATTTTTTGGAAGTCAGCTCTCCTAAAATCCAAAGTGCGGGTTTGACTTGTCTTAGTTTTTGCCTTCCTTTGTACCTCAAACTGCAGGAACACATGGTCACTTGCCTCTAACGATCTGACCACTTCAACTGCATCGATCAGGTCCTCCACATTTGTTAAGATGAGATCGAGAGTAGCCAACCCCCTTCTTGCCTCTTCTACCATGAAATTGTCTGCAAGGGAAGCGAGGAATTTGTTGGACTTTGTACTCCTGGCCAAGTTTGTTTTCCAGCAAATATCGGGATAGTTAAAATTGCCCATGACTAGTATATCTCTTCTGTTGGCAGAAGACTTCATCAAGTTCTTCACCCTGGCTTGGATATCTGTAGTAGATGGCTACGGCAAGATCTTCTTGAGTCCTAGTTCCCTTGATTCTTATCCAGATGCTTTCAAACTGGTTTCCCGGATTGCTGTCTTGCATTTCTTCTGCAGCGTAACAGTTTTTGACATATAAGGATACTCCGTCTCCTTTACCCTTTGTTCGGTTTCTGCTAAAGAGGTTATAGCCCTCGATGTCTACATTCCAGTGATATGACTCATCTCACCACGTTTCAGAGATGCCTATGGCATCATATTTGAAGTGTTGTGCTAAAAGTTGGAGTTCGTCTTATTTATTTCCCTTGCTCTGTGCATTAGTGTAAAAACATGTGAGCCCCTGAGATCTTCCCCTGAGTTGTTTATTTAGGATTATTTTGCTTTTGGAACTTGATCCTTATTGTGTTTGTGCAGCCCTCCGTTTAGCCTTCTGGTGGTTCCCTGACATTGTGGGTAAAGTACTGTTCACAAGGCTGTTGTCGCCCTCCTACGGTGGACCTAGTTTAAAGTGCTTCCCTGAAACTGTCAATCACTGCCTCGCCTCCCAAAGAAAACAACACTCAGAGCAGAGCACTCAATCACACACTC
Organism: Anolis apletophallus; assembly: GCA_030556195.1. NCBI lineage: Eukaryota > Metazoa > Chordata > Lepidosauria > Squamata > Anolidae > Anolis > Anolis apletophallus. The sequence goes on from JARBWK010000010.1 coordinate 53,202,031, forward strand.
AGATTTCTAATGCACTCTAAGTCAAGTCTTACCTGAAGCAGAGGGAGCAAAGATGGCTTCTTGCTTCCTCAACTTCTGTGGGAACTCAACTGCCACTTGAGCTCAGGCCCTTTATCCTGTGGCTCATTAGTCTTTCAGCCTAGCATGGCATCCTTTCAATGTAGGAGCTGATAATTTAGTTTCTCTAAAGCAGGGGTTCTCAAACTTTTTGAGCCACAAAACCCTTTTTGAAGCAAACGTTTTTCATGGAGCCCCAATAAATGTTATTATATTATATTATATTTATATATCAGGAATGGGCCAGGTTAGTGGCAGACTGATGGAGAGTATTTGGGCGAACTAATTCACACAGTGCAACAAGAAAAAAAGGTAAGAAAGAACAATACAATATTTGATATGAAGGATGATTTTAACCAACATAAACCTAACAATATTTCAGTGGAAGACCTCTGTGGCCACCCAGTTCAACCACCTTCTGCTATGTAGGAAGCATAATCAAAGGACACCGCAACAGATGGTCATCCAGCCTTTGTAATAGTAGTAGTAATAGCAGGAAAAACCCGAGGCCATCCATACAAAAAAAGCACAAGACAAGGGTCTGCAAGACAAGGAAACGAGTCTGGGCAGGAAGGGAGGCAGAGGAAAAGGTCTGGGCGGTGAGAAAAAGGGTCTGAGTAGCGAGGGAGATGGGGGGAAAGTGTCTGTTTTGCGGGGTGCTGCTGCTGTTGCTGTTTCCAGCAGCTCAAAATTTTAATTTCCCTCCCTTCTCAGGAGGAGGAAAGAGAGGCAGGAAGCAGCAAGGAAGGAGCCGTGGAGCCCCTCATTATCACCGTGGAGCCCCAAGGGCTCCACAGAGCACTGTTTGAGAACCCCTTCTCTAAGGGCAGGGTCCTCTATACTCCTTGCTCTGTTACATCTATGAAAGTCAAAGAGTATTCTGTGTAGAGGAGAAAGCAACGATTCCGTGTCAGGGGGCCAGTCCCCATCCCAACAGTCAAAAAACCCAAAAGCAACATTATGGCAGAGACAGTAGAGGGGGTCAGTGCTTCTTTTAAATTCCCCTCAAGATGGACTCACCTTTTGACTTTCTATTCAAATGAATCATTCATTCTTTTTGTTTTATTTTGATTTTTTGTAAGAGGGTAGAGTACTCACACTGACAATTGCTTTTTGATTAAAATGTCTAAGGTAGCTATTTTATTGTGTTCAACTGTTTGCGTTCATGTGTTTGTGGCTTTCTCATAATTCTATATTACGTGAGAATATTAAAGGCTTGTGCACATAAAACTCTTTCCTGTGGTATATGAATGCTCTCTCAGAATTGAATTATTAATAATTGTGAAATAGTCAATTATTTAATATTCATGCAGCATATCGCCAAATGCAGTAAGTACCATGCAACATCCTTACTACATAACAGAAATGCATTGATCAACTTTTTATTTGAATAAAATAGCTTAGCTGTTTCCTGAGGAGAACAAAAAGCTACCCCAGACACTGCAAGATTCAATTTATCATCTTTGAAAAAGACAGTAGAAACAGTGTGGCGCCTCCGCTATTCATTCATATATGGACAGTAAATGTATACTTTCTAAATATTCCAAATCAAATGAATAATATCCTTGCATTTCACAGCTACTTTTTCAAAATTACTAAAAGCTATAGCTTACCAGTTCTATCACATAAAATTGTTTTATCATTAAATAGTTCTTGGCAGTCTTTGCAAAACCAGTTATTTGATTATGATTTATCAGGCTATAGCATAGTTACTTAAACAGAGCTAGCAAGTAATGCATGTACCAGTTAGCATGAAACTCTAGCCAGATACACAATAAATTATGTGGTCATGATGTTGAAACTCAAAATCTTGTAAGGTCATAATTCTAGAATACAAAATGAGCCCAAAGTAAGATTAATATTTATTATAATTAATATTTGTCCAACCAAATTCAACTTTTTTTTGTGTATACTCAAATGATGGTTACAATATTTATTTTACAAAGAAAACTGAAATGTTTATATGCACAGAACAGCTTTATTTTAACCCACTAATAATTTTTTGCTAAAAGAATCAGTATGTTCAGAAGTTTGGGCCCACTGTTAAACAAATTACATGTGCCAGTGGGAGAGAGAATGTCACAATCTGACATGGTGAAACACAGATTAGAAAATGCCACATTTTCTGAAAACATAAGGAAGAAATATGGCCATTTATAGTACAAAACTGTTGAAAGTGCAATATGCATTGCATATGTTCATCAAAAGAGACAGCTAACTGCCTTGACCATTTTTCACATGACCAAAAAAAATCCACACAGCTTTAGAATTTCGTAATGCAACCTTGGATTTTTAAAAAAATATCCCAGATTCTTTGCATTTAAATAGTACATTTCACAAATTCCTTGAAGCACAAATTCTTTGACTTGATACATTTCCTTGTGCAATTAACATGGAAAAGTAAATATACAAGTGGGCCCTTTGTATCGGTTTGATTCCAGGATTCTACATGCATACCAAATCCAGGACCTCAATTCCCATTATATACAATGAGGTAAAATTGTGTCCCTTCTATGAACTGAAGGGAAAATCAAGGTTTGTGTTATGGATTATACACACACACACACACACACACACATCAGGTTTTCCCCTGACATTAATTCCAGTTGTGTCCAACTTTGGGGGTTGGTGCTCATCTCCATTTCTAAGATGAAGAGCCGGTGTTGTCCGTAGACACCTCCAAGGTCATGTGGCTAGCATGACTGCATGAAATGCCGTTACCTTCCTGCCAGAGCGGTACCTATTGATCTACTCACATTTGCATGTTTTTGAACTGCTAGGTTGGCAGAAGCTGGGACGGACAGCGGAAGCTCACGCCACTCCCCAGATTCGAACATGCAACCTTTCGGTCAACAAGCTCAGCAGCTCAGTGGTTTAACCCACTGCACCACCAGGGGCTTGTGTGTGTGTGTGTGTGTGTGTGTGTGTGTGTGTATTCAAGCCATTTATAAGCTCATGTGTGGAAAGAATGCATAAATGAGGTAGGTAAACTGTATTTTCCAGAAGAAGCAAGAATGGTCCAGAAATAATTTCAAACGTTCATTTCATTCACTGTCTCATAAGTTGTTCTGGAATTACAATCGGCTTTCCAGTACAACCGATTTTTGTATCCATGAATTCAACCATCTATGGCCTGGAAATATCACACACACCCTAAAAAAATCACAAATCAAATCTTGATTTTTCATTATATATAAGAGGTATCTATGTTATTGTATATATGACTTGAGCATCTATATACTTTTTTTACCCATGGTGTTCCTGAACCAAACTCTCACATATACTAAGTGCCCACTATATGAGCTTTATATATTTTAAAGTTTTTAAAGAAACATAAAAAGTGCAGTGCTTCTATTTATACATATAAGAACATTTATGTATAAATCTAAAGATCCAGAACAAATTAACATTATTTCTGCATTTCACAGTTGCCAAAGCCTGTTGCTCGCCAATTCTTTCACATACAAACATTCTGTCATTACAATACTTCCTGGCAGAATTTGTAAAAACAGTTATTTTATTCAGATTTATCAAGAGTTACATGAATGGAACTCAATAGAGGTGTACACACTAGTTAGCATGAAACACTACATTTATACATTTCTAAATTATTACATTCAACTCAAATGAGATTTAAATGTATCTTTACTTCTCATTCAGCTATTGATTCAATGGGTCTACTCTAGGTAGAAGTAACAATTTGATTTACCCATGCAGTTAGAAATAAAACACTATTATGCAGAATGTAAAATTAAAGGCACTGCCTTTTAGACCAGAGCAAGATTTATCTGTTCTCTGCTTCCAACAGCTAACAGACTGAATGTAGTGTGAGGAAGGGATCTTTTTCAAGGCATGGTGTAACAGTCAGGGAAAAGAAGCTTAGCACTTTCCTTTCAAGTACAACACTTACTATGCCTCCCCAATGGCAGTTAAACTTTTTAAAGGTTTTTGTAAACATAAAAGGAGGTTGTTAAATACTTAATTTCAGTAAGATGACACACAGAAGATTATAGGTCGGATGAATTGCAATTGCCTTATCAGCATTGGCTGGTCACCACTTTTCCTCATACTTTCTCAAGACTTTCTCAGTGGATATTTCAAAGCCCCAGTATCTCTGCCCTGCATGCCAGATCATGCTTCCACTGTACACACTTCTGGAAGAAGAGGCAAGAGGGGAAAGAGACTAAATTTATTCGTGGTAATGGGGATCTGGTTGATTGGATCCAATGGATCCACCCTCTTGAGTTGAGCCCTGGAAATACAAGCAAGCTTAAACTGAGGTGTTTCTAGCTGGACCATTGACATTGAAGTCAGGGGGGGAATTCATGGAAATTGCTGTGTTTATCTGTTTCAATATTTTTTTAAAAGGAAAGAAGGATACTAAGAGATTGGTGAAAAATAACCAATGGTTTTAGACTAAGCTTTTATGAGTTAGAATCCATTTCCTCAGATGCACAGTACATCTGAGGAAGTAAATGCTAATCTATGGAAGCCCAAGATTCACCCCAAACAAGCAATAAAACAATTTCTAGATAGAATTTGTTGGAAATGCCAACTTTATTCAAGCCTTCTATAGTACGGCATAGAATATATCGTAATATGTTCATCTATGATGCTGATGCTTACTATTTCCTGTATGTATGTTCTGGTATGCAGCTTCCTTTACTTTATGGTTTCTGAGAAGTTATAGAAAGAGCTGCAGAGCGCATGCTCTCTTTCTCTTTCCTTTAGACCAGGGTGCTCATTAGGTAGATCGTGATCTACTGGTAGATCTTGAAGGGCATCCTGTTAGATCTCGAAGGGCATCCTGGTAGATCTCAGGCAGATCGCAGGCACAGTGTGTATGGCTTCCATGCCATTTGTGAGGAATGCTCAGGGGCTTATTATACTCACATTTAGTTGAATTCAGTCTTAAAATGTATTATATGGCTCTCACTGAAATAAATTTCCTAATATTTTGCTTTTATGGCTCTCTGAGTAGTGGGCAGGTAGATCTTTGGCACTTGGTTGTTTTATAAGTAGCTCGCATGCTAGAAAAGTGTGGGCACCCCTGCTTTAGACTATGTGACCTGTTGATCACTGTTTCTGTTACAAGAGAGATGTCCTGGCTGGCTAGCACAGGAAACTATCTCAAAACTGTCTGAAACTGGACTGATAAATTTTGTATCTGACCTGTGCATGCTGGTACTCACAACATGAATATGTTATTGTTATTTAAGTCTACTTCATTTATTTTTCTTGAGTGCATGATGTAAAACAAGTTGTTTTATGGGAGAGAATACTTCTGAAGCACTGCTGTTTTTATGCACTGACAAATCTGTTTTCCTAACAGATCAGAGATAACAGGTTATTCAGTCTACCAACTGAAATCATTGCCTAGCATAATTATATCTGGTTGCATTGCAAATGTTTTAATAGTGTGTTATGACTTTTTTTATCATTGTAATTTGTTCTGGCATCAATTTGTTGCCGATTGTTAACCGCTCCGAGTCCCCCCTGGGCTGAGAGGGGCGGTATACAAATGTAGTAAATAAATAAATAAATTCTACTCTAAAGAGTTTTTGGCTCTTCTCTAAAAGACATTTTCCAGAAGGTTATGAATGCCATTAAAGAATGTCTATACCATGTGATAGCAGAACAGCAAAGGGCTGTAATAAACATTAAACTTAACAAAAAAGAGGAAACACTATTTTAAAACCACGTACATCCCATTTTTTGTATTCTACTCCAGTTTTTTAGTTCTTATCACATTGACAGAACATGTTGAGATATTATTAGACATATTATAATATCTCAACTATTTTCCTAAATGTGGTTCTAATTCATTCAAATCTTGTTTTAATTTTTCCTCTTCTGTTTTTTTTAAAATATTGAAAATTATTTGGCTATTAAATATGGGTATGCACGATAATGTTTTGAGATACCTTATTTGAGTGACCCAGCAGTTGGATTCTGGAAATGGGATGGAGGGAGCCAAATGTTGGCCGTTATGGACAACACAGTGGTCAATCTTTGGCTGAATCGGGATGCCACGTGACAACAGCAGTGGGTGAGGGGGGTTTCCCCATTAGCCTTGCTGGAGCTGGATCTTCCCAGACCAAAAACAGCTGATGGATCACAGAACAATATTTTTCCCCTCCTGGTTTCAGGAATTTCCCAGTAAATGGATTGGGGACATGATCAAAAACAGGATCGAAAATGGGATGGGTTTGTGATTCATCAAAGACTGGATATGGACTATTCTCTAAGGTTAGGTTATAGGGTTTTATTAATAAATTTGTTACATTTTTTTTCCTTTTGGTTGCCTCTGTGTTTAATTTTCTTCTTTCTCAGGAAAGGTGAGATATAAATGTTTTATATAATTAAGTACATGTCATTTCATACCCACTGCAAATCATCTTACAGATTTTTTTAAAAGAATGACCTCAATTTCTCCCTCAAGTAGGTGTTGGAGTTTTTAGTCAGTACCCATTTAAAAATTCTGGAAGTCAGCTTCCTTCAAAATGTAAGAGCCAAACGAAAATAGTGACAGCAATCAGAGGTGTCCAATTTGTGACTTGGGGACACTTGAGATGGGAACCTTGCAAATTAGTTATTAGCTTCCTATCATCCATGTTGTTTTTCTATCCCTTGGTTACAAAGTTGTCAGTTGGAATCCACTAGTTATAGTAGACAAGTCTGTGACAAATAGCAAATTATCTCATTCGGCTTTCAAGCACTAACAGAATGGATGACAGAAAAGCAGCACTCAAATAAAAGTACAAAAAGAAAAGATTATGTTCTCTGTAAAATCACAACTCATATTTGGGTCACTTTGGATAAAGAATGCAGCAAGCAGCAAAAGTTGAGTATTTAAAAATATGTGTTACATACAGTGCCAGAAATCTATATACAGTAGCTGGCAGGATATTGTGTAATGCTGAAGAAGAAGAAAGAACGGCAACATAGCACATTATGTTATATGCTTTTCTCTGTACTAATCCAAGAAAAGAAAAACCTGGTAATAATAGTTATAAATACAAATATAGAATCACAGACTCATAAAGTTGGAAGAGACCACATGGGCCATGTAGTCGAACCCCCTGCCATGCAAGAAAAGCACAATCAAAGTACCCCTGACAGATGGCCATCCAGCCTGTTTAAAATATAAAGCTAAAAAATCAAACATTATTTGAAAATGCAGTGGTGTCTTTCCCCAAACCATGCAAAGCCCCTTTCCCCTCTCTTATTAAAACATTAGAAAAAATGGAGAAAAAATGATCAATATTTAGCAAAAATAATAGTCAGGAGTTGCAATTTGCCAGGCAAACACATTAATAAAACTTGCCTAACAAAAAGGAAAAATCAACCCTATCTCCTGCAGTGTTGTCCAACTTAATCCTGCTAAGCAAGTTATTGTTACAACATTTAACTCACTCTAATAGCAAATATTGGCTGGGGGAGGAGCAGCCTTGGTGGAGCTCAAGGGCAAGTAATACCAATGTCAGAATTATTAAACAATTTTTTTGGGAGATAGACTATACAGTTGGTAAATAGTGGATAAAATGAAACAGGGCAGCAAGGGAAAGGGAGGTTAATTTTTTCATATTGAAGGTGAACCTTCGAAGCAAAAGCAAACAGAAAAGATGTCCTTAAAAGTTAACAAGAAAGGGTCAGCATTGAAGTGTAAATAAAGTCTGGATCTATTATCTTGTTAGGTAACAAACTATTTAAGATGTTTTCTGTAAATTTAAATACCTTCAGGGCTGTCACAGAAAGGAGGGCTGTACCAGAAGGTAACACCAAATCTATTATAATTATGATTTATTAGATAGGGTTTATGCGTGTTAGTTGTCAATAGACTTATGTGTTGTTCTATATGCTTATTTATTGTTAGTTTTATATGCAGCATCTTGAAGTGCTTCTGTGAGTCGCCCCGAAGGAACCTCTTGACAGTAAGAGCAGTTACAGCAATGGAATCAACTATCCCTGTTAAAAAAAACCCTTGTATTTAAAAATAGTCTGAAAATATTTTTTTTTAAATAACAAGTCCAATAAATATACCAAAATAGCTTAAGCAATTGGCCCATTTTAATGGTGCATAAGAAAGACTGATGGTGATGATGTATGGAGAGCTTTAAAAGAAAAAAATGAGGCATAGAGATAACTTATTATTGGCAATACAAAATGAATACACATCTGTACATGAGATGGTGCAAACTGCTATAAGCTGTGCCATCTTATAAAAAGGACTAGGGTTTATTTTATTACATAGATTTTAAGACCTTGGAACTGACTGAAATCCAATTATGTATTAAAAAAGATGTATTGAGAGGCAACAGGTTTCCATGGACTATGTTCTCATTATGTGGACCCATTTGATCTGCAGACAGACTGTATTTGTATCTGAAAGCAGCCAACCAGGAACTGGTTCTTTACAAAAGAATAATGCAGCATAACGTCTTACTCTACTGGGGCAAAAATCAAAACCGTACTTCAAAGAACGAGCTGAAGATCTTTATGATGGTAATTAAAATTGATTTGGCAAATGCAAGAACATAGTTTGGGAGAATGACCTCTTTGTTCTTTTATTTAGTCTGCCTAACCTCTCAAACCATTTAATTCTAATTAGACAAAACCAAAGAATTGAACTGGCAGGAAGATTCACTGACATTTCATTAATGTCTGGTGTTCCATTAAGCTCTAGGAAAAACCCACAATAACAGCACTTAGGCCACCCCCTTCCATGAGCATTAAATGAAGTTAAAGTGGTTTTAAAAAGGAAAAGTAGCAAAACTTTCAAAATGCTGAATCTCAACTACTGAAAATAAACAACATTTATTATAGAAACATCATCCCACAAAATCTGAATAATTTTGGACTCCTTTTTCTCCTAAACCTGAAGTATCTGCAGTATTCCCCAGTTTTTCCATTACTGTCAGTCCTCCAACCCATAAATTCTGCATCCATGCATTCCACCATCTATGGCTTGATTTTTTTTACAAAATCCAAAAAGCAAAACTTGATTTTGCTGTTTTATATAAGTAACATCATTTTATTAAGACATATGGGATTTGTGCAACTACAGATGTTTATGAATGCAATACAGCTAGAAAACTTAAGTTGAATAATAGGATCAGATGACCTTTTGTAGGACATAAAGAACACACAGTTATTTCTGATAAAATCTCTTTGTAATATTACTAATGCATATTTAATGGTAAATTACACAAGAGAGATGAACCTCAACTTTGTAGCACCTTCACATGAATCTCACATTAGAGTTATTACTAGTTTCTTTATAACTTCTAAAAATAATAATAAAGACTGGACACTCAACATTAACTCAGCTCCTTAGATAGGGATAACATTATGAAGAGAGAAATTCTCCATCATATGATTGCTAATAAAATTTCTTACAGGAACATTAATCTTTTCACCTCTGTTAAGTCTTTCATTACTCAGAAATAATAAGTCCTGAAAGTTTTTAAAAAGAAAACCTCGATGTTCTTTGGGGGAGGAGAATCATAAGGGGGAAAATGTAGAATCCATTTAGACAAGAATCTGAAGAAGAAGGGTCTAATGGAACATCATTCATCACTTAAAGTTTTAAAGGCTCTCTTCTTGCATGTTAAATATACCAATAAATATTATACTACTGCTAAACTGGCATGCTAGTAATAGTTCTGAATCCTGACATATCCTTGTAGAGGTCCAGCATAGTAGTGAGGATACTGCATACATTTAAGTTCAAATTCTGATGTTTCCACTTATTTAAATATGCCCCCCCCCCAGCGCCTTTCCCCAATTTCACAAACATAAATTTACCATTAGCACTATTTCCACTTGTAACAAGCCAAAATTGGGAATTCTGGGTTAGGTTGGATATGGTTTTGGATCTGATGGATCCAGAGTTAGGCAGTTTACTTGAGAAATTCATTGATCAGAACCATAAACAACACAAGCTTGAATGTGGCACAGAAAAATACCTTCCTTACTAAAAACAATGTAAAGAAAAAATGTTGGCAACTCTAGCAAATGTCCATTTCTCTCCCTAGGAGGCATGAGCCACTCCAGCTTCATTTCAAATTTTTATGCCCATCTTCAAATATGTCATTTTTCCTCATATGGAGTTGCCTAAAAGAAGAAAGAATTCTACACTATGGAAGATTGTACAGAAGGTATAGCCAATGGTTTGAAATTATATCTTTACTTTCTATCAATACTGTTGTGTTGTTAATCAACACATTCAGATTACTAGAGTAGCCACTTAGAATGCCTGCTTGTGCAGGAATATATGAATTTTTGAACCTGTCAATTATTTAAATTGCTCTCTACCCCTATGATTTAAGAGCACTGATTTAAATCGCTTTTATTCAAATCAACCTACCATAAAATGTTGTTTGCTCCACATATTACAAACTGCCATGCTTACCTAATGATATGGATTTTTTTACATGTGAAAAGCAATGCAAAGATCAGATTTTACTAAAACTGTTATGATGTAGACTTAATGGGAATCTGCAATAAAGGAAAGCTTAACAAATGTAGTTAATAAATGGTACTATATTGACCATCTCATGTAGCAAATGTTGTAGGATAAAGTGTTTTGCTGTGAAAAGAAATAGAAATTATACTTTGCATGCAACATTGTAATAAACAAACAAAAAGGTTATCATATTTCTATAGTAGTGAGTGTAGATGGGACATTACACCAAGACATCCTCCCTCTTGTTTCGCAAGCAGAGTAGATAATGTTATTTTTATTCAGGAGCTTGTAAGACAAATTTTCTCATGTTTATAAACAGATATAATTTAGTTAACAAAATACAAGTAGTCCTGATCATTACATTAATAGAAACTTTGGTTCCAGAGATAGAAAAAATATAAAAACTATAGGTTTCCATACTATAAAAGTGTGCTTCAGAAAATGGTTTATTCTAGACTAACAATAAGCAAGTGTAGTATGAAGCAATCATGTCAGGGTAACTTGCACAGGATAACAATCGGGGACAGGGAGTGGAAAGGGGAGGTATAGTCTCCGAGAGGGCCTCACTTATTTGTGGGGTCCCTCAAGGGGCTATCCTCTCCCTTTTGTTATTTAACATCTATATGTGGCCACTTGCTAGACTGGTACGAAGCTTCGGGTTGGAATGTTATCAGTACACTGATGACACCCAGCTCGTTCTGAGGATGGAAGGCCGACCGGACTCCGCACCCTCTTGTTTCCATCAGTGCCTTGAAGCTGTTACTGGATGGCTATGTGCCAGTAGATTGAGGGTGAATCTAGCAAAGACGGAGATACTGGGGCTGGGGCACCTGGTCAGTGGGGAGGTCCAGCTGCCTATGCCCGGCATCCTCAGTAAAGAGCCTTGGGGTTGTCTTTGACCCTTTGCTGACGATGGAAGCCCAGGTTTCCACTGTTAGCAAAACCGCTTTTTTCCACCTGCGGCAAGCTAGGCGGCTGGCCCCCTACCTATCCAGAGACGACTTGGCCATGGTGCTCCAAGACATGGTCTGGACTACTGTAACGCCCTTTACATGGGCCTGCCCTTGTCCGTGATCTGGAAACTTAAGCTCATCCAGAACGCTGCTGCGCAACTTCTCAATGGGACCCCAGTGAGATGTCACATAACTCCCATTCTCCAGCAGCTACATTGGCTTCCGGTCGAGCACCGACCGGATCACCTTCAAGGTGATGGTGTTAACTTTCAAGGCCTTATATGGTCTGGGGCTGTTGTATCTGAGGGACCGCCTCATCCCATACCAACCCCAGAGATCACTCTACTCTGAACAAGTGAATCTCCTTGAAGTGCCTAGCTTCAAATCTATCTGCCTAACATCCACCCAGCGCAGAGCCTTTTCGGTGGTAGCGCCTTCAATTTGGAATACTCTTCCAAGCAAAGTGCAGGCCCTGCAAGATTTACCACCTTTTCGCAAGGCCTGCAAGACCTACCTCTTCCGGCTAGCTTTTGATTGCTGAGTACGGACAATTTTTTATCTGTTTAGTTTTAACTGATTTTCGTTGCTCTTGTTTATGTTTTTATGATTGTGAGCCGCTCCAAGCCCTCGGGGAGTGGCGGCGTATAAATCCAAATAATAAATAAATAAATAAATAAAAATATTTTGAACCTTCTTGGCATTGGAGTTTATAGATTTGCATGCCTCAATTCACTTGTAGTTAGTTTCAGGGCTGTCTTAACAGCATTACAGATCCATGAGCAGTGAACTAGACGCTGCCTACACAACCACTCACAGGAATAAAAATGTAAATTATGACTAAAATATAATTTATTGGTAACAAAATCAGTGCTCAAGTTCTCTTTCTCCTCTGCACCTAATTTCCTCTTCTGTGCTTCTCTCAAAACACTGTTTCATTTTTTGTGCAGAGAATTGTTTATGAATTTCAATAGCACTACAGTTTCTTTTTCTTTACTTTCTTACACTTCTTCTAAACCTTCACCACACAAATAGAATACTTAGAACACAAACAGTGGAGATTCTGCTTCTGATGATGGAAATGCACACTGTCAGCAATTATTGTCCCCAGCCATTAATTGCCTTCCACAAATCCATTACAATATTCTGTTTTCATAGCATTGCAAGCAATAGAGCAGTAAAAGTTATCTTGTGAATGCAGATATGCAAACTCTCAGCTACAAGTCATAGTTTTTTTTGCTTTCTACCAAGTTAGCATGAGGTTTGACTGTTTAGATGAGTGACTGGAAAAGTAGTGTTAAATTCTAGCCTCTGATGGTTAGATTGGATTTGCGTTGCAGGGGTTTATGGAAAACAAGTTTTTTCTGTTTGTATTTGTTGATGCCCTCTGTACTCCACATCACATTGGCATTCTTTTTGTTCTCAGGGGTCCCATGTGCTCTCTCTCTCTCTCTCTCTCTCTCACTCACTCACTCACTCACTCACTGCCTACCTTCCATGAGGCATCCGATGATAACAGCTTATCTGAGTTGATGCTGCTACTTTCCTGATACCACTTAGAACTCTGTCCTTTTTCTTCTTACATTTCATATCTCTAGAAGATGAACTTCTGTTGATTATTCTCAAGTAACCATAAGTAAAGAACTATTTTTATATCTCTTATAAAGAAGATTAAGTTGGATTTCTTTCTCTGTTGCGTATTGGGAGGAGGGGTGATGGGCTGTTCAACTTTCTGCCTAGAACATTAGATGCTCTGCTGCTAGTGAGAATCACTAAACACTCTCATATTTTCCAATATTAGAAATGACGTGAAGGTTTCCCAAATGCAAGGTATGATTTGCCTTTTTCTGCTGATTCATAATAAATACTTTTCCGTGTCTATTTTTCCTTTTTTTCATGTATGCCAAAAAGATCCAAAAAAACAATTTCCTTCTCAGAAGCTTCATTAATTGAGGTCTGCCTGCCTGTACTTGTAATTCTTCATCAGGAATTACAGAGATAGTTGCATCTTCATTACACTGAACATCAGATTCATGCGATTTCAGTTTTTAAATCACAACTTTTGATGTCTACAGATATATGTAAAGGTCAAAATGTGCTTCTCCTTTTCAGATATTGCAGATCCAATTTCATCTGACAAGAAGGAAAATTCTGCTTTGACACATATACAGTTTAACAGAGGAAAGCACACAGAAGCACACTCACTTGATGAATGTTATGCATTTTAAAATTCTCTCTCCTCAAGATATGAATTTTATTAGTATCACAGTGTACCAAAGCTATGTGGTTTTTATTACCATAAGTGTATGATCTCTTGATGAAGACAAAGGCTTGGAAACCAACAGTTTTGGATTAAATCTGCAAGAATCCCCATCCAGCATGGTACTGGCATTCCTGGAAGACCCCCAACTTTCCCAAATTCTGAAAAGTTATGGGATCTGAATAAGGCCAACATTCTGACCAACTACACCTTGAGTAGATTGATATACAATCAGCTCTCCACATTTGCAGGCTTCACCGTTCTGAATTTGATTATTTGCAGATTTGGTTATTATGTTCTCTCTAGAAACCACTAAGTTTTCCAGAGTCACTCTATGAGAGAGGTGATTGATCAGGTAATTTTTTTATTTGCAGGTTTTCTACTTTTATGGGGACCCTGCACCTCTAAACCTGGCAAATATGGTGGTCTGACTCAGATACATGAATTAATTAATATTCCACTTCAATCAGAATTTGTGTAATACTTAGACAAAATAAAGGCTTTTGTGTAGAAAAGCTCTAGAAAGATAGAGATACTGAAAAACAATGTGGTATAAAAACTATACTGCACATGATTCAATCGGTTCTAAGTCACACTGCAGAGAGATAATTTTTGTGAGAGTATAATTTTTAATAACTTTTATTAAAGGATTGAAATGTGAGCATGCAAACTATAGCAAAAACTGTTATAAATAAAGCATAAGGCATTTCATATCACTTCCCGAAGAAATGTATGCACTCCATTAACTTATATGTTTTAAGCGTTGCCAACACAATAAAAATCTGAGTACTCTTTTGAGTAAGTGAAGTTCATCCAGCTCAAGTACAAAGCCACAAGAATATAACTACGTGTTGGAGGGGGGCAGATTTAGTAAAAACTGCAGCAGAGATTTACGTTGTATCCATTTACTTTATTTTTATCCCACTGATGCAACTAACTATTTGGAGGATCATATAAATGAGGAGGAGAAGCTGTAAGTTGAATAACTGAGATTCTGAGGACAGTAATAGTGACTAGCTACAGCGGTGCCAAGAGGATCCAATTAGGAGGAAGAGGTTATTGGAGTGGATAAAGGGATGTAAATTAACTACTTCAAAATATAGTCCTGCTCACTCAACATGAATGAACTGATCGTCTAAGTCATACTATGGCAAGTCAATTTTTTCCCCCATCAAGCCAATAGCCTTTACGGTTTTATTAAGTGCAGGCCACAAACATCACCACAGCGATATCACAGCAATTATATATAATATACATTTATGATGCTGGCAAAAATATAAAATCATTAAATTGGTTAAAAAATGAAAATGTACCATTTAAAGTTCATGGCTTAGTTGTAGCCAGAGATTTAATGGTGTTGGTTTTTTTTTTGTAGTGTCAGGAGCGACTTGAGAAACTGCAAGTCGCTTCTGGTGTGAGAGTATTGGCCGTCTGCAAGGACGTTGCCCAAGGGATGCCCGGATGTTTTGATGTTTTATCATCCTTGTGGGAGGCTTCTCTCATGTCCCCGCATGAGAAGCTGGAGCTGATAGAGGGAGCTAGTCCGCACTCTCCCCAGATTCGAACCTGCGACCTATTGGTCTTCAGTCCTGCCGGCACAGGGGTTTAACCCACTGCGCCACCCACGGGGGCTCTGATTTAATGGTGATTGTTAACTATCTGGCTCCCTATCTCTCCCGTTGCAACCTGGCCACGGTGATCCAAGCCACGGTCATCTCGAGGCTCGGTTACTGTAACGCGCTGTGCATTGGCCTACCTTTGTCGGCGATCCGGAAACTCAAACTGGTGCAGAACGTGGCAGCTCGCCTGCTGCTGGGAGCCACTAGAACATTGCATATAACACCTCTCCTGCGCGAACTGCACTGGTTGCCAATTGAATTCTGGGTCTCCTTCAAAGTGTTAGTTTTGACTTTCAAGGCCTTACATGGTTGGGGCCAGTGTACTTGAAGAAGCGACTTACCCCATACATGCCCAGAAGATCACTGTGCTCAGAGGGTCTTAACATGCTCGAGGTCCCAGGACTGAAAACTTATAGGCTTTCCAGCACACGGCAGAGGGCGTTCTCGGTGGCTTCCACGAGTTCTGTGGAACTCGTTGCCGGTTGAGACACGGGCCCTGAGGGACCTGATGGCCTTCCGCAGGTCGTGCAAGACCTGGCTGTTCAGGCAAGTGTTTGGCCTGACCGATGCTTGAACTGCCAATCCCTCGCCTAGCCGTGCTGCCACTGTTTTACTTGAATCAGCTTTGCTCTGATTAGTATGTTTTATGCGATTTTAGATGTTTGTGAATGATTGTTATGGTATTTTAGGGTGTTTTTAGAATGTTTTATCTCGATGTGTTTTATATGTTTGGAAACCGCCCTGAGTCTCGGGAAGGGCGGTTTAGCAAATTGAAATAATAAATAAATAAATAACTATTTTGTAGTTTTTACTAGAATGACAGAATTGCAGTCCTCAAGCAAGAAATGTATATAATCATCAGTTAAATGCCTCAAATGTGAAAACTATGTGCCTGTTATTCTCTTTGTTAAAAATAGAACAGAATAAAAACCAAATAACAATTTATGCATTTCAATTTTCATATAAGCATAGTAAGTTCTGAAATATTATTCAAGTTCTGCTGACAGAACATTCAAATATGCACCCATCATTCCAAAATTTATCTAATAATCTGAAATGTATTTTATTTATTTTTTCACTCACTTTCCATTATTCTATCAGAATGAGAGTAACGAACCGCTATGTGCCTCCCATGAAGATTAGAGAATATCTCTCCAACCCTCTTTCAGCTGTAGAAAAAGTAGTAAGCTTAGCAGCACAGAGATGGGAATCAGTAATTAGGTACACTGCATCTGTGTTAACCATAAAGTCTTAGAAAGCCAAGCATCAATTAAAATAATTTCTTACAAAAACGTATGAAAAATCTATTGCTCTTTCAAGGTGGGAACTTAACACCAGCAATCTTGCTATGATTAACATTATACCTCAGCACCTGCAGTTTTAAAAAAAATCAAAAGTAAAGTGTTGTTGATTAAGCAATCAGTTAATATTGAATGTCACTAAACTCTCATTATCTCTCCAAGTTGTCAAGACAGGATCAATTCCCATCCATCAGCATGAAAGAGTACACTAAAGTTCACATCCAGATTCATGCAACGGAAACTATAATTAAGCAGCCTTCCTAATCATCCAGTCAACCAAGCCTAACCTGGAATCAGATCTAAGGTTCTCCCTGACATTATGAATAGCAGCTAACAAATATGGGGCATCAGATGTTATAATAGTAATCTGTGCTGCAGAACCTTGCTATTTTCACCAAAATATAGCTTTAGAAAAATGATATACACATCATAACAGAAAAACATGCATTTACAGAAATATGTGAAGTTAAAGGCAGTGCATTTAACTGTCACAACTATGCTATGCCCTGCCACTCGTTTGCCACAAGTCAAACTTCAGGGTGAGTATGGTAAGGAAACATGTGCTGATCTCATTCTTGAAAAGAAAGTCTTCTACCCTGCAAGTGTAAAGGATTTTACCATACCCAAACTAAGAGCCCGGACATTTTTCTAGTCTGGCAATCAAGAAAATGAGGAATGACTTTCATTATTTTATCAATGTTTACATCTATGTGAGTGTACAGGCCTTCAAATTATCTGTCAACCTATATATATACACACACACACACACTATATATATATATATATATATATATATATGGGATTACTATAGGTTGACAGATAATTTGAAGGCCTATATAGGTATGTGTGTATTAAAATGTTCATTAAAATTAGACAAATTTATGGGAAAAAATACAAGAAAGAAATGTTAAAGAAAAAAGGAAGAAAAAATGAACTTCTGATCTTTCTTTTGAAGGTTATATATGTATAACATAATTAAACTCTCCGAATACTACAATATATTTTTCCTTTCAATAACCTAATCATCAACATTCTAAATCACAAATTATTTTTTTCTCTATAAAAAGTCTATAAGGTGTTTCAGTTATTTAGGAAATGCCACTTAAAAACGTTCTCCAATCAAATCCAGTTTGTCAATTTCTATATTTATCAGCTTTGATGATCATCCTCCAGTTTTGTTAGTGTTAAATTCTTCTATCTTTAGTTATAAAGCAATCTTGCTGTATTCATATGCTACAGTAATCTTCTATCAACAGGGAACATTTCTAGTACTAATTAGATGTTATTCTTTAAAATCAATAAAATGTGTCTTCATATTACTCATATTTTCAGCATACATTAAATGCACATATTCCCTTGCAATTGCTTTATTCAATACATCAGTTATCAAACCATATACTGCCAAAAATATAAACATCATTCTAGACAAAACAGTCCTTTTCATCACAAAAAATTTCCCAGTGATGGCAAATTAAATAAGTCCCATGCATACAATTCTGCCTCAATTCCTCTCCATGTCTTCCCAGAATCAAATGATAGAACACCGAATATTAATCTTAAAATCCATAAAAGTCCTTTATGATGCTTACATTTTCAACATACATTAATTCCTTTGTACATTCTAAAGAAACTGTCTAATTTCTTATAGCAGCAATGAATCATTTTATAACTTAGGGAGCTGGGCTTGATGTTGGTCACAAGCCTCCCTTGCTACTCAACTCACTTTTGCTGATTCCAAAATCTTCTCTAAAGGACCACTCATTCTGAACAATGCTTGAGGATCTCATGTTCTCTCCTTA
Source organism: Anolis apletophallus (assembly GCA_030556195.1). Classification (NCBI taxonomy): domain Eukaryota; kingdom Metazoa; phylum Chordata; class Lepidosauria; order Squamata; family Anolidae; genus Anolis; species Anolis apletophallus. Next base: position 53,220,485 of record JARBWK010000010.1, read on the forward strand.
TTTGGAAAGAGACTTGCCTTTTAGCTATTTTATTTTGCCACTTAACCTGCAGAACCCATGCAGGGATGTCCACCTGTCATTAGCCCTCATATGAAAGTCAAGACCCATTGAATTTAATATGGTTTTTAAAAAGCAAGAAATACCAAGAAGTGGTGAATAATTGCTACCCGTTTCCATGAACAAAATTTATCACCTTTAAGAGCCTTTTTCTGCACACACTACCGTACAAGTTTAATAATTGCATCTAAAAGTAGCCAATGGTACAAGGCTATACAATTGACAATAAAAGCAGGATATACACTGAATAAATAAAATTAAATAGGTTTGTTTGTCAGTGATACAGTGTGTAGATGCAACACCTAACATCTCTGTATAATGTGTGAAATAGACTGAGTACCCTGAAAATATATTTAAAAGGACTTATTGATTCAAAAACCTCACTAACTCAGTATAAGAAATGTGAGATAAATTGAGTCTTCATTTTTGGTAAACCACAGAAGAGGAGAAGTTGGGATAAATTGTGCCTTCTGTTTCTATAAAACCATATACAGGATTAAGTTATGATATAGCATAAGCATTAGGCAACCTGATTCATTGTCTTTGAAATTAAGCACAAACAAAGCAATTTGAGATCCAGGAGGTTTGTAGAATGTCTTTTGTGGAGCAGAACTTAGGCGTCTGTTCACTTACATGTATAAGGTGTAATGTCAATTTATGCTTAAACACTTTGTCAGAGATTACACAGAAATTAGCTACACCTATTGCTCAATCCATTCTGGGGAAAAAGTCAAAGTAAATTATTTTACTCAGCATAATATGAACTACCATATGACAGTCAACTCCCTGCCCCATCTTCTCATATATGTCCTCTCCGAAGGCAAGGGGCATTTTATTATGTGAGTGAACCACCTTGCAATCATATTATCTCACTTTCCATGATATTTCTTGTTCATTTCTTTAGAGGCTATAAAAGGTACAATAAGCCAGGATATCTCTTCTTAAGTTATTTTAACAGGATGAAACATCTGCACCAACGTGAACAGAGGCATTTATCCTTTATTCTGTAGAAGAGAGCAAAGCACAACCCCTCTGAAAAAAAATGAATTGATGTGAATAGCAGTAACTGTCAAAATATCATTTTAACTACAACAATGTGATGTATAGTGCACAAGAGTGACAAAAGTCATAGGAAGTGACTTTTAACACTTGTGGTCTGTCTGTCAGAAAGAATAGTTGAATCCTGTTTCCTTCAAAAATGCATATAGTGTACATACATTGTTTAAGCCTTGAAGCTTCTCCAGCTTCTTGCATTTCCTAAACCAGAAAATTAAACTATTATCAAAGCATTGCTACATGTCTATCTTTATATTATGCCAGAAGTGCCAAAATGTATAAAACTGCACAGATAATATATTGAAAGGTTACACTAATCCATAATTGCTGTTATGCTAGTTTTCTTGAGGGAAAAACAAGGTTCAGTTTACAGACTTGCTAACAAAACACTTTAATTTCATGTTCATTTTAAAAATCTGTCTCTTCTGTCAATACCTAGCAACTGCAACCATTGTTTGCATTGTAATTATATCACTGGTTTTTACCATTGTCCATTTGCAAACAGGTAGATAAAAAGGAAATGAAGGATAGATCTACACTGAAGGAAGCATATAGGGAAAAAGGAAGTTATTAGAATCATTTATTTATTTATTTATTTCAGGATTTTACCCCGCTCTTCTCAACCCCCGAGGGGGACTCAGAGCGGCTTACAGTAAGGCACAATTCGATGCCCACACAGTAACAATATAAAACCCCAGAACTCAACAATTAAAATACATTAAAATACATTAAAATATAATTACATTAGCATCATACGCATTCATTCCAGATTAAAACAATGTTCTGTCCATAAAAGCATTGGCCCTATTCATCCACTTTCCATTAAAATCCCATCTTTTTTTAAATTTATTTATTTATTTATTTTAATTTTTTTAAAGATTTTATTTACATACAAAAACAACTTACAATGTAGACAGAATACAAAACAGTGAACATTTTACATACACATAACCCACCACCAAGGCCTGAACAGGTATCCTTTACTTTGCCATATCTTTATAAATCAACCCTTAAACTAAATGTCAAATCCAAAATTCCTGACCAACAGGGTTATATTGCATTCTATTTTCACTCTCTAAAGTGTATTTAATAAAAACAGACCAGTATGCTTCAAAATCTGATCTATTAGTTTCCCCCCTGAATAACTTCATTTCCATTGTTAGTTTATCATTTAAGGCTATGTTCCATACCTCCCTATACCAAGCTTCCAGTGTAAGATTAGTTATTATTTTCCAATTCCTTGCTATTATAATTCTTGCCACAGTGAATAAAATAATCATCAACTCTTTCTTTTCCTTTTCTAAATTCAACATTGTGGCATCCATTAGTAATGCTAACCTAGCATCCGGAGTAATATTTAACCCTATAATATTGCTTATTTCGATAAATATAGCCTTCCAAAAATTCTTCACTTGGGGGCATTCCCACCATAAATGAAAATATGTCCCTTTGTGCATGCCACATCTCCAGCAGAGGTTGCTTTGCTTGCTGTCCATCTGATGTTGTTTGACCGGTGTGGTATACCATCTCCATATAACTTTAAATACATTTTCTTTTAATCTTGTTGATAAATTCTTAGCCACTCTCCACTTCAGAACCCTTTTCCAATCGAAATCTGTCAGAGGCCCTAGGTCTCCTTCCCAGACCTTTTCAAACAGCTTCAGCCCTGTTTCTTCGCCAATTAATCCATTATATATTTTCCCAATTAATCCTTTCCCTGTTATTTCTTGGGTTTTAAGTTTGCTTAACCATTCCTCATATTTATTCAATGCTCTACATCTGGGATTTTTACTTAAGAAGTCCCTTTTCCAGTTATACAGCTGTTGTCTCTCAAACCAGTTCAGAGCACCTTGTTCTTCTAACTTATTGAACTTGCCCATTGAATTTTGTATCCATTCTTTCCAGGAAAGAGCAGTTTCCACCTCCACTAATTTTTTATATTTAAGTTTAATTCTCAGGTCTTCTGGGAAATTCTCCAGTAACACTATTGGGGTTAAGGGGGAAATTTCTGGAAATACCTTGCTTTTTAACTTAACCCATATCTCCATAACGTCTTTAGCCAGGTTATTTTTGCACTCCTTAATTTCTTTACCTGTTTTTGCCCTATAAAACATTTCCCCATAATCTCTTTGCCAACATTTCCCTTCCAGTTCCTGCCAGATTAATTTTGGTTCCGAGAGCAGCCTAAACACTCCCTTTATAATGTGTGCCTGGTGGTAGGTTTTTAGTTCTGGTATTCCTAGTCCCCTAATTTCTGAGAAATATACCATAAGCCTCTCGGTAGCCTGGATCTTCTGGTACCATTACAAAATTCATTGACTATTTTCTGCCATTTTTAAGATCAACCTCTGGCAGTTTAATAGGTAACATATTACAGAGGAAGTTGAATTTAGGTAGTATTTTCATTTTAAAGATTGCTATTCTGCCAAACCATGAGAGGTTAATTTTTTTGAATTCTAGCAGTCTTTCTTGAATTTCCCTGAATAGTCTATCAAAATTTAAATTTTTTAACTCTGAGTAGTTGACAGGTATTGTGACTCCCAAGTACTTAATTTTATTTCTGATCTTAACCTTAAATTGATCAATTATTTTCTCCTTGTCTTTTTTTCTCTAGGTTTATTGTCATTACCTCAGTTTTCTTCCAATTGATTATTAGGCCTGTCATTTTTCCAAACTGTTTTAAATGTAGATTTATCCGGTCTAATGCCTTATCTGGATTTCTGACTGTCAAAAGGGTGTCATCCGCGATTAAGCTAATTTTGATTTTGTTTTCCACTCCCATTCCCTGTACTTCATTATCCTTCTTGATTGCAGAGGCCAATAATTCCATAAGTAATATAAATAATACCGAGAAAGAGGGCAGCCTTGCTTAACTCCTTGCATGATACTGAAGGTTTCAGTACTTGAATCATTAATTATGACTTTAGCCCTATTTTCTGAATATATTTGTTCTATTATATGTTGGAACCCCTCTCCAAAACCATATTTTTAATTAATAATTTCAACACTGTCCAACCTATCGAGTCAAAGGCTTTATATATATCAAGTGCAATAATGCCTACTTGAGCTTTCTCATTTTTAGCATTCTCTATAATATTTATCAATCTGCGGACCAAGTCAGACATTTGTCTGCCCTTAACAAACCCGCATTGATCTGGGCTAATATAATCTTCTATGAAATTTTTTAATCTATTTGTCAAAATTGCCGTGAAAAATTTTTAAGTCTTGGTTAATTAGAGAGATAGGGCGATAAGAGTCTAATAGTAATTTATCTTTACCCGGCTTGGGTATTAGTATTATACTAGTATTTTTCCATGAATTTGGTATGGGTTTTCCTTCAATATTTCATTGAACAATCCCTGTAATTTGGGTACTAGGAAATCTATATAAGTTTTATAAATTTCAGCTGGAATACCATCTTCACCCGGTGATTTACCTTTCCTTAATTTCTTAATTGTGTCTTTAATTTCTTCTTGTGATATAGATTTCTCCATTTCCTTACTATGTGTCTCGCTTAGTTTTGTACCTAAGTTTTGTTCCAGATATTTGTCCAGCTCTTCTATATCCACTTCTGTATTTCTATACATATTAGAGTAGAAATCCTGTATCGCTTTAATTTTATCTACCATTCTGGCACAAACAATACCATTGCTATCCTTGATACATCCAATCTCCCTTTTTAGTTTTTTGGTCTGTGCTATTTTTGCCAGCAGTTTTGAGCTTTATTATTATATTCAAAAAAATATCTGTTTGTATACATCATATCTTTTTTAACTTTTTCTATATCTTTGGCCTCCAAATCTTTCTTTAATCTTGTAATATTATTTATAATCTTCAAATCCTTTGTTAACAAATACATTGATTCCAGTTTATTTATTTCTCCTATCAGTTGGTTCTCTCGTTCTCTTTCCTGTTTCTTCAGTATAGCCGAATATTTACTAAACAATCCTCTTAGAACTGCTTTCATTGCATCCCAGAGTACCTCATGTGAAGGGGGTTCCCTTTCATTCAACTCCCAAATTTCTGCCCATTCTCTTAAAATATTTTCCCTTATAGACTTGTTGTTAATAATCTTTATATCCATCCACATTCTTTTTAGGGGCTTATAATCAGTTTGATACTCTAATATCATATTCACATCTCGATGATCACTTATAGAATTTAAATTTACATAGACTTCTTTAACATATTTTACTAGGGGTGGTGTTATAAATATATAGTCAATTCTAGTGAACACCTTGTGCACTGTTGAATAATATGTATACAACCTTTCATTCCCTTTCATTATTCTCAGTACATCCTTTAAATTATAATTGTTAATCAACTGAACAAAAGTACGTCTCGCTTGTAAATCCCCTCTCTTTTGTGATGATGAATCCAGTTCATGATTAAATGCTGTATTAAAATCCCATCTAAAATGCTGCCTTGTGCTGGTGTGCAAATGCCTGGTCCCACAGCCAGGATTTTACTTTTTTCCTGAATGCCAGGAGGGATGAGGTGGATCGTACATCGATAGGGAGCGCATTCCACAGGCAGGGAGCCACCACCAAGAAGGCCCTCTCCCTCGCCCCCACCAGCTGCATTTGAGAAGTAGGCGGGAGCGAGAGCAGGGCCTCCCCAGATGATGTTAGATTACAATTATTTAGAAATCATTTAGATTAGATTAGATTCATTTATCTGATTCTTTGCAGAAAGAAGCAATTGTCAGAAGGGAGGATATGCTTTAAGTTTGTTTGATAAGTTCCTTTGAAGTTCAAAAGGTCAAATGCTTGTTATTAGTGACATAGGTTAACTGGCAAATATGAAGAAACCGAAAATGTTCATAAATAGAACACATTGTAGTCTCGATAACATGACGCTTTGGGTGCAGGTGTGCAAAGGGTGTGCTTTCCATCTAAAAGGTCAAATGACAGACAAGGGAATTTTCACCCTGTGTTTGCCTATGTGTATATAAGGTATTGCTTTGGTCAAGGAAGGGGCAGTCAGTCCTTGTAAAGTGTGGACACCTGTGTGTTTCCACATGACTGGCCGACTCCTTTATGCGCATGAATGAATAAACCTTGTTTTTTGATCTTCTCCAATGATTCATTTCTTTTGTACCTCACAGGCCTTGGAATTTACTTAAGACCCAAAATTAGGGTCTCTAACAACACTACATTATATGACAGTGTAAATCCAGCCACAACTCCACAGAGATTCTTAGCACATACATTGCATGAAATAGTCCTAAAGAATCACTGTTTTCCCCATTCCAAGACTGTACCCATAACAGCATGCCTATCTGAATTTGGACACATTCCTCACAACAATATCTGGAAAACCAAATCACCCAATATAATCAAGATGTAGTGTTAAGATCTTTAAGGGGAATGCTTTATTTTGGCCCCATAACTATCATTAGCATGTTCTGTCTTAGTGGATGTTTCCAAGCTATGGATTTCCCTCTCATGCAAAATCAGGTTCATATTCTTGGTTCTCTTAGATTAATTTTATTTTTACTATTATAATATGTATGTATTTATATACCTTAACGGGACTCAAAGTGGTGAAGAGAAGTAAAAGATGTAATTTTTTTGTTCACCCAGGACACTGGCTTTTAACTGTCTGCTGCAGAAGGTCTTTTAATTGGAACATGCTGTATTTTTATCTTTATTACTATATCCTTTTGTAAACAGCTTGAAATTAATGTTTCTAGCATAACTGATGATTCAGTTATTTATAAATTTCTGTATTATCCTTTGTTTTAACTGGACAATATTATAACTTACATTGTGAAAGGTGAGATACAGCCACCTTGAGAGAAAGCTTGGTTAATAAATTAAATAAACCACCCCAACAAAAGTGATTCCCAACCTTATTAGTATTTCAGTAAAGATAGTACCCCCTCCCAAGTACTAACACTTTACTGATGGGAGGTAGACAGTTGCAGAAAGAATTTAGTAGGAAATAAGGTAATAGTAAGGATCATGGCTATGAAAAGCTTTTAGGTCTAAGTATGGAATTGCATCTAATGAACTCTTGGTCATATGGCTGGGCACTCATTGTGATCTCACCATAAGTCACATTGCCAGTAAGCTTCTGCAAGGGAGTTTCCTGTGAGCAGATGTGCAGCAGTGGGTCTGTAGGAAGGATGGACAGTGGATCCATCCAGAGCTAACCTAATCCAGTTGTCCACACTTTGAGGAAATGCTGAAATAAATCCCATTTCCCTTTGAGATGGGTTCGCACCTGGATGCAGTTTTTGTCACAAATCCAGCCATGTGCCATGTGGATTTTCTCCAGCAGCTGAGAGATGAGCCCATAATTTGTCCTGTTTAAACATGGCCTGAGCTTTGTTTTCCTTCACATTTTTGTATGGAAACAGGCTATTCAAATGGTGAGATTCAACAAAATAAAATGAATGTGGGGCAGCAAATTCTGACATAAGGAATGACAGATCACAGCTAATGCAAAATTACTTTCAAAAACCAAATTTTAAGTCATGGTTTCAGATCTTGGTTAAGGTTAAGACTAACCATAAACTGCCGTTATTATTTTAAATATACATGCTCATATTGAGGCTATTTATGTAAAATGTAATTCAACATGCACAATGGAAAACCAACATTTGTTCAGCTTAACCTTGGGTTCTTTTGTTTGTTTGAACCAAGAATTCTATTACAGCAGTGAGTAACCTTTATGATTTTTTTAAGAATTGAATGCATCTACAGACTGTGAGATCATGGGAGAATAGTTACCATAGCAAAATAAAGCTAGAAATTTTACCACTTTAGATACCCACACCTTATGTTACATTTGTTTAAATGATTAAAGTGCAATGTAGAAAAGACAATGGTCTCGAAAAATTAGTATTTTATATTTTAATTTGTGTTATCTGTCATTTTGCTCAATGAAAGCAAAATGTATAAAGACTATCAACTTTGTCTACTTGTAGGCAAACTATATAATTTAAATGTTATTACAGGCTGTGTGTGTGTATGAGCTAAGCATAAGATGAGCTGCATGTTCTAACTGAGCATGATCTGCTGTTCCTATTTGTGCTTTGTAGAAAGAATTGCACAGTTCAACTTATCAGAAACATGCATGTGCAGAATGATTGCTAAGAAAATATTCAGAAAATATAGTCTGTTTTAATGAATTCAAATAATTTCTGGACACAAACATGAAAAGTAAATGACAGCAAACAAAACTTTACCAAGGGAAAGTCAACATAGTTTCTGCATGAGTTATCATCTAGCTATTATAATTCTTTGGAGCACAAGATAGAAATATTCTATGTACAGGCAGTCTCCAAATTACAAACATCCAACTTAAAAATGGCTCGTATCTAAGAACGGAGTGAGACAACAGGAAGTGAGAGAAATCTACCTCTCAAAAGGGAAGTTCACTCCTGTGAGAGTTATCATGGGGAAAAGATGTCTCGAAGCTTTCTCACAAAATTCTTATATTCCACATTTTAAAAATTCAATTATAACAGGGAAAGAAAGAGATATAAAATTATTCTTGATTCTTTGTAGTCTTAATGGGCACAAATATCAACTATGTATCATTTTACTAATAACCTCCTTTATGGCTGAAAACAATAGCTTATACATTTGGAACTTTAATGTGTCTGGAGAAAGATTAGCACACTTATGTTGCAAACCCAGCATACATATGCTGCCATTTATAATTACTTGGGAGCAAGGAATGACTCTGCCATCTGTATACTTTATGTTTGGAAGATTGAAACTCTGTGCCTTATTATACCTGTGACTATGCAGTAATTTGGTGTTGTATTTGTGAAATTTAAGATCTTGAGGCCAGAATGCCTTTTTGTTAAACAGTAATTTAGTCTGGATGCATACTTATTTCTAAGTAAACTTGTCATTTTGTGTTTAGTGTACAAACCACAACTGGTTTCTTAGCTAGTCATCTTTATGGGTCCTGGTATTAAAAAGGTACAACATCAGTTTAAAAAACATGCATACTAAAGTAATTCATTCATTTTAAAACTCATAAGTTAAAAGTCATCAGAATAGACCTGCAGGAGGATATTCGTATTTAATATTGTTTTAAATGCAGACAGATATCCAGCTGTTGGATCTCTACCAGCAGGTCATTCCAAAATTTAAGGGCAGCTGATGAAAAAATCCTCTGGTTGACAGTTGCCAGCCTAGTCCTGGATAACCGAAGCAAATGTTCTCCAGAAAACCTGAATGCACAGGGAATATTATATGGGAAAAGACAACCCTGTAGGTAACCCAAACCATGTAAGGCTTGAAAGGTAACAACCAACACTTTGTACCTTGCCCCGAAACTAACTTGCATCCAGTGGTGATTTTAATATAGGTGACAGGTTAGAACCCATAATGGCAAACACTTCCACCATATTTGGATTCAATTTCAGTTTGTTTTACCTCATCTAGCTCATTACAACCCCCAGGCATTCACTTGTTCTTAGCAGATGCTATTTTTGAAGACATGAAGAAGGCATGAAGAAGCATACTGGCAGCACCCTGTCCCATACATCCAGAGGATCTCTTCCAGAAGTTTCGACTAGATGTTAAACAGCATTGGGAATAGAAGACACTGGACTAGATGTACTGAAAATCTGAGTAATTTAAAATTGCTTCCTATAAGTCAGTCTCTCAGCCTTAGAGGAAGGCTACTGTAAGCCCACCTCAGAATCTTGCCAAGGAAACCTGTAATAAATTAACTTTCAGGTTGCCATAACTTGGAAACTTCCTGAAGGCAAACAACAACAACAACAACAACAACAATAATATTGGCTAAAACACAGAAAAGCAATTTTAGCAAGTACCAGAGAGGATAAGTAAATATTGATGAATACTATGCAGCTAGCTATTTCTGTTGAAACAGCATATATTCTAGGTATTTTTATGCAATAGTTTTATTGAATATTTAATACATGTTTAGTTGGAACATCCAGAACCATCTCCAGACTACAGGAATCCAATTAAGCTATGAGTGTCCAGATATACCAAAAAGTCATTAGGTTCTTTTTATTAATTCCAGGAGTACAGATGGATATGTGATCCATTCAATTAACTTCGTACAATTCCCTTGTATACTTCTAAAATAATATTTGCCTGATGAAGAAATCAATAGTTTTGAAAGCTTGAACAGAAAATTGTGCACCTTTGTGATTGGCCTAATAAAGACATTAACACAATATAGACTTTGGAATTTGTCAACACCTTTGAATTTGTCAGAATGTCAGCATACATAGGAATCCTGCATCTCTTCATGCTGTCTGTCTGATGATTAATTGTCTAGTTTTGATTAGCAGGGAAATGTTATTACAGCTGACTTTTCCCAAGCAAATACATATTGATTTACTATTTAGAAGTCCTAAGAGCTCACAAGTTGACTCAAAGGTTTGTACACAACACGTTAAATTATATGGGATGTTCTTTTCTATTTCCAAATGCAGCAGAGCACTAAGTATTGCTTTACAGCCATCATGGATTTCATCTATTATCTGTGATTTCTTAGATAGATTATTTAATTGTTTTGTAATTTAGCACCTGGAGTAAATTTCATCAAATCCTATTGATTTGAATTCAATCAGACAGGTTTACTATTTTCTGGTCTACATTACTTCTTGTGAAAATTATATTAAACATATAGCTAACATCTATCCTTTCAAAATGACAAACAGAATGAAGACTGCCATTAAGTCTACCATAAGATTGATTCATTATCAAGCCTTAAAGCAGGAAAATGGAGGTCCTCCAGCCATTTTGGCCTCCAACTCCTAGAAACCCTAGCCAGCTTGATCTTGTAAAAGGTACATGTCTGATTCCTGATTATAATGAGTTTGCATGTTCCAATGTGGTATCTATTTCATTGGTTACCCAATCAAACAATCAGCACTTGTTATTAAATTATCATTCAGAAATGAAGGATGCTAAGCAATGAAGTAAAAAAGACACAAATTTAATAAACAACGAATGGGAACCATGTCGCAAATGGGTAGTGGTGGAAGTGCACTAAGCCAAGAGTCTGGTCAAACCAAACATTTCCTGGAGCAAAACATCCTGGCTTAGAAGAAAGACTGGAAGCAGTCCAAGTCAACATCATCCATTCTCCATGAAGGAAAAGAAAAGCTCTCAACCATCACAAGCCTTTTGGAATTTAGGAGCTGTCAACACTTAGACAAGGGATTTTACCCTGCACACAAGTGTTATCTCTCAAGGTAGACAGAAATGAGAAGTAATTGAATTGGTTTTCCTCACCAGGAGCTATAGGTGAGCAGCAGTATTTCAGGGTGACACTGATGGAGGACCTCTCAGAGTCAATGACAGTGGCGCCGTTGCTAAACTTGTTAATATTGTGCAGATGGAATAAATCTTATCAAAAAAAGATGCTGTTTGATAAGGCAATCTACAACTAAACAAGAGATAGCACTAAAAGAAGAAAATTGTAGATCAGATGGCACTCAACCAACTACTGGAGTACAACAGAAGACAACTATGAATAGTGCTGTCACTAATGACACAACTGGTCTCAAACTGGTGAAATACTAAGAGGCAAAATGAAAGTACAAAGCTCCTCCACACATAATATAGGGACATGGGATGTGGGAAGCATGAATCAGTGATAGTTAGACACAATAAAATAAGGAGCGAAATGTATAAAGCTAGCAATAGTAGTGGTGGGAGAACATAAGTGGGCAGGAATGTGACATTTCGATAATAAAATGGTGTATTACTTGGGAAATGAAAATCTAAGAAGAAATGTTGTGGCATTAATACGGAGCATGTGTAATGGATTGAACACTGGACTGCAACTCCATGATTCTATGGTTGTAGATCAACGTTTGAATTCCTGTTGGGACATGAAATCTATTGGGCAAGTCACAATTTCAGCCTCAGAGGAGAAAAGACAAACACTCTCTGAACTAACCTTCCAAAGAAACTTGTGATATGCCCTTAGGGTTGTCATAATTTGGAAACAACATGAAGGAACACAACAGCAATTCATAGTAGAGAGAGATATTACAAAGGACATTCAATTATATAATGCAAAATCTGACCAAATCAATAAGTCTTCATGGAAAATATATCAATACAGCCATATTCCAAGTTTATGCTCCAAATACAGAAGAAGAAGAAGAAGAAGAAGAGAAAGAGGAGGAAGAAGAATTGAAAAAGTCTCTTCTGAAGTCAAAGAAGAAATTGATCACACAGCACAACAGGTATTGTTGATCATAGGAAATCTGAATTCAAAAAGTAGGGAAGAGTAAAATATAAAATACAGGAAATTTGGCCTAGAATTAAGAAAGAAAGCTGAATAATAGTAATAAACTTTATTTATATTCCACCACCCTGTTTCAATAGGGACTTGGGGCAGCTTACAAGACACTGCAGAGCTGTATATAACATAAACGATACAAGAGTATAAAACCATCTATATAAATAAAAATGTAATGTTCGTTTGAGGGATTAACATAGCTCACTGGACAAATTGACACCAAATTTGGACACAATACACCTAACAGGCCAACAAGTGACCATCACTCATGAAAACACTGAAAAACACAGCGGAAGGGACTTAAAAACCAAAAAGACAGTGCATGCCCAAATATGACTCCCCTGGCAAACAAAACACACAATAGCATATCCACACTCTCTTCCAGACTACAGTTCCCAGCATCCACTAGACCAAGCCCTTTAGGAGAGGAGGATGATCCAAATGCACTGCTTCCAAGCTGCAAGCTTTCTTTTCCTTGGATTTCTTTGAGAGCATCCCAATCCCTGCATACTTCCAATTTCCTATTCCTGGTCTGCAACTCCCAGCAATCCTCCAGATAGATAGATTAGTAAGAGATAGGTAGGTAGACAGATCGATCAGGAGGACTGCTGGGAGTTGCAGCCCAATAATAGGTAGAGAAGGAAGAAAGGGATCAAAGAGGAAGGAAAAGAAAAAGGTGGGGGAAGGAAGGGAAGACGAAGAGAAGGAAGGAAGGAAGGAAGGAAGGAAGGAAGGAAGGAAGGAAGGGAAGGAGAGAGAGAAAAAGAGGGAGGGAAGGTTGGCCACAGCAACTCGTGGCGGATACAGCCAGTATCACATAAAATTATATAACAACCATTATCAACACATAAAATAAAATAAAATAACACGATTTAAAACGCAGAACTATCTATAGTTAAAACTAGGAAGAACTGGACTTTGTGATACACAGCTTTTCATCACAAACACATTCTTCAAGTAATCAAAGAGACAACTGTATAAATAGTTAATAACCATTCCAAGATCTAATGTATTTATCTGCTGTGTGTTGTATGCATTGTATCCTCATATATTTCATAACAGATCTAGAATAAATAAATAAATAATCCAAATGTTATTTTGTTTAGTAAATATCCAAGCTTGCAATTGTGTGTATATATGAATGATGTATTAAACATTATGTGCACTTGAAATTCCATTTATCTCTGCAAAGATTACATTTATTTTAAAAAGGCTTCTCTAGAATAATCCTTGGATATTTTACATTTGCCAGAAACAACACCCTACTAGAAAATGTGAAGTATTCATAGCTGAACCAACAGTAGATTCAGAATGATGACTGCCATCACCAACAATGTTCATTTTGTCCCCAATGGCTGTAAATAATTTTCAGGGCAAAGGGCATTTTTCTAAAAGCAGTATAGCTTTAATCATTCTCTTTTAAAACATTGTTGCATGTGTATAAACAAGACACACACCTGTTCTTTTCACATTGGGAGAGAGAGGTCTTAATTTAAACATCCCATATAAAGACATGGAAAGGGCATAAGAAACGAATCTCACATAGTTCAATTTAAAATGTAGCATATAACATAAAATATTTTAAAATATAACACATATAAAATTATTTCTTTCAAATAAGAAATAAAGAAATAAGGATAGTGTCACATGATACCTTCTGCATTAAAACGTTTATGTTTGACAATATATATATTTTTAAAAAATTAATGTAGTTATTAGCAGCCTTTCAAAACTACAGACTTTCCAAGACAGTTTACAATCTAAGGCATACAATGTAGATTTTTATGTGCAATTGTTACTTACTTCTATAAACAGTCCAACAAACAAAAATTATTTCATTATGAATTTTAAAAGGCCTTCAGAATGTATTTCTTCTTTCTTGAATGAATAACAGAGATAGTAGATATATGTTGCTATTCAGTTTCAGTTGCTAGGATATGTTGAATCTAACTTCTTTTAAAGCCCTACTCTAAATAAGATCGCTATTCAGCTGCCTCATAAATATCATTGCCTTTTACTCTATATTTAACTTTGACAGTATTTTTGAAAAGCTTAGTAGAGGCCAGTAAATCAACCTTTTCTGCAAACCATCTTAACTTGTTCTGCCTATCTATATTTTGAAGCACCATTTCATCTAACAAAAGTACATTGTGTATTTCTGCTGACGCACCAAACTGTGTTACCATATCTCTCAGCAAGTCTTCAGAGCCTCTTTTCAGTTCATTTTATAATTAGAAGAGTTATCATTGGCGTGTTTGCCAGAACAAAAGCACTTATTACTTTTCTGAAAAATGGGAATATAAAATAATGTATAAGACCTGCAAAAATTCTCCAAACTGTTTGGCAACCATTTTCAAATTTTCATTTCCACATATAAGATTTTGTAGTCTGGGCCCGACTCATCTTGTCAACCCCACCTAAGTAGACCCATTACATCAATGGAATTTCCATGCTTACTGTTTAACAATTGAATCAATGGGTTTAGCGTGCTTGAACAAACACAAGGATTCAAGTTTTGTGTCAGTTTTTCTGTAGAAATTCATGCACATGTTGGCATCTACTTTTCTTCATGTATATAGCTTTTTGCAATTTTCCTTATATGCTTTTCTGTATTTTTTCTCATTGCTGAAACTGCATTTACGTGCACTTTTTAAAATACCTTTTTTCAATTATGCATTTTCTGCAGGACCCTCCAGTAAGTTTTGAGGGAATAATGGGGGGCTGGGGGGAGGGGGCTGGGGGCTGGGTGGGTGCTACCCACCCCCACTCCTTTGGGTTTTAAGAGCCTGAAGAACTGGGATGGCAGTGGAGATTGACCCCCGGGATAGTGGAAGGCAGTCCCAGAAGTCCATCCCCACAAGCCCAGCATCTCAACAGACCCAGATCTTTCAGTAAGGTCCAGGACCGTTGAGGTGTTTAATTCTGAAGTAAACTGGGAAACCCCAGTTGAATTAATCCAGGTTCACCTGAGCTGTCATTTGAATGCCTCAGGTAAACCCATTACCTTTCATGGTTTTTGGGCCTGTGTAGAAGGGCCCTTAATATTTACTGGCCCCCAGCCAATCAGGGGCAAAGGAGGCCTCCACTGATTGGCTGGCTAGCTGTCTGGCGGAAAGCTTTCCCACTGCCTTGAGGCTTCTGGGAAGAAGCGCCCCACTAGAGCAATGGCATGCAGGAGGGCACCCTCCTCCGCAATCTCCCCACCTGGCAAGTCAGGCAGAGCCTTTCCCACAAAATTTATTTTTTACATTTTTTTACCTTATATATACGCCACCTTTTTCTACCCCAAAGGGGACTCAAGACGGCTTACATATGACAATTATTCAATGCCTTGCAACACATGCAGACATTAAAAACTTAAAATCTGTCGAGTTAAAATTAATACAAGTTAAGCATTTTTAAATTACATTCTGTATTAAAACCACACCATCCAAAGATCGTGGGACAAAAGAGTCAATTCCTTACATCTGCCTTGAGTCCCTTTGGGGAGATAAAGTGGAATATAAATAAAGTTATTATTATTATTATTATTCAACATATCTTCCACTTCTGCTGAAAAGTTTTGTTTTTAGTTACCAATATTATACTTTTTTAAAAAAGAGAAAGGTTTGTTTTTTTAAAAAAAGTAGCACGAGAATGCTAAAAAAAAGTTGCTTGAATATTCACTGTCTAAGTCAGGCGTGGGCAATTGCCGGCCCTCCAGGGGTTTTGGACTTCAATTCCCAGAAATCCTAACAGCTGGTAAACTGGCAAGGATTTCTGGGAATTGAAGTCCAAAACCCCTCGAGGGCCGGCAATTGCCCACGCCTGGTCTAAGTGGTAGTCAGTCTCCATTCACCCAATTTTGGCAAAGAGGAAACATTACAAATGTTTATTTCTGATTATATTCAATGGAGGACATGATCTCATCTCATATTCAGAATCAGGGCCAAAGTATTCTTGATCAGAGGCAAATCAGACCATATCCCAAATCAGAAAAATCTGAACTGAATCTTGCTGTGAATGTACTACCCTACTCAATAATATGAACTAGAGCATTTTCATTCTACTTTCTCAATACGAAAGCTGGAAAACAACAGATTTTGACCCCAACAGTATTTATCATTATTGTACAATTCAAGGAAGAACTTTAATTGGTAATAAAATGCATCAGATCATTTTCTGAAACATGTAGTCATGGTCCTAAACAAGTTGTAAGGTCGGTGTATACCCAAATGCTTGAAATATTAAAAAGAGCACAAGTTAGGAAAGGAGAAGATGTAGTACTCCTAGGGCTTCATTGTGAATTGGTCTTCTTCTGAAATTGGATTGAAATAGGCCATCTGACAGGGCTACTTTGATTGCACTTTTCCTTCCAGGATGTTGGACTAGATGGCCATGTGGTCTCTTCTATTATGCTATCATTCAATAATTCTATAATAAGGTTCTACAACAGAAAACATTAAAGAATTTGAACAGCTAGAGAAGTTGGGTGGGTGAAACTTAGGGAAAGAAATAATGATACTTTAGTGGACTCTACTTTGACTATCTGCTTGGGAGAGTGACTGAACATGCTTACATATTCACTACAACTTGGATTAAACCCCTCCCCCCTCCCATATGATTAGAGCTGGCAAATGTTCACAGCATAAATAATGGAACCTTGGTATTTTCGAGGATAGTGCTACTTAAAATTTTGGTCTACAGACAAAGGTGTACAAGAAATTAACAGTAGCCAATGGACACAAAATGTTAGCAATTCCTGGATGAATGGGGGAAATGGCTAATGCCCCACATCAGAAAATTTGAGATATACTGCTGTAAATGACATGATAATTCTTGAGCTGTGGATGCAGGCTAATAACACTGACCCTCACACATAAAAATATTATTAATGCATACTGCAAAAGATAATGCAAATGTTTAAATAAAATACCAATAAAGAAAGAAACTTTATAGTTTATGACAATGCAAAAGTATCTGTGAATGTTTATTCAGGGATATGGTCTTTATTTTTAAAAAAACAGATGTACACTGTAACATTTTGGAGAGTAATGCAAGTGCATTGATTAAGCAGCCTACACACAGCTATCTGATCTGTGCATAACAGAGGCATGCTTTTAAATGTTACAGTAGTGACATGAGTTTACAGCATATTGGAATTTTTTTCTATTGAATGAACCAACGTGACATAAAGCTCTCTTGTACTGGTGGCAGGAACAACAAGTCCATGTTTCTTCTAAGTAGTTTTCATACACTAGGTTGCATATGCATGTATGTTGTACATATGAGAAGTTTATAGGAATGACTGTTTCTCTGTTCATGCCTGATTTGTGCTCAAGCATAAGAACCCTGTTAATCCCGCCATATAGGGAACATTTGTAATACATTATTTTCTCCATGAAAGCCATATTTGTATAGGAATAAGGAATCACTTCTATCATAGTTCAGATCAGGCACCATCAACTGCAGTGTGGTCATTTGCTGGCATTATCATTTCTCAATCTGAGCCTTCTGACCTCCTCATACTACAGCCAGTCCCAAGTTACGAACAAGATAGGTTCCATAGCTTTGCTCTTACGTTGAATTTGTATGTTCAGTAAGTCAGTTATGCTTAACCTCAACCAAAAAATATTTGTAAGCTTTGGATAACATAGGGAAGAGTTAACACCAATGTGGTGTTTGTTTTGCTGTCTGTGCTCCTGTTCAGAAAATGTCACCTCACCACTTGTCCTTGTGCCAGTTGGATTTTGAAAATTTTGGCTTGTTGTGGAAACAAGGATTGGCGATAAAGCTTCAGTGGAGATACTTTATAACTCTTTCAGAAGTGAATTTCCCTTTCTAGTGGTAGAGTTATTCTCCCGCATCCCCTTTTGTAACTATGAGTCGTATGAAAATCAGATGTTTGTAATTCGGGGACTGGCTGTACTTCCCTTTTTGCCTCTTACTGAAAAGTTGGAGGGAAACTCTCATTTGTATATCTGATTATCAAAGTCTTAGTGGCAATTTAGGGAAAGACAATTACTAACAGCCATATTCAACCAATCTGGCAGTGACTGTCACTTTGGATGTATTTCTTTTTATCTATCCTCAAAGGCTAGTTTTTCCATGCAGTGAGCTGATCCTAGTCATGTCCTCAGCATCATCTTAAATACACAAAAGACTACCTGACAGGAAGGGATGAGTGGTTTCTTTTCTGGTTCACATCTTTTAACATTTTTTCTATGAGCAAAGCAATGTGCTAACTGTTATTATTCATGTATATATGTTAGACCTGCCTTGTCTCAAAATCCCATCTGAATGACTGCTTTTCCTCAATCTGTCAATCATGAACTAACTGTCCCCACGGCATAAATACAAGGCATTTCCATTATGTCTGCATCTATCAGTACACATCTAGGGAGAGATTATGGCTTCAGGCCTTTATGATGCAGAAATTGTGAAAGTACTGTATGTCTAAGGACAGAGACTGGTGATATTTATTGCTTTGCTTTCCTTCTTCCATTCATTTGTATGAAACTAAAACACTCTTTAACTGAATAATTAGGGTGATTGAAAGATTTAGCCAGACAACTAATGATTCTCATCCATGTGCATCCATGATGCAAATATTTCTAAAACAGGGTATGTGGTTTAGGTCTACATCATCTTACCAAAGAATTTGCTAATATTTTCTTACTCTTATGTTAATCCTAACATCTTTTAAACCCCTGCTGCTTGCAATTTAAAAGGAATATTTACTTAATATATTTTAAGTCCTGGTAATGCTGCAGCATTCTCTAAGGTGACTCATACATAGCTCAGTGTCAATATAACAAGTTCATAAAAATATTATAAAATCCTTTAAACACATTTAAAATTGAAAAAGCCAACACCAAACCTTAGAAAAAGCAGCATGCATACTAAAAAGCTTCTAATTAAAATCCTAATGAAATAAATAAAATGTCGTAAGACCCAACAACAAATAGAGCCAAGTGCCAATGGATAGTGACAATTTATTCAGGAGTAAGATAAATGCACCGTATCTTATAGCATGCTCTGTTTCACATGACAAGTGAGAGGTTTGTGTCACAATAATATTTTATTTATTTATTTATTTATTATTCATTCTTATAGACCGCTCCTTCCAGCAGGCTCGGGGCGGTTTACACAATACATACAAAACAATCAAAGCACAGTTTAATACAATACTAAAAGCATAAAAGACATAAAAAGCATAAAACAAGCAACTATACAAAGAGCAAGCAGTTGCAGAGCCTCTGCAATTTAACATCTAGGCTTGACAGCAATGTCTAAGGACCAATGAGATTAAAAGCTTGTCTAAACAGGACTGTTTTACAATCTCTCCTGAACGGGGCCAGTTCTTTGATGGTGCGAACTTCAACCGGCATAGAGTTCCATAGAGATGGTGCTACCACAAAGAAGGCTCTTGATCTTGTAGTAGACAGTCTGCAGGAATGGATCGAAGGGACTAGCAGGAGGTTCTGCTCTTCTGAACGCAGTGATCTCGAGGGCAATATATGGGGTGAGGCGGTCCCTCAGGTATGCCGGCCCTAGACTATACAAGGCCTTAAAGGTCAATACCAGCACCTTGAAGACAATTCGGTACTCTATTGGTAGCCAGTGCAGTTGCTGCAGAATAGGTGTAATATGCTCTCGTACCTATGCTCCCACCAGTAGTCAAGCGGCAGCATTCTGCACCAGCTTGAGTTTCCGGATTGCCGACAAGGGAAGGCCAATATAGAGGGCGTTACAGTAATCCAGCCTCAAGATGACCGTCGCCTGGATCACCGTAGCCAGGTCGTCTCTGGACAAGTAGGGAGCCAGCCGCCTAACCTGCCGCAGATGGAGAAATGTGCCCCTGCATACTGTGGAGATTTGCGGCTCCATCGATAGCAGTGAGTCCAAATGGACTCCCAGGCTCTTTACAGAGGACGATGGGCTTAAAGGCTCGCCGTCGAGGGTATGCAGCCGGCATCCACTCAATCCAGGACGGCCCAGCCATAGGATCTCCATAGGCAGCTGATTTGTGTCTAAGCCCGGTCTCATTAATATAAAGATAACCGTTTCTTCGACGGATTCACCTTCAATCGACTGGCCCACAGCCATCCAGTAACAGCTTCAAGGCATTGATGGAAACAATCGGGTACGGACTCCGGCCTGCCATTCATTCTCAGCACCAGCTAGGTGTCATCAGTACGAACCAGCTGGGCCAGTGGGCGCATGTAGATGTTAATTTGCCATTATGTTTTGTCATTTTCACTTTCTCATTATCTTACTAGCTAATGATAGTATAATGACAGAAGGAGTAAATGGTCATAGGAAAGTAATAATCTTTTAAACAATCAAGTATTTCTTCTTGGTAATGTTAAATAGGCATTAGCATAGTCTTCCATAATTGGAAGTTGGGATGTGGATTTCCAGGCTTCCCCAAACTAGAATCAGGTCTTGATTTAGCTCCTATGTCATTTGTCCTGTTGGCAGAGACTTGGGCCCCATCTAAACTGCCATATAATGCAGTTTGAGCTGCATTATAATGGTTAGTGTAGATTCATATAATGCAGACTGAACTGCATTGAACTAGATATGAGTCTACACTGCCACGTAATCCAGTTCAATCTGCATTTTGAAATGTGGAAATGTAGATGAGGCCTGAGTCGAACAACATCCAATTCATCTGGAGGATATTAAGCTGAGGAATACTGTTATAGATCCATAATTCCTGATGCCTCTAGTCTGGGGAGTTGATAGTTTTGCTACAGTTTTACAATATGATCTATACAGTGATGCCTTTTGGGACTTAGCAGAGAATTGGCTTTCACTAGTCTGGAAAGGCTGCTACTTCAGTTAGAATTCCACACTTGCCAATCTGTTCTGAGTAATATAGCACTACTCACAAAACTGCTAGTTGAAGCACATCCATAATTGGCTTCAGCCACCTACTGGGAGCTAAAAGTTCCAGTAAGAAATAGTTTCATCCGTGCAAAAAGGAGATCAGTGATGAGGACATTGGTGTTCGTTCTGTATCAGTCTTATCAAATTGTTCAAGATAACACTGGAACAATTTGCATGAAAAGGCTTATAAATACCTCATTAGAAAGACGCAAATGAAAATCTAACTAAAGGGGAGGGGGGAATTATAGGCAGCTGATTTGTGTCTAAGCCCGGTCTCATTAATATAAAGATAACCATTTCTTAAAAATTGTATAATCCTAGGTCACATTAACATTTCACAGTTTAGCCAATTATTTAACTGGGCAATGCAAAATGTTGCACTTCCAATGAGTTAGCTGCTAAAAACAAATTCATTTTCCAAATACATCTTAGGAAGAACATGAGGGACATTCTGCCATCAATGATAGATATTTCAGACCTCCCTTCAACTGAGACTGCTTTTTAAACAATAATTCTACTTAAAGTAGAGGACCTCTTTGATGTAATAAGGCAAAATTGAGGTTACTATTCGAGAGACCTTGCATTATGCAGTGTGAGACTGGGGGAAAGGGCAAAGACATAGTTTAAGAGAAATGAAATGAGGATTTAGTATTTCCTTCGGTGTCTCATACAAAATATTGTAAGGTGCCTTAGGGAATGACACTTCATATCAGATGTTCTCTAGTACTGAATAACTCCCTCTAGGAGTTTTCTTTTTGCATATCTTACAAAGCAGGGAAAGGATTCTTAGTGGAAGGTCATACATCTCTGGTAGAAAAAAGAGCCATGGGACTTTAAAAAAAAGGAAATTCAAAGCTTGATGTGCAGTAACTTTTATTCCCAGAAATCCCGATTATTTATGAATATTGACATCATATTTCTATACAGAAATACCATGGCAAATTAACATTATACAGTTTGGGCTTGATTTTTTAAAAACACACACACATCCTATCAAATGTTGCATAAGGACTTTTAGCAGCTTTCAGTATGATAATAGTTTTCAATATTATTCATTGCACTCTTCATGATTTGAATATATACTTTCAAAGACAGATTGAGAATATTTGGGCATTTTTCATATACATTCATTCACAAATTGGGAAATCTATTAAGCTCATCGAGCTTTACTTTCTTCCCATTTTCACTGATTTTAAACAAACTTCAAGTATTTATATTCCCCGAACAATAATATAGAATAGATTAATCAATCAAAACCAAAGTAGTGTCTAATACTTGAAATATTTTATAACCATACAATTGTTAGCAGACCACATTGGCTCAGATATTCTGTTCATTACATTACCAAGGCTATACTTTAAAGTATTTTCTTTACTACCAGATTTGAGAGCCCTCCTCCAATGTGGTAGCTATTAGCAACATTAATCATTGCAACTTTGGGCTGGTGATATTGGCGGGATATTTCATGGTTACCCTCAAGTAAATGAAAGTGCCTTGCATGGAGATTTATTATAGGACACAGGATGAAATGATGATATCCATAGGAATCTTCTTGCTGATTGCTACACAGACTATAATTTCCTAGAAGCAGAGATCAGCTATTTTGCTTGTTGGAGTGCCAACTTGCCAAGTACATTACTGGTGCTGCATAAATACAGGAATTACGAAATTAACAAGGCATTTGACAAAGAAGTTCCTTTCAAAAAAAGCCTTTATAAAACTGCCAATTTTTCTTTTTGTTCTTGTCTTCTGTCCACCTGGAAGTTTTTTAGTAGCACCAGCACTAAGAGGCTGGTAAAGAAAGCTGAAGACATACAAAATTTCATTGTTGTGCAGCAACATTTTGTCTGCAGTAAACAACCCAATGCAGCTATAACTGGGGAAATAAGGCTCTATTCTAGCTAATGCTGTAGCTGTGTGTGCTTGCCTGCAATAGGCAAAGTAAAGAGCATCTACCACCAAAATCCCTTATTAAGTAAATGGCAAAATAGAGATAAAAGGGTAAAGCCTCCCTCACCATTATTTCAGTTCTCCCTGACACCTTTAGCCAACAAAAGGGAAGGTGTAAGCTGATGGGATTTTAAAATGCATTTTAAAAAGCTATCAAATGATATGCAGAAGCTCAAACATATTTTTGTTTATTTGTGCAACATGTACATTGCCTGGTTGTTTCATTTCATGCATGCACATTGTTAGTTCTGAATACAAAATTTGCAGGTGCAGGACAACCCATGTTTCCATGTTATTTCTGCCTGTAAGAAATTTACTATTAAAGAAGTGGTGTCCAGGGTCATATCTACTTCATTTCCTGAGGTATACCTGTGCTGTTAAAATATGTTAAAGCATGCATGAAGGATTTATTATATGATTCTCATATTAAAAAATTGACTTTCATTTCAACCTCCAATAAAACGTTTTGTCCATACTTAATACAAACTAGAATCTTGTTAGACAGATCTACTTAGTAGCCAGTAGAGGCAGCCAGAGCAGGAGTTGCTTGATGGTCTCAATCTTCTCCGTTGCTATTGGTCTCTGCCTTTTTCAGCAAAGTGAAAAGAGCTGATTCAAGAAGCTTATTGCCTTGTTGCTCACTTTTCCTAGACAGACCAAAAACATGTACTAGCTGTTTTTGAAAACCTCAAAACCAGAAACCACTATTTAAACTTCCAAGCAACTCATGTTACATCCTGACCCAGCATTTCACGTGAAATAATTTAAAATGAAATTAATGAAGCATAGCAATATAGTCTTAGGTTCAGAATCCTATGCACACTTATCTTTAGCTAGCCTCATTCATTCCATTTTCACTCATCATAGGCACTGACTGTACTTCTAAGAAATATGTTTACACTGCTTCTAAGTTGAACGAAACCCTAAGTGTCTTCTGCTACTATTATTTTTTATTACCATCACCATACAATTATAATGCTTCTAAACACTTCACAGCAAGTATAAACTAATTTTTTTCTAGTTTTCAATGAACTTCTAAAATATATACATTTTACAATAAGAGCTATATAGTTTTGCAGTCTGGCATACTGCAGAGGGGATTGTAAAGCATGTTTAGTGGCTGCATTACAAATTATACATAGTTTTCACCTAAGAGTATACGGATGTCCCTTTTATATCAGACCATCAATTTGTGAAGAAGCAGAACAGTGTGTTTTAACTTTTGATAGGAACAAAACCAAAACCAATGCCGGTGAAAGCTATTGGCACTTGAAGAAATTTCCCACATTTAAGCTATAACAAGAATGAAGGTTTTATCATATATTTTGGAAATCTATTTCTAATCATCCTGCAATGTGTATAAAAAAAGTCTTTTCAAATCAAACATGAAACACCATGCAAAATTTTTGAAGTCAAAAAATGAACTTTACAGCCCTCCAGTGGTAAAGTAGAATTTGGAACTCTGGAAAGAATTTAGATGTACCAGCCTTCAAGCCATCATGCCCAATATATATCATGTCAAGTGCCTACAAACAAAGCTCATATCTTTGCGAGAAAGACATTCAATAGATTCTAGTATCATGGAAATAAACATGACAATTGGTAAGAAGTGTTACTGCTACGCGTCTGTTTACACATATCTGTCATAACTTTTATCTGTATTGTAATCAAACCACTTGCCAATCACAGAATGTTTGATAAATAGTCTAAAATCTGAGATTGTTTGTGCCTTGTGGATCCCCCCCGGCACATTTTTGCTGATTCTGCAGACAAAGTTTTCAAGTTCCCTTTAAATATTTATTTACTCTGTTGGATGTGCACAAGTAGTAATGAAGACAAACTTTCTATCTCAGAACTAAACAAATCCTCTTGACTCTTGACTTGCTTCTCCCACAGAACAGCTGGTGTTCTTAAGTGAAATTCAGAGGAGAAATGTAAAAATGGCAGAGAAAAGGAAAGCAAAAGAAAGCCATAGATGCCAAGATGAATTGCAATTGTTCTCTAAGCAAATACAGAAAGCACACATTACTAATACGTGAGGTCAAAATATATCTGTGCCCAAAATATGTCATAGAGGGGGTCATGGATGTCACTTGGGGTTGATGGTTGTGTGTCTTCAAGTCATTCCCAATGTATGGGTTTTCTTGGTTAGATGTGTTCAGAGTGGGTTAGCCTTTTTCTGCATCTGAGGCTGAGAGGGGTCACCCAGTGGGTTTCCATGCCTGATCACAGATTCAAATACCAGTCTTCAGGTCCAAAACTCAAACCACTACTACCCACAGTTTAATGCTACAGAAGCATTGAACTGGGTGCTTCTACTCTGCAGAATTAATACAGTTGGAAATTACTTTGTCTGCCATGGTTCAGTGCTTGGGTTTGTAGTTTGCTGATGCACCAGAACTCTTTGGGAGAGCAGTTTAAAGACCATGCAAGACTAAAACAATCAAGGTTCTGGAGAACAAGCCCTATGAGGAGTGGCTTAAAGAGCTGGGTGTGTTTAGCCAGCAGAAGAGAAGACTGAGAGGAGACATGATGAGGGCCATGTATAAATATGAGGGGAAGTCATAGGGAGAAGGGGGCAAGCTTGTTTTCTACTATCCTGGAGACCAGGACAAGGAACAATGGCTTCAAACTACAGGAAAGGAGATTCCATCAGAACATTAGGAAGAACTTCCTAATGGTGAGAGCTGTTCAGCAGTGGAACTCTCTGCCCCAAAGTGTAGTGGAGGTTCTTTCTTTGGAGGCTTTTAAACAGAGGCTGGGTAGCCATCTGTCAAGAGTGCTTTGAATGCAATTTTCTTGCTTTTTGGCAAGGGGTTGGACTGGATGGCCCACAAGGTCTCTTACAACTATATGATTCTATATCTCCCAGGATTCCATAGCATTGAGCCGTGGCAGCTAAAGTGGTGTTAAACAGCATGCATTCTGCTGTGTGCCTGCCCTTTTTATTCCTTTCCTTTATCCCAGTGGCTCTCAACCTGTGATCCGTGGACTACCAGTGGTCCGCAAGAATCAAAATATGGTCTACGGCCTCACCATTACTACACCGTGGCCGCGAAACCACATGGCAACAAGAGCAACTTGTCTCGCAAAACCCTCTTATAATGCAGAGGCAATGGGGATGCTGGGGGGGGGGGAGGCTGACTACCCATGAAAGATTACTACTACATCAGTTGTAGATTACTGAATATGGTTTTCTGTGGGTGAGCAGATGGCGACTACTGGATGGCATATGTTCTGTATCAGAAACTAGAGCTGATGTGGTTTATCCAATGCAAATTTCTGAATCAGCACCCCAAATTATCAAACTGAATCTTCAGTTGACCAAAAACTGGTCACAGTGGTCTCTGGTCAAGTGGTCCCGGGCCAAAGTGGTCCCTGGTCAAAGTGATACCTTGGCAAAGTGATCCCTGGTCAAGTGGTCCCATGGCAAAGAGGTCACTGATCAAAGTGGTCCCTGGGCAAAGTGGCTCCTGGTCAAAGTGATACCTGGGCAAAGTGGTAGCTGGTCAAGTGGTCCCTGGCCAAAGTGGTCCCTAGTCAAGTGGTCCCTGATCAAAGTGGTTCCTGGTCAAAGTGATACCTGGGCAAAGTGATCCCTGGGCAAAGTGGTCGCTGGTCAAGTGGTCCCTGGCCAAAGTGGTCCCTGATCAAAGTTATTCCTGGTCAAAGTTATCCCTGGTCAATGTGGTCCCTGATCAAAGTGGTCCCTGGTCAAAGTGGTCCCTGGTCAAAATGATCCCTAGGAAAAGTGGTCTCTGGTCAAAATGATCCCTAGGAAAAGTGGTCCCTGGTCAAAATGATCCCTAGGAAAAGTGGTCCCTGGTCAAAATGATCCCTAGGAAAAGTGGTCCCTGGTCAAAATGATCCCTAGGAAAAGTGGTCCCTGGTCCAAATGATCCCTAGGAAAAGTGGTCCCTGGTCCAAATGATCCCTAGGAAAAGTGGTCCCTGGTCCAAATGATCCCTAGGAAAAGTGGTCCCTGGTCAAAATGATCCCTAGGAAAAGTGGTCTCTGGTCAATGTGATCCCTGGTCACCAAAAAAAGGTTGGGAACGACTGCTTTATCCAGTGTAACCTGGTTTTCTTTTCAATCCACCTGACATGGAAACTTCTAAGTCTTAAGATGTTTCCTCTTGGAACTAGGAAGGATTGACAACCCCAAAGCGGAAGGAGGATCATGAAAAATGGAAAGCAAAACACCGACATTTGTTAGGCAGACGAAGAGAAGTTTCCTTATGCAAGAACTAAAGCAACAAGTTATGTATTTATAGGCAGGCACGCATATAGATACACAGACATATAGGCATTCAGATCATTCCTTTTGGCCAAAGGGGGGGGGGGGTTCTGTCGTCCCACGCAAGCAAAGCAGACGCCCTTATGGATTAGTCGCTCCAAGGCCGGCCAGCCTTTCCAGCTCGCTTGCTTCCCAATCCCGGCGAAGGGCACGAAGGGGAGCCGGCGGCAGGGCAAAGTCACCCAGGGAAGCCCCGCCAAGGCAAGCTCGGAGTCCCTCAGTCAGGCAGACTCTCTCACGAACCCTTCAACTTTCCCGTTTCTTCTTCTTTCCCCGCCCGAGGCTGAGGGTGCCAGGCACTCCCTCGCTGTTTCCTCGCAGCCTGGCCCTGGGAGGGAGGCAGGACACCTGCTTCACCTTCAACTCTCCCTCACGTTGGTTCTCTTCGGAAGAGACACGCCAGGGCTTGGAGGAGGAGGAGGAGGAGGAGAGAGCTCAGCCATGCCCAGGCGGAGGCGGCGCCCCTCCGCGCTACCTGGACGGCTTACCTTGCGTGGGGGAAAGGGGCAGACAGGGAGGCCAAGGGCGGCGGCATCGAGGGGAGGGAGGGAACTTCCCCTTACCTTTGAGGGCGAGGAGGCTGCCGACCCCCAGCCAAAGCAGCGCCCACTCCCAGCACCGCCTCATCCTCTCTGGCGGCGGCGGCGGCACAAGGCTTCTCCGACCCAGCCCAAGGTCTCCCTCTTCGGATTGAGCGGACCCTCCGCCCTCTCGCCGCCTCACTCGCCTCACTCTGGGCTCCGGCGGCGAGGGAAGGGAAGGGATGCGGCGCCTCCTCGTCGGCGCCTGCTCCCGATGCTGCTGCTGCTGCTCCCGCGCCTGCCGCTATTATTATTACTGCTGCTGCTGCTCAGTCATTCGCAGGCTTTTACTGCCAGGACCCAAGCAGCTCACCCGCTTTCACCGCGGGACCGCGGCAACGTCATTGGGAGGAGAGGCTATGAATATTCATGAGGAAGAAGGCGAGGCGGGAGGGAGGGAGGCAGGCAGGCAGAGATGCGCCGCTGGCTGTTCCCCGGCGCGAGGGTAAAAGAAGCCTTAAGTTGAGGGCGCTTCGAAGAGGAAAGGGGGGAAACGCACAGAGACTGGAAGGCGCTGCCACTTGGATTCCGAGGGAGTTGAGAGCAGCCAGGTCCGTCCAGCGAAGGCCTGGGTTTGCTTGGACCTGTGGAATGAATGCGGTCTGGTAGAATCCGAGAAATGAATGGGACCCCAAGGGCCATCCAGTCCAACCCCCTTGCCCTAAGCAGTGTTTCCCAACCTTTTTTGAGCCGCGGCACACTTTTTACATTTGCAAAATCCTGGGGCACACCACCAACCAAAACGACACAAAATGACACTCTAACACAGTAATACATATAGTTAATATGTTTTTAAATGTATTTATACATGCAGTGTGAAACCTGGGCCTGTTTCGATGAACACAACATAGATATCCTGGCAAGAATGGCAGAACGACACAAACTTCCCACACAGAACTCCCATAACCAAGAGGAAATGCTATAAGAGTTTGGTGGACATTAACCTTGAGTTTTGGAGTTGTAGTTCACCTATATTCAGAGCACTGTGAACTCAATGTTGGATCAGGACCAAACTTGGCATGAATACTCAATATGCCCAAATATGAACGCAGATGGAGTTCAGGGGAAATACACCTTGACATTTGGGAGTTGTAGTTGCTGGGATTTATAGTTCCCCTACAATCAAAGAGCTTTCTGAACCCCACCAATGATAGAACTGGGCCAAACTTCCCACACAGAACCCCCAGGAGGCAAGAGGAGGTCTCTACTTGGGGAAAGGGAGGCGGGCCTTCCCAATGCATGGAGAGGGAGAGACCAAGTAAACAACGGGTGGGGGAGTGTTTGTAATTTTGTGCCTTTATCGAGGTAGGTTTCTTAGGGTTTTTATACTTCAACACACTAGACTCCCCCCCCCTTTAGAGGTTCCAATTTCTCACGGCACACCTGATGATCGCTCACGGCAAACTAGTGTGCCCCGGCACACTGGTTGGGAAACACTGCCCTACAGGATAACCCAATCGAAGCATTCTAGACAGGTGGCCATCCAGCCTCTACTTCAAAACCACCAGAGAAATAAACTTCACCATACTCCATGGCAAAATGATAATCTATACAAATAAAAATGTAATGTTCGTTTGTGGGATTACTAAAAAAAACCACTGGATGAATTGACACCAAATAAGGGCACAATACACCTATCAGGCCAACAAGTGACCGTCACTCAGAAAAACACAAGGAAAGGGACTTAAAAAGCCAAAAAATTAAAAAAAATGCATTACAACGTATGCGCAAAACCACATACATACACAATCACATATACACATACACACAAAAAGCATATACACAGACTAGGCCACAGCAACACATGGCAGGGGACAGATGATAATAATAATAATAATAATGTGGATGTGGCTCACAAGTGGAACTTTGAAAAGGAGACGGAGGGCCTGATTCTGGCAGCCCAAGAACAAGCCATTACAACAAATGCAGTCAAAGTCAAGGACAGATCCCAAGTGTAGACTCTGCAAGGAAGCAGACGAAACAATAGATCACATCCTCAGCTGCTGCAAGAAGATCGCGTAGACAGACTACAAGCAGAGACATAACACCATTGCTCAGATGAGAATGCTGGAAATTGCAGTACTGCATATGGGAGACAACACTTAGGGCCCTGCTTTAGCACAGCAGATTAATCACCAGCTGCAGCTGCAGTAGATCTTGGCAATCAAAAGGTTGACAGTTTGAAGCCAGATCAAGGTGAGCTCCTGACCTTCAGCCTAGCTCCCAGCCCACCTAGAAAATCAAAAACAGCAATGTGAGTAGATGAATAGAAACTTCATTAAACAGGGAGGTATTTTAGGGACAGCGTTTGGAGGAAAAATTACGAACAAAGAAAGCTCTTGGCAAGGAGATGGAGCACCAGCATCCCCCTTGTGGCCATAACCGAGCACAGTCTCCAAAAGATGCCAAATGATGAGAAAAAGCCTATACACACCTCCCTATATTGTCTGTTTTGTCACTGTATAATCGGCATTGTATGTTCGCCGTTGTCACGCCACAAGCCCCACAAGCCCCTGCTTCCTATGAACAATACTGTGGCCATGTTAGCTTTCAGATCCCTTCCAGGCCTGCTTGTCTTTCCCATGAGAGCCTGTTACCAAGTATGCAGGGTGAACTGGTCAAGGTTACCAAAGCTAGCCTGGGCGATAAACAAAGAGGCCCGGGACTGAGACAAGCCTGACTCCCCTTTGCAGCCAGAGACGCTAACAAGGTTTACATTCCTGAAAAGCTGAGGTAGCTGAAACATCAGCTACCATCCATCATGCCCACTTTGACACTCAACGCAAGTTGCATGATCAAAGGGTCTGAAGAGTATATCCGTGTGGAGTTGGCCCGGAGCTTTATCTCGTGCCAACAATGCATTCAGGACTATGGATCTCTGAAGGAGGCCGCTGGGCCTTGCTAAAGACTCTGCCTGCCATTAGAGGATCTGGCCCATCCGGGCAAAAGCCTTGTTACCTTGCTACGTTCCTGTTTGTTCCTGAAAAACTTTCTTTGCTTTTTGAATCCAGCTTTATCCCTGATTGCATCCAGCTTGAATCCTGATTGCTACGGGACTATTTACTCATTGCTTTGTTCCTGAGATTTGCTGCTATTGGAAGCACTATAGTATTGCTTCCAACCTCTTTCCTATAAACTATATTCTCAATAAACCTGTTGTACCTCAGCTGATTGCGTGGTTTATCAAGGGAGGTCTTGGTCAAGGGCCTAGAGAGCGACAGCCGTATATGTATTCTATGATCCATTCTGAGTCCCCTTCGGGGTGAGAAAAGTGGAATATAAATACTGTAAATTAATAACAAAATAAAATATTTGTGTGCCATCTCTTCTTGAGAATGTCAGCTCTCACCAGAGCAAGAAAAAGTAATATGCTGGCTGGTTTTGTTTTATTTTGCAGGCATTCTGCCTGTGCTCTTGCCTCTCTCTGTGGAAATGTCTAGAGCAGTGTTTCCTAACCAGTGTGCCGTGAGCGATCATCAGGTGTGCCCTGGGAAATTGGCACTCTTCCCCCTCCTAGCAGCTCTTTCTCCCTATTTCCCTTCCCAAAGATCCTCCCCGAGACAAAGGAAGAGCTCCGCCAAATGCCAGGGCCAGGCCCGCTTTGAGGAAGCCTTCAGGAGCCTCGACTCAGTACGGCTCCAGCTCCCGCTCAGGGCTGCTTCAGCCTCCCGATACGTTTCTAGATCTGTGTGGCCTCTTTGGCTGCCTCCCTCCTCCCTCTGCAAAAGCAGAGCACTGGGCAGAAGTGATTGAGTCGGCGTTTTGGCATTGGCTTGGATTTCTCGCAAGAACAAAGCCGGAAGCTCCACGTCGGTGAATTGGGCAGTGAGCGAACCTGGGAGCATCGGGAGACTGAAGCATTCACAGATTTCCAAGAAACAAATTGAGCCTCTCTGCTCGGATTTTTTTTTACTATTTTACTGGATGTTTTGAGAGTTGCCCCCCCCCCTGTTTATAACAGCTTCATGACATCCATAGTTAACTGGAAGCAAGTTTCACTCAGGGTGAAATTTCACAAGGGTCTGGAGAACAAATCCTATGAGGAGCGGCTTGAAGAGCTGGGCATGTTTAGCCTGAAGAAGAGAAGGCTGAGAGAAGACATGATAGCCATGTATAAGTATGTGAGAGGAAGTCATATATATGTTGTGTTCATCGAACCAGGCCCAGGTTTTACACTGAGTATATAAATACATTTTAAAACATATTAACTATATGTATTACTGTGTTAGAGTGTCATTTTGTGTCATTTTGGTTGGTGGTGTGCCCCAGGATTTTGTAAATGTAAAAAATGTGCCGCAGCTCAAAAAAGGTTTAAAAACACTGGTCTAGAGAGAGGGTGAGGTCATAGGAAGATGTTTCTACTTGCTGCTCATACCCTGGGGATTGTGAGCAAGAGAAATGGGGTAGCTGACCTTTCTTTCAACATTTTCCCAGAGAAACAGTGGGCCTAAGAATATGAGGCGGGGGGGGTCACCAAAGGCTCCAGGAATTTTCAGGCAAATGGTGGCTCTGAGTTTTGAATCTGCTTTAAGCTTTAGTCTATAAAACAACAACTGAAGATGCTGAGCCCCTTTTAGGGGAAAAATAGTACCTTTGGTAGTTTCCTACATTTTGGAATCAAATTGAATTCACACATTCCACTTCCTAAGAAGCCACTTGTACATATCACAATTGTACAGTTTCTACAGTAGGACAGGATACAGGAATGGGTTGCTACTCTTTAATCACTTTTCTTCATCAGAAATAACTGTCAAGCCAACGATTTTTTTTAAACCACAATAAAAGTTTGGCTATATAGCACCAAATCAAGATCTTAAGCTTCATGTTCAATTGATTCATGTAACAGTCACCTTAGCTGTGTGTATCTTTGCATTAATATGTGTTGATGTAAGTGAATTTATCTGGGTTTTTGTCTTTTTAACATTTTTTGAAAAGAGAATAATGTAAAAATTAAGCACATCATATATATGCCAGTACCTTTCTAATATTTGAGCAAATGTCCATTGAAGCAGGGGATTATGCCTCCAGGCCCTGCCTCATATCTGACTTTTGTCTGTACAAATTAACATGGTAGGGCACCAGCAGATACATTTGCTCCCCCCTGTACACACAAGGGTTTATCTAAATGTAAAATGTACTTTTCCTTGCAAAAAGAAAAGAAAAGAAAGAAGGGTGGGTAATGAGGTCTCCTATATGCTAGGCTTGGTGTAGTGGAAAACATACTTTGTTAACCAGTTCTGGATTTATCCCAGTTCTGTTTTTAATTGTAAAACAGCAATGAATGACTTCAATATTGTATTGTTTTCCTTGAATGTGGTGCTACAAATTCTATAGGTTGCTAAAAAGACAAACAAATGGGTCCTAGAGCAAATCAAGCCTGAATTCTGCCTAGAGACCATTGTACTTTTGCAATATTATGACTTTATTGCATGAACCCACTGTTATGAGAAGACATTCCTCATTAGAAAAGACAATACTGCTTGGTAAAGTAGAAGACGGTAGGAAAAGGGGAAGAACCCATTCCAGGTGGATAGACTCAATCAAGGAAGCCACAGTCCTGAGTCTGCAAGACCCGAGCAGCACTGTAGATGATAGGGTGACTTAATGGTTTCTCATTGACAGGGTTACCATAAATTGAAATCGACTCGAAGGAAGTTAATAATAAGTCTTCCCTTACTATCCTTATGACATATATAGCTCATCTTCTTTCCATTACAGAGCCTGAGGCAACACAGTCAGTGGTGTGGAATATTTGTACTACATGTAGCGTATTCCAGGCCATATCCAGTCCAAGGCATACCAGATTCTGGACTGCTTAGCTTTAGCATTGGGTGCCCTCAGACCATGCCTTTGGCATGATGCTATTTTTTTCTTTACTCAAACCTCAGTGGCCAGCTTTAAAATATATTTTAAAATGCATGATTCATTTAAATTTAACGAAATGGAGTTTAGTGACCTGAGTGTGCACTTTTGTTGAAAAGCATAAGATCTATCTTTCTGGATCAAGGCAGTCCGCTATTCTTTTGTAAAGTTGTTGCAGCTAGCCCTCATGGGTCCATCAAACTTTAACCAATGGTTCATTAGTGCGCTATGATCTACTTTTCGCTTACCATTGCTGTACGGCGAGGCTTTTGAAAATGAAAAGAGAGAACTGCTGACTCTATAGGAGAGATAGAGATGTATGTACAGCCTTTGAACCCCACCTTTGCAACCCCAAAGTCCCCTGCCAGCTCCATCCAGTTTTAATTTTTGTTAGTGTGATTTCTAGACAAATTTCACCTAAACCTATTCCACATTTCCCAAAACTACATGCGTATCGAGTTATAAGCTCTTGTGCAACCATCAAAGCACCACCTCTTGATTCTTCAACTTTATATATTCAGCTGTTAAACAGAAATAACATAACACCACATGTCCAGACATACTGGTGTAGTACATGCAGAGGTGTACATACTGGTGTAGTACATTACCTCTCCATTGGTGCCCCCTTGTTGCGGGGGAGAGGCTTGTGTACCCTAATGAAGCTGTGAGCTATGCTCGTGGTGACATGACCACCAGTAGGGCCTACCATGCCAGACAAGTCACAACCGAAGGGTCTGACAAAGAGCGTCAAAGGGCAGGATGGGCTCTCTAGCCTTTTGGCAACTATCCTAGAAGGAAAACTCTGATTTCAAACCCGGGCAGATGGTGCTCGTCTAACCCTGTAAGGTCAACCATCTAGAGAAGGAAACTCAAATCAAGCCTACGATCTGAGGATCTCGCTGCCACCGTCCTAAGCTTGCTAGGCCCCGGCAGATGAACCTTTGGTTTAAAGGGTGAGGCCAGTTCTGTGCACACTGCACTCCACCAGAAAAAACCATTGCACAGGCTCAAAGGACACATCCAACCTCCTTAGTCATCAATGCGCTTGTAGAAAGCGTGGGAGTCCTTCCTAAGAATCTTCATTCAGGAATTAATGTCAGAGAGAGACATGCAGAGGGAACATGAGAGATGGACCAGACCTACTGATTGTATTAATTTATAACTTGCCATCACATATTAGGATTACAAAGTGCTTTGTTATTATGGGTGGATTTATACATTGAAAAATCCACAGCATCCTACATTTCACAGATAAGTTCTGAGGTTAAAAAAATACATCTCCAGTACTTTAATTTTGCACTTGTTTTGAGCCTTGGGATTTCAAAGCTAACCAAATCCACAGTATCCTACATTTTACAATTAAGCTCTGGGGAGGTAGAAATATATCTCCAATATTTTAATTTTTCCTTTGCTTGATTTGGGCAGGAATTGGATAGAAGGGGCTTCTAGGGCAAGATGACCACAAACATTCCTGAGCAAAAGAGCTTTGAATAGTTCCTTTTTTGAACTGCATTTCCAAGAGATGTCAAGCTGGGTGGAAGATGCTATCAATGATAGTCCAAAAATAAAACATTTCAACTTCGCCTTAACAATCACTGACAAACTTGCCAGGCACATCTTCTGTTAGGAATCGTGTAATTGGCAAAAAAGGGCTAGAAAATCATTCAAGAAGGTCATTCACCCTTAATGTTGCCAAGTTTTCAAAATAGCCATAAGGGACAGTCAAAATCATGACATGCTGGATTGACATTGAGAAAGTAGCTACTAACAAGTTTGCGTTCTACTTAAGTATGACATGAAAGTGTCTATTTCAGTTAACTTTGTATTTATCTATACAATTAAAATATTTCTGCATTTATGAAAGGTGCCTACCCCAATCTTTTGGTCAGTGTATGAACTTTATTTCATGAACCCACTATTCCGCCACAGTTGTCTTATCATTGATAGTGGATACATACAGGTTGCGCATCTTCCAATTCATCAATTTGTGGTTTCATGATCATGCATCTGCATTTACTCATAACCCTGCCTTTCTGCACTACTGCTTTCCCTATTTTTTTCAGCAATTGCACAAGTCCAGCTTTAAAAAACAACAAAAGGACAAATATGTCAATAAAATATATACACATGGGGCGTGGCATGTGCTGGAACTTTGAATAGACGTTCCACGAGAGGGCTCCAGATGAAACTTTTGAAAAAGTGCCGGTGAAACCTTCAATCCCCCCCCCCTCTTGAGACTGGGACTATCTGATGGAGGAATTAGTGCTGATCAAAAAGAGGTAAAGATTGGTATCTTTGAAAGAAAAGAGGAGTGGATGGGAGCGGATTTAAAATTAGACTGAGAAAGTCAGGAAGAAGATAAAGATGGCGGACTCGGCAAATGCTCTCGGGGCAAAAATGGACAGCCTGGAAGGGAAAATGGATAACATTCTGGACTTCTTGAAATGTAAATTTGATGAGGTGGATAAGAAACTGGGGGGAGTGGAAAAATGCGTGGGCGAACTCAGTAAAGAAGTGAATGAGGTCAAGAAAGCATCTAAACAGTTGGAAGAGAAAGTAGAAAAAATGAAAAAGGAATGCAATCTCAGTTTAAAGCGATGGAGGAGTCGCTACAGAAGCATAGTCTGAGAATGGCCAATCTGGAGGATCGCCAGAGGAGACGGAATGTGCGTCTGAGAGGTTTCGCTCCCGATTTTGCCCAAGCAGGCAGGCTGAAAGAAGCTTTAAGGAGGTGGCTGGCACAGAATGGTGTGGACATCCAGGAGGCACAAATGGAGAGAGCACATTGGATTTTCCCAGGTGGGAGAGCCTTGCCGAGACAAAAGGACATGGTTGTGGAGTTCGCATCGGAGAGCCTGGCAGAGACTGTGTTCAGAAGCCTGAGAAAAATCCCTGATCTTAAGTTTGGTGTGAACAAGATCATTTATCTCCGTGACTTATCCAAACAAACTTTGGATGATCGCGCTGCTCTGAGGCCGATAACATCTTGTTTACACAAGAATGGAGTGAGATTCATGTGGGTGTTTCTGGCTGCAATTTTGGTATTCAAGGATGGAGAGACTTTGAGAGCGAGGAATTTGGAGGAGGGGCAGAAACTCCTCGCCCGGCTTGGAATAAGTGAAGAAAGATCGCAGCAACCAGAAGGAGCAGCAGGTGGCGGAGAGCCGAGGCCCCCCAGCAGGAGTGCGACGCCGGAAGAGATCGCTTTGCAAGAGGAAATTGAACGCGACCACAGAATGCAGCAACTGCAAGATGAGCTGACCGCCATGAGGCGAGAAAGGAAACGACAGGCCCGGGACGCCAAAAAGAAGTGAAGGAGGAGAACGGAGGAACTGAACTGAAGGGAACTGAACAGCTTTGTTACCTGCATGTTAAAGCAGGGAGAGGAACCGCAGGCTAATCTTTCTTTCCTTCTCTATCTTTTCTTTTTCTTTTGTCTTTTGTCGACTGTAGGTTTGGGATTAAGGGGAGGGGGTACCTTCTTTCCTCTTTTCTTTATAGATAATTAGTCCCTTCTATGGGAAGATGGTAAGGTTACTCAAGTGGGAGAGGGGGGAGGGGGGAAGAAGAAGGGGAAACCTGAGGGAAAAGGGGAAACGGGAGCCAAGCAGTGGGACCGCGCTCACCAGGATGGCCTCCACAAATGGCCGAGCGTGTGGCTGGCCTCTCCACCCTGGCTTGGGGTGGAGACACGGAGGAGGCACACGGGTGGTGGCTGGGGTTGGAGGGTTTGAGGGAAAGCAATTGGCAAGCAAGTTAGGACAAATACAGGCAATAAGAACAAGAATAAGGAGTAACAATGACTGATCTTACAATTTTAGCTTTGAACTCGAATGGTTTATTTACGGATTTTAAGAGATTTCGGTTAGCTAAATTGACAAGGGAAAATAAGGCGGATATACTGGTATTGACGGAAACGCATAAAGGCAGGGATAGCCAGCAACTAACTAATGATAAGAGTTGGAAATGGGTTTATGAGTCCCGTGGGACACGGAGCGCAAGGGGGACGGCAATTTTGGTGCACGAAAGAGTTCCCCTGGAAAGGGTGGAGTGGAAAAAGGATAAGGAAGGGAGGTGGGTGTTTATGAAAGGGGTGATACATGGGCAAAAGCTGACAGTGGCAGCCATATATGCCCCCAATGTGCAACAGAAACAGTATATTGAGAATGTTAAGAGTTAATTGGATAACTTTAAAGAGGGGACGACAATTTTTGCGGGAGATTTCAATATCCAAATGTCATCGGTAGGAGGGAATAATAGAAGATCTCTAAATTTGAATAAATTGAATATGGTGGATCTGCATAGTGGAATAGGAAATAGAAGCACCTACTATTCTGCAAGGCATAATGTCTTTAGTTGTATTGATTATATACTGATGGATAGGTCAGCAAATGCTCAGGTGAGAAGTGCAGAGGTGAGGCCCATGTGGCTCTCCGATCATGCGCCAATATCAGTGAAGTTGAGAATGACACGACGGAGGAACCCAAGAATATGGAGATATAATATGGCCGTAGTAGCCAGGGAGCAGGATAAAAAGAGAATACAGGAGGAAATAAAAGAGTATTGTAGGTTAAACGATAGAGGGAACATGTCCAAAGCAGTATTGTGGGACTGCGGCAAAGCGGTCTGGAGAGGCCATCTCATAAGTCTGGAGGTAGAGGTGAATAGGAGATGGAGAAGGGAAAGAGAGAATAAAATCAAGGAAATCGAAAGGATTCAGGATCAATTGAAGCTGACCAAGGCTAGAGAATGGTATAGGTTATTAAAACAGAGAAAGAATGAATTGGAACAATATGATGAGCTGCATTGGAATAAAATGAGAATGGCAACTAGGCAAAAATTAGTTCTTGGGGGACAAAGTCAGTGAAACAACTGGCAAGATCTTTAAAAAAGAGAGAGGAGAAATCATATATTCGGGCGCTGAGGGATACAAAGGGAGAGCTGAAGGAAGGTAAGGAGGAAATAGAAAGGATCATGAAAGAATTTTATGAGAAACTATACAAACAGGAAGAGGTGAGCGGGATCCCAATAGAGGCTCGGCAAAAGGTAAACGAAGAGGATAAAAACTATCTAAACTCAGAGATCAGGCAGGAAGAGGTGGAGAGGGTTATTAAGCAACTGAAGATGGCAAAGGTGCCAGGCCCAGATGGGTACTCAGGAGAATTTTACAAAACATATGCACAGGATTTGCTACCATTTCTGACAGAGCTATTTAATGAGGTCTTGATGGAGCAGGTCATCCCACAGACATGGAAGTTATTGGAAATTGTAACTATACCGAAAGTAGATCGAGATGAGACGAACCCGGAGTCCTACCGTCCCATAAGCTTAGCAAACCAAGATTATAAGATATTTGTAAAGGTATTGGCAAATA
Source organism: Anolis apletophallus (assembly GCA_030556195.1). Lineage (NCBI taxonomy): Eukaryota > Metazoa > Chordata > Lepidosauria > Squamata > Anolidae > Anolis > Anolis apletophallus. Next base: position 53,259,794 of record JARBWK010000010.1, read on the forward strand.
GGCTGGAGGGGATAATTCCAAAAATTATAATGGGGGATCAATTTGGCTTTGTGAAAGGAAGACGGATCAGTGAACCGATTAGGAATGTAATGAATGTGCTACACCATGCTACTGCGGCCAAGAGGAAGTTGGGAATATTAAAACTAGATGTCTATAAGGCATTTGATAAAGTAAACCATAGCTACCTGTATGAGGTGTGTAAGGCATTAAATCTAGGAGAGAGGTTTTGTGAAGTGATTAGGAGTATATATATGGGGAGCCAGGCATATATACGAGTGAATGGGAATAGGACGGAGAATATCAGAATACGGAATGGGACTAAGCAGGGATGCCCCTTATCTCCAATGCTTTTCGTAATGGCGATAGAAACACTAGCGAACAAGATCAGGGCAGCCAGCACGTGGGAAGGTACAGGATAGGGAGATAGAGGTGAAGGTGAATTTGTTTGCGGACAACGCAATATTATTAACCCAGACGCCATTGAAAATGGTAAAAGCAATGAAGGAAACTCTGCGAGAGTTTGAGGAACAATCGGGGCTTAAGGTGAATATGGAGAAGTCTGAGATGATGTTTATAAATACAGGTCCGAGGGAAGAGATAGAGTTAAGGAAAGCATCAGGGTTAAAATTAGGGGTAAAAAGAATGAAATATCTGGGAGTGTGGATATACAAAAACATAGAGAGAATAACAGAAGCAAACTATGGAAAGATCTGGAAAAAAATGTTGAAACAGATGAAAGACTGGAAACAGAAAAGTTTGAGGAGAATGGCAAAAATAAGAGCAATTAAAATTATGATCTTGCCAAAAATTTTATACCTAGCCCAGGCCTTGCCAGGGGTCCTCTCAGGGAAAAAGATAAAAGAATGGGATAGGAAATTGAATTATTGGGTGGAGGGAGGAAAGAAACCAAGGATAAGGAAAAAATGGAGGATAGCAAACGAAACAGAAGGAGGATGGGGAATCCCTAGCCTAGAAGTATACAGAGATGCCTTTCAAATCGAGAGACTGATGGAGCTGCAGGAGGACGACAAGAGATGGGTAGCACTGGAAAAAGAAGCGAACGCACTGGGAAGAGAGGAATTGATATTTAGGAGATGGGAAAAAAGGGAGGTGGAGAAATTGATGGGACCAATGACTGCCACGGTGGGAGTGTGGAGATCTTGGCGAAGGAAGATAGCGCCGGGAGTATCAAAAGTAGCCTCCCTGGAGATCATGAACCCCGAGAGGGAGGAAAACCTGAGCAGAATAATAAGGGAATTGAGAGAGAAGGGGTGATGAGACTGGAGCAACTAGGTGGACGAAGGGGGCAGAATCAGGAGAGAGAGGCTGGAGAACTGGTTGGGAGGAAGGCGATGGCTGCAAATCAGGGCAATATGCAACTACCTTAGGCAGAGGGAGGTGAGAGAGGCCTTGCAAAGAGAGGACACGGAATTTGAGAAGATAATCAGGGAAAAGAAGGAGGGAAAAGGGTCCAGGTTGGAAGGATATACAAAATATTAGTAACATCAGGAGGAAGTACGGTAGAAGAGTTAACCACAAGGTGGGAGAGGGAGTTGCAGGTCTCAGGAGCAGCGATGGAGAGGATAGTGGGGGAGATTCCTAAGACTAAAAACCCAAGAGAGAGGGACACAAGGAGGAAAATACTGCACAAGTGGCACCGCACCCGGCCCAATTGACCTATCTTTCCCAAAATTTGGGTACACGGTGTTGGCACGGATGCCGAGACAAAGGAGTGTATATGCACCTATTATGGGAATGCGAGGTGGTCCAAAAATTTTGGAAAGAGGTAGAAGGGGAGATCAATAGAGTATTGAATATAAATTGGACCATCACAAAAGAGAAGGCGGTGTTGGTAAAAAAGAACAAGATGGGGGAACATCCGGAAATGAAGGTAGCGATGATAGAAAGCGCCCAGGCGGTGGTGGTTCTAGGCTGGAAGGACTCCACGAAATGGACAATTGAGAACTGGCTGCGGTACTTGGTGGACACATTCAATTTGAAATTATGGAAATGAGGGTTAATCAATTACAGGAGGATAAAGTGCGAGAGCTGTTGGGACGATGGGACCGGGTGAGAGGATATATTGTTTGGAGAACCTGGGATCAAACCATTAGAAATAAGTTGGAGTTGTTGTTTAAGATGTAATGAAATGTAAATGTCCAGAAAGCTTGCAGAAGAGAAAAGAAGAAAAAGAAGACGCAATCCTTAGCAGGGGTGGAGGGGTGTGGATGTTTGTGTGGGGGGAGGGTCACATGCACAGGGCACTGTTTTTATGTATATGTTGTATGGATGGAATTTTTTTTGGAAATAATAAAATATTTATAATAAATAAATAAATAAAATATATACACATAATAAAACTGAAAATATGTATGTGTGTATGTGGCTGGAGTGTCCACTTACACAGACAAGCTCCCACCTCCACAAAGAGCTAAAGCTCCCACTACTCAGGAGACACCAATGGCCCTCCCTCCAATGACATGGCAGGTTATAGTGAGTGCCATGAAACATGTACAAGAGCCAATGTCCTCCACAAACACAATACTGCCCACCACCCAAGTGAAGGCTTTCATACCAGGACAATTTCATCCTAGATTCTATGTGTTTCCTAAAACGCAGACATCTCAGTGTTACCTACTCTCTCCATTGATGTGAAATTTGCATGACCCCATCCACTGTCTCTCTCTTAACCTTGTTCCTATTGTTTTCTACACACAGCAACATAGGAATTGATCAGCAATTGAACATACTAGAGAGGTTTGGGGAGAATTCACCATGATTTATAGGAATTGTAGGTACTGGGACGTATAGTTCATCTGCAATCTAAGAGTACTCTGAACTCCCCCAATGATGGACCTAGAGCTAACTTGGCACACAGAGTCCCCATGACCAACAAAAATACTGGAGGTCTTTGTAGGGATTTATAGGAGTTGTACTTCACCTACATCCAGATCACACTGTGAACCCAGACAATAAGGGATCTGGACCAAATTATATGCCCAAATTTGAATACTGGTTTTGACAGGAATTGGCCTGGACATTTTGGAATCGTAGGTACTGGGATTTATAGTTCAGTTGTAATCAATGAGCACCCTGAACTCCAGAAAAGAGGGAATTGGATCAAACTGGGCACATGGAGCCCCTTGGCCAGCAAAGATACTGGAGGTCTTTGGGGAGTTGTTGTTCACCCAAAGAGCACTATGAACCCAAACACTGATGGATCTGTGCCACACTTGATTGGCAAAATTTGATTACTGGAAGCAGGGCCATAGCCAGGATTTTGGTTGGGGGGGGGGGCTGAGTTTGGTTCGGGGGGGGGGCTGAGACTGGGTGGAAGAGGGTCTACCCTAGCAAACCTTTTGTATTGTTATCCCAATAACCCCATTAATGTGGGAATATAATGAGCATGGTGATCAGATCATGATATGAATAAACATAACAGTTTAAATAATGTACCAGTAAGGCCTTTTCGCAGACCACCCTGAGAATTTCGGGGGGGGGGCTGAAGCCCCCTTAGCCCCCCTCCCCTGGCTACATGCCTGACTGGAAGGGTTTGGGGAGAACTGACCTTCCTTTCTGGGAGTTGTAGTTCACCCACAACCAGAGAAACTGTGATCTCCACTGATGATGGACCTGGACCAAACTTGACACACAGTATCCCCATGACTAACTCAACCATAGTGGGAGTTGTAGTTTACCCTACAGCCAGAGAGCACACTGAACCCCACTGATGATGCAACTAGAGTAAATTTGCCCAACAAGTTTAAGTACTGATGGAGTTTCTTGGGGTTAACCTGGCATGATGTCAGTTATAGATAATCCACAACCTTATGCATTTTGTACAATTAAAATTCTGACTTTTTCAAATAATCCGGGCAACTCCGAGTCCCCCAGCTAGTACAAAATAAAAGGAAGTGGACAGCTTGGGAATGATGAGGGCGAGTGAGGAAAGGAGGGGAAACTTGCACCCTGACATCACTTTACTGCTGGTATGCTGACACAGAAATAGAAGTGACCCATTATATGAAGGTAGATAACAGGAACATTGCAAGATTTGCAGCTACTGATAGGTTTTTTCTCTCAGTCCTTAGGAACAAGGGACTCACTGGGAGGAGGTGAAATGGCAGCAGAATGCACACAGTGCCGTTCAACAGGAATCATTTTCAAAGGTGATAGTCCAGTTGCAATGTTTGTCTGCTTATTTCATGTAATACACTCATGTGTAAAAATAAATCCTTGTATGATCAAGTCATATGTACAAAGAAAAGGAAGTAACTTTCCATATTCCATCAAAGAGAAAGGACAAACTAAGCATGGGCAGATGTTAATATTGCCCATGCTTAATTGGGAAGGAGACCTACAATATTGTTGTATATTTCTCTTGGTCCTCTAAAATGAAGCATTCCTTGAAACTCTTATATATCTCTAAGGTTAGAATTCTTGTAACAATAAATATACACCAGAGCCATTTTTTATTCCAACTTCCAAAACCTTTCCTAGCTCTCTGTTGTACAGGAGTCCTTTCCGTACAAATGACTGGTATAATGTATGTGTTTTTGATAAATTACTGTTCCCACTAGCTGACTAAACACAGCATCGGTTTATTTTACTACATAGTTTGTCCACTTAGCCCTGCCCATTGGGCCCATGCCAGCTTTACCTTCAGTCATCATTTTGCCCTGAGAAATCGCTGGCAGATGACCATGAGCAAACACCTCGTTAACTCATTCAACTCCCTAGATTTGTCACAAATCATTTGCCCCTAAATAGCTGCATCAGTATAAACAGGAGGTGCCTCCCTGCTTGTCTTCTTCTGTAATCGATGTTAACAGCTGATTTCACAGCACCTGCTGTCCCACTCACAACTGACCAGTGCTCATTTGTAAACGAAAGCTATTAGCAATAGTAAATAAATTATCCACCAAAGACTCCTCACTCCAAGAAAATAATCTGCAACATGTTTGTGAACATCCAAATTCTCATTGGCAATGATGCTTTGCTCCTGTTGAAACCAATGGTGATTGCTTTCCACAGAACTAAAACATCTCTAAATTTATTATAATTATTATAAAATAAATAAATTAATAAATAAAGTCTGAATCTTACTTACTTACTTAGGTGATCCCTCGTAGCTCAAGGATGATTGTCTTCCAGATGTGGTGTCTTGGCGATGGGTCCTTGGTGGCTGTGGAGCTCTATTATTGATCCGCATGTTCTCCCACAGTGAGTACAACGGTTTCCAGACAGAAGGTGGTCCTGTTCAGGGTTGGCTTAATGTGCCTTCCTCTTGGCACATTTCTCCCTTTCACCCTCTATTCGTGTTTCTCCAAATTCTGCAGCACTGCTGGTCACAGCTAACCTCCAGTTAGAGCACTCAAGGGCCAGGGCTATTTTTCTTGGAAGACGCTTGTGTGAGAGGATTTTTTAAAAAAATGTGTGAAGGTCAGTGCACAGCTGATCAACACACAGTCTTCAAAGAGTGAGGTCCCATCCAGTGGCATGATGGTGGCCTCTCAATCTGTTGCAGCCTTCTTCTGCCTTCACAGCTGTTGTAACATGTACCATGTTATTCTCTGCCTGCTCCGCCGTTGAATCTAATCCAACCACAAGATGACAACAACCAGAACAGTTTTTGGTTCACAAAAGGTAGTTTATTGAGGGTTCCCCTAAAAAGTGATAAAGGAATGGGGTATAGTAAAAGGAAAGTGTTCTACTTACCCTACCTAAGGAGATAGGGTATTGGTTCATCACTGATACGTATCCTCCCATCGGAATGAAAAATAAAACAGATGTGTCTGGAGTGTTGTAGTCATTTTCTACAGAACTTTCCTATTAACATAGGGAAGGTCAGAGCTGGAGAGGGCAGGTCACATATGTGTAGTTGCACCTGTGGTCTACACATTATATTTGGCATGCCTTTAAAAGGCTTGAGAAGTATCAGGTAGAAGAAAATGCATTAAAATGGAGTCTTTGAAAGTGTGCTTGAATACAAATTATCGAGTAAAATAAAACATTTTAAAAATGGTTCTTAATGTTATAGATAGTGTCATTATATTTGTAATGCTTTTTATGTTTCCACCTATATGTGCTTTTATTCATATCTGTTTTAACTGAGCCACAAAATCCAGCATCTCGACCACAGCAGCAATGGGAGCAGAATCCAGACTATTTATTTGGGCTGAACCCAGTTTGAACCTTCTTGGGAGTCACCTGGGTTGTCTTTTGTCCCCTTGGCAGATTACCACAGAAGTGAAGTGAGCTGCTTGCCATTACTCAGCATCTGCTGATGTTTGATTACAAAGTGGAGCACAAGGAAAGAGGGATGGTGACACAGGCCTATGTGGACAGTCAATTGGTTTGAATTAGAACTGGCTCAGTTGTTCTCACCAACTTCAATGTATGAGGCTGCTCTAGAGTTTCAACTTCTGCTAATGAGAGGTAAAAGCCGATTAACCAGTTTTATCCTGCATTAGGGTAAAGCTATGAATCATAGAATCCTTGAGTTGGAAGAGACCTCGTGGGCCATCCAGTCCAACCCCCTGCCAAGAAGCAGGAAAATCACATTCAAGCACTCTTGACAGATGGCCATCCAGTCTCTGTTTAAAAGCCTCCAAAGAAGGAGCCTCCACCACACTCCGGGGCAGAGAGTTCCACTGCTGAACAGCTCTCACAGTCAAGAAGTTCTTCCTAATGTTCAGTTGGAACCTCCTTTCCTGTAGTTTGAAGCCATTGTTCCACGTCCTAGTCTCCAGGGCAGCAGAAAACAAGCTTGCTCCCTCCTCCCTATGACTTGCCCTCACATATTTATACATGGCCATCATATCTCCTCTCAGCCTTCTTTTCTGAAGGCTAAACATGCCCAGCTCTTTAAGTTGCTCCTTATAGGGCTTGTTTTTATTGCTGCCTAAAAGTTAAAAAACTGGGTTTTGAATTAAGCATTTCACCCCAAAATGACATAAATGAAACATGCCCAGCTCTTTAAACTGCTCCTCATAGGTATTGTTCTCCTGTGAACATTTTAGTCTCCCTCCTCTGAACACTTACCAGCTTGTCAACATCAACCTTAAATTGTGGTGCCCAGAATTGGACACAGTAATCCAAGGCAGAATAGAGGGGTAGCATAATTTCCCTGGAGCTAGACACTATACTATTTGTGCAGGCCAAAATCCCATTGGCTTTTTAAACTGCCTCATAACATTGTTGGCTCATGTTTAACTTATTGTCAATGAGGACACCAAGATCCTTTTCACAAATCAATCCCCTATGTTGTGTGGATGTCCAGGAGTGACACCTGGCCCAATGCATGGCTTCTGGCTAATGTAAACAAGCCAAAAGTCACATTGCATCTTAGTCGTAGGGAACAGGACTAAGGGTAGGACATTTGGCAACAACAAACAATTAACATTATGGTCATCAACATTTTTGCCATGGTCTTGTAGCATCAGTCCTCCTGCTATGCCCCACCCAATATAACATGTGCATTCCATCCTATATGTATAACACACCCCATAAATAAACAGGAAATACTTTCAAACCAGGAACAGACTTTTTATCAAATTTTGTTACATAGTGTAACCTTTCACCATTTCTATCTTTCTACAGCTTTCATTTTTATAAACAGGTTAGTTGTGTTGAGGATCTGTGTAGTGTAACATCTCCATTAAAGATTCCACTGTTGACAAAGGTAAGAAATAATTTATGAATTTACCATTCAGTCCATCCATGTCATTTCTCATGTTATTTATGCAGAGTTGGATGAGATGCTATTCTAGCACTGACCTTGGCCATTCTATTATCCTAGAAAATGTTACTGCACCTGTTGCCAATTTAAAATGAGCAGCAGACTGCTGCAAAGACACTCACTCTCACACACATCTGTTTTCTAGCTCTTTTTCATGCTCATATACACACAGGCTTGCAAGACCATTGGAACATACACTTGTGCATGTATTCACAATAGAATGCCTTCTTCATTGGTAGGCAAAATGCAGCCAAGGCACTACACTCTTCCGCAATGGAGCAAAGGAGAGTATGCTGGAACATACTTTCAACCAATACTATTTTCTTAAACTGGGATGAAATCTTATCTCTGGAATAATTTGCCATCACAACTACTACATTTAGCTTTGATTATCCCTAAATATATATCATACTGGGGACATGCTTGCCGAGGAGATCAAATGATACAAGTTAAATTCCTCTTCATTGAACAACTGTCAATCTAGGCATGTATAACACTTTTAGTTTCTGTTCATACCCTTTGTTGGCTACAACAGTTAACTATGTGATGATTTTTGATCATTATTTATTTATTATTATTTATTATTTCGCATTTGTCTGTCGCCCCCCCCCCCCCAACGGCTCGGGGCGACTTACAACAGTTCGTAAAATACAATTGTCAGATAACTCATAAACCACAGTAATACCATTAAGATGGAATTACAATTAGAACAGTTGAAGCAACAAATGGAGTCGCAGTGGGCTGACAGCTAGGCGGTGCGAGCTACAGTTTAGCTAACTCCGAAAGCTTGTTGGAACAGCAATGTCTTAACTGCTCTCCTGAACGGGAGGAGGCCCAGGGTGGCACGGATGCCGGCGGGCAGTGCGTTCCACATGATAGGGGCTGCAACAGAGAAAGCCTGGCGGCGGGTTGCGGACAGATGGTAGGTCCTCACATTTGGGATGACCAGGAGGTTTAGCTCTTCGGAGCGCAGTGATCTGGTGGGATGATATGGGACAAGGCGGTCCCGCAGGACAATGTAAGATAATGTAATGACCAATATATCAGGAGATCTATCACTTAGTGCAAGAAACAAGTAATGGTTTAAATCCCTAAAGGCACCAGATCCTATCTGATCTTGGAAACTACAGGAGCTCTGCCGGTGCTGCTGCTCTTGGAAATTAACCAGGGTCCGCACTTGAACAAGAGACTGCCAACAAATATCAGGTGCAGTAGACTATATTTCAGAGAAAGGAACTGGAAAAACCACCTCATGGGTATTCATTACCAAAGGAAATCCGATGAAATTCATGGGGTCGCCATAAGTTGATAAGCAACATAAAACACACACACACACACACACACACACGAAACAAACTCTGCATTTTTAATATTTCAGAGGTTTTCTGGGTAGCAATTACCAGATTTCCTATGGTCTTATACCAACCAATAGTTTCATTCACAATCTATTGCTATCTTGCAACGATCAATGTCATATATATTTCAGAATGTATGTTGCTTTGCTATCTCTTCTTGTCTCAAAGTGCAAAAGGAGTCTTCCCCTTCCAGTACTGACCACATAAGTTAGACCAGAACTCTGATCATAGTCCCTTCTAAACTGACTTTATATTCCAGGATCCGATCCCAGGTTTATCTACTTTGAGCTGGATTATACAGTATGAATCTCCAATGACATATAATCTGGGAGAAGCAGATAATCTGTGATCAAATCCTGGGATATACGAACAATGTAGAAGGGGCACATGCTAGCCTAGCCAGCAATTGGCCATGCTTCCTAATGTTGACAGACATTGTAGGCCACTAAAATTAGGAAGGGTGGGATTTCTAAAATGTTTTTGATGACAATCCTAAAAGCAAGATATGCTTTTAATATTGTTTCTTCACTTAGTCGGGATTATGTAAATGTACAATATGTTCCAAAACAAGGTATTTATTCTCCATGCAATGGCCATTAGGTTGCATACTTTAAAAACCAACATGTATCCTCCACATAGAGAAGTATGCAATTTCACTTTGATCCAACATTGTTGCTTTTCAAAGGGGAATTGTAAAACAAAAGGGAAAAGGTCACATTCCTGCGTTTTCATGGAGTTATTGACATAAGACTGAGATCAGTGGCAGTCAATCTAAAACATCCCTTTTTTTAACCTGGAGTCATATATAGTAGGGTTGGTCTCTGCGGTTTAAAAATTATTTGAAATCGGATTAAATTTGTATAAAAAGTTAATTTAATTGTTTTTTGAACCATGTGCTCCAACCCGGAAGTATAATTTCTTTACCGAACCTGGGGGCTGCCATTTTTCTTAATTATTGTAATTAGATCATATCTTCCCTCTCAGTTCTTGTAACAGGAATATTTATCTCCTCCAAAATAGCTTTTCAGGGTACTTACAGACATATCATGGCCCTTTGCCTGGTAGGAGGATAATTAAAGTAAAAGGCCTCCTGGAGGAAGTGAAGAAGCAAGGCGGAACCATAGAGAAAAAACGGGGGCTCCTAGAGTGCCTTGGAGGACTGAAAGGAAAATAGCACTTTAAACATCCAGAAAATCGGGGTAGATAGAAGGAAAGGAGGAGAAGCACAGAATAAAGGCTGAAAGAAGAGGAGGAGGGAGTGACAAGAACACAGAGTGAAGAAGAAAAAACTACAGAAGCAAGGGGAAACCATAGAGAAGAACCAGGACTCCTAGAGCACCTTGGAGGACTGAAGGGAAAATAGTCTTCGCGCGCTTTTCCTCCAACCATGCAGAAGGGCCGCACAGCACTGTGATACTCTGTAAGTCACCCTAAAAAGCAATTTTGGAGAAGGCTGATATATTCCTGTTACAAGAACCTCATACTGTATAAGTTGGTGGTACCATTTCGATATGTTATAAATCTTCAGCTCCAGTCAATTGCACTCCAGAAGTGAAGGGAAATGTTTTCCCCTTGATTTGCCTGTGATGTCAGGCCTGTTTTCCTGCTGTGCGCATACGCTGGAATAAGAACTAATAACAAATTTCGTTATTAATTACGTTACATTTCAGAAATTTTTGGACATTTTTTGTAAGTATTTCTATTACTAATTTAAAAAATCCCCCATTGCATTTTAGAACCATCTTTTTTATGGATCAACCAAGCCTAATATATAGCATCTTTCATCATAATTTCTGCAGTAATAGATTCAAAGTATCTTTTACAGGAATAAATTTAGAAATTCAACAGCTTGCTGAAGACATCTGGAAGCTGCCAAGGTCAAGGTGAATTGCACATTATGATATTCCATTGTGTGTATAAACCAGGATTACTATAATTTATCAGAAATAAAAGTTCATACAGATTTGGAGAAATAATAACACAATTAGTTTGAAGTTTGGCTAGCTCCAGCTAGGGATATAAAATATGCCCGGGATTCTGCCGCAAAAGAATTGTTTGTTTTTGGAAAGGGGAGCAATTGGTTCAAACAGGTCAACAGCAGCTCCAGAAGTTCTCCAGCTGTGGCAAATTTCACTGCAACCCACAGACTTCACCTCCAGCCCCTTTGAAATGACTTCCAGTCATTATTGGATCAATTTCTTCAGTATGTTGTGCATCTACTCTGTTGTGTACCCCTTCCCCACTGGGCTATAGAGGGGCAAAATTTGGCCCCCACACCAATGCAGTTTCTCACTTTTTATACTTAGGGGGATAGGGATAAAAGGTGATATTTTAATTCTATGGAAAATTAACACAATCCCAGGGCCCTTCCACACAGACTGCCTTATAGGCATGGTTAGGTTCAGTTGGAATCTTCGTAATTCAGAATAAATTCAGAAAGATTTCCTTTTTGAAGCGATTTCAACATTTTTAAGGAAACTGGAAGTCCCTTTGCCCTTCTGAAGCTTTTTTCCACCATTTCTCTTATGAATCAGTAAGTGACTCGGAAATGATTCAGCTTTCCCTGCTTCTGTTCCCCAGCCTCGGTTCAAGCCAGAGAAGAATTTTAACCCAGTGTGGATGGATTCCCTTAGTTTCCTTTTCCTCCCCCGTCAGTCTTGGGCAAGAGAAGCAGTTTATCCCAGTGTGGATGGATTCCCTTCGTTTCCTTTCCCTCCCCAGTCAGTGAGAGAAGCAGTTTAACCCAGTGTGGATGGAGTCCCTTTGTTTCCTTTCCTTCCTGCATCAGTCTTGGGCGAGAGAAGCAGTTTTAACCAGAGTGAATAGATTTCTTCCCTTTGCTTCCCCCACTTCTCGAACAAAACAACTACTTTCAAAGTAAAGACCAGCCAATGTAACACAAAATAACACTTTGAAACCATTAATGAAGGATTTGGAAGTCTCAGAAGTTTTGAAAAGTTTTGAACACTTTTTTTCTGTGAAAATCAAAATTGAGTTTAAATCCGAACCACCAGCGCCCTCTACATCCAAAACGAGTTTTGAACTTCTTTTTTTAATCAACCCAGCCTACTGCCTTAGATGTTTTCTTTGCCTTCCCAATGGAAACAACATCAAATAAATGGAGAGAAACAACAAGGAATAGGCCTCCCAGCCCACCCTAACTGATACAGGAAAGCAAGGTCTTGGAAGTGGCAGGCAACAGGCTAATCGACTCCACCTCTTGACAAGAAAACCCCATAATAGATTTGCCTTATGTTCAAGATAAGTCAGACATGAAAGGAAGTACACAGCAACAGTAATAGCAATAACAACAAATAATAATATCTTATTAGTCATGCAGAAGGGAAACAGGGCTTGCACTCCGGATTGTACCAAAGGTGCAGTAGTAGAGATATGCCAACTATTTACTACCGTATTTTCTTGAATTTAAGAAAATAAGACTAAAAATGATTATAAGCCCTACTCCAAAAATAAGCCCAATTAAGTGTCAGTGAAACGGACACATTAAGTCTGTCTGTTGCAACACATGACAGATGTTTTGAATTACAAAATAATAATATATATTATAAATAATATGAATAAATCATATTATTGACATTAATACTTAAATAAATAATATAAATTATAATTGGGTGTTTGTAAATACCCAAGAGGGGGCCTTTGGACAAGAGGTAAATGCCTATGTAAACAGATGAACTTAAGACTTATTGTGGAATAACCAATCAGAGTATAAACACAACACACAATTAACAATTTTATTTCTTATATCATCTCCATGGTTCCCCATTTTTTATGTATTAGTCCTAGAGAAAGGCAACAAAACTTGCATTTTTGTTTCTTCCGTAGCAAAATCAGTTGTTTTAGAAACCTTTTCTTCACATTTATTTATTCTCAGGCATCATAAGAGCTCCTGCATTCTTTCTGAATATGTATTTGGGAGGTATGACTTACAATCCCAAACAATAAGAGTCTAATAAACCTAGCACACTGATTGAAAACATAGTGCGGTGCTTTAAAATATCATTTCCATTCAGGAAAGCCTCCACATATAATCCTTACTAATTTATGAATATTTACAGCACAGAAGCACAGTCAAGTCTCAATCAAATCCTAACCCAAAGGAGCAGAAATCTTACAATTAGATTCACAGGCTCATTGGCTCAATCTCATAATCTAAAGTACAGTCACATAGTTTAATGGCTAAACTGGACTTTTAAACCGTAACTTTTCCAAACTGTGCTAATAAGTAGTACTGCATAGCAAGAATCAACAGTACTGAATAACCCTAAAAATAAAACAACTGGAAAACAGATATTGGGAAATAGGTTACAGGCTCAGGTACTGATGTCATATACTGTCTAACAGGTGAAAACTAGGACAAGGTGGCAAAAGATATTAATAGGGGTCGGGGAGGGGGAAATTTATATTTCCCATTTATATTGGGAAAGATAAATTCTGCCCCAATTTTCTTCATCTCTCCAGTTTTACACATTGAATGCAGCAAAGAAAGCTTGGGATGAATGACCCTTGTGATCTCTTTCAGCTTTATGGTTCTATCATTCTAAGTGATCTTGGGTCTGCATCTAATGCCCTATCACAAGTCCCTGGATTGAATCCTTTAAATACCCTCCTCCATGCCACACTGAAAACTAAAGAAAATGAAGAACCATTTTAATGAGAAAAGTGACCACCTCATGCCTTGGCTAGCACAAGCTGAGGTCCTACCTACACTGTCATATAATGCAGTTTAACTGCATTGAACTACATTAGATGAATCTACACTGATCATATAATAATATTTCAAACTGCATTATGTGGCAATGTAGATGAGGACTGAGAGGGCCAAGTAAGTGGTTGATTATCTGCTATTTCATTCCTTCTTCCCACTCCAGTCATGGTGCTTCTCTATATTATTAAAATAGATTACAAAGAAGACTCCTGAGAATGGTTTGGTGCAAGCATAAGACTGCACATCATATGATATAAAGCCAAATCTAGAGCAACAGTTTAGATAGTACTTTAGCTATACAAAATGGCTTTTGGAACAATATCATATCCTTACACACACAATTATTATTATTATTAATAATAATAATTTATTCTAAAATAATACTTGTATTACATTATGCTATTTAGACTTTAAAGATACAAGTTGATATTTTCTGATGGCATTGGGGTTTTGTTTAATTTAAAAAATCCAATTTTCAAAGAATTAGTAAACAGATCATGTTTTAAATAAATGCCCCTCAACATTCAGCATAAAAAGGAGCAGAAAGTAACCTGATGAAAAACACTGAATAATCTTTCAGCAGCTGCCTGTTATCTCTACTCTCAGATGTTCAGCCCTCAAATTAACAGTGTTTTCCAGGTGCCAAGGTACATTTTTCTTCTAGCCTCTCTTGAATGTTTGATGCTCTGATAGCAGAAGTTGGTACTTTTTTTTGTTTTGGAAGCGACAGCTGTTGGACTACACTCTACCTTACTCCTTGGTGTAATCTCTGGCTTTTCTTTTAGTATAGCCTGCCAACTTTCCTTCTACTATGTTGTTTGGGGAATATGTCAGTAAAGTTTTGCTGGAAAATTTAAAGACTGCAAAGGGATGAAGCTTCATTTTCAATTTTATTTCACATTTCTTCTCTTTTGTTTTTAATGAAGAGTAGTTTTCTGTGGCATATTTCTACATTACATTTGCCAACATCTGAACTTGGCACAAGTTATAACTGATACATTTCAGCAAGGGCATGAGGAATGACTATTATCTAGTAATTCCAGTCAGCGGAACAGTTAACAGTACTTGGGACTTGACTATTGGGACTAGAATGATGTATCTGTTCAAATGTTGATAACTAAAATGGCTACACTCAGATTCCAACGCTGGAATCATTTCATTTCCTGAACAGGGGAAACATCTCTGACCTTGAAGTAATGGGAGATGCAATAAGAACAGCAATTCAGGCAACCTCCTGCTTAGAAATGCCTTCTCTTCCGTTAGCAGCTGAACAATCAGTTTTCAGGCTTGTTTTGTTTATAAGATAGATGTGTGAATTTGCATTGATGATGTCAATGTTAACTCTAATAGTATTGAAATAATACATTTTTTCCAGATATAGTCTGGTGTGATAAGTAAACATAAATTAAGATGTAACAAGAAGACTTTTTAGTTCTGGTGCCCATGAGATGGCACATCCATTGCACAAAATCAGTTGACTTTGTTTCCTGTGCAGTGTTCATTGACAGCTTTCTGATTATAAGAGAACACTCATGGACAGCTTCATTATTTCTTGTCCCAAGAGCTGATGAAAGGCCCTCCTTCATTCTAACTGCCACTGCTATGGTTTCTGTATGAGAGAAGCAGAAACAAGTACATCTGCATTGCATCTTGGTGCTGCAATTAGTGAAGGTCCTTCATCCAGAATAAGGACCGAGATTGTTTCTGGATAAAGTGAATGATTATATTTATTTGGACTGAGTTGAACTGATTTTTATCTGGCGATTTTATCTGGCGATTTGGGCTTGAATGTATTTTATCTATTTGTATTTTTATATGTATGTTTAACTTGTATGGTGGATGATGTTTGAACTTTATGAACTGCATTGAATTTTTGCTGTGAGGCCGGTCTGTGTCCCTCCCCGGAGGTGAGAAGATTGGGATATAAAAGTTTTTTAAAATAAATAAATAATCAATTTTATCATTGCTATGATTTCTAAGACAAATAATAGCAGGTACGTACATCATAATGTTCCTTCACCCAACAGCTGATGAAAGGCCCTTGCTCCATTTAATCTGCTATCACTACAGTTTCTGAGATAAAGAAGAATAGGTAAATACATCTCCATTGTGCCTTGACTTGTCAGCAGATGACAGGCCGTCTTCCATACCAAATGTCACTCCTATGATTTTAAGGGAGAAAACAATATGCAATATCTGTTACTTATTCCATGAGCACCACCATTTCCTTTTTCTTGTGTCTCATTTCATATTTAGATTGTAAGCATGAAGATAAGAAACTGTCAAATTAACAATTTGTAAACTGCTCTGGGGAAGCTGTTTGGCAGAAATATGGGTAAGGGACACTAAAGAGAGAGGGGGAGAAAGTGAACACCTAAGAAATGTGCCTGCCAATGCTGGCTGGTTTTACTGAAATATTAAAGCCTAGGCAGTCCTGAAATGATGTTCAACTGATTTTTAGTCTTTGTTAATGAAATTAATTATACTTGGTCTTGCTTATATTAGGTCCATTGTTTTATATGCACAAGTGGTGCTTATTAAACCTGGTTAGGTTCGTTGGATGTCCTCGGAACTCGGAATGAATTCGGATGTAAATAAGTTTTGAAGTGATTTTGAAGAGATTTAAGTAACCCGGAAGTTAATTTCCTATTCCGAAGCTCTTCTGCCATTCCTCGTAAGTTAGTCGGAAGGACACGGCTTTCCTTCTCCTCCCACCTGGGAGGTGAAAAAAGCTACCTCCAAACCAGGAGTTTCATCCACTTTGGACATGGCTTTCCTTCCCACCTGGGAGGGAAAGAAAGCCGCATCCAAACCAGGTGTTTCGCCCACTTTGGACACGGCTTTCCTTCCCTCCAAGGCAGGAAGGAAAGCCGCATCCAAAGTGGGTTAAACTTTTGCTATGGACATGGCTTTCCTTCCAGCCTGGGAGAAAAAGAAAGCGGTGTCCAAACCGGGTGTTTCACCCGCTTTGGATGCGGCTTTCATTCCCTCCCAGGCAGGAAGGAAAGCTGCATCCATAGTGGTAGGTTAACCTACGTTGGATCCGGCTTTCCTTTCTGCCTTCCACTTTGGAGCAATGCCTTCCCCTGCCGCTTGGAAGCCCATTCCTTCCCCACGAATTTGAACAATGGCATTCAGATGCATGGGGAAGGCGACCCAGGTCTAAGGCGAAGGGAATCCAGCCAGCCATACGCTCCAATCTGGGTGCTTTTTAACCCAGATTGGAGCGTATGGCTGGCTGGCTTCCCTTCACCTTAAAAATGCAAATAGATTGGGGCTGTATTACATACAGAGAGAATAGATGAAAGCAACACAACAATATTATGAATCACAATAATATATTTTATCACAATCAAGCAGACTCAATGGTCTTGTGTTTCAAAAATCAAAAACATGAGTTCATTCTAAACATAGCAACATATTTTATACAACGAAGCCATTCCAAATTTTGGAAGTACATCCGAATCAATTTTGAAAAAAACGCTGAAAACTTTGGAAGTCTATTAGATACGAGGCGCCAGCGCCCCCTACATCCGAAGTGAGTTTTGAACCATTTTTTATGGATCAACCTGGCTTCGTGCATGTAATGTGCATACAAACAGATTTCATTTATAGACAGATGACCACATCTTTATGGGAAGATTTGTATTCAGATGTGCACAGATGTGATATTTTACAGATACAGCCCTACAGTCATGCTGTGATTGTTTGCAGTTATAATACTACAAACTTGGAAAAACAACTAGCCATATATAAAACATAGTTGTTCCAAAAATGGAGATACTGGGGAAACAACAAGTCAAGGATCGAGGAAAGAAATGCGGAGGGAGAAAATGTCTGCATATAGCAGTGACTTTCTGTCTCTAGTAAAACTTGAGAGCCAATAAATCAAGCACAGTAAAATGCCTAAAAGAAGTGGGAGTTGACAGCTGCAGCTCATCTCCTAGTGGCAGGCGATAACATGCCACCAAAGCACTGCAAATAACAAGGCAATAGAGGCAGATAAAATTCCAAGGGTGGCAAACTAACAGTCTAATAACTTTGTGTTTTTCACAACCAAGAGACTGGAATCCTTTTGGAGAAAATTCCAATTTGTTAATAAAAATCTTCTACCCACCTGCATAGTTTGTTCTTGTAAACTGTAATGTATTTATCAGAAATGAATAATATAGACATCCTCAAGTTCTAAAGAAAGCAAACCTCAAAACATTGTTGCTGAAAAAAGGACTAAATTTGTACTGCTTTAATAAACAGCTTAATTCCAAAATAGGTCTTTTTAACTTCAACAGAGTTTACTCAGGTAAGTGGATATAAGATTGATTGTAGGATTAGATACTGAAAAACAAGAATGAGACTCTGTGGACATTGCTTTTTAAATTCCTACTCCCAGAAGCATGAAAATTCTGAAAGGTGTTATCAAAAAAGTAACTTTTTCAAACTTTGGACCTCATCACATTGATGAGGACCTGCAGAATGATTCACCAGCCTCCATGTTATATGACAGCAAGGCAATACTGGCATCCTGCACCCCACCTCACCCACAATGATGCTTCCCCCCACATTGGCCGCATTGTTCCTTATGGAGCACAGGAAGCCTCCCATATTCTGGGTGCAACAGTTGTTCTATGGAGCCCCGCCGAAATAAACCATGTGCTGTCTGATGGGTGGCTGGCAGCTCTATACAACAGATGTGCTGCAAGCAACCTACAACACTTGCAGCCCACTGTGTGATGAAGTCCTTTTTCAAGAATCCAATTCAATTCGCCAACATGATTAACCTATAATATTGAAGTTCTTTATCTGGTGCATATAACTATGGGCATTTCGTGTTGGATATGAATTTAGGCTGATAACATAATCTGATTGAAAATGGAGCCCACAAGCCTTCCTCATTATAAAAGCCCCACCAACCATCTGAAAATGGTACTCAGCAGGATGGACAACCCAGCTGAACAAAAGAAAGGGGAAAATTTCCTCAAAGCCAAGATGGGAGATTCTGGATCCAAACTATAGTAATTTAATGAATATATGAGTGTGCTATGGTTACTTATCTGTGACATGACTAAAAGGTATTGAGTAGACGGTGACAACTGTATTAAGTCCAGGGGGCAATTTTCTGCCTTGAGGCTCTCTGAAACCTCCCAAATGGCTTTTCCCAAGGGACATAGTAAGACCTCCACTTCTTCTTGGCTTTTCTTCACGAACAAAGATTCAGGAAGGACTCATCACATGTTTTCTACAAGTGCGTTGATGACTAAAAAGGCCAATCCGAGATAGGCAAGTCCAGTTGCAGAAAGCACAGCAGAAAGTCTCCTTGGGTGATGTTGTTTCTAAGTTGCAGTTCTTTCTGTGTTGTCATTTCTCTTCGAGACTCACTTGGCATGACTTCTCGAAAGAGGCCGCAGCATTGTGGATAGTGAGTCTCCATTGCCTCCCGAAGTGAGGCCAGGGTGGACCATTGTTGGTGATCAATCTGGCCGAGCCTGAGATGTTGTTTCAAGGAGTACTTATATCTCTTTTTGGGGGCGCCTCTCTTACGCTGACCTGTGGCGAGTTCACCATAGAGTAGTATCTTTGGGATGTGGTGCTTCTCCATCCTAGAGACGTGCCCTGTCCAGCGCAGCTGAGTTCTCAATAGCATGGCCTCAATGCTGATGATCGCTGCTTGCTCAAGGACAGCAACATTCGTCATATAGTCAGTCCAGTGTATATTTAGGATTGTGCGAAGACAGCACTGATGAAAGCGTTCAAGGAGTTGTAGGTGTTGGCAATAGGTGACCCATGTTTCAGATCCATATAGGAGAATAGACAGTACGATAGCTCTGTACACACTGATTTTTGTGCTTTGCCTCAGGTGTTTGTTACTCCAGACTCTTTTGTGAAGCCTTCCGAATGCACTACTTTTGCTAATCCGTGATCTTTCTCTTTATCAATCTTGGCATCTGAAGAGATGATGCTTCCCAGGTAGGTGAACTGCTGAACGGATTTAAGCACAGATTAAAGGCCGCCCAAGGGTTGCCGGCCCTGGGTTATCTGAGATCCTTTCCACACATTTGAATAAAATCCCAAGTTATCTGCTTTGAATCAGATTATATGGCAGTGTGGACTCAGAAAACCCAGTTCAAAGCAGATATTGTGTTATATGTTTCACATTTTTGTGGTGAGTAGGTAGATCATTTTGACTTGGTTGTTTTATATGTAGCTTGCATGCTGAAAAAGTGTGAGCACCCCTGCTCTAGAAGAAAGTACCTAGCTGCTGTTTGTGACTAGCTTACTATATCTTGAATTCCTTCCCCCAGTCCTACCCACCCCTCCTGTTCTATATAACATGCTGAAGCCTGAACTTGGAGGATTTTTTGCCTAAAGTGCATAAGCCACAAAGTGCTTTAGTCTTGAAAATCGTGTGGGCTGCTGAACATTTCTTGTTGTAAGGAATGTAAACTTTTTCTAAACTCTAGGTATGTACTGATTTCATAGCAAGTACATTAGTCTATCTGTTACTGAAGCAATAGAGTTAATGTAACAGCAAAATGAAAACTCAAGGTGAATGAGCACTTCAGTAGAAACAGGGCCGTAGCCAGGATTTTGATTCGGGGCTGAGTTTGGTTGGGGGGCTGAGACTGGGTGGAAGAGGGTCTACCCTAGCAAACCTTTTGTATTGTTATCCCAATAACCCCATAAATGTGGGATATAATGAGCATGGTGATCAGATCATGATATGAATAAACATAACAGTTTAAATAATGTACCAGTAAGGCCTTTTTGCGGACCACCCTGAGAATTTCGGGGGGGGGGGTGAAGCCCTCTTAGCCCCCCGGCTACATGCCTGAGTAGAAACAAGCTATGGTATGCATGTTATACTTCCACAAGTATAATTCTTTTTACTTTGATATTTGTCACATGGCTATTTTACATGGCATGCTATCCTTGGTAAGCATTCAACAAAACAACTGTGTAGCAAGAACTCCAGCCCAAGTATGCCCAATGCTAGGTCTTCACCTGTCTATCTGTGAGTGAGGAACATTCTCTTTGTTGTCACTTTGAAAAGTTTTGACAACTGTTTTCCCCTAATATAGGCACTCATGTGATATTTTATGTTACTTTTTGCCATCAAAGCAACCTTGATTTATGATTAACTGTGAATGTGAGACCTCCAAAAACATCCGCTGAGGTCCTGCAAGCTCAGGGCTTCATTTAATCGATCAACCTGTTTTGGTACTATCTTCAACTTTGGTGAACATTGGCATATTTTCCAGCATGTTATATTGTCTCAGGATATACCCAAAGTACAGCAGTCTCAATTTAATAATCTTGGAAACTATTGGGAATTCAAGGCCTGATTGCTCTAAGGCGCTTTCTACATTGCCATATAATCCAGATTATCAAAGCAGATAACCTGGATTTCATACAGCTGTGTAGAAGGAGCCTAAGATTCATTCATTGTCTTTGTGGTATCTTATCCAACTAATTTCAAATGAGTTATTCTTCTTGTCATCTCTCTTCAACTTTCATTAAATATACATAGAAGTCTCTGTATTTTACAATGACTGATATATTTTTGCCCTTATGACTCTTATCTAGTTCCTTTTCAATTTTAGCTCTTCTGATTTGACAATAGTATTTATTTCAATTAAGAAAAGTGTTTACTTTTTATGTATTCATCATACAATTTAAACTTAGGGAAAGCATATGTGGGCATTGTTCTTGTTTCCTAAATGTAACTTTGCACATACGCTTTCTTCCTTGACTTTCCTTAATAGTTGTTCTAAGTCTATGCTATTTTCAGTGAGTAATCTGATTTCATCTGTACATCTTAAATTGTTGGTGTCCCTTGGTAATATCAACTAAAAACATGCAGTATAAATGTTAAAAGTGAAAGACTTCTTACAACATTCAAAATAACTGAAAGGTCAAAGGTTTTCTGCTACTGCTGTGAATGACAGTCCTATACAGGTGACTAGTGCTGGTTCAATGTACATACCATAAAATTTGGACGCCCACTTGCAAGCTTTGTAGTGGTGGCTTCCCATTTGTAAGGAGCTGAATCTGCTCAAATGTTTCCATCTGAACTGCAAATAAGCAGCTGCTACTGCCTTTTTGTACACCCAAATACCACATGTTCAAACTCATGTGCAAAGGACGTGATATATGCTGAAACCAAATATCCTACTTTTAATATTTCATCTGAGAAACAGGATTGAGGACATTAAGGACATGATGTGTTCAAGGCACATTCCTGCTTTATTTCAGATAATTAATGAGACAGAACAGTGAGGATTTCCCTATGTGCCATTAGCTTTCTCAATTGATAGACTGTTGGGAAGCATATCCCAGTGTTTATATATTTCATTTTTATAATTTTATATTTAATGTTGAAGATTGTATTTTGTATGCCTTGAGATTTTTTAATATTAAGATATTCTAAATAAGAAGACTCAACTCATTGAGGAATTTTGCATGAAAATTCCACTGAAGCATTCAAGGCAGCTTAGTTGGCAAGCTTGCATTTTCATGACGATATGTGGGCATGCTTGAGTTCTGTGTCTAAAAGGGAGCAGAACCTCTACACATGTTCCAAGGCAGTAGCAAATAGTGGCCCCCATGTGAGAGTATGATAAATCCACTCTGGCTTCTATTGCAAACATTTTAGGGGCCTTCAAACTCTACTCACAAAATAGGTTTAGAACCATAGGTAGCTACTTGAAAATCTGTTTAAATAAAAATGTAATTTTCGTTTGTGGGATTAACATAACTCAAGAACCACTGGATGAATTGACACCAAATTTGGACAGCATACATCTAACAACCCAATAAGTGATCATCACCTACCCCCCTCCAAAAAAACAGTGAAAGGAACTTTAAACCCAAACATGATAAAACAAGGTACAGACAATGCGTAAAAATGACCATGCCCCCCTGCAAGAAGGGAAAAAACAAACAACTGCAGTCTCCCTCCCAGTCTCTGTCCTCTCTTTGTCAGTCCCACCAAAAATGGGCCCATCCTTCATTTCCCCCTGGTGAGGTGGGCGGGTGGCTGCTCCATGTGGATGCCATTTACCAGATTTTGCCTTCCCTTATCTCGGTGCAGCCCTCAACCTTGCTGGGCCCAGCGGAGGCAGGGGGCATTTTTCAAGAAGCCCCTTCTTTCTGCCGCAGCTGCAGGGCGCCTTTCATGTGACCCCGCCTGCATGCCCGCCCACCAAACAGGTGGGAAGGCACCCCGCAGCCATGGCAGAAAGAAGAAGGGGTGGCACTGGGTGAGCAAGGCCTTCTCAAAAAGCACCTCCCAGCTGCCCCGCACTGGACCCAGCTAGGCTAGGTAAGGCTCCTTTTCTGCCAGTGCCCAGGCAAGAGGTAGAGAAGGAAAGAAAAAAGGGAAGGAAAAAGGGAGAGAAGAAAGTAGAGAAAGAGGTTGGAAAAGAAAGAAGGAAATAGAGAAGGAAGAAAAGGAGTAAAGAAGGAAGGAGACAAAGAAGGAAAAAAGAAGGGAGGAAGGAATGAAGGAAAAAGGGAGGGAAGGAAGGGGAGAGAGAGTAAGAGGGAGGAAAGGTTGGCCACAGCAAGTCTACAATAAAATGCAAAGCAGAATCACCTCATCCCTAATGTGGAAACCAATACCAGTCATTGGAAAATGCTGAATGGGGAATTTCTAGCAGCTAAATTAGGCGAGAAACCACATTTTATACTAAGAAAAAAGTATCTCATCCTCTCCAAAATGAATTCTCCCACAGACAATATTTTCCATTGTGGAAAATGTATTTGATTTTGAGTCCAATAACATGTTGTTAGGTTGAAAGTGTGCCACCCTTTTGTCATCCTCCAATTTCTCCTCCTTTGTGGTTTTCTTTTGTGCTTTCTATTACAAGCCCATTATGGAGACTCTAGAGCAGGGATGGGCAACAAGATTTCTGGATAGATTTGGTCCCCAGGTATGTTTTTGTTGCTGCCTAAAAAGTTCAAAAACTTTCAAAAATGGCATGAATGAAAAGCATCCAGATTTTTGAAACTAGTAGTGTAAAATTTACTGTTTTACTCCATCTGAGAACTGGGAATATAAAGCATTACTTGAATATTGTTAAAATGTTTGAATATTCCCTAATTGGAAACCAACTGTATTTGTGGCTGTTGAATTAGGTTAAAAAATTGATAGCATCATAGAGTTGGAAGATACCTTGTGAATCATCCAGTCCAACCCCCTGCCAAGAAGCAGGAAAATCACATTCAAAGCACCCCCTGACAGATGGCCATCCAGCATCTGTTTGAAAGCCTCCAAAGAAGGAGCCTCCCCCACTGCGGTGCAGAGACTTCCACTGCTGAACAGCTCTCACAGCTAGGAAATTCTTCCTAATGTTCAGGAGAAATTTCCTTTCCTGTAGTTTGAAGCCACTATTCCACATCCTAGTCTCCAGGGCAGCAGAAAATAAGCCTGTGCCCTCCTCCCTATGACTTCCCCTCACATATTTATACATGGCCATTATGTCTCCTCTCAGCCTTCTTTTCTGGAGGCTAAACATGTCCAGTTCTTTCTGCCACTCCTCATAGGGCTTGTTTTCCAGACCCTTGATCATTTTAGTCACCCTCCTCTGGACACATTCCAGCTTGTCAACATCTCCCTTCAATTGTGGTGCCCAGAATTAGAAACAGTATTCCAGGTGTGTTCTGATCAAGGTAGAATAGAGGGGTAGCATTACTTCCCTGGATCTAGACACTATACTCCTATTTATGCAGGCCAAAATCCCATTGGTTTTTTTAGCTGCTGAAAAAAATGTCATTTTTCAAACTCTAAGAAGTGTTCTGTAGCAAAGGTATACAATCTTTTGGGCTCCAAGATAATTATGTAGGGTGCCAAATAGGACCTTGGCATGCACACACATACAAGCTATTACAATTTTGGATTACACATACCAAACAACAAAGTCTGTTGCTGTTATATGCCCATATTTATTATTCATATGCCCTCTTACACTGCCAAATGCTTGGTTCTTCCAATTTATTCCATTTTGTTCTCACCTTAAGATACTTTTTATTTAAATTTCAAGGTTAAGGTATTGCTGAAAATGCCACTCTTTCTTTTTCTTGGATGTTTGTGTTGGCTTTGAGATTTGTAGCTGAGAAAATCCAGAAAGTATAAAGTGACAGGGTTTTTAAAAGACTTACACCCTCTGCCATCTGCTGAAGAAACTCTCTGTGTCAAATGGTGTTACCTCAAAGTACCATAAAGTAGCATTACAGATCTCATAACACACTCCGTATCAGTTAAGGTAGCCAATAAACTCCAATCTGTAATGCACACGCTGAGCAGACCCCTCCACCTGTTGTGTAATATCACCAACTCATCTCCTGCTTTAAAAACCAAATGCTTTCTCCCCACTCTTTCCTATGGTCTATTAGTTCTAAACTTGTTTTATGGCCTGAATTTTGGTTGTTGCCTTCAACAACAGCCAATCACCTCTATGCTTACCTAGACTAGAAACTCGCTTCTGGTTTGTTTAGTGGCGATTCACATAACTTTGCTTTTGCCTGTCTCAGTCTTACTCTATTTGCCTCCAGTCCCAACATTGATGATAATTTCTTCCTGTCTGACTAGTGAGCCTTTAGGATATTGTCCTGCCAACAAATGATGAAAAGAAGAAAACATATCAGAATCCAAGGGTCAGTGGCAGGTCTTAGGCAAAGGGGAGATGTATTTATTTATTTACAGTATTTATATTCCGCCCTTCTCACCCCTCAGGGGACTCAAGGCAGATCACAATGCACATGTACATGGCAAACATTCAATGCCATAGACACACAACATATACAGTATAGTTAGAGACATAGAGGCTATTTAACTTTTCAGCTTCATGAGGGTTATGCTTTTTGAATTCCGGCTACTGGGGAAGCTGTCGCTTCATCATCCACTTGTGACACCGATGGAGTACTTCCTCATTCTTTTGCATGCTGCTGGAGAGTTTTATGGTGTTGTAAATTAGTGAAATTAACCTCCCTGCATAAACGGTATCTAAATTTCCTACTTGGCAGATACAACTGTCTTTCTGCCTGCAAAGGTCAACAATAAGCTAGACAAATTTATTTATTTATTTAAAACTCTTGTACCCCGACTTTCTCACCTCTATCGAGGGACTCAGACCGGCATAACAGCAAAAAATCAATTTTTAAAAACAACTACAACAACATATTAAAATACATAAAAACTCAACATAAAACCACATCGCCATTAAAACAATTCCACTCAATCGGTAAATGTGGTCATACATTCAGACAATAGCCAATCTCAGCCTATTCTGGGAAGGCTTGGTTCCACATCCAGGTCTCCACCAGCCTCCTAAAGGACAACAGAGAGGGGGCAGATCTAGCATCACTTGGTAGAGAGTTCCACAGCCAAGGGGCGACCACAGACAAGGCCCTGTCTCTCGTCCCCACCAGCTGTGTTTGTGAAGCCGGCGGGACCGAGAGCAGGGCCAGAAGGGCACTCCGACTCAGGCTGACATCGAATTCATGACCTCTCAGTCAGTAGTGATTTTAATGCAGCTGACTCCCAACCAGCTGAGCCACATCCCGGTAGGGGTTCAACTGCCTCCCCAAAATGTTCAGGTTAAAAAACCCTGGTTAACTCATGAATTTTAATGGGTTAACCAAATTCCCATGCTAAAGTCTATGAGAAGCAAAAATTAAACAAGTCCCTCTCTCCAGAACTGCTAACACTATGTCATCACATACCGAGGCCTAGATTTTATTGCATGTCTCATGTAAGGAGTTGGGCTTTGGCCTCATGTTAGGCTTTAAGCTCTTGTAATTATATTAGGAGGGCTCTCTTTACTTTCAGGCATCATGTTAGGCTTTAAATCTTGCCATTATATTATGAGATATCAATCTGGTTCTAAGCCTTGTGTTCAGCTTTATAGCATTTGCTAGTATATTAGGAAGCCTTCATTTGGAAGTCTCCCATTTATTTTTCAGATCTCATGTTGGGTTTCATGCCTTTGGGCTGTTGTTGCCTCAGGCTGGAACCATTCTGGAGGAGACCATGTGGTCTTCCCCTGTGTCTAAGAGGCCCTGTTAGGTTCGGTCAGAATCTTGATAATTTGGAAAGATTTGCTTTTTGAAGTGATTTCAAAGTTTTTAAGGAAACTGGAAGTTCCTTTGCCCTGCCGAAGATTTTTCCACCATTTCTGTTACAAATCAGTAAGTGAGTCGGAAATGATTCAGCTTTTCCCCACTTTTGGTCCCTGGCCTCAGCTCAAGCCAGAGAAGGCGTTTTAAACCAGAGTGGATGAATTTCCTCCCTTTCCTCCCCCCCCCCCACTTCTCTCTTGAGCCAGAGAAGTGTTTTAAAGCAGAGTGGATGAATTCCCCCCCCCCCACTTTCCTTTCACTACTGCTTCTGTCTTAAATCAGAGAAGCGTTTTAAACCAGAGTGGATGAATTCCCTCTCTTTGCTTTCCCCAGCTCATGGAGTAAAACAACTGCTTTCAAAGCAAAGGCCACCCAATGAAACAGGAAATAACACTTTCAAACCATGAAGGATATGGAAGCCTTGGAAGTTTCTAAATGTTTTGAACACTTTTTTCCTGTAAAAATCAGAATTGACTTTAGAATCGAACCACCAGCACCCCCTACAACCGAAACGAGTTTTGAACCAATTTTTTTTGGATCAAACAAGCCTATTTCTCAGGCTCATAGTCAAACCCCCTGAAAGGAGAAGTTAAGCAGCCACACTCTCTCATCCATAGGGTAAGATACACACATATATTGAACATAAATCTTCATTATATTACTTACATATTATTATATTACATTATTATATTAGAATTATTATAATATTATATACTGTATTATTAAAATTGTTATTATATTAAAATTACAATATTACATATTATATTACATTATATTACTTATTCATTATGGTGAATATCCTGGCAGTCTTTCAGGACTGCAGTTTTGTCTTATGCCAGTTTGGGGGGTTGTAATCCCAAAAAACTCCATAAGAAAAGCTTAAATTGAAATACAATTTATGTTTCCAGATATATAACGGAACTTTTCAATGAATTCCTTCCAAGATACTGACATACTGATGGAAGAATATGACCTGTGGTATAGAAAATGAAAAAAATGCATTTGCAGAAAAACCATCAAATGCACTGGAAGCATATCTTGTCTGTGATGGACCATTTTTTCCAAATGTGAGGAAACTTCTTCAGATTTCTGCAACATTGCCAGTGTCAACAGCTACAAATCAAAAGTTGTTTTCAACTCTGAAATGTTTGGAAACATACATAAGAAGACTGACTGCACTTGCACTCCTGAGTGCCCACCAAAGTTGATTGATGGAGCCTGATTTCTGTCAAAATATATTGACACAATTTTCTAATGTTTCCACCGAATATTATGATATTATTTTGTAACTATAAATTACCTATTATGAGTCATTTTCAGTTTTTTAAAGACTGGAAACTAAAATAGAAAGTTGATGTAATTAAGTATATATAAAATAGAGGATGAATCATATAATTTATATTATTTTGTGTTATGGCCCTACTCTTCATGATTTGCTTAAAAAAGTTTCAACACCCCCCCCCCCCCACCAGCTCATTTTTTCTCGCTACTGACCTGGTCAGTGGTGTAGAGTTCTTGGAATTGTAGGTTGAAAAAGTAACATTCCCAAGTTGTCTTTGTGTTATTCTAGATGCACTTTAGCCAGCTATATCAGAACACATATCTGCATCTTGTATTTAGTAGCAATGTTTGATGAAATTTTATGATAGGCGACATAAGAGAACAAGCTTGGTAAAAGAAAAAAATGTTAAACCTTTTGCAAGCAACTGGTAGGCCACAATGTCTCCTTAATATAGATGGAAGTTTACAAAGTTTTAGTTCAGTTTGTAAGAAGAGAATAGAGAGAGATGCATGGGGCAGGACAATCTTTTTAAACAGTCAAGGGCAAAGGTGAGCAACAGTGGGAGAGAAATAGGGACAAAACACATATACTAGGGGGATGTATTAACAATTTTTCCTTCAGATCAAAGCAGTCAGTTGGAAGGGGTCAGGTCAGGATCCCAACTGCAAAATGGGTTTTCCTATTATAACTACCCCCCCGCCAAAACCGTCTATTTGCTCCAGATATGTTTCTGTATTTGTGTCTCCCTGCTGCTACTTTAAAACCAAGAAACAGCACAAAGGGAAGACAAAAATCCTCTTTCTCCAACACCATGGCCTTGCACCTGCTTTGATCTACAACTTCTTTGATCTAAAAGAAAATTCACAGAAAGTTCCTGTCCATACATTTCCCATGTCACATTTGGGCTGGTCTGGACAAAAATAAGTAATTGCCACATGTGTGGCACTCCCGGTGCTGCGACTTTCTCTCATGACACTCACTGTGAGGACTTATTTTTTCTCCTTAATGCCAAATGAATAACTTTTGTTCACACCAAATGAATAAACTTCTTGTCAAGTGCAAAAAAAATACATTTCTCACTAAGACATTAAAATGAGCTAGCAATATTCAATTATTAGAACTGAATGAAAGGAAATATTAATGATGTGTATAATTAAGTATCAACTAATAACTAATACACACACATATATCACAAATATTTATTTTACTACTTTATCATGGTCTAACAATGACCCTGGACCTTTGAAGCCTATGCTAGTGAAATGCATGCTCTGGTTCTAAAAACCAGGAGAGCCAAGAACAGAGGGTATGGTGACCAGATATTAATGGTGGCATGGAAGAATTACAATCTACATGTTAGTGGGATTACCTGCACTGATGAAAGCAATGAAATAAAGAGATATTTAAGATATATAGCTGCATCCTATGTTTGGCAATGTATTTGAAAATTAATGGTTGTATTTCTTAACAAATAAAACTCCTTACAGCATTCGCCTCTTAACACTGTGAGAATGTGATGTTATGTTAGGTTATGTTAAGTTAATCTCCTCTGGGAGAGATAAAGAGGGGTATAAATAAATATAATAAATAAATAAATAAAATGTGTTTATATTACATGTTCTGAGTCAATATTGATGCAAGTTTTTATCTTGCTGTTCATTTAAACTGTTTACAACTTGAAACGTAAATTGCATCTCTGTCCAAAAAAGTTTCATTTTCCCCCTAGGTTGCTCTTGTTCCTAAAAAAAGAACCCTGAACAGTATTTTATATGAAAAAGGTATATTTTGAGTGTTTGTTTCAGATTAGGGAGGACTTATAAGAGATGGCAGATGGAAAGTTAACTCTTGGGTAATTTAAGTAGCAATAAAACAATTGATTGGTTTGCTTAATATTTACAAGACAGGTTTGAAAGAACCACTCTTAGAGAAATATGAGCCATGAAAAGAAGACATAATTCAAGAATCCTCTTGTCTGTAATGTGTTTTCCACGATTTATTCCTACTAAATAAATAAGCAATTGAGTGCATCAAATTATGCGAATCTGTACATCTATCAGAAATATATTTGCACACATTTGAAAGATGTGCATTGAGAGTGCATGAAGGTGTAAACATATTTTGTATGAATTGTATTATATTTGACTATGATTACATTTACCGTAGCAAATACCATGTATTTGCTGTGGTAAAGATTACTTATCCAATCTTCCTAAAAATTTAGCATTATAAATTATGGTGTACCATATGTGCTTTGCCATCAAAGATGAAATTATGAAGGGATTCAGGAAGGAGCTCTATGATAATTATGTCTTTCTGCAATCATTGCCTTTGCTGGTTGAATGCTTTTATAGAATGAGAGATAGTATTATTCATTGTACCTTGCTATGGTTCCATATATCAGTCTGAGAACATGATATACTTTTTTCTGTTCAAGAGATTTCCAGAAACATCATGTGTAGTATTTACATCTTGCCACGGTATATCAGTATTTCAGTATATCACTTGCTTGGAATGCTTATTTTTGTCTTGTTTTAACTTATTTGCTTTATAAACATTTAGTAATACATTTTATGTAAGGAAAAGAATAAAAAATTATACAGCATTCATGAGATGAAAAAAATGTTTTTATGACTAATTAGCACATATGTAACAAGTTAATCATTTCAAACAACACAGCTGTGATGATATGGAGTTTTCTAATCATCAGTGTTCTCTTTTAAAAGGGATTTATTTGTTGAACTGTAGGCTGCTAGATGAAAGAAGTAATAGCTACAGGTACTCATAGTAAGAGGAAATGGTTATGATAAAGACAATAGTAATGATTCTTTTCCCACCATGTTATAAATCCAATTAGTAGAATCATTGGTTCTGCATTAAATCTGTGAAGCAGGGGTCAGATAGGATTTCAGGCTTTCCCACTTCCCATAACTATAGAAACTAATTGTCTTACTAGTCTTCTTTAACTGGGGGAGGATTTGCTTTAGAAGTTCCTACATTTGGATTAAGTCCTTCACTGAACTATGAATCCTTCACAAGGGTGCATAGTTTGTGTTACTTTGGGTGAACCCCCAAATTTCTATTTGCCTGTGAAAGACAAACCACATTATCCCACCAGGACTTTAAAATGGGCAGCTAATCAAGATTCCCATGGTAGCCTCTGATAGGCTCAGAAAGTGTCTTATCTAAAATCCATTCTGTGATTCCCTGAGACATCATCATTGGCTGGATTATTTTGAAGAGGTAAAAAGATAAAGGTTTTCCCCTGAATTAAGTCCAGTTGTGTCCAACTCTGGGGGTTGGTGCTCATCTCCATTTCTATGCTGTTGTCCATAGACATCTCCAAGGTCATGTGGCCAGCATGACTGCATGGAGTGCCATTACCTTCCTGCTGGAGTGGTACCTATTGATCTACTCACATTTGCATGTTTTTGAACTGCTAGGTTGACAGAAGCTGGGGCTGACAGTGGAAGCCCACACCACTCCCTGGATTCAAACCTGCAACCTTTTGGTCAACAAGTTTAGCAGCTCAGTGGTTTAACCCACTGTGCCACTGGGGGAGTATGTCCATTTATTGATCCATCCCTGAGAGAGGTATGATCTTAAAATAATACGGTGTGGCAATAGATAATAGGCTTATCATTATCATTGGTGGAAACAATGGTGTTAGTCCAGGATAAACATTGGGTGCTTCAGGGTGATGGCTATCTCAATGAGCACTTCAATTACTCGGGGCATAGGAGAGGAAACATTCCCAGATCATATCAGGCAAAACAGGAAAAGGACCCAGGGAACTTTACACAAATCCATTATGTGTTACCCCCTTGTCTCCCAGTTTGTTGTAAAAGGATTATGCAAAATTGAGGGATAGTTCTCAGAATCCAAAGTTTGTTGGACAACATTCCAAAGCAATTCAAACACAACATGGGCTTGCTGTATGTCTCAATGGAGCCACACCTCATAACTAATAATTTGGGATCTGATTTTTCGATAACAATAGCACAGTAATTCCACTTTAACTGACATGGTTAAGCCCTAGATCTTAAGAGCTGTTGTTGAAGAAGGGATATGCTTCATCATAAAGGTCTAGTGTCTCACCAAATTAGAAATCCCACGATTCTACAGTATGTTGCATTTGGCAGTTAAGAAGAATATTGTGGAGTGAAATGGCTTGATGCCTGATCTTTTCATATCTG
This sequence comes from Anolis apletophallus, assembly GCA_030556195.1. NCBI lineage: Eukaryota > Metazoa > Chordata > Lepidosauria > Squamata > Anolidae > Anolis > Anolis apletophallus. The sequence goes on from JARBWK010000010.1 coordinate 53,292,210, forward strand.
CTTTGTATGAAATTTGCCCTGAAAGCAGAAAAAACTTGACAACCTAAAAATTAAAGCAGTTAAAAAATGAAGGGAAAGAGTGTAAGACTGGAAGATTACTGTGCTAAATGAGTTCTAAATAAAATACAGTTCAGTGTATTAAAAGATAAAACTCATAAGAAGTTAAGAATAGCATTGGGGTTATTCAGCCTGCACTAGTTTTGCATATGTTCTATTTCTGATTTTCCAGATTTGCTGTGCAGAGTGTGCTTAAGTGATCATAATTAGGAATCTTTCCCTGCAAGGCTATGACAAAATGCTACATTCAAATTCCAATTTTGTGTTATCTTATACACCCAATAATATCAAGCAATCATACTTTAAGATGTCGTGAATATGGTTTAGCTCAGTAATTTGCTCATCTTTAATTCCTGCTCTTTAATTTTCTTTAACATTATAATCCATAAACCAATTGTCTTTGTAATATTGTAGATAGATATTATGCACAGGATGATCACTAGGGGAAACCATGGAATGCTTTTGTGTAAAGAGATACAACGTCCTCGTGTTTTGACCATATCTGTTTTAAATATGTTGTTATAATGGAAGCAAAAGCACTGGTTGTTTTCAGGAATTTGCTCTCATAATAAGAGTGGGTGATTAATTGCTATTAAAAATAAGTATCACTTTATTCCTTGGAAACTGCTCTTTCAAACAGTGTCACAATGCAAATTTAAAAAGTGAGGTCACAAATCCCGGGACCTGACAGGAAGTGTACACTCAGACCTGTCAGTCCCAGGAAATACTCTCCTGGATTTTACAAGTCCACAAAATGGAGGAGGAAAGGAGACATTCTATTGAAGGGTTTTGGGTTTTTTTAAAAAAAATCTCCGAAATGCGCTAGACCTCAGATGGACTCATGAAGAGATCCTAATGTAAACACAAACAAATTTCTCATTCTCTCTCTTCACTCAAGATCTGTTTAACATGATAAACATTAGAAGAAAGGAATGGTTGCAAAGAGTTCTAATTGGTCTAATTGTGTCCGTGGTTTCATTTTTTGACAGCCTAATCAACTGTTTCAGGCTTTCAAAATGTGCATGTACACACAGGTATCTGCAACCTTTTATAGGCTGCAAGGTTTTTAACACCAATACAAATGATTTAGAAATAAACATAGTACTTGCTGAAATTTGAAGTTGGCTTGAATATTAATTTGTGTTTTACAGCTTCAATCTATGAAATCAAGGAAAATTCTTTGCAAAACTATGCCCATTTACCTAGGCTTTTTCAATAAGCTAGCATTTCCACTATAAATATAAATTTTCAATATATAAAGAATCTTATTCAGAGCTTTAAAAACTCAATGCAAAATTAGAAGCAGCTGTTCGTTTTTGTTCTATTTAAAAATAGCCGCTGATTTTTTTTCTGTTGGAGTCTATATATTTCATGAAGTTGGAGGTGCAAACCTCAGGGTTTTTTTTGGGGGGGGGTATATCAGAAGCCATTTATAGTTGCATTTTTGGGGACTGTAAATATATGGTTGACAATGGATCAGAAGCTGCAGTTCTATCAAGTAGAGGCTCAACGGAAGCACAACTCCTGATTTGTTTCTTCTAATTCAAGAAAAATGTTTCTATAAGGTTCTGATGGAGGAGAACCAGGCTAGGACTTGAGAAACGGAGACCTCTCCTATCACTTGTTACGTCTTCCTGATAAACTAAATGAAATAGGGATGCCATAGATTGAACCTTCTGAGCAAAGCATATGGTCTGCTACTGAGGAATAATCAATTCAGCCTCCCTTGAAGTCTTATTAGGAGGAGGATTCAGACTCAGGCCCTTCCAGACAGGCGATATATCCCAGGTTTTCTGCTTTAAACTGGATTATATGAGTCTGCACTGCCAGATAATCTGGGATAAACAGAAAACCTGGGATTAGATCCTGGGATATAGGGCCTGTCTGGAAGGCCCATTGGTGTTCTACCAAATTTTTATCTCCCTTAAAAAAATCCTATTCTTTTTTCTAGTTCTATTCTGAATACTATATTTTTGTATTTACATGGCACAATGGAAGTTCCATCTAAGCCTGGAACACCCACAGAATAGATGGTTATTGCATCACCCCACCTACTTCAGAAGCTCACAAGACTTCCAGATTCTGTTTTCTCATTGGCAGATGAAGTATCCACCTTAGGCAATGTATTTTATAACTTGAAAGGAGATGAAATTATATTCATTTTATTTTCACCTGGGTCCCATTCTGTACATTCCAGATGTCAGAGACCTGTGGGGAGTAAGAGGAGGCAACAGCTGAGATAACTTTTTCAACATCTGATGATACAATCCTGTCTGATGATTTTTCAAAAAATAAACAGACAGGCAAATAGTAGTGCAGCAGCATGCTAGGGTAGTATACCAAGAGCAGGGGTGCTCATTAGGTAGATCGCGATCTACTGGTAGATCACAGGCAGGCGTCCTGGTAGATCGCAGGCAGGGCAGGAGGAAGGCTCAGTCCCACCCCGCAGGCTCCTGATGCCACCCAAGTGCTGCCGGCCCTGGGTTATCTGAGGTCCTTTCCACACAGTTGAATAAAATCCCATGTTATCAATATCTGCTTTGAATCAGATTATATGACAGTGTGGACTCAGAAAACCCAGTTCAAAGCAGATATTGTATTATATGTTTCACATTTTTGTAGTGGGTAGGTAGATCATTTTGACTTGGTTGTTTTATAAGTAGCTCGCATGCTGAAAAAGTGTGAGCACCCCTGACCAATTTCAGAATAAGCATCTTAGGAGTTTACTCAATCAATTTGACTTACTTCACAATGCTACTCTAAAATAAAGCTAACTCAAAGTGAGGACAGTACTGAAACTTCTAAGAGAGCTTGCAGAGAGCCTTCTGTATTCTCCCAGTCTGTAGTCTAGTCAACCTCAAGGATATTTTCAAAGAAATAGCTTTCCCCAGATCTTAAAAGAGATGAAGACCATCTAGGGAGGCCCTGCTCTCAATTCCACCACTCTCGCAGGTGTAACTGGTGGAGATGAGAGACAGGGCCTTCTCAGTGGTGGCCCCTCAGCTATGGAACTCCCTCCCCAGTGACATTAGATAGCCCCCTCCTTCCTAGCCTTCAAAAGGAGAGTAAAAACCTGGCTCTGGAATCAGGCACAGTGCAATAATATAATTGGAATATGTGCAATGATTACAAAACAGCCTTAGACTATGATTTCTGGATGGCGTGATTTTAATACTGAATGTAATTTTAAATGTTTAATATGCATTAATTTTAATTCAATTGATTTTAAGCTTAATGTTTGTATTTGTTTAAGGCATTGAATAACTGCCATATGGAAGCCACCTTGAGTCCCCCTTGGGGTAGAGAAACATGGGGTATAAACAGGGTAAATAAATAAATAGATAAATAAATAGCCGTGTTAGTGTGTGTCAGTATCCGTTGGAAACAAAAAAAGGAAGAGTGCAGGAATCCAGTAACATCTTTGAGACACCTGGTTTATCTCATGAGCATTCATGGATATTAATCCTCTTCTTCAGATGCACTGGCGAATATCATTGCATCTGAAGAAGTGGATTGATGTTAATGAAGGTTCGTGCTGGAATAGAACAGACTCTAAGGTAAGATTGGATTCCTTCACCTCTTTTATTCATTGTATTTGCAAGGATATAATACTTGTTGTGATTCTGAGCCTGTATGCACGTTATGAGCGTTCATTTTACAGATCTATTTTTATTCATCTTCTCCAGTCACTGGAGAACCCGACCTACGCTTGCTGTTCATTAGCTAGTCTGACTCCCACTATGTAATTTGATTTAAAAGAATAAAGAGGTCTCCCTTTGCACAGCAGCTGAATATATAGAATTACATCACCACAAAGATTAACAAAAGGTGGAGAAGCATGTCCACCTACTGTGGCAAAAATGTTACCCGTAATGTAATGAAATATTCAAGGGCATTATGCGACAAAACTAACATTAAGAAACAAAACAGATGCATCTGCTGGAAACGCAATTAGATTGGGTACATGTATTACTGTCTCTACCAGTTAAACCTAAGAATATATTTCTATTCTGGGGCACCTTGTAAGATTAATGGTAGTAATGAGGTATGAAATATTTCCTTCCTAAAGTATCTAATCCAAAACTGGGGAAAACACAATCATTTCACCCAGGAGGGATAATCCCTTGAGAGAGGCTTGCAGGAAAATAATGTACTGCCGTATCTCATTCCACAGATGTCAACAACAACAATAACAAAACACCTCACCTGTGTTGTGACTTAATGCAAGGAAGCCAGGGAGTATGAGGAAAGGGGGGAATGTATGAATACCACAAGTATACATAAAGCTGTATCAGGGAGGGACAAGAAAAGGAAAAAGGAAAGAATTGAACAGCCAACAGCAAGAAAACAAAAAATCAAAAAATCATTTCAGCTAAAACAAAACAGAGGATGGAAATGATTATGTACCACTCATATCTGATTGGTGTAACCTCCTTTTACTGAAATGTCCTCTAGAATGGGACTACAGAACTCATGTTGCCCAACTTCCGTGAATATGCATTCTGTCACAGTTTTCTAGCTTTATTTATACCCATTCCCTCCTGTATATGAGTTGCAGCATTTATATGCAGATTTTCTCATTCCCTGCTAATTCAATTCAGTAGATAATGGCCTATATTTATAGTATCTAAACATGAATACATTGGAAGGAATAACATTTCTGTTTTTCTCTAGACAAAACTCGGTTAACTAACCATATTTGTCACCCTTTTTATTTATGTAATAGTTTCCTCTGGTCTTCCCCTCCAGATTTTTTTAAAGTTTAAAGTTTCTCAAGCATTAATTATGTTTAGAGACAAATGGAGAGATTTCAAATATTTCACCATATTTTCCCTTTGCCATAGGCATCCCCTCTCCTTTCAGTTTCCCCTTCTTAAAAAGAGACCTACCACATGGAGCACAAGTGGCTAGATAACAGGCAAAAGGGCTACAATCGAACAATAAAGTTCCTGGCTGTGCAAAGTCACCCCATACTTTTTTAAGGTTTAGAGAACAGACTTTTGCAGTATGGAAACCACACACTATGATTCAACTGCAACTAGAACATCAGTGCAGCTCTTACTCAAAGAGGGTTAAAGCCTTTTCCAAAGAACATTATTATATCATTAAGATGTAGGTCATTTCAGTTTTGAATGGGGATAAGGACAAGAAGACTGCATTTCCACTTACAGTAAATCTATTACAAATTAATGTAATTTTGGTTTAGGACTCATGCTTATCACAGGCATTATTCAGGACTTATGAGAATCTGCCCAAAATACCATAAAGATCATATCTGATAATGGAAGTTAAGCAGGATCAGTTCTAGTTAGTATTTGGATGGGAACTATATTCCAGGGAAAGGAGCTGACAAAACCACTGCTGAGAATTCATTGCGTTTTGAGTATTTATTGTCTATGAAATTCATAGGATTGCCATAAATTGACAGACAACCTGAAGTCACATACACATGTATAGATTTCCAAAAGAATTGTGTGTGTGTGGGGGGGGGGGGGGCCTGAATGGAAGATGAATTTGTATGCAAGTGTATGTTTTAAAGGTGAAAGATTTATATGACCTGAAGAGAAATCAGAGTATGTGTGTGTTTAAAGCATGTCCAAGAATATATGCTTCAAGGTATGGCTTCCAGGGAATCACAGAGACCATAAATAGAAAAGGAAACTTAAAGTTAGAATTAAATAGAAATCACATTCTTAAAGATTATTGGTGTGTTTGCTCAAATTTGCATTGACAAATGCTTTAAAACAGAAGAGCATCACCAATTTACTCAACTATCTATCACAAAATAACATACACCACGGGTGCTCACACTTTTTCAGCATGTGAGCTACTCTTAAAGCAACCAAGTCCAAAAGATCTACCTGCCCCCGCTGCTGTGCGCCACCACGCGCTCCCGCCACCGCGCATGCTCCTGCTGCTGTTTTCCGCCCGCACAGCGCTTCTTTTGCCTGCGGGGCATTGCAGGAAGGAGAAAGCACGAGGCGGGGCATCCAGAGGGAGCGCTCCACCCTGCCTGTCTTGCCGGCAACAGAGGCTGCACAGCTGCTTCTGGACGAAAGAGATGTAGGACGCTCCCTCCAGAGGCCCCACCTCGTGCTTCCTTCTTCCTGCAATGCCCTGCAGCGAAAGAAGCACAGCAAGAGCGGAAGCCAGCAGCAGGAGCGTGCGTGCACGCAGGGTGTGCACGCGCATGGCAGGAGCGCCCCATCTGGCTGGTGAGGCCCGAAGATCACCTGGAAGAGGGCCAAAGATCTACTAGTAGCTCCCGAGCTACCTAATGAGCACCCCTGACATACACTCAAGAAAATTGTTGAAGGATGCTATCTATAACATCAAAACAGATGTTTGATACACAGTGTTGTTTCTGTCCACAGTGTTTTGAATATATATCGATTAATTTTTCTTTATGTGAGTGCTTTACTACATTAACATGCTCACATTAGATTTTTCATCAAACCTTTTAATTTTTTTTAAAAAAAGTATGAATTCTGGGGCCTTTCCAGACAGGGCTTTATCCCAGGAGCATCCGCGTTTTAAAAAACTTTGCATTAACAGAAACAGGTTTCTCTCATATAAAGGAAGGCATCCAATTTCCATCAGTGCCCCCGACTACTGTCATTTTGTGCATACTTTCTGTACTACTCCCTTTCTCATTCCTGAGAAATGGAGAAGGGGATCTGGAAAGAATTGACAAAATATGGCGGTTCCAGCTTGCATCAGCAGAAACACTTTCTGCTAGCACAAAGCCATCATTGAATACATTATATATCTCATATTCAGTGTTAATCTATATATGCATGTGTTTCAAATTTCTGCCTACTAATATCCAGGGGAAGTGCCACACTTCGCCTAGTTGTGGCTGTTATGTTGTTTTATTGTATTTTAGATGTGTTTTTAATGCTGTATGCTCGACTGTTTTTATGATCATGCTGTGAGCCGCCCCGAGCCTTCCGGGAAGGGCGGCAGATAAGTATGAATGAATGAATAAATAAATAAATAATGTTACGATGTATAACTGACCCTAGTATTATGGACATATAACAGAACGTAATATGGCAACTGTTAAAGTTTTCATTCCTCTAATCTCAACTACATATCTATGTAGTGGCAATGTATGAGAGGGGCTGCTGATAAGTTTGATAAGTCTTTGGCTTTACCCAGAAAGAAACGGGATAGAAAGATGAAACTTTACATTTATTCCACTGATATCAACACACTTCTTACATTCCAACTTCTGTAAGCCTTTAAAAAAGAAGGATTTTGGTTGTGCCTAAAATCAGTCATCTGTAGTAGCCATGGCATCAGAAATGGTGTGAAATTTGGTACCCATGAGGTGTTTCTTCAGGTTTGGAAACAGATGATAGTCAGAGGGAGTGTCGCCCTGTAGGCCCTTGGGACTTGACCTCCCTGGATAAACCACACAGCAGCTGAGGTACAACGGGTTTTATTGTGAATACAAAGGTATAGGAAAGTGTTTGGAGGCAATACTATAGAGCCTCCAAATAGCAGCAAATAACAGGAGTCTGCAGCGAGCATATAATCCCGCAGCAACATGAATCCAAGCGGATGGAATCAGGAAACAAGCCGGATGCAAAGGAAAGTCTCTTGAAGGCTCCCAACCAGTTTAAGATGGCAGGGAAAGTTCTCTTTAAGGCAATAAAGTTCAGTAGCGTGAAAGTCTTTGCAGGAACAACACAGGAACAATACAGAGACGTGGCAGTGAGCAGGATCAAGGCAGCTCGGTGTTGGCTGGCTGGCACGGCTTCTGGAAGGCCCGAAGCGGCCTCTCTCACAGAAGCATCCTCCAAACGCAATGTTGGTATGAGATACCCACAACGAGCACCTCTGGGCAGTTCACTGGCTTTGATGTAAGTACGTCGAGTGCCAAAGTTCCATGATTGATAATTGTCTATATGTTTTGCTACCTCAGTCTCTCTGGAATGCATAGCTCATTAGCAACTTGCAGCTGGTCAAAAAGGAGTTGGACTCGGGCATCTCCGAGGCACTCCACTTATCAGGGAGGTTTGTTTGAATAACCTTGGCCTAGCCATGTTATGCATTCAAGACCGGTTTCACACGGGAAAGGCAGAGGGGCCCAGAGGAAGCTCTGGAGTGGAACAAGCTGGCTTGGAAAGTACCTTGCAGCCGTCATGGCTTAAGTTCTGCTCAAGCAAAACTGATGCCGGAGGCCCTTGAGGTGTGACAGGGAGCTAGATCTGGTGAATAAGGTGGGTGATCAACCAGCTGGAAGCCTAGCTCCACCAGTTTTGCCATGGTCGCTTGTGCAGTGTGAGTGGAGACGTTGTTTTGCAGGAAGATTCCTTTGGGCAGCTTGCCGTGTCTTTTGGCCTTCAGAACTGCCTTCAATGGCCCTTAGTTGTAAGCCTCGCAAGAGTTCCTTCGAGAGAACACTTTCCTTTATCTTATCAGCAAGAGTTTACATTCCTAAGGAGCGGTAGCCAAAACAATGCGGTTCCCAAGGTCAGACATCTTCTTAATTCTTTTATATTACTTTTATATCTCCTTCTTTTTAGAGAGTTTGAATTAAGTTTTGTAAAATTAAAATTAAATATTTCTCCACTCGTTCTCTAGATTGTTTCAGATTGTTTCAGTTTTAAAAGGTCAGAGAAGGCAACTCATTTTGAGCCAGAATAGAAATCAATCAATCCGCCATTAGAATAGAACTTACCTTTTTTTTGCTTTTCTTTCCCTTTCAAAGGTAGCCTGTTGAGCCTTGAGCCTTCTTTATTTCAACCAGTCTCTCGACCTGTTTAGTTTGTTGCATGCGGAGGCATGCAGTTTATACAGATCTCTCGATCTGTTTTCCCCAGGGCCATTCACAAAAACCCTTGGTGCTTCTCTGGGCTACCCGGCACCTTTCCCTTGAGGGAAGAGATGGCTTATTGGCCGTCGGAGGTTCCTCGGGGTTCAAGCATTCCTCCCAGTATCGATCCACCAGGAGAGGGGAGCGTTTTGCTCTACCCAACGGCTCAACGGGGTTGGGAAGACAGGAGCTCTGTCATCCCGTGCCTACCGCCATCTTCGCTCTGCTTGCTGACAAATGGACAAGTGTTCACTCACATGCTTTTCTGATCTGTTGTCAACCATTTGGGGACCCACTTTGCAGAGAGCTTCTTCATGTTCAAATGTTCATGGATAATAACACAATCACATTCATCAGAAATCCCCATGATGTCTGCTATTCCTTTAGCTGAAATTTGCCAATTCTCTAATATGAAGTTGTGCACAGCCTCAACAATCTCTGGAATAACAACCACTCTCAGTCGTCCAGGACGTTCCTCATCATTGGTGCTGAAGTGGCCCGTTTTAAATTTGGCAACCCAGTTCTTAACTGTAGAATATGAAGGATATTGATCCCCCAATGTCTGTGACATATCACCATGGATATCCTTCATGGACTTTCCTTACAGAAACAAGAATTTTATCACTCCTCTGATCCCATTTGCTGTGAATATCGCTTTACACTCCACCATTTTTCCCCGTGTGCCTAGCTCACTGTTGCCATAAGCAGACACAGACTTCAGCCAGGAAATCAGAAGACGCTTACTTCTTGGGAGGAGAGCAATGTCCAATCTCGATAAAATAGTGAAGAGTAGAGACATCACACTGGCAACAAATATCCACATAGTCAAAGCAATTGTATTTCCCATAGTAACCTATGGATGTGAGAGCTGGACCTTAGGGAAGGCTAATCGAAGGAAGATAGATGCTTTTGAACTGTGGTGTTGGGAGGAAAGTTCTAAGAGTGCCTTGGACCGCGAGAAGATCCAATGAGTCCATACTTCAGGAAATAAAGCCCAACTGCTCATTGGAGGGAAGGATATTAGAGGCAACGATGAAGTACTTTGGCCACATCATGAGAAGACAGGAAAGCTTAGAGAAGACAATTATGCTGGGGAAAATGGAAGGAAAAGGGAAGAGGGGCAAACCAAGGGCGAGATGGATGGATGGTAACCTTGGAGTGACTGGCTTGACTCTGAAGGAGCTGGGAGAGGTGACAGCCGACAGGGAGTTCTGCCATGGGAAGGTCCATGAGGTCACAAAGAGTCGGAATCGACTGAACGAATGAACAACATTAAAATATATATCTTGTTTTACCTAATTAACATGTATAGTCTTATCAGTTTCTTTTTATTCTAATTTTTAAATGCAAAAGTTTTTTTAAATCTTTGACAATGTGTCATTTTATATTAGTTTACATATTTCATGTTATTATTTTAAGGCTGAACTGAATATTTTCTCCCATTACTTTACTTTGTAAAATTAGAAATTTGCAGTATTATTGTGAATACCCAGAATACCCTTTCATGCTGCAACAGAATTGCTATCAGTAATGAAACAGCCCACTTTCTCCTCTCTCTGATACCCCAATGCAAAGGGAGATATATTATCATTTATATAGCAATAAACTGCTTTGTTTCCAGCAAATCCTTAACACTGACTGCATGGTGTAACTTTACCAAAGGCACAGCATTATGATGGCATAAGGCTAGGAAGCATAGATGCAAAAGGGATAAAACCTCAACATATCTCCTAAGTAGCTCTTTCAATTAAAGTGTGACAGCCCTTTTGAAACAATCCCTTTTTCAAAGCACAGTAATTTATCTTACACATTGATGTGGTGACATAAAACCATACAAAATAAAATATAAAAAAACAGGAGGAAGATCAGCTTTGGCCAACCTACACAAGATCACAGAGCTTAATACAAACACCAGTTTAAAATGATTTTATAGTGTCCATTATTTACCCAGTGGTAATGGTGCCTTTGCTAGCAGACACCACTATTATTATCTGCTTTTATCATTAATGCTTCAAGTCAGTGGCTAATGCAGAGGTGACAAATCACAGAAATGCCCAGCACTTCATGATTTTAGCTCTAAGCAATGTCTTTGTATTTCATCTCCCCGGTGTGTATCGTGTTTCTTTTAGATGACTTTTGTTCTCTCCTCCTGCACACATGATCACATATATAATTAAACACTTCCAATCATATTTTATTCACACAAAACCAATTACTAAAACTCCATATTGTGTAGTGGGGATGCATAATAAATTAAATGTTGGAAAGTGGTAGGACTGAAAATATTTTCTGATTAACTGGTTATTGTGTGAGGAACTCTTAATGCAGCCCATTCAAAGACTAGCATTACAGAAAAGAAGCTGTGTTAGGCAGATTTGGCCACATTCGGACAACTATGCTAACTGGAGCTCCAAATGAGGCTTACTATTGATCTAAGAAGACAGATGCAACTTCGATGTCAAACACAGAGGCTACATCTCACTGTATGTGACAAGCAAAAGCTCTTGTTCTAACAATCTGTGAGCGAAACCATCTCAGCATGGAGGAAATGGTGTTATCTTCAGCATGTCCTTGACCTTACAGTCACTTCTTCCAAAAGGCTGACAAATGATCAGTGGCTATTGTCCTCAGGCGGTCTATTGTCACCCCTTTTGAGTAGTCTGGAACAACACGCTATCAATTTATGACCAGTACAGTTTAGATATAACTGATAAAACTTGCTGAAAAAGCTAGAAAAATGGTTGTGAGCTCCAAACCAATAACAAATGGAAGCAATTGAAAATAGCATTCCTGACAGATACCTTTATTTAGTTAGTTAGTTATTTTTAAAAAGCTATATAAAGTAACTAAAATGATATGGATAAATTTCACAGATGTTGAGATTTTATCCTTGCTTGACCATCTTCATGGAAAAACAGCATTTTGAAGATTCACGAAACCAGCCTGAGAAATCTCACCTTCAGCACAAGACTCCCCACCTCAATCATGCATTCTCATGTTTGCTCAAATCTTTTCATGCAAAATCCATATTTGCAAAAGTAGTGTTGTTCCCTTGTGTAAAACTACATTCACATGCACAACAAAGGACAGCCATTATGATATCTGTCACCATATTTTTGCAGTACTAAGACTTTCACAGAAATAAATCCAAAAATTACAAAATTATAAAAATAATCTCTTAGACCAAAGCCTCTTAAACATTTCTCATGTGTGACCCTTTCCACCCAAGAAATGTGATCTGGATATATAGGTATATAAACTAAGTATTAAAAAATCATACATTTATTATTAATCAGCATTTGCAAAGATTGCAAAGCAGGCCGATTTTTCTTTTTATGAAGTGCAGCTGAAGACTTTCTACGAAGTTCACTATAAACACTACACCTTGTTGCTAACAGATTTATGTAAACGTCTAAAATAATCATTAGGTGGCATTCAGAAAATGACAGCGGTCAACCCCCCTGTTTAAGGAGCTCCATTGGCTGCCATTCATCTTCTGGTCCCAATTCAAGGTTTTGGTCATCACTTTTAAAGCTCTGAATGGTTTGGGACCCACCTACCTTCGTGACCATATCTCCTGCCACCAACCTGCACAACCTCTCCGATCCTCCGGGGAGACTTTCCTCTTGCCTCTCCCACTGTTACAGGCAAGACTAGTGGGAACAAGGGAGAGACCCTTCTCTGCTGTGGCTCATTGTCTTTGGAACTCACTACCTGGTGAGATTAGGCAAGCCCCCTCCTTAGCAGACTTTAAGAAAAATCTGAAGACCTGGCTTTTTTTGGTGCCTTTGAAGAGTGACCATCCCCTGCAGTTGTGTTGCTTCTTCTATAGTGTTCCCCTATGACGCACTTCCCCCCCATTACTTCATTTTCTTGCCCCCCAATTTGCTATCTCCTACTCCTATCTCATTTTATCTTGTCCATTTGGCCTGCCCATCCTATTCGGTTTTTTATTGTGTGAATTTCCTGTATCATTCCATTTGTTATTGTAATTGTATATTTTTAATTACTATTATTTCTTACGTATTTTGTTTTGTACTTTGTATTTTACTGTGTTGTATTGTATTTTAGAAGGGCTTGGCCTCATGTTAGCCACCCCGAGTCCCCATTGGGGAGATGGTGGCAGGATATAAAGTTTATTATTTATTATTATTTCATTGTTGCTCAATTTTTCATAACCCCAACATTGAGCTAAGGGAACCCCATCTGGGCTCGGGAGCCACAGTTCAAGAAGCAGTGTCTTAGACCAAATTCCCAACCCCAACCCAATCCTATGGCAGCTAATGCATTCTTTTGTAAATGCTGATATTGCCATGTGTGCTCTAGTCATTTCTAATTCATAATGGCCCTAAGGTGAACCTGCCATGGGTTTTTCTTAGTAAAATTTGTTTGCTAGTGAACACCACCCATACAAATCATAGAATCATAGAATAATAGAGTTGGAAGAGACTTCATAGGCGATTCCAGTCCAACCCCTGCAAAGAAGCAGGAAAATTGCATTCAAAGCACCCCCAACAGATGGCCATCCAGCCTCCATTTAAAAGCCTTCAAAGAAGGAGCCTCCACCACACTCTAGGGCAGAGTTTCACTGCTGAATGGCTGTCATAGTCAAGAAGTTCTTCCTAATGTTCAGGTGGAATCTCCTTTCTTTTAGTTTGAACCCATTGTTCCGTGTCCTAGACTCCAGGGCAGCAGAAAACAAGCTTGCTCCCTCCTCCCTATGACTTCCTCTCACATACTTATACATGGCTATCATGTCTCCTTTCAGTCTTCTCTTCTGTAGGCTAAACATGCCCAGCTCTTTAAGCCACTCCGCATAGGGCTTGTTCTACAGACCCTTGATCATATTAGTTGCCCTCCTCTGGACACATTCCAGCTTGTCAACATCTCCCTTCAATTGTGGTGCCCAGAATTGAACACAGTATTACAGATGTGGTCTAACCACATCTATTAGGGTTAGCATGGTTTCCCTGGATCGCGACACTATACTCCTATTGATGCAAGCCAAAATTCCTTTGGCTTTTTTTGCCCCCGCATCACATTGTTGACTCATGTTTAACTTGTTGTCCACGAGGACTCCAAGATCTTTTTCACACATTCTGCTCTCAAGCCATACTCCCCCCATTCTCTATCTTTGCATTTCATGTTTTCTGCCTAAGTGGAGTATCTTGCATTTGTCACTGTTGAACTTCATTTTGTTAGTTTTGGCCCATCTCTCTAATCTGTTAAGATTGTTTTTAATTCTCCTCCTGTCTTCTGGATTATTGGCTATCCCTTCCAATTTGGCGTCGTCTGCAAACTTGATGCCTCTATGCAGCAAACAATTCAAAGGAAACAAAGGCCAGGCTAGTTCCATGCAGATGCCCAATTCAAACGCTAATGGGTGGATCCCACTCAACACATAAAATCTAGCTTGCTAATTACACTCTTTACACTTGTTTAACAGACAATGTTTTTTCCCTCCCACCCTGGATATTCCACTGGCATATATTCTCTACTTACTTGAATACTGACAGATACTCTGAAGACGCCAGCCAAAGATCCAGGTGAAGCAGCAGGAGAAAATGCTGCTAGAACAGCCTGGAAACCACACAACACCCCAAAGATTCTGGCCATGAAAGCCTTCAACAATACAACGCAACATTTTTCTGTACCAAAGATGTATTTTTGTAATATGCCGCTAATTACCAAATGTTGCAAATCCTCCAACAATCTACTTCTGCTTTTCTTTTATTTCCAACACATCTATGCATTCAGTATTTACAAACCCCTTTATTTCCATCTCAGTGTCCTGTAATGCTACAAAAGCTGGTTTGCAATATTTTGGAGTGCTTTAAGAAATCTTTGCTAAAACAGAGACAACATGATCAAGTTATTTCACATTTATGAATGAAGAAGACATTCAAACAGAATGGGGCTGGATGTCACACTTGAGTTTTTGGGCATCCAACTGCTTTCTTCATGATGTTAAAAATGTCATTGCAGTGGCCCCTTGGAATCTGCTGGCATTTGGTTTCAGGACCTCCTGTGGGTAACAAAATCTGTAGATGTTCAAGTCCCATTATATACAGTGGAGTAGAAAAATGGGATCCCTTATATAAATTGGCAAAATCAAGATGTTTGGATTGTGTGTGTTTAAAATATATTGTTGAAACTTGGGAAACAGAATGTGTGGGTAAGTAGAGTTGATTGTGTGACTTTCAGTTCTATTCAATGTGTTGATCTATGGATTGGTACTGGTTTATAAACTAGTTCTTGCCAGTCCACGGAGAGTTTCCAGGAAAGAAACAAACAGCTGTTTCTAATGTGAGGGGAAATTCCCAGTTCCCCACATCTGATAGAATGATAAGCAGTGGTTTACTTGACTATTTAGATGTGAATTGTGAAGCCTTTAAAGGCATTGTTAGACTCCAACTACCAGGAGCCCTGGCCATCATAGACAGTGGTGGAGAATTTTGGGAGCCTGCATGAAAAACACCCCTGATTTAGATGTGACTGTTTTCTTTTAAAAAAAATTAATAGTAAAAGCACAATTAATGAAAAAGTTTGCACAATATTTCTAAGAATTCAGCACCATGCCATTTCACAAACTGTTGACTGGGGATGAGTGTCCTTGCTTTTTATAATAGTGTGATATATATATTTTTGTAAAGAATGGTAGTCAACTGTGAAAACAAACACTACTTCCAATTTAGCACTGTGCAGTTGACCAAATTGGAATGACCTATGCCATAAGTATAGCCACAAGCTGCTTAGAATTCTTTTACAGCAAAAAAATAGAGGATAACAGATGGCAGATGCCAGCATTATGGTCAAGTTTTTTTGTGTGTGAAGAGCAAAAGAAACACCTTTCAAGATTTGCTAATATCTACTCTTTCATTTTAAAATTTTCACCCCTCTTTTTGATTGCATTTCTTGTGAATAATGCAGGAACTACATTTCTTCTTGGCAATGCATAACAGAAAATAACCTCCTGAAGCCTGTTTGCATTCATGGCGTATATTTATCTTTTCACCACTGCTAGCCATTTAACTTGTACATAAGATTGGGAACACAGTGGGGCAAAGGGTGAAACAAGTAAAAAGTGGGGAAAGGACAACAGTACTTTTTTCTCCTTTACATTTACAAATAATATCACAGCAAAGCTTCTCTCCTAGAAAAGAAAATGTAAATCCATTTTCTTAGAATATGAGCATCATCTGCTGAAACCAAGTTACCCTGCAATTTTAAGCATACAATAAGAACTCAAAGGAAATTACTTTGACCTTATGGATTCTAGTGACAGTTGCCACATGTGAAATGCCAAAAAATTCAATTGAAAACTTCTGACAGAAGACTTTTGACAGAAACCAATGGAATTAGGAGATATCTGACAGATACAGCATCTTAAAATCAGGCCCATTAATTATCACATTGATTACCTGCTGAGATGATGAATTATTATTTAATGTGACAAAAAGATATTTTGACAAGCTTCCTCTTCATGTCATCAACATATGGAAGCCCCTTTATTCCTATATGGTTTGACATATGGGCTGCGTATTAGTAATAAGACATAGCAACAATCCCTAGAGAATAAATAAAGTTCTGTCAAATTTCACCTGGCCTAGGTTTTCTTTATTGAAAAGGGCCTTTGAAAGAGCACACATTGACATTTAATGCACTTTTAATAAAAAGGGAAATAGAAGATTAAATGGGGATGCAAAAAAGAAAGAAAAATCCCATAAATTCAAGCAATAAAATATAATTATTTTCTTTCTGTACATCATACATGAATCGACAGCAAACAAATGGATAAAAACAATTTCTTATTTTACTTCTGGAGACTTAGAGTGGCAGAGTTTAGGGACTTATGGTTAAGTTCTAATTTTTTTTGCTCCCCACTTCCGCCATCCACACATACTTAAGGCTGTTATTTTTCAATATTTTTTTCATTTTCAGCTGCAGCAGTGGCATGGGTACATCTCTATAGTACAGAATTAATGCAATTTGACACTCTTTAACTACCAGGAAAGTGATTAGTTCCTTTTTGTGTCAGGACAGGGTCCCCACAGGCCTCAAGGAGATTGTGGTAACACCACTTCTAAAAAAAATCTTCCATAGACCTCACCGTACAGGACAACTACAGACCAGTCTCCAATCTTACATTTTTGGGCTAGTGCTTGAGCGTATGGTGGCTTCGCAACTACAAGAGTTCCTAGATGAAGTAGAGCCATTTAAGTCTGGTTTCAGGCCTAGTTACAGGACAGACACTGCTTTGATGGCCTTAGTGCATGACCAATGCAGCGAACTGGACAGGGGATGTATGTCCCTGTTGGTTCTCCTGGACATTTCAGTGCCTTTTAATACCATCTACCATGGTATCCTTCTGAGTTTCCTTCCTGAGATGGCCTTGGATGTAATGTTCTTCAGTGACTCCGTTCCTTCCCAGAGGGATGGTCTGAAGTGGTGCTGGGGGACTCCTGTTCAAATCCTTGCCCACTGGCCTGTGGGGTTCCTCAGGGTCTCAGTCTGCTACCAAGCACAATTCAAGGTGCTGGCTCTAGCCTATGAAGCCCTAAACGGATCTGGCCAAGCAAGGCATGTAGCCGGGGGGGGGGGGTGTTAGGGGGTTTCAGCCCCCCCCCCCAATTCTCAGGGTGGTCCGCGAGAAGGCCTTACTGGTACATTATTTAAACTGTTATGTTTATTCATATCATGATCTGATCTCCATTCTCATTATATCCCACATTCATGGGGTTATTGGGATAACAATACAAAAGGTTTGGTAGGGTAGTCCCTCTCTTACTCAGACTCAGCCCCTCCCGAATCAAACTCAGCCCTCCCCAAATCAAAATCCTGGCTAAAGCCCTGTGCCCAGCTTACCTGTCTGAACATATCTACCCCTATGAACCATCTCGGAGGTTAAGATCTCCTGGGGAGGTTCTAATCTCAGTCCCACCACCTTTGCAGGTGCAATTGGTGGGAATGAGGGACAAGGCCTTCTCAGTGGTGGTGCCTTGGCTATAGAACTCCCTCCCCAGTGTAATCATATCAGCTCCCTCCAAGATGGTTCAGAAAGAAACTAAAAACATGGCCATGGGGCCAGGCCGTTGGATAATAATACAGTCCCTCGACCCGTGCCCCTCCTGGCTTATTAGACCTTGCCAGGAGAGGTTACGCGGCCCCCTGGGCACGATCTTAAATAGCTCCCTTGAGCAAGGAGTCTTCCCAAGGGGATTAAAGAGGCTATGGTAAGACCGCTGCTGAAGAAGCCGAATTTAGACCCATCGGCTACCACCAATTACCGGCCTGTTTCCAACTTGCCCTTCCTGGGCAAGGTGATTGAGAGGGCAGCAGCGGATCAGCTGCAGCAGTTCTTAGAAGACACAGCTGGATTTGATCCCTTCCAGTCCGGCTTCCGTATTGGGCACGGGACGGAGACCGTGCTTGTCGCCATTACAGACCAACCGCGCCAGCTGGACCAGGGTGGATCGGCACTGCTTGTCTTGTTAGATCTGACAGCAGCGTTTGATACAGTAGATCATGCATTGTTGACCCCGCCTATCCGCTTCCGGAGTCAGGGGACTGCCCTAAATGGGTGGCCTCCTTTCTCGGGATCGGGGACAGCGTGTGGAGGGGCGGGATGGTCTCAGGCGGCTCCCACTTAACTGTGGGGTCCCCCCCAGGGCCATTCTCTCCCCTTTATTATTCAACGTTTATATGCCCCCTGGCCCAGCTGGCCCGCGACTTTGGTCTGGAGTGTTATCAGTATGCTGATGACACCCAGCTTCTACTGCGAATGGACGGCAGGCCGGATACCGTACCCGATTGCTTCCATCTGTGCCTCGAAGCCGTGACTGGTTGGCTGCGGGCCAGCCGGCTGAAGGTGAATCCGTCGAAGACGGAGATCCTATGGCCTGGTCGGCCTGGCCGGGATGAGTGCCGGTTGCCTACTCTGGACGGCGGGCAATTAAGCACGTCGTCAATTGTTAAGAGCTTGGGTGTTCAGTTCGACGCTCAGCAGAGCAAAACCTGCTGGAGATTCCACCGATCCGCCTCTGCCGCCTATCATCAACTAGGCAGCACTCCTTTTCCGTAGCAGCTCCAACAGCCTGGAATGCCCTACCGGAGGAGGCTAGAGCCATACGGGAGCTCGCCCCATTCCGCAGGGCCTGTAAGACCTTCCTTTTCAAGCAGGCCTTTGGTTAACATATAACGCCTCTTGCTTTCAATCGACTTATGACTCTGTGTTACCGTTTTTGTCACTTGGTGTAATTTTAACAATGTTTTAATGATGTTTTTTTAGTATCATTTTTTATATTTATGTTTATAGCATTGCTTTATTTTGTTCGTGAATCGGCATGAGTGTTGCCTGCCGATCACTATGTATGTCTTGTAACCCGCCACGAGCCCTCGGGAAGAGGCGGAATACAAATGCAAATAATAAATAAATAAATAAATAATAAGTGAAGATATATAAAATTATGATTTTATAACAGCTCCTTCACTATTTCAGATTGTGTGGTTTTTAATAATTGGTTTTAATGTTGATATGCTTTTTAATTTTATGTTTTAATGTATATGTTTATTTTATTATATGTCTGTTGTATGTGTCATGCAGTTGTTGCCTATTGTAAGGCCATTCAGGGTGAGAAGGGTGGGGTATAAACACAATAAATAAATAAATATATAAATAATGTTGTCCTCCATACTTTTTAACATTTACATGAAACCACTGGAATAAGTAATCTGGAGTTTTGGAGTGCAGTGCCATCTATACACAGATGATACCCAGCTCTATAACTCCTTCTCACCTAATTCCAAGGAAGCAGTTCCTGTGCTAAACCGGTGCCTGGAAGCTGTCATGGACTGGATAAGGGAAAACAAATTCAAGCTTAATCCAGACAAGACAGAGGTTTTTCTGGTCAGTCATAAGACAGATCTGGGAATAGGCAGTCAGCCTGTGTTAGATGAGGTCATATTCCCCTTGAAAATGCAACTTCGCAGTTTTTGAGGTACTACTGGAATTGGCTTTGGACCTGGAGACCCAGCTGTCAGCAGTGACCAGGAGTACTTTTGCACAATTAAAGCTTGTGCACCAACCAAGCCTGTTCCTGGAGAGGTCCGAACTGGCCACAGCGGTACATGCCTTGGTTACATCCCATTTGGACTACTATAATGTGTTCTACATGAGGCTGCCTTCGAAAAGTGTTCAGAAACCTCAGTTGGTCCAAAGAGCAGCAGACAGATTAATTGGGGCTGGCTACAAGGAGCATACAATTCCTCTGTTGCAACAGCTCTGATGGCTGCCAACAGTGTCTCGGGCACATTTCAAAGTGCTGGTTTTGACCTACAAAGCCCTATATAGCTCCAGTCCATGTTATCTTGAAGGATCGTATCTCTTGGTAGATATCTACAATTTACTGAGGAGGGTCTTCTCTCTGTCCCACCAGCTGCTGAAGTGTGTTTGATAAGAACATGAGAGAAGGCCTATTTGGTAGCTGCTCCCATATTGTGGGAGATCAGGATGGTCCCATCTCTGCTGGCCTTTCGTAAGCAGGTCAAGACCTTCTTCTGCCAATAAGCATTTGGGGAAGAATAAAAGTAGTATAGAATAGAATGGAATAGCTTTATTATCATTGTACTATTGCCCAAAAAAATTAAATGCCTTCCCCAGCACATCTCACAAAAATAATACACCCATCCCTGCACACTCCAACCACTACTGCACACTGCCACACCAATGTGAAACCATGGAGTTCAACATAGGCAGCCACAGTTCTAGGATAAAAGCTATCTCTCAGTTTGTTTGGCCTCGTAGTATGTCCAGAACACATCTAATGTTATCACTTAGGAATCGCTTTGGTAGAAGAAAATACTTCTACCAAAGAATAATACTTTCACAGAAACCCTGCTTGATCTTCACATATCAAGGCCTTTAGGACTTTTTTCAACCTCTTCAAAGTTGCAATTTTCTTTAGGAATTAGGATTGTAGTAGCTTGATGCCAAGAATCAGGGATGCTATTATGTAAGACATTTTTCAACATTTGGAGTAATGGTATACACAGTTGATCTTGTAGAGCCTTGTAATATAGCACCGGCAATCAATCTGGCCCTGGAGACTTTCCCATCTTTATCTTGGAGATCCCCTCATCAAGCTCCATCATTGAGATTGTGACTTCAAATCTCTTTCATTTTTTCTTCATTGAGTGTGGAGAGGCTTTTGTTTTCCAGATATTTTCCAAGGGAAGCTTTATGAATCAGTAGTTTTGTAGAGAGATGAGTAGTAGTTATGTCATGGCTACTACAGACATTGAGGAACTGGAGGAAGGATTACTTCTCTCAGCCTTCAAGTTGGGTTCAAACACGAGCAGGTGCAGCAAGAGATCACAGAGGTCACTACTTGGGAACAAAAACAACAACAATCCCAAGTGGACAATGAAAGACTTACCACTCCTCAGGGCTCACAGCAAAGGCAAGATCAGGACCTTGACCAGGTGTTCAGTATTCCAGATTGGTTATAATTAAAGACAGATGGGATTCAAGTTCAGAGATCTAGTCATTTCGCTGCGAAGTGGGCCAGCAGGTGGGAGCACTTGAGATGTGCATAAATAGCTAAAGTCTGGATTATCTAGTTGCTGGTAGCAATATGGGTTTTTGAGCTGCAGCCTTGAATAGTGTGTCTTGAATCCTGGAAAGCTGGATTATACCTTGGATTGCGGAATATTCCTAGAAACTGTATTGTGGAGATAACTTGGCAGTTTACCCTCTTGTCTCATCCTTGCTTGGGTGATTGATTGTTCTGTTGACCTTGGAGTGCCCCTGGACTATGTTTGTGTGATTGGCTACTTTGTAGAGATGAGCTGGGCAGAACTCTGACAAGTTATGCAAAATTGATTTAATCTTGTCCTTGTTAGTAAGTTCTTCTTTTCCAGCTCTGATCTTTCATATGTGTTTTCTTGTTTATTTTCATAACTTATAAGCAAGCCATCAACCCGGTTTATTGACTGAATCAAAATACCTCTGCTGACCACATGTAAGTTTCTTTCCAATCTCAAAAACTGTAATTGAAAATGGTTTTTATGTCCGTTTAATCTCAAAACTCAATTTATTTGTTGGGTTATTTTGTAACATTTTCTCTTTAACTTTAATTTCATCCTGAATCAGTTTTAATATTTACTATTGTTATCTTCATATTTGCGTTTTTTGTATTAAAAATCCTCTCATGAAGGCTCTTCTAGCAACTCAGACCATTCTGATATCAGTTTTAGTTGAGTCTTTTCCTTCACAAACACTTTCTCCAGCTGAATGCCCCTCTTCTGATAAACCAGTGGTTCTCAACCTGTGGGTCCTCAGATATTTTTGCCTTCAACTCCCAGAAATCCTAACAGCTGGTAAACAGGCAGGGATTTCTGGAAGCCATAGGCCAAAGCACTGAGGGACTCACAGGTTGAGAACTACTGCATTAAGCAGAACTAATCAACTTGACTATGGTATTCTATCGAAAAAATGCTGATAGCCTTTTGATTTTATGACTTACAGATTTATATGTCAAAAGCATATCAATCCCAGAGAAGGACTTGTGTCTTGCAGAATAAAAAGTGAACTCCGTCACTTGGGTCATATTTATATATCCAAGCATCCTGGATTGTCCATCACATCAAAAAAAAGATTTAAATAATTTGTCTTGATCTTCTGGCTTTGGCAATATTGCTCCATTCCACTTGATCATCAGCATTACACTCTCATGAGTGTTTGTTAATTTATGTAAGCAGCTTATGAAACTTTTTTTTAATTTGGCACCTGTTGGGGCATAGATACCCCCACTACCAGAGTTTTGATCCCCTTCAGGAGATTGTGAGTTTTAAAGGCTATTTTAAGTGTATTTATTATATTCTAATCTGTTTTTATCCTAACCCACACTGTTTTATTTTTTTTTTTTAAAAAATGTATTGCACTTTTTAAACTGAGCAAAGTGTGAGATTGTTAGCTGCCCTGAGTCCCCATTGGGAGAAAGACAGGGCATAAATCAAGTAAATAAAATAATACCATGGCTCAATGCTATGGAATCATGGGATCTTTAGTTTTGCATAGTCTTTAGCTTTTTCTGCTAAAGAAAGCGAAGCCTCACCAAATTGCACACTAGATGATTCCATAGCACTGAACCTTGGCACTTAAAGTGGTGTCAAACTGCATTAATTCTAGAATGTAGATGGATCCTAGGTCTTTCAACCCCCCTCCCCCCCCCACCTTATCTGACTTTACTCCTTAAAGTCCAGCTCATTCCCATTAGACCTGAGGAAGTGTGTTATTTGTATTTTGCTCTCATTTTGAAACCTGAGCTAGAAAATCACAGCTACCACTGAATGAAACTGTTTAATAATTTGTTGCCTTTGGAAAAAGAGTAGGGTGCTTTCCTTTTACTGCCTATGAGCCATGAAGGGAGGACAAGTTTATCATGAGAGAGTATCAGGATGCAGTGGTTCCTTATATTCTGAAGTATTATCGTATTTGGTTTACAAGTAGAGTTTTCTCTTGACTTCTCTTGCTTTTCTTCTCTTTCTGTGATGCCCAAATGGCTTAATGTGTTTGTATTCAGACTGGCATACAACTGTGTATTTCTGATTTTTAAAAAGACTGCATTAGTAGCCGCAACACATTACTTCACGTTGGCATAGCTATATACAGGACATGATACGTAATCCTTCTAATGAATAATGATGTTGGGTATCAGGGTAATATTAATTAGCAAATCCATTTGTGCCATAAGCATTCATTGTCAAATTTTAAAGCACATACTGTGTTGAGGATTTATGACTACAAGTTGTGCTTTGCAACCAACTTTTAGAATAAGAAATTATATCCCATCAGTATCACCAAAAGTGAAAAATATGGATCACCAATCCAACCCAATAAAAGTGTTGTAAATATATATATTTGTTCTTTATCTTTTTAACTTTCTGCTGTCACATAGGTTTTTATTAGAAATGTTATCTATTTATTACATCATCTTTCATGCAGCCACAGAGCTATAGGCTGTGCAAAATAGGATGGACAAAGCTTTATCTAATGGAAAAACAAATATCTTTATTTAAAAGAGATAAATGTAATAAAGTTTAATTAAATACAATTTAAGTAAAGAAAAATCAGTATATTCTTATTGTTTCCTTTCTTGTATGGTAATGTTTACGCAAGGAGCCTGCTGTAACCTTAACACATTCAAATTCCAATTAAAATTTTTCAACTTCCCTAGCTAGCTGTCCCAGAATGACTCAGGAGAGCAAACCTTATGCACTTCTTCTATCCAGATATTCACTGGATTGAATAAATTCATTTAGTTCCATGGTGGATTTCAAATTTGTTGAGATGCACAATGATTAACTGATAGACTTTCCTCAAACTTCTTTGAAGTTATTCTTCTGTTCAGAGACTTTTAACCAAGGCACCATGAAGTCCTAGTCAATCAGCTCCCTCCTCTGATGTCTTCTTGCTTCCTCCCTTGCTCTGTTATTCAGGCCAAAAGATGTTCAAGACAAGTGGTGCTGTAATTTTCTCTCAGTTGCTCACACAACTCCCACCTTCAGCCTTTTTAACCACTCTTCTGTTTTAGTTTGTTGACTAGACTCTGGGTGCAGCTACACTGTAAAATTAATGCAGTTTGACACCACTTTAACTGCCATAGCTCAATGGTATGGAATTCTGGGAGTTATAGTTTGGTGTGACACCACCACAATTTCACAGAGAAGGCTAAAGGTGTTGTAAAACTGTGACTCACATGATTTCATAGCATTTAGCCATGACAATTAAAATTCTCAAACC
Organism: Anolis apletophallus; assembly: GCA_030556195.1. NCBI lineage: Eukaryota > Metazoa > Chordata > Lepidosauria > Squamata > Anolidae > Anolis > Anolis apletophallus. Next base: position 53,316,893 of record JARBWK010000010.1, read on the forward strand.
ACATTAATTCTATAGTGTTTTTTCCCTCTTCCTCAGCCTTTCATCACCTGAACTACCAAGTGCTTCTTCTAACCAATCCCCTTACGTCTCCTCAATCAGAATCCGCTGACAAATAACTTTATACTCTGTTTTATGTTCTATCCAATTAACATATATTGAGGAGTCAATTGTGGCCAATAGAATGTTCATTAACTGCCCTATTAAAATTTCAAATTCTACTGTGATATGTACAAGTTAACAGGATAAGCATTGAATCACTAAAGCCTACATGATTATCCTTTCATAATTGTAACCACTTTGTTGACAGCAAGAACATTCAGCAACTTACCACAAGCTTCTATGTTTCCTTCTGTCAAACACTCAAACCACTATATTATACCACACTGGGTCTCATTTTACATTTGTTATTGCAAGTATAATCTATGTACTTCACACATCAGCACTTTAACGCAGATCAGGAAGTGCCCAAGGAAGCAGATGGTTTTATTTATTCATAGCTGGGCATGTTGCTTCTCCTCTCTTCATTGAATGAAGGACAACGGTGTGTCATATTTAGCATCTGAGGAGCAATATGTCTCTATATCCTTGGCTGTAGAGAAAGTTTCACTCTCATGGGCTACAGCTTTCTGGCAATCTTCTTGCTCCTCTTTTTCGTCCTCCTGGGTCATCTGGGTGAGAGTTATGACACATTACCGCTTCCTCAATTTGTCTTAGATGTCTGGAGCAGTAATACAGCTTGTCCAATAAGAGTTGCTCCACTATCTTGTGAATTCTGGAGTTGCTCATGTAATCCCGGTATTTCTGCACCCTGAAGGCAAAGGTCGATGTTGACAACCTAACTGAAATGGACTGAGAAGCTAAGCCTCTACCAGTAAGGATTACATAGAACTGTAAGGACATAAAATGTGGAAACAGGAATTCTCCAAATAGTGCAAAGGGTCTCCCAAAACCTAGGCTCTTCAAACATGTCTTCTTTTGATTTATCATGGCATTGGGAGCCACCCACAATTATGTATCTCTCAACTTGAAAGCCTTACCTGATACTCACAAACGATGCATCAAAGGAGGCAGTGAAACTAGCTACAAGAATCAAGAGTTGAAAGGGAGCTGATTTGTGTATCTGCCTTGTGTCCTATAGGCTCCTCAGAATGATAGGTGAAACAAATTTCCATGTGTCGTGGAATTTGCCAACTTCCCTTGTTCAGTCCTCCAGCATTTTCCTCAAATGAAAGTTATTAGCAGAATTGACACACTTCTGCAACTTAGTTCAAAATGCCAGTTTTTCCACTTCATCCTGTTTGCTGCAAGTCTCTGTTCCACAGGTATCTCTCTTCCTTTCCTGAGTAAAATAGAGATTTGCTACATGCAGGTAAGAGGAGGAACTGGCCCCACAATCCTTCACTTACCCAGAAGATCTTGTTCCTCTTCTGCTTCCTGTATATCTCTGTTCTACCCAGGTCAATAAAGAGAAATATCATGGGAACAGAAACACATGGCATACAAGAACAGGAGGAGCTGGTTTTGTGCTGCTTCACTTACTTTGTGGATCAGGAGGAGGCAAATTGCCAAGAATCTGCATATTATGAAAACTATGGTCATTCTGAGTCTGTTGCGGCAAAGAGGCTGCAGAGACTTAAGACCCTTGGCCACCATTCTTCAAAGAGAGATTGGGCTGTTTCCACGGCTGTTCCCAAAGGTTACTAAGTAGGAGACACTGACCTAATTAGGCATCAGGTGTGTAATTACCTGGCTTTAAATCTTCCAGCCACTCCCTGGCAGCTGTGTTGCTTCCAACTCTACTTTTTAATGACTAAAAATACTTTGAGTGTTCCTGTTTTCCTGACCTTGGACTAGCTAGAATTTTTGATTGTTTAACTTCTCATTAACATTGCTTATCTGTACTACTGGCTTGTGGAGAAATGAATAGACTGGTTGAATATCATTCTATTACTTCTCCCTTCATTCTACTGAATATGTTATGACTAATGACTTCATCAAAATGCCACCAGAATCACCACAAATAGTGGCACTTCTGGCGGTGCCAGTCTGGGGGCATGGGGAACCCATCATCCCATGCCCCTCATTGCCCAACTCACCAGTTACCATCCCATTGAGGAAAGCATCCACTGCCTAGCTTCCAAGGCAGCATTGATCCAAGGCAACATGGCATGCACCACTTCACCTTCCTTTTTATGATTCAGCCCTGCTTGAAGTTGCAGTGAATCATGGGAAACGAACAGGTGGGCTCCATCATAAAAGGATCGATGAACCAGCACATGCCATGAAATTCACCTGATGTGATGAGGTCCTAAGTTGAAATGAAACAATTCCTCAGCAGCTCCTACACGTCAACCCCGTGGTCCCTGATTCACTTGCTGACTGGAACATAGGACACAACCACAGGTTCAACACCCCACCCCTAATGGATTTAAACTACAGCTACCTGTTTCCCAACTGCCCAGACTAGCACTACATATTTGCACAAGAGAAATTATTTGACCCAAGCTGGAAGTGGCTAAATTGTCAGCAAATTTCCACCAGCATATTTGGTGTGTACGTGGATTTATACTCAAACCACTCAGTCCCTTCCCAAAGCCTTTGTCACTCAGCTTTCTTTACTTTCTGTTCCCCATTCACTTGTGTGTGTGATCTGATCATAAAGCCATATTAAAAGAGGGCATGTGATTGGGTGGCCAGGAATCAAATAACCTCTGGCTCTGTCATGTGCCACATCTTGGTACACAGTGTCACATATAGCAATCTCTGTCCTTTATCCCTGGAGGCCATCAAATGCATAACTTACTTCACACACCATTCACCCCACAGGTCCAGGTACATATTACCTTCTTATTGGAATCTGTTTTCTGCTTCAAGCTCATGGTTTCATGGCCTTGCACTCAGTCTCTTAAAATCACTGATAAGAAACACACTTTAAAATGTGTTAAACTGTGTATGAATATTTTATAACTAACATGTTCAACTTGCCTGTATCTTTAATGGGCACTGTATTTCACAGCTGCTAGCTTCCAAGGGAACCAGTTAATAATACCTGTGCATGAGCAAAATACTGATATAAGTGTCCATCTCATCATGAATTAGGCTACATTAGGTTTTTCATTTCCAGTAGTTAAAACCATAGGTGCTGTATCTTCATTACTGCCTTTCGCTTTCTTTACCTTACAACATGAATTATAACACAAACAGCCGTAGTTTGAATACTACTTGAACTAGATTCTTTCTTCACATTCTTGTTTACAATTTCCAGTAATAGCACCATTCCAGTTTCCAAACTGTGTGCTGTAGTAGTTCATTTTCTTTCTTTTCTTGGGGGGGGGGGGGGATAATTTATGGTGCTTGTGTGTGCTCATAAATGTTTCAGTGAAATCTTTGTGCTTTTCCACAGCATTCTATGTATTTTCTATTATCTGTATAGTATATGTGCTGTTCAACATCTTTATAAATGACTTAAATGAAGAACTAGAGGGGATGTTTATCAAATTTACAGATCATACCAAACTGGGAGGAATACCTAGCTAATACTCCGGGAAACAGGATCAGAATTCAAAATGACCTTAATAGCTGGGTCAAAAGGAACAAAATGAATTTCATCAGTTATCAATTTAATGCATTCTTCCTCTAGGAAAGAAAACTCAGATGCACAGATATTGTATCTTGAAAGACATGCATACAAAAAGGATCTATATCTCTTAGTGAGCTACAGGCTAAGCATGAGTCAGCAAGGAAATACAGTAGCAAAAAAGCCAATGCATTTCTATGGGAAACAACAGAAGTACAATGCCTAGGTCAAGGGAAGCAATAAGACCAGCCTATTTAGCTTTGGTCAACCTCACTTGGAATACTGAGTTTTGGATGCCACTGTTCAAGGTCCCATCAACACTGCCACATAATACAGTTTTAAATTACATTATATAGCCGTGTTGATGGGGCCTGAGGGCCCTTCCAGACAGGCCCTATATCCCAGGATCTGATCTCAGGTTTTCTGTTTATCCCAGATTATCTGGCAGTGTGCACTCATATAATCCAGTTTAAAGCAGAAAACCTGGGATCAGATCCTGGGATACAGGACCTGTCTAGAAGGGCCCTAAGCAGGTTATTGACAAACTGGAAAGGAGCATAATAAAGTGAGTTTAAAAATCAAATTCTATAAAGAGGGGGGGTTTTTCTGGAAAAGAATAGACTGAGGTGTGTGATAGGTCTGAAAGGCCTAGCTTTTTCTAGTCTAGAAAAGAGATTCCAATGGATAATGCAAGAGTAATACAGACTTGGGTTAAAGCTTGATAGTTTTAAGATTCAAAAATATAAGTAATTGATTCATATAATTTATTTATTCTTTTTAGTTATTGAATTTATATCTTGCATATGACACCCAAAGCAGTGCACATTCAATACAATAGTTAAAATAGAATTAAACTAACTTTGATTGTAAGCACAAGTTAAAAACAAGTTAAACAAGTTAAAAACAAGTTAAAGATATTTATACAACTAAAATGGAAACTCTCCATACCCTCCTCCCCCAGCAATAAAAAAACATATCTGCCATCATCAAATGCCATTTTAAATAAACTGATTATTTATTTATTCATTATTTAAATTATTTATATACCGCTTTTCTCACCCCCGGGGGACTCAAAGCGGCTTACACAGAGATAATGGCAAAATTCAATGCCTTACATATATAAACCAAATCACAGATCAACACCATATAACTAAACCTGCCATTTGCTTGCTGAGAGAACATAAGTAAAGGTGTGGTGGAAATAAATTACAATGTTTTATTTTTTTCTATCTATAGGTAGCTTCTCTTCAGAAAACTCTCAATTAGTTAATTCTCAATCAAATTGATAGACCTTATTGAATGTTATGGGAGAGTGGAGATACATTTGTTTCCTTTAAAATACTTATGATAAGCAATAGTTGTGACTAATTGATCATCGTAAGTTCTTTATAATGTTGTTTATATCACATCAACATCGTCCCAAAAAGAAAATGCTGTTTTAACATGTGAACACCATTTCATATATTCCTAACCACATTATCTGGTATTGGCTTGGCTCCGCCTTCCACCTGGAAACTGATGTACTCACTGCAGGAGACCATACGGACCCACTGCCAAGACACTACACTTGAAGAACCATCATCCTCGGGCTACGAGGGATCGCCTAAGTAAGTAAATATCTGGTATTGTGTCAGCTTTCAATGTTGCTACTGTTAAAAAAAAGACCCAGAATATTTACAGTAGGGTTTCATAGGAGCTCTCTTTTACACAATCTGCCCAGCAATCTGCTAACAATTTTTCCTTGACCAGGTCTTAGTGAAATAGCATTGCATAAAATCCAGGTCTTTAGCATATGTCAATCAGCAAGATTGTTTTTCATTTAAAAGAAACACAGATAAACAGCACAGCTCAACTCTGATTATTATTTTGACTATGAATTTAAAAAGCTGAATTTCAAATTTAAAAAATAAACAATCTCACATAACGTTCTACTGTTTCTATGGTTATTTTAAATTAAATTTCAACCTTGTGCAAGATCCTGTAGGCTTCTGTTAAATTAGGGTATAAGAACCAAAGATGGAAAGAGCAAAGAAGGACAGGGTAGACAAGGACTCAAAGGCTAGACCTTTGAAATAAAGTATATTCGATTTGTAATAAAGATTTGCAGGCTATTTCTTACTAACATAAATAAATAGAAAAACAAATAAGGAAGAGAGAATGTATTGTCAAGGGCTTTCATGGCTGGAATCACTGGGTTGTTGTAGTTTTTTGAGCTATATGGCCATGTTCTAGAAACATTCTCTCCTGACGTTTCACCTGCATCTATGGCAAGCATCCTCACAACCTCTGAGGATGCTTGCTATAGATGCAGGCCAAACATCAGGAGAGAATGTTTCTAGAACATGGCCATACAGCTCGAAGAAAAAAAAACCTACAACAACCGAAGAGAGAATGTTTAGTAATACAGACCAAGTATCCCTTTTTCAAAATGTTTGGAAATAGAAGGGTTTGGGATTTTGGTTGTGTTTCAGGTTTTACATGCAATTACATATATATGTTGAGACTTCTGGAATCCAGAATAGTCCAAAATTGTCCTCATGGATGGCTAAAATAGTGACCCATTTATTTTCTGGTGGTTCATGCATACAAACCTTTTTTATACACAACATTATTTAAAATGTTATATTGCATGACCTTTTTCTCCTTAAAACAGCTTCTCCAATCTGTCCTTCCTGTCCCATAAACATCAGGCCCCTGAGAAAGTAGAAATACTATAAATATTAAAGAATGCTAACTTTTCTCCCTGAGAAAGCACCTTAAGGGACAGGCTTTAGCACAGCTGGTTAATCACCACTAGCAATAGATCTTTCCAAACTGAAAGTTTGTCAGTTCGAGCCTGGGTTGGGGTGAGCACCCACCCTTCAGCCTAGCTTATTGTCCACCTAAGCAGTTTGAAAACAGCGGTGAGCTGCGAGTAGAGAAATTAGGCACCGTTTAATGAGGGGGGGGGGATTTTATGGCAGCATAAAAAGCTGGTGATCAAAGAACAGGAGGAAAGTCGGCGATCAAAAGGCTCATCATCATAAAGGATGGAATGACAGCACCCCTCTGTGTCTGGAATCGAGCCTAACCTCCAGCAAATCGAAGTTGGAAAAATGCCGACACATACCTCTATCTGTCTGTTTGTCCTGTGTGTGTCTAACGGCATTGAATGTTTGCCATGTATGTGTTCTATGATTCACCCTGAGTCCCCTTCATGGTGAGAAGGGCAAAATATAAATAAATAAGTAAATAAATAAATAGGAATCACCAGGGTGATTCTGATATCAACTTGACCACTGAGTTGTGCTGAGGGGCCTATATACCATTGCATTGTGCTGAGGACGCTAGAGACCCCTAGAAAGAATATACTAATCAAATCCGAGAATAATCAAATCCAGAGAAGTTAAACTTTCAAATGTGACTTGGTTATATTTAGCACTTCTTCCCATGATAGATGAGACCATCTCTTATTTCAACCAGATCCCTCTTTATTCATTCCATGAAATCTTTAATACAGCTTTATTAATTCATTTCTGCTTTCCTTCCAACATTCTCCTTGTGCCAATGTCCTACTGTAAGTCTGTTTGGACTAAGACTGAGAATATGTAATTGAAACATATTGTCTCTCTTTTTACTCTAGTCTCTAGTTTTCCCTTCTTGCTTTACAGCTTTCCCTATGTCAAAATTAAAATGCACACTATCAGGGCCGTAGCCAGGATTTTGATTCGGGGTGAGTTTGGTTTGGGGGCTGAGACTGGGTGGAAGTGGGTCTACCCTAGCAAACCTTTTGTATTGTTATCCCAATAACCCCATGAATGTGGGATATAATGAGCATGGGGATCAGATCATGATATGAATAAGCATAACAGTTTAAATAATGTACCAGTAAGGCCTTTTCGTGGACCACCCTGAGAATTTCGGGGGGGGGGCTGAAGCCCCCTTAGCCCCCCCTGGCTACATGCATGCACACTATTCAAGGGCAACCCAAAAAGTTGTACCACACATACTGTAGATCACAAATGCAAAGCCCATGGGCCAAATCTCACTCACCACATCATTTTATGTTGCCTGTGAGGCTTTCAATGCCAGAACAACAGAGATATGTTTATACAGTCTTACAGTTACAAATGGCCCTTTGAAGGCAATCATATGGGTGATGTGGTCCTCAGTGAAAGTTAGTTTGACACCCCTGCTATAGCTGCTATAGCTAAGGAAATGTATGTCCTCATTGTAACAGACCATATGGATCCAGAATAGGTCTCTACAGTCACTTACAGAATCATCACCAAGACTCTACCCTTGGAAGACAATTGTATTCAGTTTTCACATGAGGTCACTGTTTATATGGGATTAAAATTATTGAACCATGTTGAATTGCTCTTCTTTTTTCTGGTGTAGGAACCTATTATTTTCATGTTATTTCTCACTTTGGTAGAATTTTTTCTGTTAAGAAATAATGGTGAGCATAGAGAGAGAGGTGGGAGGGAGCTTTTTTGTGTATTCCTGCGAGACAGAGGGTTGGACTGGATAGCCCTTGTGATTTCCATGACTCTTATTTTATTCCATTAATTGAAGGATAGCTGCACAGTGATTGCATTGTTATGCTGTGTTCACTACTTGAGACTGAATTATTAGCTCCATGACTGTATCACTCTACTAAAATATCACATCAAGGCTTACTTACTAAATGTTAATGTGAAACAATCAGCCACCACCTGATAACAATGTGATATCTTCTGTCTATAGAGTTTTCAAAGGTTCATTTAAATGTTTTCAAACCTTCCATGTTATCTTTTCTGTACAGCATAACATCATTCCAAGAGGTCTGTGAAGACTTAAAGCTTGCATACTCTTTCCAATGACAAGACATGGTTTAATAGTTTAAAATCCCTGTGGGAATAAAGCAGCCAGCACTGCAGTATCCTATCTATTTATAACTGGGAACATGTTTTTAATCAATCACAGAAACAATGCCACATCCAGGAGGCAACTGTATTTGTCAGAACAAATTTAACACAGGGAGTAGCATAACCGTCTATGTCAGCATCTGAGAATAACTGATAACCACCATGTGGTAAACATCACAGCAAAGTAAAATCAACATTAGTAATTAAAAGGAAGGAAGGATGTGCAAACAGTTATCCAGCATATCAGGTTTATAGAGAGCAGGACACTCCTGCAAATGATTGATGTAGACAAGATCTTTTGTTCATTTGGAAGATGGCTAATATGGTTATTTTTAAAGGATGGATTAAAATGGAAATTATTGTATCTCAGCTACATGGCCACTTAAACACTCAGGTTAGAACAGCCTGGAACTTTTTAAGTAACAATTGGATGGCCATCAGTATAGCTGGAACCTGCAGTATGCATCAAACAGAAGCTCCAAGCTCATTTCCAGTTCTGTAGCTTTATATATCAAGCATAGAATCCATGAATTTGGATCAAGATGTCATGAGTATGAAAAGAGACCTCAATAAACAGCAGACTGCATACATTTTGATTTTGAATATCTTCATGTTTTGACTCTTTTATTTTAATACTACCAAAAAGAGAAATAGGATTTCACATCAAAACTAATTGTACACTATTTTTTTAGAATATGATGTCCATTCATAGTTTTAAATATCACTTCTGCAAACTTCCACTTCTGAGAAATGTTCTGGTCAAATCTCAGGTGTTGTGATTGAGCCTTCAGCTACTACTACTAGTAGTATTGGGGAAGATGCTGGGTCAATAGCATCAAGCAATAGTATGGACTGGGGTGTGGCTCTGGATGATCAAGAGTCTGCAGCTGGAAGGAAAAGGGCTGCTAGTGATTCTAGTGTGGAAGGATTGGAACAGAGAAAAAGAATCTGGCAGATACTTAGAGCAGTGTTTTTCAACCTTTTTTGAGCCGCGGCACATTTTTTACATTTAAAAAATCCTGGGGCACACCACCAACCAAAATGACACAAAATGACACTCTAACACAGTAATGCATATAGTTAATATGTTTTAAAATGTATTTATACACACAGTGGGAAACCTGGACCTGTTTCGATGAACACAACATAGATATCCTGGCAGGAATGGCAGAAAGACACAAACTTCCCACACAGAACTCCCATAACCAAGAGAAAATGCTATAAGAGTTTGGTGGGCATTGACCTTGAGTTTTGGAGTTGTAGTTCACCTATATCCAGAGAGCACTGTGGACTCAAACAATGTTGGATCAGGACCAAACTTGGCATGAATACTCAATATGCCCAAATGTGAACACAGATGGAGTTTGGGGAAAATAAACCTTGACATTTGGGAGTTACAGTTTCTGGGATTTATAGTTAACACACAATCAAAGAGCATCCTGAACTCTTGCAAAAATTGAATTGAACCAAACTTGGCCTATTGAACTCTCATTACCAATAGAAAGTACTGAAAGGGTTTGCTTGGGAATTGACCTTGAGTTTGGAAGTTTTAGTTCACCTACACCCAGAGAGCACTGTGGACTCAAACAATGTTACGTTATGTTGTTGTTTGTTTTCTATCCAGAATCACAATGTTGGAAGGAGGCTCACCACTTTAAGGTCCCTAAAACAGGCATGGGAAAACTTCGGCCCTCTGGATGCTTTGGACTTCAACTCCCACCATTCCTAACATCCTGAGGCTCTTTCCTGCTTAAGTGGCTGAGGGGGAAAAGGAAAAGGGCCTGAGGCTGCTAGGAATGGTGGGAGTTGGAGTCCAAAGTACCCAGAAGGTCCAAGTTTGCCCATGCCAGCTTTCGACAGAGACCTCTTCCTCCCACTTCCCCTTTGCGCCCTTTCTTCCCCCTCCTGCCCAACACTAACTTTTTCTTCTCAACTGCCGCTTCTTGCCACCATTTTGATCCGAGGGGGCAGCGTGAGCGTGTTCAGGAGGGGAGGGGGGAGCGAGGAAGATTTGACCCGTGTAGGCTCTACTCCGCAGACTCGCCCCAGAGCAAAGTGAGCAGAGCGAGGCTGGGAAGAAGGGAGCCCAAGTGGAGAAGAAAAAGTGTTCGGCAGGAGGGGGAAGAAGGGGTCTTGGAGGTTCTAATTTCCCATGGCACACCTGATGATCTCTCGCAGCACACTGGTTGGGAAACACTGACTTAGAGCACCTTCTGATACAGACACTTTCCAAGGTTTTTCTGGGGAAGAAGAAATGGGGTCAGAGGAAAGTGATACAGATTTAGATTCAACATTGGTTCAGGAAGTAAGGGATGTGTGTAACGAAGAGTCTAATTCTGACACGTTTTGTGGCCTTACCAGTGATTTATACTGGCCTTCTGGGGGTTCAGAAACAGATTGGGACACTTTAAGCAAGCAACAGCATTGGCAAGAGTGGAGGCAAACACAGAGCACTGCAGCTGTAGGAGATACAGCAGCTGGTGCTCATGATCAAGGAGAGTCTTCAGAAGACAGTGATGTGTAAGTGCTATATAAGAAATGAGTTTTGGGGCTGTCTTTGTGGTGGTCAAAGAGTTGATGTCTGGTTCTTGTCTCTGACTCCTGTGTTCCTGATATCAAGTACCTTATTCCAGTATCATGATACTCGTGAGTTATGGGCTATTTCTCCACTTTGTTCTTGGGGTGAGCTGCTATTGCAGCTCTAGCTGATGTTTGGGCAAAGGTGGGGGGGGGTTGGAATTCAATGTATGCTTTTCTGTTTAGTTACCTGTCGTGTGTCCCTGAGGCGGGGCTTGCTCTCCGCTGAATTTGTGTGAGTTCCTGCTACAAGAACCTGGTATTGTATGAAATGGAGGGAGGCTGGCATTGTGTTATGAGGGCTATGATTTGTGCTATTCATGTATACTCAGCTCCTGTGACCCTTGGAACTTCTCCTCCTTTTCAACTGCCTTTCTCCTGCTTTGGACTTCTGGACTGGATTCATGACTATGCTTTTGGATTCTCCCTTCAGGACTTCGCAGACGCACGTCTAGTGTTTGTTTTGGGCTGTTTTGTTGCTTTATTTTGTGGGACTCTTCCCTGGAATTTTTGAGGGTTTTTTGAGCCAAGTTGGCTACTTTTTTGTTCATCCTTTCTCCAGTTACTGTTCAATAAACTTTTTGTTATCCCCTTTTACTCCTGGGTCTGACTTTGAGTCTCTTCATTGTGACATCAGGTGTTTGTGTAAACTCAAGGAGGCCGGTGTGCTCAGAATTGATAGAGCAGGATGGCGAATAAAAGTCAACAATTGATCCATTTAATTCTAATTTTGTCATCTTCCTTCTAAATTGTAGAGACATTTCAGTGCAACCTTAAAAATGAAAGTATTTCCTGAGCCTAAAATGACCCAAGTAAGAAAAATATGACAAAATGTCCTCATTCACTCTAGGATCACCACCTTGTTTCAGTTGTGTATTCATTTTTGCTCATGTGGTTCAGGGGTGAGTGTAGTCTTTGAAGGTATCCTTGCAGCTATACTTCTGACATATAGACACTGAATAGAATTGAGTTTCACTCATTAGACTTCCACACTAACAGGATAAGCATATTTTCTTCCACCCTTTGACCCCTCCTGTCCCCAAGATTAGCAATTGGTTGTCCTATACTTCATCTCAGCTCCATTTATGAAAGGACAAACATCTCAAAATACAGTATTTCTCTTGGTCTGGGTCCAATAGTTGGAATCAGTATAGAGGCATTCTGTAAATGTGTGATCTTGAAGGGAAAATTGTAATGATGTGGTAGAAGATCTGAATCAAGCAAACCTGGATTAGAGTACATGAACTAAGAAGGATTTTAACTTGGGTACTGCTGGCCTACGACTTTTCAAGAATATGCTTGGTATCAGAATATTTGCCCTGGAAAGCTGATTTGGTTCTCTTGTTAAGAATAGCTTTAGAAATATTTCTAGGTGATGTACTGATAAATTTCCACTGAGCAAAAGCAGCTTTACCTCACCCATCAGTCGAAATGCCTATCACCCCCAACAGCAGTAAAGGCAAAAGCTTAAAACATCAATGACAGAGCTTCCTCTTATCCTTCATCCCTTGACCTTCTCTTAGCAGAAATTTAAAAATTAAGCCTTGTCTGCTAGATTCCTTGTAAATTTACTGGATGCCATTAAAATACAGGCGGTTTCAAAAAGATGGATTCAATTTGAAATCTTAGTAACCAGGGCCCACACATGAATGAAACTCATACCACTTGAAAGGATGCAGCACAGAGTTTCAAATTATTACCACTAGATGCCTCTCCTTAGGCACAAACAGCCCTTAGCCTCAATCATTTGCAAGATGGTGAACTCACAAGGCCTAATGAGATATTCTCCATTTGCATTTATTTTTAAAATTTGTTTCTGGCTCAACTTGATAACTCATTAAACTATTTGTATCTTTTTGTGTAATTGTAACTTATTGCCATTGTGAAATATAATGCTTTGAAGTTGGGCCCATCATTTTGAAACTTCCTGTATATTGTGTAGTGCAGTGTTTCCCAACCTTTTTTGAGCCGCGGCACACTTTTAACAATAAAAAAATTCGGGGGCACACCACCAACCAAAATGACACAAAATGACACTCTAACACAGTAAATAACGGCTGGGGGATGGTGGCCTGCTGGGAGCAGCTGCTGGGAGTGCGAAGCCAAGGGAGGGCAGAGCCAGGCCCGCCATGCCCCCCCCTTTCCCCAGCTTCAGCTCTCCCAGCAGCTGCTCCAGCCTTGAGGAGCAGTGCCAAGCCAGCGGTGGCAGAGCCAGCAGCTGGCTGGAGCTGCTGGGAGTGCCAAAGCTGGGGGGGGGGGTGGAGCCAGGCCGCGCCATGCCCCGCCCTGCCCCGCCCTGCCCCGCCCTGCCCCCTCCCTCCAGCTTCAGCTTTCCCACAGAGGAGGACCATGAGCTGTGGACAGGCATCAATGGTTGGGGCTCCTCCTCCACGCGGCTTTAGCAAGTGAGGGGCGAGAATCATGTCGGATTGGAGGCTGGCTGGGGAAACGGCCGAAGGAGCGGCGCCCCGACCCCTTCTTTTTCTTCTCCACCGCCCGGCGCTTCCTCCTCCTCCCCCAAGCAGCAGGAGTTCGGCAGGAGGAGGGGGGAAAGGAAGGGTGGCAGACAGCTTTTCTCGCGGCACAGCAGGAGGTCCGTCACGGCACACTAGTGTGCCACGGCACACTGGTTGAGAAACACTGGTGTAGTGTATAGTCTTACCTAAAGCAAAACAATTTTTTCCACAAATATTCAAATTGTATTTTTCTTCTCCTCACACTATAAAATACAACAAAGAGCTGCTCCTCATGGCAGCTTTCCTTCTGTCTAATGAACTCAAAAGTGTTTTTAAAAATTAAGTCTCATGTAGAGATCCGAAGACCTGGAAATTTTTTTTTTGAAAAACTGGGGGAAATTAGTTTTTGTCATTCCCCCAATTTCTCCATTTTTCCCCTGCCCCCCTCCTAACTTTCCCTCCAATTTTTCTTTCTTTCCCCAAGCCTTTCCATCTCTAGTCTCATGTATCTTCTTTTGTTTATACAAGTGCAGAGTTGCAGCAGAAGCACTCTTTCCAAACTTTAATGAAACTGAAAGTAAAACATCAGCAGCCCATGCTAACCCAAGCAAAAGTGTACAGCAAACCCAGGAACCAGCACATTACATTGTTAACTGGATGTCAGTGGCCACCTCTCTTTCTGGGTCAATCAATTTAAATTGACCAGGGCTACCAACATTCAATTCTCCTTGTTCCTTCTATTTTTCTACTGCTTCTTTAGAAGAGAGTGATCCTGGCTCACAAAGGCCCTTTAAGAGGAAAATCTTCTCTACTTGTTTGCCTTTCTAGTAACAGGTATGCACTTACTAAACTCTGAAACAAGACTCGGGAGTTAAGGAAAGAAGCATTCAAAGCTGTATCGCAGGGGTGCCCACACTTTTTCATCATGCGAGCTACTATGTGAACAATCAAGTTGAAAAGATCACCTGTTGTGCATATGTGTGCGCACGCTCCTACTGCAGCCTTCCGTCCGCGCGGGGCTTCTTTCTTGCCTGCCCATGAACTCGCTGCCGCGCGCACCCGGGAAGGGCATCCTCCTTGCCTGCGCGTACGCTCACTCTTAATGTCTTCGTTGCCTTCCTCCTTCCTGCTGCGTGCTTTCGCGAAGCAGGAAGTCCCCATCCCGTCCTGTTTCTTGCATGCACAGCAGGCCCCTCCCACGCACGCAGCAGGAGGGTATTTATAGGCGCACCTGCCAGTGCTCCGGCCAGATATGCCCCCCCCCCCAGCAGCAACCAGTGGGCGGTCATGTCACTACACCGTGCGTGGCAAGACGAGCGCCAGGGCCCGCCCACTAAAGCCTCATTTTGGCAAAAGAATCCCTGCAAAGGCGGCGGCGGGAGCGCATGTGCGCGCGCATGGCAGGAGCGCGCCATCCGGCTGGTGAGCCCCAAAGATTTATTTATTTATTTATTTATTTGGGCTTATATGCCGCTAACTCCATACGGCTCGCAGCGGCTTACAAAGCCAAGAAACAACAATACAGAATAAAAAAGACAGACAAGACAATACACAACACAAGGAATGGGGAAGGGGGGCAGAGTCAGGGTTCGGGCAAACAAGGATGGTCTGGGGCCTAGGCTAGACCCATCAGACCATCAAAGGGTGGGAGGGTGGGGGGGCTCGAGGAGAGGCTCCCCCGCTGGCCAAGGGAGAAGAGCGTGAGCCAGCCTCCTCCGTCCCGTAGCCCGGCAGAAGATGACAGGCACAGTGCATCGGCATTGTTCAACGGCTTCTGGCGTAGCCGGTAGCTACGCTCGGCGCCTGAGCCCCAAAAGGTCTAGAGCGAAAAATCTCTAGCCTCATGCCTGGGTTTATACAAGGCAGAGTTGCAGCAGGGCTTCCTCCAAACTTCCTGAAACTGAAAGTAAACATCAGTGGAGGGTAAACCAAGCAAAAGTGTACAGGCACTGGAAGTCTTTGGGGGTTAAGGAAGAGGGTCTGATGGTCCCCGGCCTTCTGGGTCAATCAATTTAAATTGACGAGGGCTACTTCCACTTCAGGTGACTGCTCACTGTGCCAACCTCTAGGCTGGCTGTCCTCCGGGCCGATCTCCAAAGATCACCTGGAAGAGGGCCAAAGATCACCTAGGTGCTCCCGATCACCATAATGAGCACCCCTGCTGTATCGTGAAGTAGCTACTACTAAGGAAGCAAGCAGAAGTGGCTTGGCTATGGCTAACCTAAATTTAGGAGAGATGGTAAACACTACCATACATGTCCTAATAGAGTAGGATAAATGGGGAAATGTTTTTTTCCATGTTCATTTTGACAACTTAAAGATGTGCTTTCCCCCCCACACCTCGCTGTTCCAACAAGATAACACTCTTTATAGCCAGCCCTGGATAATAGTCTGACTGCATCTTTTTGGAGCAGCTGAAGTTTCTGAGCATTCTTCAAAGGCAGCCCCATGTAGAGTGCATTACAGTCATCCAAATGGGATGTAACTAAAACATGTACCACAATGGCCAGATCCATTTGGTGCACAAGTTTGGTGCACACATTTTTAATGTGTGATGGTACTCCTGGCCATGGCGGGCCTCCAGATTCAAATATGAGTCCAGGAATAGTCCCAAACTGCATCTTCAGGCTTTATCCATTGATTACCATAGCACTCAAGTATGACTGTTATATCTTGAATCTATTTATCTCAGTGAATAGCATGCATCCCTCAGATTTGTGATGATAATAAACAAGCTTCCCAAGACAGTTAATTGCATGGTATAACAATTCATTCAAGTCTACATTTACAATGAGTCTTGCATTCTTCAGCAATCATTTTCATGGAAATTAAGAAATACACCCGTTACAATTTGTGTGGAAAACACTGCAACACTGAATCAGCATATGACTTCACTATATGGAGCAATAATATGATAGTTCTCTGTCACTGTGTACCATAAACACTATGTTTCTGGAGCATATAGGTCCCAATTTTTTGATAACAGCTTCAAGTTAATAAACTAATTCAGAACTTAACTTGCTGAAATAGCCTTTTATTCCAGCAGCTGTGTGAAATGAATTCTACCTAACCCATGAGAGCACAAATTAATTTGATTAGAGAAACCTGGAAATCTATATCAGGCATTGACATCTATGTTTTATTAAACACACACACAGACATACACGCACACTACGTGAAAGCCTCTTATAGCATATAACAGCCTCTGATTACATTTCAGTGCCTTTTCAATTAAAAGACTTGATGTGAAAGTCTGTTCTCTTGTTTTTATGGCATGCACATTAAGCTTCATGGCAGTTTGCTTGTTATGATTCTGCAGAGCTCTGCATTAATGCTTCTTTTGTGAAATTCACAAGACATTCATTTGCCCTCAGACCAATTCAGATTTTTTTCCCTTCAGTGTGGCAGAGCCAGGATGATTGTCAAAAACTGTGTTCTTGTTTTGTTTGTTTTCAAGACCCAGTGTCAGTTCTGATGAGGACATCTAACTGCACCCTTGTCATCTTCTCTCATAAGTGCCTTCCTTTTATCCCAAGGCTTTCTTCCAAGCTTTGATCTCTTCTGAAAATACTCAGAATATTGTACTACTGTATGATAGGTTGCAGGAAAAAAAAATCTTGCAGAGAGGAGTTAGATATTGCTTCTAACTAAATTATTTCGTCTATGATTGATGTTGCCATCATTCCATAGTTTGCCATTTGGGTTCTTTCATTGAAATTTTGCACGATTAATAGTAAGGTGCTTTCTGCTTTTTAAAACGCAACCTTAATAGAAGCTTTAAACATATTACCAAATGTCTAACGTGTTAAAACTCTCTAGATCAAGAGATTTTGAACTTAATGGGCAGTCTCATCATAATTTGATCACCGAGAAGTTTTTGGTTGCTCCACTAATCTCACTCAGACATATTGCCTGAATCTCTACATATTATTTAAAAGATATTTATGGGAATAATCCTAATTATGGGGGGATTCATGGATGATAACTGATAAGTGGTAACTGATTACATATTATACGTGCATCAGAAGTAATCAGAAGCAATTTCCCTTTAAGTGACAGTTGCTAGGAAGCATGAGGAAGGTAATGGTATTGTGTTCACATCCTGGTTGTGGGCTTCACATGAGCAAATGCTGAACTAGACAGTCATTTGTTCTAATCCAACAGCTCTACTTATGCTCTACAAAGCACTATCTTAGAAGTTTAGCACAGATGATTAAGTAGTATCATATATGACTTTTGTAGTGATTTCTTCTCAAATTAGGACTGGACTGGGGAGGGGAGCATTGTTTAAATCAGAGCTCCTTCTCACACAGCAGAGCTCCTCACACAGTATTGCTTTGATTAAGGGTACATCCATGTACCCTTAATCAAAGATACATCTATGTCAAAATAAATGTTTGACACTATTTGAACTGCCATAGCTCAATGCTATGTAATCATGGAAGAATTGTGGTTGATAAATATATGTATAAAGTGAAATATAATTGTATGTAGGTATCTATTTATCTATGTATTTTCCAAGATGGCTTTGACATCCAGAGAACCCTGTGACTTCTGCCAATATTTGTTCTGGACAAAAATTGGCACACAGACCCAGCATGAACAACAGAAAATACTAGCAAGGCTTGGGGAAGAATTCACCCTGTGAACTCCATTGTCAACAGATCTGGACCAAATGTTGTAGACGTGAAACCATTGGGAGAGATAATCCTTGAGCATGGGGCATGATGTTGTCAGTATGCTGATGACATCCAAATATATTTCTCCATGCCTTCAAAACAGTCCTAGCTAAGAATAGCATGTCTGCTCTGAATTAATGTCTGGAGACAGTAATGGATTGGATGAGGAAAAACAAATTAAAATTGAATCCAGACAAAACAGAGGTGCTTGCCACCAGGGGTCCTAATCTGGGGATGTCAACCAGTCTTGGATGGGGTTATATTCCCCCGAAAGACTGTATTTACAGCTTGGGTGTACTCCTGGATCTGTCTCTCCAAATGTCAGTCCAGGTAGATGCTATGGTTAGGAGCTCTTACTATCAGCTTCAGCTGATACGTCAGCTGCACTCCTTTCTAGATTTGGAGGGCCTAATGATGGTAGGGGATTGACTAGATAACCTTGGAGGCTGGGCCCTTTATGGTTCTCTGTACCTGTGTTTTTAATTGATGTACCTGTGTTTTTTAATGATGGTCGCTAATGGTGGAGGGCGACTCACAAGAAATAAAGTTATTATTATTATTATTATTTATTATTAGTGCACATGCTGGTAACCTCAAAGTTGGGGTTCTGCAATGCACTGTACATTGGGGTGCTGCTGTACCAAGTCCAAAATGTTGGTTTTGACCTTTAAAACACTACATGGTTTTGGTCCTAGTTATCTACAGGATTGCCTTCTTCCATACACTCCGCCTCAAACACTTAGGTCTTCTGGGGGGCGGTTACTCCAACCAGCCAGAACGCGACTGGCAACTATCACCTAGAGGACCTTTTAATCGGCTGTCCCAAGACTATGGAATGACCTGCCGGAAGAGTTCCAACAGTTAAATGAGCTTTGGGAATTTAAAAACCATCTAAAGACTTATCTTTTCCAGCTGGCCTATCCAGCCAGTTAAAATTACAAATTTTAAACTTGCATCTTATGCTTAATATTTGTTTTGTGCATTTTATTCTGTATTTTGTAGAAATAGGGTTTAATATGTGCATTTTATAGAATGTTTTTAGATAATTATGTGTTTTAGCAATGTTGTAACCCACCTCAAGCCACGAGGAAATGCGGGTAAGAAATAAAATAATATGACACCCTGTAACAAAATTTGAAAAAAAAAAATATTGGTTTGAAATTTGTATTTCTTGTTTAATTGTGCTGTACAAACTTTCAGTAGTTGTAATACTCCAGAAAAAATATTTTTATGGCTGCCACAAAATATGTTGAATTGATTGAGACTCTGAGATATTCATTGAAAAACTATAGCAAACTGTGCTGCAGGATGTCCCACAAAAATAAAGCGTTTGCAATTTAATAAACCATTTCCATGTTTTTATGATAGAACTAATTAGGAAATGATATTCATAACCCAGGAACAAAAATCGTGTTACACATTGTTGCTGTTGCTGCTGTTGCTATTATGACCAACATAAAATATTGGAGAGATTTGGGATGAATTGACCCTGAACACTAGGAATTTTCATCCACCTATATCCAGAGACCACTGTGAATTCTACCATTGATGGATGTGGACCAAACATGGCAAACATACACACCATGAGTAACTTGGCATGCTGGTGGGTTGGGGTGGGGATGGATCATGGATGATGGGATTTGAAGTTCACTTACATCCAGAGAACACTAGGAACTCCACCGACAATGGATTTGGACCAATCTTGGCATACATACTAGGCATGAGAAAAAAGTTATGAAAATGAAATGATTCGTAAGAAATTCGTAAGAAATGCTACTTTTGAGTATTTCTGCACCTGGAATGCCAACCAGGAAGTGGACTTTCTTTATAGAACTTCGGGGGCCAGGATTTTCTTAAGTGTCGTTATTAGGTCGTAAGGGGGGGGCACCCTCCTTCTCTCTCACCACCCTCCCGCCTCCCTTGCCAATAAGTATTATGGCAAGGCAAGCCCTAAACTCGCTCCTTCTTTCGGCTGGAAGCCTGGAAAAAATGTAAACAGAGAGGTTTACTCAGACGTAAATCTGCAAAGGAGGGCACTTTGGATGAAGTGCCCTCCTTTGTGGATTTACTTCTGAGTAAACCTCTCTGTTTACATTTTTTCCAGGCTTCCCTGCCTCTCCTGCCTGCCAGGATCTAAAGCATCAAAGAGTATTGGGGTGAGAAACCAACCTAATGTATAATAGAATGAATGCTACTGTAAGTGCCTAATATTATAAGTAATCCAACTGGTCATACCTACATTCCATGCACATGCAATAATACAGCAGTAATAACAATAACAAGAGGTAAAATTCAAACCGAAGTATTCTGACTGGTCCCTGCCTCATGCGGTGCAAACGGGCTCTTCTCTTATTAGCCGGGAAAAGCCAGCGTTTTCTGCTTGGGTGCACACACATACATATTCTTGGGGGATTTGCTGCAGAATCCCGGGCTCATAGAGAAGATTCTGCAGCAAATCCCCCAAAGAATATGTATGTGTGTGCACCCAAGCAGAAAACGCTGGCTTTTCCCGGCTAATAAGAGAAGAGCCCGTTTGCACCGCATGAGGCAGGGACCAGTCAGAATACTTCGGTTTGAATTTTACCTCTTCTTATACCCATTGTTATTACTGCTGTATTATTGCATGTGCATGGAATGTAGGTATATGACCAGCCTGGGCAAACTTGGGCCCTCGCTCCCTCGGGATCGGGGTGAGAGAGAGGCAGCGAGGAGCGAGGGGGGGCTCCTCCTCCTTTTCTTTTGCTGCTTCCAAGAATAGAATACCCCCTCCCTCCCTCCTTCCCTCCCTCCTTCCTATTTGGAGAGTCCCATCTAGAATTCAGTGTGATTTATTCAAGTTTTGGCCTACAACTCCCAGAAATCCCAGCCAATTTACCAGCTGTTAGGATTTCTGGGAGTTGTAGGCCAAAACCATCTGAATGCGCATGCGCTGGCATACGAACTACTAACGAATTTCGTTAGTAATTACGTTACATTTTAGAAATTTTAGGAAAATTTTTTGTAAGTCTTTCTATTACTAATTTTAAAAAATCCCCCCCCCCCCCTTAGATTTTCGATTTGCTATTTTTGGGTTCTAAACCATGCCTAATACATACCCACAATGACTGTTCTGTTCCTTGAGCTAACACTCCTCAGTGTCCTATTCTTGGCAAGAACGGTGTAACAGTAACAAAAACAGAAATTAATTGTATTGAAGATCAGCACCCTAATTCCTCCCAGAGACTGACCAACAAATGATTACTTGATGGAACAGATGGAAGCTTAGAACTTAACCGGGTTTCAAAAAATCTGTTTTTTGATTTGGCAACTGAAAGATCGTGGAAAATCTGGCCTATTGGTGGCAATGGGGAACTTACAAGGCTCCCCTTTCCATCATTGTTAGGGCATCAGTCTTAAGAAATCACCGTTTCTGGGATTGTTTCTCCTTATGTCCTTCAATAAGACCTAGATTAAGGGCATCAAACTTAAGAAACTACCCTTTCTGGGAACCTTTCTTCTTATATCCTTCAAAAAGACGTGGATCAAAGGCATCAAACTTAAGAACTAATACCTCCTCATTTTATGGCAGCTTTAGAAATGGCAAGATACTTCTACCCCATATTTGCCTTCAGTGATATCAAAATTAATTGTACTCAGTAGATGCATCCAAAATTGCTATATTCACTTCTAACAAACCGATTATTACATGGGAAAGACTAAACATTAATTTATATTAAAGATTTATTTTATATGCAAGCTATTTAATATGTCAGGTTGTATCCCGAAAGACAAGTTCTAAAATATTTTGTACTAGGGATATTAATAGTCTTAGTACTATGAAGGCTAGTGCTTACAGCTATTACAGTTGGCTAGAGTAGTTATTTTAGAAGCTACAATTTTACTGATACATCCCATCAGCCATAATAGGACCCAGACTGAAACCTGAGCAATCCAAGAAACCTGATATTTTCCTATGATGATTCTATATACAATTTACATAGAGATGTTTTAATTTTTTTATCTCATTTCATCTCCTGCTGCGTCTCCCTTTCCTCATCTTTTCCTCCTTCTATGGAAATTGTTTACCAGTAATTTCTCCTGCCCATCTCTCTCTAAGCGAACAGAAACTGTTTGCTGGTTGAGGAGGGTTTAGAAAAATGCAGCTCCTCTGTTCAATCAAGAGCTATCACAGCTGTATGTGGTAGCACCCAAGGAGGCTTTTAACTTCAGTGTTTTATTGGAAACACTAAAATCAGCACAATAAAAATCCTCCCAATGTGATAAGTTTAATAAAAATAAACCTAAAAAGATGGCATGGAGAAGACCTGCATTGATATCTAAGTCAGGGAAGATGTAAGCATTTTTAACTTGGCTCCCCCCCCACACACACACACACACACACACACACAATTTTTCCTGTCAGAAGACATGGAATTTGTTACGTATCACCTAACAATGGTATTTTTAAGTGAAGATAATAACAGATCTGGAGCATTATCCAGACAAAGGTATCTACTGAAAGTAAATCACTAATGGTAGAAAAGATAAAAGAAAGAGAAAAAATGATCATATGCTGCTAACCACAAAGGGATAGGAAGGCAGAGAGAAATGTTGAGATAGAGTTAATGTACAAGCGTTTCCTTCCAATAGTATTGACTTCTTGTCTTGAACAAGGCCACTGGTCACACTTTGCTCAAGATGTGCTCGAACACAGTCATATCACTTATAAAATCCTGAGTGGGCATTGTGGGTGAAAACTGGTTCCTAGCTCTTCTTTTACAGGTGGAAGAAACTAAAATATTTCTGTCAGGTTCAGTTTCAGCAATCGTGAAACTGAATGACAGAATATCTGGGTTTCTTTCACTAAGTCAATGTAATGCAATTGACTTTAATGAGATGATAGTATCTTAGACAGAAATGCTGTACTATAACCTATTTGTTTGTGGATTTCCTCAATGAACAACGGTAGATTCCATTTGCAACCTTATTTGATTTTAAATATATATCACCATGTAAATACATGCACACAAACACACACACACACACACAATCAATTTAGATACCTATCAGACTTTTGGAAAGCAAACAGATTGTAGGGAATTAATTTATTGCCTCAATTCAGCCATAAGAGTTCTTCTATTCCTTATATATACCAGCTCTGATGTCTTTAACGCTGTTAAGGTTGTCAGAACTTTTGTGCCAGCTGGACTAGAGGCATTGCTGAAACATCCTAAACCTGTCAATGGGTCCTTGGAGCCTCATGAATTGTTCAGGTTTCTGAAGGTGAGTTTATAGAGGGCTCTCTGCACTCCCCAGAAGTGCCAGCACAGCAGTGAAAGTTGCAGAAAGACTTTCAGATTTATAACTCCTGTTCAGTGCATGTAACTTATCAAAGTTAAGCTGACCTATGCTCCATTATTTCATATTGCCGTCTTGTGTGTCAAGAATATGAACTTTAGAAACACAGAAGAGTCACTCATCTGAAGACCTCCTTATTTCAGGCTAGAAAGGCTTTTTTAAAAAAATCAGGTCAACAGTAAGGAAGTTCTAAAATGTTTAAGAATCTGAGCTGGAGGAGAAAACACGAGATGGAGAAGGGACCATGAGACTGAAGTGCATCTATGGAACTGGGATATGCACAGCTAGTTCATCTTGCTGAATGCCACATATCTCTTGCTGCTGAGGTCTTTCCAATTGATACTTTGACCAAAGTTTACTTCTGGGTTTCTTTGAATTTAGAATTATTATTCTTTGAAGACAAAGTTTTGGCACCAAAGTCACTATATTTCATTATTATTAACATCTCATTTTTATCTCTTGATAGAAAGAATTTCATTTTATTCTATAACTTTTCCTTTGAAGGAAGGAGTGAGGAATCAGATGTTGATTCCAGTTCCCACCAGTCACTGAGGAAAGACAGGATGTGTAGTTTAACAAGAGCAAGGTAGAAGAAGGCAACTAGGAGTGTAGCAATGTTTTGGAGTACACCTCCCTCATAATCCCCAAACCATGAGAAAATTGTTGTACAAAGCACCAGACAAGAAGCTCCAATCTCAAGAGTCAACATGTTTTTGATCAAGATAGCCATGTACCCTATTTTCCAAACCATATATTTTATATAAAGGCAAAATCTATTTTAAAGTTAAAACTGATTTATACCTACACTTGCCTCAAAAATTGCCACCAGGATGCAGTCCTTCCCAACACAAACACACACGTATATAAGTTGCATTGTATCTTTCTATACATTTACATTTATATTTTACATTTAAAATTTTCATTTGAGAATTCTTATGTAGCTCAAATTCCTAACATACCTACAGTAAGTGGAAATAAGTCACATTAACTTCAAGACAGTTAATACATGAATAATATGTTTAGGGTTGTTGCTATGTACTATGATCTTTATTATTATTATTTGTGGTATTTGTACCCCGTAGCTTCTCACCCCCGCAGGGGGACTCAGCACGGCTTACATTTGCAGCACTACAGGCCGCAACACCACATTACAATTTAAAATACACCATGCAATCAACGTCATTAAAAAGCATTAAAAACATTTAAAAACATTACATTAAAAATCACTACAAACAACCATAATTAATTAAAGCCATCAAGCGGAACACATTGTCAGTCCAGTCAAGTCAAAATGTCAATCCAGTCAAATCCAAAGGTACAATTTACATCTGCTGCCCAAAGGCCTGGTCCCAAAACCACGACTTTAGCTTTTTTCTAAAAGCGAGGAGAGATGGAGTCGATCTTATTTCATTTGGGAGTGTGTTCCATAGGCGAGGGGCCACCGCCGAGAAGGCGCTGTCTCTCGTCCCCACCAGCCGCATTTGCGATGCTGGCGGAAGGGAGAGCAGGGCCTCTCCAGATGATCTTAGACTGCGAGATGGGACATAGAGGCAGATGCGTTCGGACAAGTAAGCTGGGCCAGAACCGTATAGGTCAATACCTATATAGGTATTGACCAGAACCGTATAGGTCAATACCAGCACTTTGAATTGGGCTCGGAGATGGACAGGCAACCAGTGGAGCTGACACAGCAGGGGGGTGGTATGCTCCCTGTATGTCGCCCCAGTTAGCATTCTGGCTGCCGCCTGTTGGACCAACTGAAGTTTCCGAACCATTTTCAAAGGCAGCCTCACGTAGAGTGCGTTGCAGTAGTCTATTCGGGATGTAACCAGAGCATGGACCACCGTGGCCAAGTCAGACTTCCCAAGGTACATATGATTACTCCGACACAGGTTCACTGGATTCAATGGAAATTTCTCAAAAAATGAGCAAAATGGAGCAAAATCCTATGAATATCTACTAAAAATGTTAATCTCACTGATCCATTGGACCCAATCCTAGGTGAGTTTAGAAATAAACAATTAAACTTAGCCAGTATTTATTACAGTAAGCCTAAACATGTTTATTCCAAGACAAGGCTCTGACAATTTAAAAAGCAATTATGTTCAGTATTTCAAGCTAATTTATCACAAATTATTTTTTATTTATTTACTCCATTTATATACCGCTTTTCTCAGCCCTCGGGTGACTCAAAAACCAACAGGACAGATTTACAGATGATGATTTAAGCATAATATGTTAATACTTTGGGGATTTTGATACCAAATATCTTTTAAAATTATACTATACTAGCTGACCCGTGCACGCGTTGCTGTGCCTCCCCGGCGCTCGCTCTCGGGCCTCATGGCGGCGATTGCGGCGTTGCGGACAGCGTCCCTGTCGGGGAACCGCCTGCTGGACGACCGATCGGAGCGGCGGACAGGGATGCGGAAGGAGGAGGCGAAGGAGGAGGGCCTAAGGAGGAGGAAGGTAGGCGCCTCCTCCTCCTTAGGCCCTCTTCCTTCGCCCCCTCCCTCCCCGGCACCGCCATTCCCGATCGGATCAGCGGACGGGGAGGCGGAAGGAGGAGGAAGGTAGGCGCCTCCTCCTCCTTAGGCCCTCTTCCTTCACCCCCTCCCTCCCCGGCACCGCCATTCCCGATCGGATCAGCGGACGGGGAGGCGGAAGGAGGAAGCGAAGGAGGGCCTAAGGAGGGGAAAGGGAGGTGCCTCCTCCTCCTAGGGCCCTCTTCTTCCGCCCCTCCCTCCCCGGCACCGCTGTTCCCGATCGGAGCGGCGGACGGGGATGGGGAAGGAGAAGGCGAAGGAGGAAGGCCTAAGGAGGAGGAAGGGAGGTGCCTCCTCCTTAGCCCCTCCCCCTTCGCCCCCTCCCTCCCTCCCTGGCACTGCCATTCCCGATCGGAGCAGCGGACAGGGAGGGGGAAGGCGAAGGAGGAAGGCCTAAGGAGGAGGAAGGGAGGTGCCTCTTCCTCCTTAGGCCCACCTTCTTCGTCCCCTCCCTCCCCGGCACTGCCGTTCCCGATCGGAGCAGCGGACGGGGAGGCGGAAGGAGGAGGCGAAGGAGGAGGGCCTAAGGAGGAGGAAGGGAGGCGCCTCCTCCTCCTTAGGCCCTCCACCTTCACCTCCTCCCTCCCAGCACCGCCGTTCCTGAATCAGAGCAGATAGGGAGGCGGAAGGAGGAGGAAGGGTGGCGCCTCCTCCTCCTTAGGCCCTCCTCCTTCGCCCCCTCCCTCCCCGGCACCGCCGTTCCCAATCGGAGCGGTGGACGGGGATGCGGAAGGAGGAGGCGAAGGAGGGCCTAAGGAGGAGGAAGGGAGGTGCCTCCTCCTCCTTAGGCCCTCCTCCTTCGCCCCCTCCCCGGCACCGCCGTTCCTGATCGGAGCGGCGGACGGGGAGGCAGAAGAAGGAGGCAAAGGAGAAGGGCCTAAGGAGGAGGAAGGGAGGCGCCTCCTCCTTCTCCTTAAGCCCCCTCCCTCCTTCACCCCTGTTCCCGGCACTGCCGTTCCCGGGGATGGGGAAGCAGTGGACGAAGGAGGAAGGCCTAAGGAGGAGGAAGGGAGGTGCCTCCTCCTCCTTAGGCCCTCCTTCTTCGTCCCCTCCCTCCCTGGCACCGCCGTTCCCAATCGGAGCAGCGGACGGGGAGGCGGAAGAAGGAGGAAGGGAGGTGCCTCCTCCTTAGCCCCTCCCCCTTCGCCCCCTCCCTCCCCGGCACCGCCGTTCCCGATCGGAGCGGCGGACGGGGATGCGGAAGGAGGAGGCGAAGGAGGAGGGCCTAAGGAGGGGGAAGGGAGGTGCCTCCTCGTCTTTAGGCCCTCCTCCTTTGCCCCCTCCCTCCCCGGCGCCGTCGTTTCCGATCGCGGAGGAAGAGGGCCTGTGGAGAAGGCGAGGGTGAGTGTTGGCTGCCATGCGCGAACGTTCCAAACGCGCGCTGGCAGCGAAGAGGCAGGGATGGAAGATTCCGTTGCCCGTTTTTGGGGGCTTGTGTTTGGGGGTGTTGTGAAATACCTAGGGCTGGGTTTTTGGGCCCTATAGGTACCTCGTGGTATGGTTGATTGTGTTGCCGAGTTTCGTGCTTCTTAGGCTTATAGTTTCGTTGTCTATTTGCCTCATTGCACGACTGTTCAAAAAAAATAATATAAGATTTGTATTGGTCATGACTTTACAAACTACTTTTATATGTGGTTAATACCGTCCATGCAACACATGATTCACATACAGTATTGCGTATGGCTATTCATGTTCCATTTTTGGATTTTCACATCAACAGCTTTGCCGATCAATATAGCTAATGTGAAAATAAAGCTAAACAAATGTTTCTTCTTCTCCATCTCTTTCTCCATCTTGGCTAAAGTGAACAAAATTTGACATGCCATCTGAATGGACAACAAGGAGGTCTCTTGTGTGT
The DNA here is from genome assembly GCA_030556195.1 of Anolis apletophallus. Lineage (NCBI taxonomy): Eukaryota > Metazoa > Chordata > Lepidosauria > Squamata > Anolidae > Anolis > Anolis apletophallus. The sequence goes on from JARBWK010000010.1 coordinate 53,344,812, forward strand.
TATGTTGTATCTCCTAGACTGTGAATGGATTGACTCACATTGTAAACTTCAGGTCCAGGCTTCTGTAATCAGTTATCTGTTTCTATGGAATCAAAGGCAAGAGAAGGTGATGATGTATACTGAAGATCATACTATAAAACAGGAACAATATCTCACCAGAGAAATTTCTCCCACTGATAAAGTTAGTTTGGGTATTGTGTAGATCAGGGGTCCTCAAACTAATGGCCTCACTCAGGGTCAACCTAAGTCTGAAACGACTTGAAAGCACACAACAACAACAACAACAACTATCCTATCTCATCAGCCAAAAGCAGGTCCACACTTCCCATTGAAATACTAATACATTTATATTTGATAAAATTGTTCTTCATTTAAATTATTGTATTGTTTTAAAGTGTTTTTGCACTACAAATAAGTTATGTGTAGTGTGCATAGGAATTCATTCATTTTTTAAAATTATAATCTGGCCCTCCAACAGTTTGAGGGACTGTGACCTGGCCCTCTGTTTAAAAAGTTTGAGGACCCCTGATGTAGATCAACTGGCAAATCACCTTTTTGCGGTCTATTTGTCAGGTATATGTTAGCCATATTTTTACATAGTTACATATATTGAAGAAATAATCTATATTTATTTATTTATTATTTATTTATTATTTCAATTTGTATACCACCCTTTCCATGCAAGCTCAGTGTGGTTTACAGCATATCAGCATACAATCATTAAAATACACCAAAACAATAAAACACCAGACCACTAAAACAGAATATGGCACTAACATGTCAGTATTGCTCTGCCCACAGATAATAATATAATTTTAGTACTCTGTAGTATGCAGTCTGGACATTTTACATTTCATCAATAAAATTAGATCCTCAACAAATAGATTGTGATCAAAGAAGAAACAAATGGCCTAGTGACCTGAATAATTTCAAAGGCATCTTAGCCTTTCAACAGTATTCACATACATTCATTCAATGTGTGTGTGTGCGCGCGCGCACACGCGCGCACACACACACGGAAAAGGACAAATGCTTACTTTGTTTTTTAACCACAGATGAAGCCACAGACTCACGACACATGTTTGCTCAGGTAATCACATGCTGAAATTTCCCTGAATTATGCCACATATACCCTGAGAGGAAAAGCAAATATAAAAAGGAAACTCTTCCTAGATTATGTTGCTTTCTAACTAATGAAAACCTCTTGCTCTAACAGAAGTGAAAAAGAGGGGGGGAAACATCAATGTAACTCTTTCCCATTGATTCCTTAGGGATCTAAATATTGAAGAAGAACACATACAAACATTCACTTGCATTTTCTAAGCAGCTGTGTAAAGACTTGTCACTGCATAAAGCTAAAAAAGATACAGCGAAGCTGTTGTGTGTTATAATTTTGACAGAGGTTGGTTTTGTTCCATTGAATTTTGTGGTATTGTTGTACTCCATAATGAGATACTTCGTGTTTATTGGAAAATATACTCAGGCGGCAATTATACAGGGAGAAATATAGAGAAGAGTTCCAACATGATGACCATCTACAGGTTCATAGCTATTTAGAACAAGTGCAAATGGCAGAAGTGAAAGGAGAACCCTTTATTTCCTATTTCCCCATTTGATGGGAATATTCTTTCCTCTTTATTTGGTTGGATAGTGTATGTCTAATTTTATGTAACTCAGCAGTCAGGATCTGAGAAGGTTGTGGATCCTGTAAAGTGAGATATTTGATACCTCCATCCAACCTGATGTATACATCTTCCCAACACGGGGGCTGGAGTTCTGACTTGTACCAGGTAGAAAAAGCAAAGAGAGAAATTCCCACAGTGGCCGGGAGTTCAAAACTCTGTTGGGTGTCATCAAAGGGACAGATGTCTAGATATCGTTTAACAATGACCAGACTGTATTATCAAAGTCATGCATTCCTAACTAAGACATGCCATTTTATGCTATAATCCCATGCAAATTTTAATGGAAGCTAGTTTCTTTGAATTCAGGAACTTATTTCTGAGTACATTTGAAGAAGTTTGCACTGCAAATAACATCTCATAGTGAGTTGGGAGCAGGCTATTGATAACACAGTAAACAAGGACATCAATATCAAGAGCACACATGATTTTAAAATATGAAAGGGAAGGATGCAATACAGCAATTTTTTCATATGCCTGCATTATTTTCATACTTCTGCATATTCCAGTTCTAGCACTGATCCAAAGGCTTGTTCAGAAACATTTCAAACACATTTGGGTGGTGCTGAGAATGGAGTAAAGGCGAAAACAGAATATATTTAGAGGCCATGAAGAAGCTATGGATGAAACAAGTCTTATTAGAATAAACTCTAGTGGGAACCTTTTCCCTTTGCTTTAAAATGTATAGTAAGGCATGGGTTCAATAACTACAAAGGCTATTTGGTTTTGTCACATAACACTATCAAAGTGCAATTATGGCACGATATGGTAGTATTTGGTTGGTGATCACTGTGTGATACCATGTCCTATGCATTGTTGCATTGTGTCCAACTCATTCTTGAAAACTTACAAATGGTTCTAATATCACTGCAGTTTCAGCACTGTTTGTAGTGTGATAGTTTCCTTTCAGAGCAGTCCCAGAATTGCTACATTCACACGTAGAGTGGTCATGATCCTCTTCTTGTTCAAAGCAAGCAAAATGGTGGGAGGTTGCTCCAAAGTCATGGAATAGACCAGAAAAGGCATTGGGGGATCTATATTTACTTTGTCTCAAGATTCTTCAGTTGTGCGTAGACTTTAGTGTAGTGCAGCAATTGCTGAATAGATACCTAGCTGTCAGTCACATCTATAGAAGGGGCCTGCTCATAGTCAAACGTAATCACAGTAATAAGGCAATAATAAAGTGATCAGGACAGAACCAGAAGGAAGCGATACAAGGACATAGACTCCATTCCCTCTAAAGCAAGTAATTGGTATTATCAAGCTTAAATTGCGCATGCATAATAATTTTGGGATGCATCACTATTAATCAGAGACCACATATTTTAAATCTAGATTTTGAATTCTTTTATTGCATCAATATAAATATAGCATTTAGATCAGTGGTCCTCAACCTGTGGGTACCCAGATATTTTGGCTTTCAATTCCCAGAAATCCTAACAGCTGGTAAACTGGATGGGATTTCTGGGAGTTGTAAGCCAAAACACCTGGGGACTCACAGGTTGAGAACCACTGATCTAGATGGAGGGAAGTAATTCATCCTCTCTATTCTGCTTTGGTCTGACTTCCCTTTGAATACTCTCTCCATTTTGAACACCACAATTGAAGAAGAATATTGACAAGCTGAAGTTAGAACGTGCCTAGAGAAGGAGGACTAAAATAATGGAAAGTCTGGAAGCCAAGTCTTATGATGAATGACTAAGGAAACCGGGTACATTTAGCTTCGAGAAGAGAAGGTTGAGAGAGAACATGATAGCCATATTTAAACATTTGAAAGGATGTCATACAGAGGAGGAAGTAAGCTTGTTTTCATGAAGCAACAGATTCAAACTACATGCAGTCCCCAAGTTACAGACAAGATAAGTTTTGTAGGCTTGTTCTTAAGTTGAATTTGTATATTAATTGGAACAGGAACATTTTAAAAATGTAACTCCAGCTAGATAGATAGATAGATAGATAGATAAGCTTTGGGTAGCATAGGGAAGGGTTGACATCCCTGTAGTGTTTGTTTTGCTGTCTGTGCCCCTACTCAGAAGATTTCGCCTCACTTTCTGTCCCTGTGACAAGTGTATTTTGAATTTTTGGGGGGATGTTGTGGAAACCAGGATTGGTGATAAAGCTTCAGTGGAAACAGCACTTCCCCATGATTACTCTTCCAGGAGTGAATTTCTCTTCTGAGAGGTAGATTTTCTCATTTCCTCTTGTCTCATCCCCATTCTTAACTATTAAGTCGAATGTTTGAACACAGGGACTGTCTGTACTGGAAACACATTCCATCTAAACATTAGGGAAACCTTCCTGATGGTAAGAGCTGTTCAACAATGGAATATACTTCCTGGGAGTGTGGTGGTATTCTTCTCTGGAGGTATTTAAACAGAGGCTGGATAGCCATCTGTCAGGAATGCTTTGTGATGATACTTGTGGTCTCTCCCAACTCTGTGATTCTATTATTTTATGTATATACAGTAATTCTTTCTAAGAACCATTAATATTCAATTGGTTCAAGAATAAGAATTTCCTGTCAGCACTTTAGATCATTGTGATGACAATGCAACTGTGAAGCAAAAGCTCAATGAAAATAAATTAATGACTTCTCTGAACTTACTGAAGATTTTTGGGGTGGAATTCTCATATTAATAAACCTACCAATTGTCACTATCTTGACATCAACAAAATTTAATTTTGTCCATTCTGAAAAGCACAGTATGTATATTATACACTGGAGAAGCTTATTCTAAAGCAAGGCTACTTAGCAGAAAAAGAATTTAAATATTTAAATTGTATGTTTAACTGTTTTCCATTCAACTTTTAATTATTTTAGTCATTGACCTTGTTTTGTATTTTAATATTTTTAAATTTAATATTACTATGAGCCACTTTGAATCCCCTTCTTTGGGAGAAAGATGAATGAATAGATCCAGTGGGAAAAAATATTATCAAGCAGAATAGATAAGGTTGACTTGTGAAGAGGTGGTATGAAAGAAAAAAACGGAAAACAAAAATGAAATAAGAGAAGCAAGCTAAAGGGAATTTCAGAAAATTCATCCAGACAAGTAAGACAGGTAAACAAAGAAAATAGATAGAAAGGAGGGAAGGGGCATGTCATAATAGCAGACCAGATGTTATACCTGACCAAGGATCCACACTTGATCCCTGATATTATCAGCCAGTCTACTCTTAAGGCTTTTGTCAAACCACAAGGAGCTGATGGCTAGTCAGTGAATAGAGTCTAGTTTACATTGTAGGCCAGAGCTTTCCAAACTGTGTTTTTTAGCACCCCAATGTATTGGCTGCAGTGCCTAGGTGTGTTGCCTGAAAAATCTTGGGAGACAAAGTTGGGGAAGGTTGTCTTCTCCAGGTCTCCTCCACCATCGCTGAGAATAAAGGCTGTCTGGTGAGACAGGAGCCATCCTGCCAGGTGGGAGGAGTTAGCCTAGTTTCTGTTTTTTAAATCAGTCAGCTAACTGTCCTTGTGAGAAGCAGATCAAGCAGACTACTTTCAAATAAGGAATAAATCAGAAAATAAATAAAGGAGAAAGAAAGGAGCACTGGTAAGTTCCTGGGGTAAATTTGTTGTTTAGATTCTAGTATTGCTTTAGGTCTTTGTTAGCAGCTGCAAAAAGCAGTTGTTTATCCCTTCCAAGTTGCCTTAAGCACATTCCTTGAAGGGGTGGGGCTTGCTACAGCAGCTCCCAGCTGACTCACATCCTGCCAGGTGGGAGGAGTTAGCCTAGTTTCTGTTTTTTAAATCAGTCAGCTAACTGTCCTTGTGAGAAGCAGACTACTTTCAAATAAGGAATAAAACAGAAAATAAATAAAGGAGAAAGAAAAGAGCGCTGGTAAGTTCCTGGGGGTAAATTTGTTGTTTAGATTCTAGTATTGCTTTAGGTCTTTGTTAGCGGCCCGCGCCGATAGGCGTGCGATAGAGCATAAACTTGTAACAAGTCAAAAAAGAAATATCCAAAGACTTGTAAAAAATTGAATTAAGTAAATTAAGACCACAACAAAACAGTTCATCTACAAAAAAACATATTAATAAGAAATGGAGGTAGTCAGCCAGCAGTGGGAGGGGGGTTTCCCAGTGTTTTGCATCGAGTGTCACATGTATGACTATCTGCCTGCCGGGCAGAAGTCTTGGGTGTGCGTTCGCTGCAGTGAGCTCCTGGCTCTCAGGGAACGTGTTTCTTCCCTTGAAGCCAAGGTAGCAGACCTGGAGAAGCACAGAGAGGAAGTGAGGCTGGAGGATAAGATCTCCAGAGATGCAATAGGAGCATCCCACTCCGTGATGAGCAGCCCTCCAGCTGCCTTGGAAAATGGGGGTCTTGGGCAGGGAGAACATCAGTCTGAGGAAGAGGGACCGGCTCCCTCAGTTGGGACCCCTTCCTCAGAGGCTGTGCCCATATCTTCGTGCACCGAAGATACTTCTCGACGGGTGGTAGGAGGTGGGCTCCTTGTAGTAGGTGATTCGATTGTCCGGAACATAGAAAGCTGGGTCTGTGATGGACGTGATGACCGCATGGTAAATTGCCTGCTGGGTGCAAAGGTCGCGGACATTACGAGGCATCTAGATAGGCTGGTAGATAGTGCTGGGGTGGAGCCAGTGGTCGTGGTACACGTTGGTACCAATGACATTGGGAAGGCTAAGCGGATGGTCCTGGAAGCCAAATTTAGGTTGCTAGGTAGAAGATTAAGGTCCAGGACCTCAAAGGTAGCATTCTCGGAAATGCTACCTGTTCCACGCGCAGGACAGCCAGACAGGCAGAGCTCAGGAGCTTCAATGCGTGGATGAGGCAGTGGTGTCGAGAGGAAGGTTTTAGATTTGTTAGGAACTGGGGAACATTTTCAGGAAAGTCAGACCTGTACAAAAGGGACGGGTTACACTTGAACGAAAATGGAACCAGACTGCTGGCGACTAATATTAAAAAGATTTCAGAGCAGCTTTTAAACTGATTCCTAGGGGAAAGTCGACAGGAGCTGGGCAGCTTCCGGTTCGAGAGGGTGAAATGCCAAGTATGGAGGACGAAATCCATACACAAATGGCTGAGTCAACAGAAAAGATAGATGGTAGTAGTCGAGAGGTAGGACATGGTAGGCCTTCTACAAATTCTCACAAACAGCCAAAGTTGAAAGTGCACCAGAGAAATAAATATAATTGTCTGTACGCAAACGCTAGAAGCCTTCGAACAAAAATAGGGCAGTTGGAATATTTGGCAAAAGAAAAAAATATTGATATTATTGGCATAACAGAAACCTGGTGGACGGAGGAAAACAAATGGGACACAAAGATTCCAGGTTATAAACTGTACAGGAAAGACAGGAGAGGGATAAATGGTGGCGGTGTGGCCCTGTACATAAATGAAGAGCTAGAATCTCATGAATTAGAACTTCAAGAAATTTCAAACTCACCTACAGAAACATTGTGGATAAAAGTCCCAGGACAAAAAACTAATCTAGCACTAGGGATCTGCTATCGCCCTCCCAACCAAACTCCAGAGGCAGACTGCTATCTGGAAAATGAAGTTAAACAGGCCTCAAAAAGAAATACATTAGTCATAATGGGGACTTCAACTATACCCAAATAGATTGGCCAAATTCTTGTTCTACGCATGAAAGAGAGACAAGGTTCCTCGACATGCTAGCTGATTATTCCCTTGAGCAGATGGTCATGGAACCAACCAGGGGGGGATCCTGGACTTGGTGCTAACTAATGAACAAGATCTTGAACTAATGAACGGTCAGCAAGGTTGCTTTTTTTTCATCTGCGACAGGCTCGGAGGCTGGCCCCCTATATCTCCCGGAATGACCTGGCCACGGTGATCCAAGCTACGGTCATCTCAAGGCTGGATTACTGTAACGCGCTTTACGTTGGCCTTCCTTTGTCGGCGACCCGGAAGCTCAAGTTGGTGCAGAACACTGCCGCCCGGCTCCTGTCTGGAACCCCAGCAGGCCGCCACATCACACCTGTTTTGCAGGATCTGCACTGGCTCCCAATCGAGCACCGGATCTCCTTCAAGGTGTTGGTTCTTACCTTTAAGGCCTTGCATGGCCTGGGGCCAGCGTACTTGAGGGACCGACTCACCCCACACTGTCCCCGAGATCACTACGCTCCGAGGATGCTAATTTGTTAGAGATACCCTCGGCGAAATCGGCTAAACTGACATCTACTGCGGAGGGCGTTCTCCGTTATAGCCCCTACGCTGTGGAACGCCCTCCCCGGCTGGACGCTGGCTATAAAGGACCTGCTCCCGTTTAGACGCGCCTGCAAAACTTATTTGTTTAAGCAGGCCTTCGGTGAGTAGGTCCTGCCCATGTTCCGCTTTAGCCGCTGTCCTGGGGTGTCACGCTATCTAATTTCTGAACTGTACCTGGGGGTTTTGTATTTTGCTGTTTTAACTGTTTAATTGTCTTAGATGTTTTATCGCATTGCTTGTGTGTAGTTGTACCTTCGGTTCCTGTGAGCCGCCGCGAGCCTCAGGGAGTCGGCGGCATAGAAACCCGAATAATAAATAAATAAATAAATAAGATGTCCTTGTAGCTGAGTCCATAGGTACCAGTGACCATAACACAATAACCTTCAACGTAAGTTTGGATAGCAAACTGTCAGTGAAAACTAACACGGAGACATTAAACTTTCACAAAGGGAATTTCACCAAAATGAGAAAAAAATTGTAAAGAACAAACTAAAAGGAGCAGTAAAAAAATCAAATCCCTCCAAAATGCTTGGAAACTGTTTTAAAATACCTTAAAACAGGCCGAACTAAAATGCATTCCAATAAAAAGAAAGAGGCATGGAAAGTCCAAAAGGACACCAGTATGGCTTACAAATGAAGTAAAAGATGTGATTGGAAAGAAGAAAAACTCATTTAAGAAATGGAAGGCTCTTCCTACCGAGGAGAACAGAAAGGAACACAAGCTCTGGCAAACTAAATGCAAAGCAACAGTCAGGAAAGCCAAGAGAGATTTTGAGGCACACATAGCAAAGAATATTTAAAAAAACAACAAAAACTTCTTTAAGTACATCAGAAGCAGGAACCCAACTAGAAAAGCAGTTGGGCCACTCGACGACAATGGTCAGAAAGGGAAAATCAGCGAAGACAAGGAGATTGCTGAGCGGCTAAATGACTGCTTTGCCTCCGTTTTCACACAGGAGGACAGACAACATATGCCTGCAGCTGAGTCAGTTTTTCAGGGAGGGAATTAAAAGAATTAAAACAGATAGAGATAAACAAGGAGGATGTTCTCATATGCCTTACTAAACTAAATGTCAACAAATCACCAGGTCCAGACGGCATCCACCCGAGTTCTTAAGGAACTCAAGTGTGAAATTGCTGAACTTCTAGCTAAGATATATAACCTTTCTCTAAGATCAGGCACTGTACCTGAGAATTGGAGGGAGGCAAATGTAACACCGATCTTCAAGAAAGGATCCAGAGGTGATCCAGGAAACTATAGACCAGTCAGTTTAACCTCAGTTCCAGGCAAGGTGATGGAAACCATTATTAAAGAAAATATTACTAGGCACATAGAAGAACAGGCATTGCTGAAAGAAAATCAACATGGTTTCTGCAAAGGCAAATCATGTCTTACTAACTTGTTAGAATTCTTTGAGGGTGTAAATAAACACATAGATAAAGGGGACCCAATTGATATTGTTTACCTTGACTTTCAAAAGGCTTTTGACAAAGTCCATCACCAAAGGCTCCTAAATAAGCTCTTCAGCCATGGAATCAGAGGACAGGTCTTGTCCTGGATTGGAACCTGGCTAAACTGTAGGAAACAAAGGGTGGTAATAAACGGACATTTCTCTGGGTGGAAAGAGGTGAGAAGTGGCGTACCCCAAGGTTCAGTTTTGGGTTCGTTACTTTTTAATTTATTCATTAATGATCTGGATGTAGGAGTGAATTCTGAGGTAGCAAAGTTTGCAGACGACACTAAATTGTTCAGGGTAGTTAAAAATGAAACTGATTGTAAAGAGCTCCAGAAAGATCTCTCGAAATTGAGTGAATGGGCAACAAAGTGGCAAATGCATTTTAACCTAAACAAGTGTAAAGTCATGCACATCGGGGCAAAGAACCCCAACTACACCTACAAATTGATGGGGTCAAAGCTTTCCGAGACAAACCAGGAAAGGGATCTTGGGGTCTTGGTGGACAGCTCAATGAAGATGTCTACCCAGTGCACAGCAGCAGTGAAAAAAGCAAATTCTATGCTAGGCATGATCAGAAAGGGAATCGAAAATAGGTCAGCAAATGTTGTATTACCTCTCTACAAATCGATGGTAAGGCCACATTTGGAGTACTGTGTACAATTCTGGTCTCCGCACCTTAAGAAGGATATAACGGAACTGGAAAAGGTACAGAAAAGGGCAACAAGAATGATCCAAGGGATGGAGCGGTTCCCTTATGAAACCAGGTTGCAACGCCTTGGTCTTTTCAGCCTTGAAAGACGGCGTTTAAGAGGTGACTTGATCGAAGTGTATAAAATCATGCATGGGATAGAAAAGGTGAATAAAGAAAATTATTTTCTTTGTCACAAAACACTAGGACTAGAGGGCACTCCCTGAAGCTCCAAGGTAGGAAAATTAGGACTAATAAAGGGAAATATTTCTTCACCCAGAGGGTCATTGGGTTATGGAACTCACTTCCAGAAGAGGTTGTGACAGCTGTCAGCCTGAACAACTTCAAGGCAGGATTAGACAGATTCATGGATACCAAGTGTATCGGTAGTTACTGAAAAGGACATTCAAGTGCCACCTCAGAGTTGGTTTAGGTAGGCAGGATTTCCCTGGGTACTGGTTGTGGGGGGGGTCGGGAGCAGGTCAGGGTTTTGCCCTCCCTTCTGCTCGAGATCCCCGTGTACAACTGGTGGGCCACTGTGTGATACAGAATGCTGGACTAGATGGGCTGAGGTCCGATTCAGCATGGCTCTTCTTATGTTCTTATGTTCTTATCCTAATGAGAATGGCTGGGCCTTTTCCTTTCCATCAGCCTGGCAGCTACTTGGATCTGTTCCAATAGAGGAGAGCTAGCTGTATTTGTTAGAATGGCACCTTGCTTGCCAGAGCAGCAAAGATATCAAGACCCTACTGGCTGGCTGCTGCAGGTTGGGTGGCCAGGGAGGTAGCTCCTCCCACCAGCAAAGCTTTGTAGGAGCAGCCTTGTGCTACCCAGGCTTCTTCTTATCTCCACTGCTGAGAACAAAGAAGCTAAAGTATGGAAATTCTTAGACAAGATGGGTCTATTGCAGACCTGGGCAATTACCGGCCCTCCAGGTGTTTTGGCCTTCAACTCCCAGAAATCCTAGCCAGTTTACCGGCTGTTAGGATTTCTGTGAGTTGAAGTCTGGTCAATTGTGATTTCAGGATCTGCTAACTTTGTCCACACTCAAAGCTGGGATAGAATTCATGCAAACCATAAAGTTTTTTCCCCAGTTTCTAATTAGGAAACTTATGAGGAAGCCCAATCTTCAGTGTAGGACAGTACTGCTGTGGAGGCTCCTAGTTCTCTGCAACTCACAAGGTAACCAAGAAAAAACAGGTTAGAGCTAAGAGGCCCAGAGTAGAAGAAAATGTAAAAACTGAGGTAAAATAGGTGCAAGAAGAGCAAGAAAATCCTGTAACAGTTACTAGCCAGTGCAAAAGTATCAGGAGAACTACAAGACTATGGAAGGCTCTTGACAGATTGAAAATTCAGCATGTAAGGGTTTGATTGAGCAATCATGAACCTCAACCTTCTGAAGAAGTTGAAACTTTGCCTCATGAGGGGAAAGATAAGTGTCTAAAAGCAATGGAGTTGAATAGTATGAGAAGGTTAAATGTGTATGAACCAGCTACTTTACCAGAAGGTGTGAGACCAAACAAAATGGGTTTACAAGCAAAAGGTAAATACAGAAGTACAGGTGTACTACAAAGCATTTTTGTAGCATGTAGGTTTAGTAAAAAAGATATTAACTTCTTGGAAGTATGTTCACTGACTCTAAATCCAAACTTATTAAGAAACATGCCTTAAGTTTAGCAGCATGTTTAAATCTAAAAACTAATCATTATGATGTGAACACATCATACTTCAATGCAGATTTGAAAGAAGATATTTACATCACACCTCCACCAGGCTCTAAATACAAGGAGCCAAATTTAGTTTATAAATTGAATAAGGCGCTATATGGCTTAAAGCAGGCAAGCCTTGCCTAAGTGATAATATGATATAAATGAGATTTTTAAGGAGCAGAGTGCATCCCTGTGTATGTATCAAGACTTTTGAGTGTGATTATCAAATTATTTTAGTATATGTTGATTATTTATTTATTTATTTATGGCTGAAACTGATCCTGAAGTGAGACAGTTTGCTGAAGAGTTGAAAAAACAATTTCAGGTATGGAATCTGGGGCCAATACAGTATTACCTAGGATTACAAATCATGAAAACTGAACAAGGGGTTTTTGTTTGAAGTCAGAAAGGGAAAATACTGCAAATATAAAAAAGGGGATGAATAAGGAAAACTGTAAAGGGGTTCAATCATCCATGATTTTGGGATTTGAAAAGGAAATAGAAATTCTGAACCATTTCAACAGGAAGATCTATACAAAAGTGTGATTGGCCAATAGATGTACATAAATAACTACACTCGCATAGACATTGCATTTACTGTAATTTTTTAAAGCAAATATGCGAGTGATCCAACTACAGCAGCATGGAATGGGCTTAAAAGAGTAGTGAGCTACTTAAAGTAAACACATGATTTTTGTTTGGTTTTGAACCCAAATGATTCACTAATGCTGGAAAGCTACATTGACAGTGATTCCGGAAATAGCCCTGACAGGAAGCCAACAACAGAAATTTTAGTTAAGTTTGGCAATACTGTCATAGACTGGAATTCCAAAAAGCAGAGTTTTGTAGCCCTAAGCTCAAGTGAGGCTGAATTCGGCGCACTATCATTAGTCTACACTGAACTTTGCAATATAAAGCTACTACTAAAGGATTTTCAGATTCCAGTGGAAGAACCCATAAACATTTTTAGGATAATCAAACTTGCATTCTAATGGCAACTCAGAGTAAAACAGAGAAGGAAACATGTCAACATTAAGTACAATTTTGCCAGAGGTGCTATGAAAATGGGGAAAATTCACTGACTCACTGTAACACTTCTCTGAACCTAGCAGATATATTAGTAAAGCCACTGAGTACACAGAAGCATAACCAAGTCTTAAATGATCTAGGAATATTTCAGTTTGTTCTATAAGGGTTTTTCTTTCTTTCTTAACACAAGGAGGGGTATTAAGGTATAAAGAAAACTGTGTAAGTTTTTGAGAGGATCAGTACTAAGGTTACCAAAAATGTATGTGTGTGAAGAAAGAATTCATATGCAGGTGCATTGCATGTGTCAATGAAAGCAAAATGTTTTTTTTTCTTTTGCTACAATCAGTAGACTATAACATTGAAGGTTACGATATGTCATTCGGAGTGCTTTACAAACCCTTGCTGTAGGTGCTGAGCTCTCAACATTTTCCAGTATACTAAGGCTGTTTAGTTTCTCTGCTTGAACCCTGCCGGAAAGAGTAAAGTATTTTCTTTTGCGCAAGCCTACTGCGAAACTGGTGTTATTTTGTGTTCAAGGGTATTGCAACTGGAAAGCTTAGAAGAACTTTAAATTGAGTGCTGTGAGAGACAGATTGTTTTTCTGGCGCTAAACTCAATAATATCCACCATTAAATGCTCCTTTTTTTGCTGTGGCCTTTGATAAAAGTTTTGTAAGTAAGCATGCAAAGGAGGTTTGTGTACTTTTTTCTGCCTCACACCATTGTTTCTCTTCATAGAAAGAAAACAACAGAAGTGAGGACTTCTGTATTTTAGATCTTCCAGCTACTTCTAGAGCAAACCTGCACAACACACCGCCTGTGGGCTGTGTGCAACCCCCCAAAGGATGTTGGGCAGCCCAAAGAGGCTGCCACTCTCACTGGTTCCCCATTTGATCCCTGCAGTAGAGGGAAGCAGAGAGCAAAGGTTCAGGCCACACCTTCTTATTCTGTGGTGGGAGGGGAAAGGGACAGAGAGGTGGGGCAAACAGGTGGTCACATTTGGAGTTGCAGCCAATCAAGTCTGAGTGCAGAGGGAAGGGGATGGTGAGTGGCCCAAGAGATTCAGCCTATTTTAGTTTTAGCCCCTTACAAGCCTTTTGAGGTTGTATTGTATTTAATTTTTTATTTTGGAAAGGAAAATTCAAAGCTATGAGAAATGTGAGACAAATTACAGCAAAAAGTAACAAAACAATCCATAAAAACTATTTATTGACAGTCTGAATGAGGAAAGCCAAGTTTATATAAAAACTCAGTAACTGTCGAGTTGTGCAGGCCTGTTCTAGGACTGCAGAGATATACCCATTGATGGTGGAAAGCAGATGCTTTCAATTTCTCCAGGGCAGAAATTTCCATATTCTGATTATCTATCCCATACCAGGAAGGCTAAATTCTTACAAGTGAAATTGGAGAGCTATGTGATCTATGAAGAAGAGAATACAGTTATGGTTCTATAAATCACATTGTTTCTCAACAGACACACACTGGCTCAAGAAGAAGCTGAGAGCTGGATCCCAGTTCCCAAAAGCAAACGGCTTGAGTCCATCCATGTCTGATTACTTTGACATTGTACTCAAACTGAATGGACTCTTCCAATCTCTTTATTTTGTTTGGGTCCAATTTGAAGGTCATTACAAATTGATTTTCTGGTCAAAATGGAAAAGCAAATTCATTGACTAGAATATGTTGGCAAATATTCCCGCTTGCTATCAGAGCATACAGAAATGCCAGCTTAACAGGCTGTCCTTCAATGTAGTGACGTTCTGCCAGATTCTTTTAATGAAATTGTTTCTGGACACCAAATCAAATAGACTCAACATTCTGCTCCCAGCCAGAGTCTACATTTGAATGGCTTAGCCTTCCAAAACATTTGGTCAAATGAGATAAGGCTAGAACATATTAAGGAATCAGGCAAGTACATTTAAATGACTTCTGAAAGCAATGGTATTACCACCATAGCAGTTTACAAATGATTTCACTAAAGTATAATGTTGGATGAGGGATTTTTAACGTCTGCTTTTTGCTACCACCTGCAATACAGAATAATAATCAAGAAAAAAATGAAATCTTAACAGATTTGTAACTGAACAAATCCAAGTTTATGAAGTATTTGAAGAGCTAATAGCCAAAGCTGCACGTTGCCCATTGAACTTTTTATGTTTACAATTCATATGACGAGCACAGCAAAATCTAGCTTGTAAAATGAATATAAATCATAACTGATTCCTCAGGTTGTCTCTATTTTATGGTTGACATTCATTGAGGCTACAGTTTAACTTCATTTCTTTTCCTGCTCCTGTTTATCCTGGATGGCCTGTGTGATATCAGTCTTGCTCATCTCTTTTAAACAGAGATTTGCTCTGAGTAATAGAAGTCCATTCCTATATATTTTGCCCTGTAATCCACAATATATGTGCACCATCTCTCTAAACTTTCAAATTTCAGTCATTTTAACATCCATTTAATCCCTTTTTCCTCTCATTATCCTTTCATCACCTACTTATCATTATTATCATTTTCAGAACTATATTAAATTCTGAAGAAAGTATTTTTGTTTCTTCCCAATTCTACTACACATAGTCAATCTTGCCACTTCATGACACTAGAGAAAAAAATCCACTTAAAATCCAGTTTCTGCCTCCTGCAGAATTCTGGGGTTTGTAGTCTAGGGAGAAGCCTTTAAAAACCTCACTAAATTACAAACCCGAATTCTACAGGAGGCAGAAACCAGATTCTAAGTTAATTTTTCTCTAGTGCGATTTTAGTACATATAAATTACAACTGAATCTTTGCTCTTTGAAAATTAAACATTGGAAAGCGCATATAATGATTTCAGCTGTTTCTAGAGTTCTCATATGACCAACTGACTTTGATTTTGGAATTTAACGGTCCAGTTTATTTGCAGACATTATGGGAATAAGACCTCAGATTTATCCTAACCATCCTCTAAGAGCAATTAGCCCAAGTTAGCCCAGACACCTTCTAGATCTCAAAGCAGAAAAAGATAACATATACTTTTAATTTAATTTGATTCAATTCCCTCACAGTTGTGGTATGTGATTAATTTATTCATTATTAGTTCAGTCAGGAAGAGAAACTCTCACAAAGACACAGTAAATAATGCCCTTTTCAGTTGGAAGTCACGACATTTTCTTCAATGTGGGAGAAAGAAAGTTACTAGTTCTGCTAAAAGAGGCACAGTTTTCCACCTGTATATCTTAAAAGTTAGGAATTTAAGGTCCTTGCCACTGCTCAACTAATCTGGATTTTGTCTGTATTGCTATTCATATGTGAGGAATTTGACTACCAAGGAGACATGTCAAGGCATCTTGGGTTTTCTCAAACCATGTATTTTAAAAACAAAATGTATTACCAAGATTTCAGTCTTATTCATAGTACCAAAGAAGAGGGGGCTCTTCTGCACTTACTGATTCCAAAAATGTGTGATGGGAGGTATAATTTTATTCTAAAATGTGCATGTATTACTCAAAGAAATATTCCAAATTTGCATGCGTTATTCATACAAAAACAAAATCCACTTCTTGCACAAAATGTGACATCCATCCAATAAATAGAGAAAAAGGGGCATGCATCAAGAAACATCACATAATTGACAAATGCATACAAATTAAGGAGGAGAGGCTATGATCTTGTTATTAAAATACAGAAAAATAGAACTGAGATTTTAACATGTATTATCCAAAACTGACGGATGAAGAGTAATTATTACTTTAGGGCTAGGAGTCATTACTTTAGAGCTGTGATGGCAAGCCTATGGCATGCATAGCCATTTTCAATGACATGTGGCCTCATGCAGTATGGGACTGCATGCTGAGAAGGACGTTTTATCCTCGGCTCTTGCATGGCCAGGTACAGTAGCCAAGGATTAAACATTTGCTGTAGTGTAGTATAGACACTCTGTGCCAGAGGTCTCTAGGCCAAAACAACAGAACTCCAGCATAGACTTCTGGTTAGGCCATTAGGGGATCTTTGACCTCACTTCCAGTTGGCAGAGCAGGGAGCAGCAGTATGCCATAGGGGACACATCTCTGGGAGCCCTGTGATCGCCATTACCAGCAACCACATAACCACAGCAACCATTATCCAAACTACTGTTCTAGGGTGTCATGGATTTCTAATTGACCATCATAACTGAGATAAGTAAGGCTGGGAGAGGCAAGGGCCTGTGCAGATTGACAGATGAAGTTAGTAGCGGTTGCTTGGGCTTGAAGTATACAAAATAACAGTCTTCAATTGAAGATTTAGCCCATGAAATTCAGCAACAAAAAAGTCACTAATAGGCAGGTTAGTTAAATAATTCCACCGAGGGTTGCGACATGCCCCATATTATACAAGACGTTCCATTTTTGGTGCCAAAATTTCACATCCTGTATTACCAGGTGTGTCCCATATTCACAGGGCAGGTGGCAGCAGGTGGGACGGGTTCCCTAGGTAAACATGGAGTAGGAACAGCCAGGCTGCGCTGCGAAGGTGCTGACACCAAAGCTGTCCTTCCCGCTGCCCAGCAACGCCTCCTCCTCCTCTGGACCTGCAGGCAGGCGACACTGGAGGAGAAGTAGCAGCACCCGCTGGGCCTCCATGGCCGAGGAGGAGAGCGCAGAGGAATCTCCCGGGTGAGAGAATGAGTGGAGGCGAGGAGGGAGGGAGGCTCACTCCACACACACACACACCTCGCCCTCCTCCTCCTGTCTGCACGTCCCACTGCCATGGCATTGGACCGATGGGTGCCCTCAGGGCCTCCCTCCCTCACCGGCTTGGACTGGATGGCCGCGAGGTCTCTTCCAACTCTTTATGATTCTATGGATGGAATTTTCCTGATCCAAGATTCAAGGCCCCGCCACGAGGCTTTCAAATTTTCAAAGTTTGAGGTTTGTTTATTTTTTTACTGTGGGACATACGTGGCTTTTTTATTTATTTACACACGGCCCCTTCTTTGTTTTCAATGTTGTGATGTTGGCTAGAGGGGGATTTTCAAGCCGAGTTAAAGGGCTGCTATCAACTTATGTTGAATTCACGTTATAGAAGAAGAGGAATGAGCAAACCTTCTGGGTTCAGCCTGTAAAGTGTCTTTTGTCCACCCATAAGGAAATGTAGTGGCACAGATCTGGCGAGTTATATAACCACTGCTTGACTATTGGTTGCCTGAAATGTCTAATGATGCCTCTACAGCAGGCAAGGGGAAACTTCAGCCCTCCGGGTGTATTGGACTTCAACTCCCACAATTCCTAACAGCCTGCTCTAGAAGGTTGTTTGTTCCTCTTTCCTTCCTTCGTCATCTTTTGTGTTGCAAAGTTATTTTCCTCTCCAGATTTCTTAGGGTCCTTTCACAGAACAAAATGAACTGCTCTGTGATAAGTTCTTTGCCAGAGTTTTGGTTTCCCCAAGGCGTTCATATCATTTCAAATCTCAATCATGGTTTTAAGTACTTTCATGAAAATAAATGCTTCAAAATAGCACTTCAAAATATGTTGCTTTACCTTTATTTACATCAGGAATGTTTGCATACTTATAGCTCATAGTTTTGTGTACTTTGGGGGCTTTGACAATGTGCTGTTTCTCCCCATTAGCACAATCAAAATCTTCTCTCTTCCAAGGCCAACAGTAAGTGCTTTATTGTAAAATTTGCTGATATATTTGATCCCATCCTCTACTGTAATGCAGTCCCTGTGAACTTCTCAAAAATTGAAACTGGGCCTCTGCATGTTTTTTCTGCATGTTTTGTCATACCTAATGCATTGTACTGCTATTATAAAGCTAGTAGTAGTAGCGGTAGTAGTATATACAGTACAATGCATTTGGTATGACAAAACATGCAGAAACATACTATGTACTGTTAAGAGGGTGTAAGTCAATCATTATCTTATTCTGTTAATAAAACTATTATACCTAATGTTTGATTTTCAAGATTTTAATGAAGTGTGTCTTATTTTTGTGAAAAATCCTGTAAATGTCCCTTATTACCTTATATTTATTATTTATTTATTTATTTATTTATTTATTTATTCGGTTTTATATTCCGCTCCTCCCTGCAGGCTCGGGGCGGATCACAGTAGCAATAAAAACACAACAATAAAACATACAGTAAAATTCGGTAAAACACGCAATACATAGCCAGTAGCCAGCAGATCACAGGTCTTAGATCTTAATTCGGACGCTGATATGCATCTATACTCAGGCTAGCCAAACGCTAGCCTGAAAAGGGTGGTCTTGCAGGCCCTTCGAAAAGGGCCGAGTTCGTGAATCGCCCGAGCGTGACTAGGCAACGAGTTCCAAGTCATAGGAGCCACAGCTGAGAAGGCTCGCTGTCTTGTACAGGACAGGTGGCAGGAGCGGGGTGGTGGAATGACCAACAGGTTCTGCTCTTCCGAGCGCAGTGACCTCGGGGGAATATATGGGGTAAGGCGGTCCCTTAGGTACTCAGGCCCTAGACCGTGCAAGGCCTTAAAGGTTAACACCAGCACCTTGAAGGCAATCCGGTACTCAATAAGCAGCCAGTGCAGTTGCCGCAGGATGGGCGTAATATGCTCTCTCACTGGTGCTCCCACCAGCAAGCGAGCAGCAGCATTCTGCACCAGCTTGAGTTTCCGGACTGTCGACAAGGGAAGGCCCACGTAGAGGGCGTTACAGTAGTCCAGCCTCGAGATGACCGTCGCCTGGATCACCGTGGCCAGATCATCCCTGGACAGGTAGGGTGCCAGTCGCCTAGCCTGGCGGAAATGGTAAAACGCCGTTTTGCTGACCGTGGAGACCTGGGTCTCCATGGTCAGCAAAGGGTCCAATTGGACACCTAAGCTCTTTACGAGGGATGACGGGCTAAGCTGCTCGCCATCCAGGGTAGGCAACCGGCACTCATCCAGCCCAGGGCGGCCAGGCCACAAGATCTCCGTCTTCGACGGATTCACCTTCAGCCGGCTGGCACGCAGCCAACCAGTCACGGCTTCAAGGCATGCCCGCAACTTAATGGGAGCCTCCCGGAGACCTCCTCCCCCCTCTCCACACGTTGTCCCCGATCCTGGAGGAAGGAGGTCACCCATTTAAGGGCAACCCCCCTCACCCCAGTCACGGCTAAACGGTGGGCCAACAATGCATGGTCTACGGTATCAAACGCTGCTGTTAGATCTAACAAAACAAGCAGGGCTGACCCACCCTGGTCCAGCTGGCGGCAAAGTTGGTCTGTAATGGCAACAAGCATGGTCTCCGTCCCATGCCCAATACGGAAGCCGGACTGGAAAGGATCGAGTCCAGCTGTGTCTTCTAAGAACCGCTGCAGCTGATCCGCTGCTGCCCTCTCAATTACTTTGCCTAGGAAAGGCAAGTTGGAAACAGGCCTGTAATTGGAGGGAGCCGAATGATCTAAATTCGGCTTCTTCAGCAGCGGTCTTACCATAGCCTCTTTCAATCCCTCGGGAAGACTCCTTGCTCAAGGGAGCTATTTATGATCATGCCCAGGGGGCCTCGTAGCCCCTCCCGACAAGATCTAATTAGCCAGGAGGGGCACGGGTCGAGGGAGCAAGTAGTTGGTCTAGCTGCAGCGAGTAACTTATCGACAGCTGCTGCGATATCAAAAAGTGGCAACCTTAATTCCACCTACCCCTCACTTATCTTTATTCACTGCACGCCACACAAGTTAAATAATATTAAGACCAACAAAAGAAACCGACTGACTGATGAACAAAGAAGTCACTAAACAGGTAAGTTAAATAATCAGATTTTGGTTTATACAATACAATTATATATTACAAGTATACATTTTTGTTATTTAAACTATAAATATCACAAAATTATTATTTTTTCTTGAAGTGACACCCCACCCAAGTTATGCTTGGCTTTTGGCAAATTTTAACACACCAAGCTCAAAAGGTTCCCCATAACTGGTCTAGAAGCACCTTAAGAATATATACAATATGTGAAATGAATCCTTTCAATATCTGTATACTCTAACCGGGGTTTGGTAGGATCCCAAATAGGTAGTGTTAAAGTCTTCCTTTTGTTTTGTCTTGAATAAGAAAGAGCTTAATGTAGATTTTCAGAGATATCATTTTCACAAACAGCATTCCACAAAAAAAATAATTATTCCCTGGCAGATAGGTGGATTAGTCTTAGAGGCAATTAAAAACTGGAAGTTTACTACAGACATCTGGAAGGAAAGCACACATTTTTGTGTAGATGCAATTTTATTCACATTGTTTCTTCCATTTAGTTTAACTTTCTGTCCATCCACACAGTTCTTTTCAAATGTGGACCAATGACATGTGTAGGCAATTTTCCAACTTCACTAAAGTGGAACAATTGATATTTCAATTATGTTGCAGATAGTCCTAAATATGTGTTATATTTTTCACAAACAGAAAAAGGTTTTTCATTCTATCCATACAGTAATCTATGGTTCTCCAGAAGCAGGTATTGTTTTCCGCTAATTTATTTATGGTATTTGTACCCCGTAGCTTCTCACCCCCGCAGGGGGGCTCAGCACGGCTTACATTTTCAGCACTACAGTCCACAACACCACAATACAATATAAAACTACACCATATAATCAACATCATTAAAAAGTATTAAAACATTTTTTAAAAACATTACATTAAAAAACACTACATACAACAATAATTAATTAAAGCCATCAAGTGGAACACATTGTCAGTCCAGTCAAGTCCAAAGTGTCAATCCAGTCAAATCCAAAGGTACAATTTACATCTGCTGCCCTAATGCCTCATCCCAGAACCACAACTTTAGCTTTTTTCTAAAAGCGAGGAGAGATGGAGTCGATCTTATTTCGTTTGGGAGTGCGTTCCATAGGCGAGGGGCCACCGCCGAGAAGGCCCTGTCTCTCGTCCCCACCAGCCGCATTTACGATGCTGGTGGGAGTGAGAGCAGGGCCTCCCCAGATGATCCTAGACTGTGAGATGGGACATAGAGGCAGATGCGTTTGGACAAGTAAGCTGGGCCAGAACTGTATAGAGCCGATTAACCGTATAGAGCCAACTAAAACCAATTAACCCTGACAGATTGAAAACCGTTCCGTAACAACTAAATATTTCCAGTGAAATCAAATCAAAGATGGGAGTATCCAAACCTTCTGGGGAAGCTTTGAAGAAGTAAGGTGAGTATACACTAATAATCTTGCTGTAACATTCTAGGGGTGCATCTACACTGTAGAAATAATACAATTTGACACAACTTTAACTCTCATGATGGAATCATGGAAGTTGTAGGCTGGTGAGGCACAAACACTCTTTGGCAGAGTAGGCTAAAACTGCAGCTCCCACGATTCCAGATCATTAGATTTTGATAGTTAAAGTGGTGTCAAATTTACAGTGTAAATGAACTTTAGATTAACTTGAGTTTGTTAAGGGATGTCAAAGGTAGGATTGTGTAGAGGCTTACCAAGTCTAGAATTTTACTAGCCAAAAACCAGACAAAAGCAGTCCCAAATATTCTCACCATCAGGTTATCCAGGTACAAGATTAAATGCAAAATGTTTTGCAACTGCATCTGATAAAAATACATTCACACCTATTCACAAAATTGAAATTTACATTATATTGACTTCTGATGAGGAAAACTTCTGTCTTGTCTGGATCCAATCTCAGGAATTGATCCAGAACATTACTTTTCTCTCTCTTGTTAGTCCTCATATAGCCTATTGGGTTTACCAGGCACTGACTAAAATTATCAGGCTTTCTCTTATTAGATGCTGAACATAAGACATAAAGCCACACATCACCGTAAAGGTATGCTAAACCTTCCTTATAAAAAGTATCATTTAAAACAGGCTTCAAAGGATAAAACCATGGATTACAACTGTACAATAATCTAAAAGAAATGGCAAACACTTCATATTGATGAAAATAGCATCACATTTCAAATCCCTGGGCAGTCTGCCCTATGCTCAAATACAGATCTCAAACAATATGGATAAGACAAAATACAGCAAAGGTCAACTGAAGTACAGTGCCATATTGTCACTTTGCGGTACCTAACCTTGGGAAGATCAGCTCAATTGTAACACAGTACCAGCAAGACCCATCTCCTATAGGCAGATTAGAAATTTATTTTGGTGAGAAGTCCTGAGAAGTCCGATAGAGCCAATGTTCTAGATTACTTAAGTATCTTGTCTGTCAAAAGCAATCCTCTAGTTGTTGATAATACTGGGAAAGGGATTGCTGGTTTATATCTTAACCATTAGCCTCAGTATGTTTGAAACTCAGTAACTCAGAATGCATCTTTTAAAACATTAAACAGAGAGATACTCATTACAACTGCTGGCTTGGTCACCATGAAGACTAACTGTTAATGGCAGACATATAGCTCCAAGCACACTGACATTTCAGCCTCCTACTTTCACAGAAGCTTTTAAGCACTTCCAGCTTAAACAGTGAATTCACAAAGTTCTATGTATGATGGCCCTGTTCACATTCTCACTAATGGTAACAATAAAGGGAATGTGCTCATCCTTGAAAATGAGTGGCAGATGGTCTTGCTATTTGGAACAAGAGATTGAATGATAAAAGTCTGTGTCAGCTGATGATGTCCAAGTCTTGTCAAATGTAGGCTACCTTTTGTCAAGGCAATTGAGTTAGGAAAGATTCATACTTCCAGATTCAGGATCTGTCTACATGGACAAAAAAATGTATACCCCATATTTTTCTCTACCTTGGCGCATGACATAAAACCCCTTCACACAAATAATACACAAAAACTCACTTCTTGCTCAACAGTTCCAGAAAAATCTGGTCTGATGCTGTGTTTTGCTATGCGTGAACAATATAAATAGGAATGCTTTCAGTGAAAACCAGAGGCACAGGTTGTTGGTGTGTATGTTTTGTAACAGTACATTTTTTTGTGCTGTGGGAAGGGATGGTTTCTTCACAATTAAGAGTAAGTGGATGATCACTCTTCCCTTCTACTCTTTGCCTAGCCTGGCTCCTGTCTCATCTGCTGCTATTGCAGGGACTGCTGCTATGTCCTCTTCATCCAAGTAACAGAATGGCAACAGTGAGTCCGAGGGCTGGCAGCAGTGCCCATGTCCCATGGCAGTGACAGCAGCTTTGGAGCAGCCCTGCAGGAGCTGGAGAGAGAACTTCGCTACCACTTCTGAAGCCAGATAAAAAGCTATCCTAAACATGGGGAAGGAGCAAACTGCTTATTTCTGAGGAAACTACCTACTTCTGAATAAACTGCTTGCTCCTGAGTAAACCACTAAAACTAGCACTGATTTGAATGTATGTGTGAGCAGCAATACAATTTCAGTGCAGTATATTTCAGGTAAGTGTGGCATTAATGAAATTAATTCAGGGCAGCTCTGGAGATGAATAATCTAAATTGCAGCTGAGTGTTTGGATGGTGTATACACACATGCAGTGAAACAAAGAACAGAGTTCCAGGCCATCTGGCCCAGTAACAGTATTACCACACACCCCAATAGTCATTAAGCAAACAATTCAAGGTTTGAAATATGCAATTGATGCAGAGATTTTCATATCCAAAGCTATTATCTTGATTAAACAATGGTTCATAATTTTAAAGAAAAAAATAGTAGAGGAGAGAAGCAATTACAGCCAGCCCTCCATATTTTGAAGTTGAGATAGAAGACCCAGGTAAATGAGGAAAATTCTTACATATCTCCAAGAGTCTCTTGAGGGTCGTGGAGAGCCATGGAGGTAGATGTTGCCACCAACAAAATTCTCAGAGGCTCACTTGCCCTTCCTGCCAGTTTCCCCTCCTCTCTCTTCCTGTATCTCTTTCCTATAACTGGGGTGCACGTGTATATGAGAGATGGACAAGGAAAGGTTTTTTCTCCATCAGCCATTAGTTTCTGCCTTCAGCAGGGGCAAAGAATTGAAAAGCAGGGAGGGTATGCAAGCAGACAGGCAGAGAAAGTGATAGAAGGAAACTGCTAGGAGAAGAGAGAGGGAAGAGGACACACTCATCATCAGGGCCTCACTACCCATTGCCTCCATTGTCCTTCCTGACCCCCCCCCCCACCGCTGTATCCAGCACCTCCATAGATGCCCCAGTTGTGTGTGTGTGCGTGGGGGGGGGGGAGATGGATCAAAGAGGATAAGAGCTCAGATGAAGAGGCAAGGAGGATGAGCAAAGTTCCCAGAGACAAATATGGCATGGAATCTAGTGGAGGGGTGCATGGAGAGGCCAAGTGTGCATCCTGGCCTCCCCATCCATCAAGCCTACAAGTAGCCAGCTTTGGAAGCAGTTGGCAGCAGCCGTGGTGATTGCTGGTGTTTCCCCCTTTACAAAGCTTGTGGCTATTGTATGAATATTGTATGTATGTGGCAACTTTGGACTTCAGGCTGGGGGAAGAGGAGGCAGAGGTTTCATATGATGATGGCAAATCCACAGATCTATAAAACAACAAATGTGGATGATTTATTGTTTATATACCTCAGTTGTGAATATATCTCTATCATACCATGTTTAAACCTTTGAAAAATCCACTACATTGTTTCCCACCACATTTAGTATAAAAAGGCTTCAATATTTTTGTACTAGAAATTTATACATATTCTACAATATTAAAGATGTTGATTCCCAACCATACTACTCAGTAAGAGAAAAAACTTGTCCCTTGGCACTTTTAGTGCAATCATACTATTCTACTGTCCTATTAAATAACTAATCAATTTAATGAAAATGCAGAGAAAGTTGATGTTAGAGTAAAAAGCTGTACCAAAGCTGTTTAATGCTGTCTAACAAATTAAGCCAATTCAATCAGAAGCTTTGTAGCTGACCTTGTAGAAAAAGATCTATCTGTAACTACAGCATTATTAAAATTTAGACACAGAATAAATAATAAATTAAATTCCTTCTTTATGTCAAAGTTTCTTCAGAATTAAACCAAATATTCTTACTGAAAAGGGAATATTGGTTAAATATGGTTATAGCTGAAAAGAAAATCTCTAGATTTATTAACGTTACAAACTAGGCATCCACTTGTTGAATTCAAAAGATGCAACACAACTATAGAATTCAATGTAACTCTGCTTCTTGAATTTATTTTCCCTAAAGCAGCAGAATACACTTTTCACACCTTGCTTACTGTTTCACCTTTAATATACATATTGTTTCCTATTTACTGTTAGGACCTCATCACAGTAAGGGTGGGATTCACCACACATCATGGCAGATTTGGAGGGAACTCATCACACCATATCACTTAGCTTTCCCCTCACGCCATTCCACAGGGGTAAGGACTTGGCTTCCCTCCATTGTTGTCTATGCAACATGGAAAGCTTCCCATGTTGCCACTGTGGTAGCTTATCATGCTCCTACTTCACTCATGGCATGGACCCCCATCAGAAGTAGATCATAGAATGGGGAGTCAGTGGGCTCTGTGCCACATGTGAAGTAGAAGCATCATATGATGGCCCATCTGATGAAGCTGTCACTCTTTGTTGATATGTGGGATTTTTTTGCTACAATAAATGTATAAATAAGTGATCTTCTTACTTCAAACTTGGTCAGCACAATACATTTTGCTGCCTGAGGCATGGCATCAAATGGTCCCTGACTGGGCACTCTGCCAAGACCCAAACCTCATATGCCACATTTTGACCTGAGGAAATCCTAGGATTCGTTCTCCTTGATTTGTATTCTGCATATGCACTAATGCAGTATTTTCTTATTTTTCTAGCTTGATTCCAAAAGCTGGCTAAGATATACAAAGAAGTAGATAGAAGCTGATAGAAAACAAACTCTGCTGACCATTAAAAGGTCTATTTAGCCCACAATTTTCCTGCTTTCCATTTTAGGCAACATTTCTCATTATACACTTACCCCTCAATGTTCGTATTTTATATTCAGATGTACAGATTGATGGTGGAGGTTATTAATTGGGGTTAATATTTGCCACATTTCCTACTCTCTCTCTCTTTTTTTACAGGTTACAATCTGACATGCACTCATCTGCAGATAAAATGTTGGATTGGACTCATGCCTGAGCTTTAAGCAAGATAGAATTGCAGTGTAAATCACACCTCCTTTTGCACACATATATCCTAAAACCCATTGTAATATATATCATGCCATGTTAATAAAAAAACTAAAGAAGGGGAGAAAATTGCATGGAAATTTATATAATAATATATCAATAATAAAAAATATTAAAAGGTAAAGCTAAATGAGAGTTAACATTCACTCTTGATGAACAGAAGTGTTAATTGAGAGATATAACTGATTTAGTTGAAATTCTTTTATGATTACTGTCATTATCTTTTTAAATAGTGAGAAACAAGCCCAGAGAACAAATTAAATGGCAAATATTATTTTGTTTTAATGGATAAAGTGATTGCATTTCAGATGGAAATTGCAAGACAAGTTTCCTGTTAGCATGCTTAATATTCTGAACTAGTAATGTCTAACACTTAACATTAGCTCTGTTATCTTCTTTAAAAATACAAATATCTGGAAAATGTGTACAAACATTTTTTTGTTTAAAAAATTTATCTTAGAAGATGTTGCGGATCTAATAGTTGAACATTTTCATAATGAACAATCAATATACAGGTTCTCAGCAATTTTCCACAATTCATATGGTAATAATAAATTGGCTGCCACATATTCCCTTTTTCCATGTACCCCACAATATATCAGGACAAAATGCAGAGGAAAAATGGTTTACAATTGGAAAGGAGGGCAGACAAGGCTACATCACTGAACTGTTTAATATATATGTAGAATATATTATATAGAAAGCAGGATTAAACTCAACCAAAAGAGGGATGAGAATTGGGAGAATGAACATCTGCAGAGATACCATGTTTTGTTGTTGCTGTGTGCCTTCAAATCCCTTACATAAAGATTTGGAATAATGATTGACTAGGGCACCTTCTATAGTACCATATAATCCAGATTATCAAAGCAGATAATCCACAGTATCTGCTTTTGAACTGGATTATATGAATTTATACTGCCATATAATCCAGTTCAAAGCAGATAATCTGGATTTCATATGGCAATGTAGAAGGGGCCGAGGAAGAAAGTGAAAAAGCAGGCTTCAGTTGAAAATTAAGAATCTTAATACACAGTGATAGTCCCTCCCTCTGACACCCTTTGCATACTGGTTCCTATGAGTCCTATCACATGATGCATGGTTCTTTTAGTAAGTGGCCCCATGGCACCTGTAGGCAAAAG
Source organism: Anolis apletophallus (assembly GCA_030556195.1). NCBI lineage: Eukaryota > Metazoa > Chordata > Lepidosauria > Squamata > Anolidae > Anolis > Anolis apletophallus. The sequence goes on from JARBWK010000010.1 coordinate 53,372,732, forward strand.
ATCTGCCACCAGTACCTTTCAAAAGATGGATTTCCAATCATCTTCAGATACATGCTTTTGACCTGTAATTATACTCCTGTCTGCAACTCATCAGCTTTGCCAGTGACATCTCTTTTGGGGTGTGTTGTGGGGGCAGTTTTTTCCCACCACTCTATTATCCTCTGCTGAAATGGCCAGCAGTACCCTTCTGATGGCAGTAAAAGAAAAACCATAAGTAATTCCATAAATGTTTTCTACTTTCTCTTGTTCCTTTTTTATTTTTAAATTAAAATTGCACAGCTTCATAGGAATAAATAATGTCTCAACATTTCACTCTTGAGAAGCTTGGACAGATTGGAAGGAGTCACCTGTCTATCATGTGATAAGTCAAAGCTCATTATTTAATTTGATACAGGAAAGTGAGAACCACAACTGTGATAAGATTTGTATGTATACAGTATAGCTCTAGTTGACATTGAGCATTCAAAAGCCATGGGTTTGCCTACTTAAAAGGTGTTTCCCATAATGTGTGTGATAAGGTCATGAGAAACAAAAATAGTGATATTTCAAAAAAGTGGCCAGCAGCCACCTGCAACCCCTCATCTTCATCCAACCTGATAGAGAAAACGGTATTCCAAAATCCTATTATTATTATTATTATTATTATTATTATTTGAAACACAACAAGATTAGTACCCTGCAAACAAGATCACTCTGCCGGTTTTTGTATTGGATCAACGTCAGACACTTCCCAAGTGTCTAGGACTATGTGATGTATCGGCGAATAATGTGTGCATCTCCCAGTAGGGTGGCCTTTTGCAGCTGACAGATGGTAATTTTGTCAGTACCAATTGTGTTAAGTGCAGGCCAAGGTCTTTAGGCACTGCACCCAGTGTGCCGATCACTTCTGGGACCACTTTGACTTTGCAGTTTGATCTTTAAATCCTCGTATTGTGTCAGCTTTTCCCATTGTTTCTCTTCAATCCTGCTGTTGCCTGGGATTGTAATATTGACAATCCATACTTGGTTTTTTGACACGATTGTGAAGTCAGGAGTATTGTGTGCCAAAACAATATACACCATCCAATTGAATTTAGAAGTCCCAGAGTAGTTTGGCATGTTCATTTTCTATAATAATAATAATAATAATAATAATAATAATAATAATAATAATTTGCTTTCTTCACAGCAGTTGCACATGTCTTAGTTATATTAAAAGTCAGGAGTAGATAAAGAAGCATTAGTAAACACCTTACATATACCTAGTTATATCATCTGTAACAAAAATGATGGGTGTTGCAATAAAAAAGATAGCATATGGGGACATGTGTCTGGATCTAACAACTTTGCAGGCAAGACAGTGGAGATGAGGAGGGAAGAGCGAATTTGCATGAAGAATTACATAAACATTAAAGTGTGGGGGGAAACGGTATTTTATCAGAAACTGATATGGCAGAGGCTGGCCCACCTGATCCTTCCCAGCATATCTAGTCAGCTAAATAATGACTAGATGTATTCTCCCCTATAAACCATCAAGGGTGTTAAGATCTTCTAGAGAGGCCCTGCTCTTGGTCCCACCACCTTCGCAGTTGTGTCTGGTGGGAACGGGAGACAGGGTCTTCTCTGTGGTGGGCTCCCAGCTATGGAACTCTCTCCCGAATGAAGTTAGATCTGCCTCCTCCCTCCTGACCTTCAGGAGTCAGCTGAAATCCTGGCTCTGGAAACAAGCATTCGCAGAGTGACGGCGGAGACCATTTTATGGACCACAATGTGTGGACTGAGTTGGACGATGTTTTTAGCTTGGCTAATGGTTTTATATGTATTTTAACTTACCTGTATTTTAACCTGTTTTTTATGTATGCTGTTTATGTTTTTATTGTTACCATTGAATTTTTGCTGTTAGCCATTCTGAGTCCCTCCACGGAGGTAGAGAAGAAAGGGGTATAAACGTTCTAAAGTTCTAAATAATAATAAATATGGAATTGGTGCAATATTTAATATGTTTTATGTTATGATGTTTACATATACAATGTTTTAATGGTTTTAATTCATATTTATTGCCGGTCTGAGTCCCTCTATTGAGGTGAGAAGATCGGGGCACAAAAGTTTTAAATAAATAAATTTATACATTTATGGATTTGAGTTAATTATGTTATGAATTGCTTTTGTATGTATAGTGTGGCATTGAATTTTACAAAATTGTAAGCTGCTCTGAGACCCGCTCAGTAAATAAATAAATCCTAGATCCCAGAATGTAAACCTTAGAGCCCAAAATAAACATGTTTCATTTTGCCTTTTACTCATTTATTATCACTAGCAAAAGGTATCCATTTCTAGCAAAGTGGAGTGTATAAACAGAATACTTGATAAATTCAGAATATATGGTATTCTATAGGGTTGGTTGATCCATAAAAAGTGGTCCTAAAACACAATGGGGGGGGGGTTATTAGTAATAGAAATACTTACAAAAAATTTTCCAAAACTTTCTGAAATGTAACGTAACTAATAACGAAATTGGTTATGAGTTCTTAGTCAGTGCATGCGCATATTGATGAAAGTACATCAATAGATAGAGATACAGTATGAGGTTCTTGTAACAGGAATATATCAACCTTCTCCAAAATTGCTTTTCAGGGTGACTTACAGACATATCACAGTGCTGTGTGGCCCTTCTGCTTGGTCTGAGGAAAAGCGCGCGAAGGCTTTTTTCCCTTCAGTCCTCCCAGGCGCTCTAGGACCCCCATTTTTTCTCTATGGTTCCCCTTGCTTCTATAATTTTTTTCTTCACTCAGTGGTCTTGTCACTCCATCCTCCTCTTCTTTCAGCCTTTCTTGTCTCCTTCTCCTCCTTTCCTTCCATCTACCCGGATTTTCTGGGTGTTTAAACTGCTTTTTCCCCTTCAGTCCTCCAAGGGACTCTAGGACCCCCATTTTTCTCTATGGTTCCTTCAGTCCTCCAAGGCACTCTAGGACCCCATTTTTCTCTATGGTTCCTTCAGTCCTCCCACGCGCTCTAGGACCCCCGTTTTTTCTCTATGGTTCCCCTTGCTTCTGTAGTTTTTTTCTTCACTCAGTTGTCTTGTCACTCCCTCCTCTTCTTTCAGCCTTTCTTGTCTCCTTCTCCTCCTTTCCTTCTATCTACCCCAATTTTCTGGGTGTTTAAACTGCTTTTTCCCCTTCAGTCCTCCAAGGTCCTCTAGGACCCCTGATTTTTTGTCTATGGTTCCCCTTGCTTCTTCACTTCCTCCAGGAGGCCTTTTACTTTAATTATCCTCCAACCAGGCAAAGGGCCGTGATATGTCTGTAAGTACCTGAAAAGCTATTTTGGAGGAGATAAATATTCCTGTTACAAGAACTGAGAGGGAAGATACGATCTAATTACAATAATTAAGAAAAATGGCAGCTCCCAGGTTTGGTAAAGAAATTATACTTCCGGGTTGGAGCACATGGTTCAAAAAACAACAAAATTAGCTTTTTATATGAATTTAATCTGATTTCAAATAATTTTTAAACCACAGAGACCAACCCTAGTATTCTGTATTCCTGTATTCCTTCAGCTACTTTGCAATAACTTTATGGGTAAGATAAACACTAGTCAGAACACTATGCACACACAGGATTCTGGAAAGCAATGTTAATACATGGTTAATACATGATACACAACAAAAGGGCTGTATGTCAAAGGAAGGGCAAGGAAATACCAGACAACAAAAATGGCTGGACAGTAAAGTAGTACATATGCATCCTGGCAAACACACATTGCAAGACCCTTTTTCCTGTGTATCAAAGTATATAAAAATAAGACACTTTTTCTGTATTTTAAGAGTTGCCAGACCTTCCCATCTGGTTGTGAAATACACGCAAAACCAGGCTTTGTAGTATCATAAAAATGCTATACTGTATACATTAAATAGTAGATTAACTGCACCATTAGTGTTCTCTCCAGTGCGAGCTATGAAATGCAAGGCAGCTACATTAGGTTTGGGCAAATTTGCGACCTGCTGGATTTACTTTGCCTCTTCTCACCTAAACAAAATTTTGAGAACTGGAACCAAATACAAAATTGGAGAAGCCAGGTGCAAAAATGATTCTTCAAAAAAGAAAGCCAAATGCCCATAATCTCCCATTAATCATGCTCTGGAGTAACCTGCACACACAACTTCCAATCTAAATTTAATTCGCTTAGATTAGAGTTCCACAAAATTTATTCAGGTTAGATTAGTTCAACGATTCTGGACCCTATCTGTGTGGAGGAAGGGGAGACGTTTCATATTAACATGGCGTTATATCCCTAGTGTTATAAAGCAGGGCTGTCCAACTGGCAGCCCTGGGGCCGTACACGGCCCCCCAGCCTGTTGGCTCCGGCCCCAGCTATGCCCCCGGCCGCCATTTAATTTTTTTAAAAAAATAAATGGCGGCCGGGGGAGGCGGGGCAGGGAGGAGGAAGTGAGCCAGCTCCTCCTCCCTGCACCGCCCTCTTTCCCTCTCTCGCCAGCGCCGATGCAAACCGGTTTGCATCAGCGCCGGCGAGAGGGACAAGGGGCGTGCAGGGAGGAGGAAGAGAGCTAGCTCCTCCTCCCTGCACCGCCCTCTTCTTCCCTCTCTCTCTCGAGCCGATGCCTTGGTAGGGTGGGGGTCCCCTGCGGCGCCACCCTCCCGTCCAAGGCATCACGACAGCGGCGAAAACACCCCCCCCAGCCCTCCAGGTTTGGGGAAGGGTTTTCACCTGGCACGCAAGACCCGAGTGCCGGGCGAAAAACCTTCCCCAAACCTGGAAGGCTGGTGGGGAAAGCGAGTGGCGCTTCTCGCCCCACCAGCCATCCAGGATTGCGGGGAGTTTCGCCCAGCTCCCATGTCCCTCTGCTCAGAGAGACACAGGAGCCGGGCAAAACCTCCCCGAAGCCTGGAAGGCTGGCGGGGAAAGCGAGGCGCTTCTCGCTTCCCCACCAGCCATCCAGGCTTGCGGGGTTTCACCAGCTCCCGTGTCCCTCTGCTCAGAGAGACACAGGAGCCGGGCAAAAACCCTCCCGAAGCCTGGAAGGCTGGCGGGGAAAAGCGGCGGCGCTTCTCACTTCCCCACCAGCCATCCAGGCTTGCGGGAGGGTTTCCCTGGGTGACGTTAGGCTGGGTGACGTCAGGCGTCACCCAGCCTAACGTCACCCAGGAAACCCTCCTGAAAATGGGCGGGCCACGCAGGAGCGGCCATGCCCCCGGGAGTGGCCACACCCCGGAGCGGCCACGCCCGGGAGCCCACGCCCCCTCCCTGATCACCTGCGGCCCCCAGGTGATCAGTGACACTTCTTCCGGCCCTTGGGCCGGAAGAAGTTGGACAGCACTGTTATAAAGGATATCCTTCCATTTCTCATTCCTCCTCACACATCTTTTCTTGCTAGTTTTACCAAAGTTATCAGTTTTCAGATGTATCCAATGAGCCAGTGTAGTCCCTGTCCACTGCATTTGGGAAAAAGCTTATAGGATACTTAACTTTCCCCTCCAATCCAATTCCTCTAGAGTAGACCCAAGCAGCTGATCTTACACCAGACTCCACCTGAGGGGAAACCTGACTTCCCCCTTGATCCTGTTGCTCTACAGTAGACCCAAACAACTGACCCCACTTGGAGGGAAACTGTGAAATCTGCCTGGGTTGAACTGCTTCATTTACATTTAGTAAGCGGTGGTCCTATGGATAGTCTGCTACCAAGCATTGAAAATTTTAGGAGTCAGGTTTTCCCTCAAGTGGTATCTAGTGTAAGATCAGCTACTTGGGTCTATTCTAGAGTAGCAGGATCTGAGAGGAAAATCCTATTCCACATGGTTTTGGGGTCCTGAGTCCAGAAGACAATCTCTGACCCCCCCCCCCCCTACAATTTTTTGCACTGTTTCAGACATTTCCCTAATGAAACATGATGGACACTTGTCCCACATCCTGGGAAGGGCTCTGTCATAACTTGTACCTTCAATGGAGCTAATTTTTTAGAAATGGGTGGGGGGCAGTGTGGGATGAAGTCCTCTGTTTAGTTTAATGGTGGAGAACATGTTTTATTTCTATTGTTAAATGGTAGGCAGCTTGCATTTCTATTTAATTAATCAATGGTAGATCCAGAGCTACATAAGGGACGTTGTCCTCCTTGATGGATTATTAACTTGTTGTGGTGAGGAGGCTTGTGTGTTCGAGTGAACCTGTGGGCAAAACTGTCAGAGTCATGTGCTTCCTGGACGATCTCCCAGGGCAGCATGGTCACAGAGGAGGAACCAGACCAAACACAATCTGAAGTCCTCAATGGTGGATCAGGTAGATGATAAGATGGTACATGTTACAACAGTTGTGAAAGTGGAAGAAGGCTTCAACAAATAAGAGGCCCCCAGTTATTGGGTTAACCATGCCACTGGATAACCACAATGAACTTTGGAATGTGAAACATATGAACACTGTTGGATAACACAGATAATGAACACCCTGAATACAGGACTGCTATTATTGAAAGGAAGCTGAGGCATTTTAATATTGAAATAGCATCTCTTCAAGAGACTTGGAAAGCAGGAAGAGGACAGCTGATGGGGAAAGAGGAGGCCACACCTTCTTCTGGAATGGTCTGTCTGAACAAGAATGAAGAATACATGGAGTTGATTTTGCTATCAGAAATGACCTGGTGACGCATCTGTCTGAATCATCCACCAGCATTAACAAACAACTCTCAACTCTCCAAATTAACCTTGCAAAAAACAGTAGGCAACTATCATAAGTGCCTTTGCACCAACTCTAGATGCTGACAAAGACATCAAGGAAAAAATTACTATCAGCTGGACACCATCCTATGGGAGATACCTAAGGAGGGCAAAATCAGCATTCTGGGTGATTTTAATGCAAGAGTTGGACAAAATTTTGACCTGTGGCCAGGGACCATAGAGAAAGTTGGGATTGGAAACAGCAACTCGAATGGCGTTCTACTTCTCACCAAATGTGCATAACACAATCTTTTCATCACCAACATCCTTATCATCTTCCGCCAGAAAAATAAATTTAAGACATTTAAGAAGTCATGAAAGGACCCTTGGTCAAAGCATTGACACCACTTAGACCAGTGGTCCTCAAACTAAAGCCCAAGGGACGGATACAGCCCTCCAATGTCATTTACCCGGTCCTCGCTCAGGGTCAACCTAAGTCTTGAAAGCACACAACAACAACAACAGCAACAACAACAATCCTAACTAATCAGTCAAAAGCAGGCCCATACTTCCCATTGAAATACTAATAGGTTTATATTTATTAAAATTGTTCTTCATTTTAATTATTGTATTGTTTTAAAGTGTTTTTTGCACTACAAATAAGATATGTGCAGTGTGCATAGGAATTCATTCATGTTTATTTCAAATTATAATCTGGCCCTCCAACAGTTTGAGGGACTGTGACCTGGCCCTCTGTTTAAAAAGTTTGAGGATCCCTGATTTAGACTATGTAATTTTATGTGCCGGAGACTACCGCAATATATTTATCACAAGAGCAATGACAAGCGCTGATGACTGCTGGACAGACTACAGGTTAATTCACTCAACAATTGCCATCACGAACACCCCAAAACACAGACTCCAAGGAAGAAAGATAAGACATAAAGTGAACACCCAAACCCTTCAAGAGCCCTCTGAATGAGCTCTCCTCCAAACGGCTTTTATATTTAGATGCATTCCTACAATTCCTTACTATTGACCAAGCTGGGAGCAACAGTAAAAAAAATGTTTTGAGTGCCAGAGATTCCCTACCATGTTAAAATAGTTATAATACAACCCCTTTGATCAGGTGGTCTTGCAACCCCTTGAAAACCTGGGAAGCCAATGCAACCATACAAATAAACAAACACCTTTGTATGGCTGTACGCAAAAACATTCATTTCCTCGAAAGACTCTAAAGGAGCAGAAGCCTTTCTGGAATATGCTCATTGTATTTAACACTCCATTATGTCAGTCACTCATAATTTATTTAGGTGGGGAATTTTGCTTGGTTCCTAGAAAAGTGAAAATAATGAAAGTGCTTTTTTTTAGAAGTAGAAGACTAGCAGCAGGGGTAAAGTGTGACTCCAGTCTATGTATAGCTGTAAAAGGAATGCATCTGAGTTTTGTCAGAAAGACAACATTCCCTGTTCCATTGGGAGCCAGCGCTTTACACTTCTGCTAGAGTGAACCCCATCTAGGCTGAGAAAATGATCAGCACTGACAAGCTTCTGGGAAAAACCTTGTCATGTTCCCCCAGCTGCAGCATGAAATTATGATCTGGGGCTGCTTGAGGGAAAATATGTGCAAAGTGCCTTCTAAAAATCTAGTGCATTTTGCTCACTGAGGAGAAAAATATTGCTAAAGCGATCGAAGTGGGTGGGAAATATAAGGAAGCAGGATCCTTTGACTTAATGAACACCAAATGATTTTTATTTTATTTTTGGGAAGGAAGAGTGAGAGTGTTTGCACTTGGCAGCAAATACCTTGGGGGAGGCTAACATCTCCAACAAAGCATCATTTCAGGAGATGAAATGCATTTAGTAGAGAAGTAACGCTACGTTTTTGTAAAGCTTAATAGATTCCTTGCTGCAACTTAAAGAGACACTCCAAGGGCTCTATTTATTTCCTTCGTTAGCTCTCTCCTCCCCTCTCCCAGCAGTTATGATGGCAGACTTCACCCCCTGCTTTGATCTGCATCCATTTCCGACTAGAAGCAAACAATCTAGATGACATGTTCCTTATTCCATCACTGTGAGAGAAAAATATTTCACATTAATCTGGAAACAGCCTTTTTAGCCAAAACATCTATTTCTAAACAGACATTTCCAAATACAATGAGTGTGTATGTTTAAAAGACAAGCTTTGAACAACTGAGGGTGGTACTTAATGATATCCCAGATCATAGGCTTTGTCTCAGGGCAGTTCCAGACAGCCCTTTATCCCAGGATCATTCATGTTTTAAAAACGCAAATGTTCCTGGGGGCCTGTCTACACCCACCCCAAAACACGCACTTTTTGGGTGGGTGTTCAGGTGTTCTGCTGGGACTAGCTTAGTAGAACATCTGGGGACCCTCCCTGCTCCCCCAAAGCCCCCAAACCCCTTTGAAAAGTAAAGAAAACTTACCCGGTCTCCATTACAGTCTTGGAGTGCCTCTCCCTGCACATTGAAATGATATGCCAGGAGAGCAGGGGAGAGCGGTTTTCCTTTCCCCTCCCCCACTTTCCTGGTGTGTCTTTTTTTTTTTGACATTTTTTAATTGGTTTTTCCCCCTCTCCCACCCTCCCCTCCTTGTACATACAGTTTATACATCAAACTACAGAGGTTACATTTGAAATATCAGTCTCAGTCTTAATTTTTCTACTCCACCTCTTAACACCTTTTCTAAATAATTTCTAACTGGTTCCCACATCCTCTTTTTTATTATTATCTTTTCAGTTTTATCTATATTATTCCATTTACAATTTGTTATTTCCACATTTAACATATTAATTATATAGTTATACCAGTTGGTCAATGTCCATTTTGTTTTATCCTTCCAACCCCTCACTAAAACTATGTGCACACGCTATTAATTTATCAATCAATTTTTCTTTTTGCATACTCTTCACTCCTATTATCCGTGCATGTAATACATTTCTATTAACTATTACAATATGTAAATCTAACATTCTATTGATTTCTCCTTCAATCATTTTCCAGTAATCTTGCACTCTATCACATTCCCATATCATATGATTGAACACCCCTCTTTGTTCACAGCCGTGCCAACACTGATCTTTCATCCCTGGTACAAAGCGTGAAAGCTGTGCAGGAGTTCTGTACCATTTTTGTAACATTTTCCTTCTGGTTTCCCTTAATGCATTATACTTTTCTCTTGCTATATTACTTATTTCCCTCTGGATGTCTTCCCTCTCAATTTCCATGTCAATCTCCATGTCTGGAAAATTTCCTCTATTATTTCTTCTTTTACTGTTATGATTTGTTCGTACAGATCTCCTGCTACTTTCTTCTCCCCTCTCAAACATTTCCTAATCACCTACTCAAATGGACTATCCCCGTTCTCTTATTTTTCCCTTCGTCTGAAAATTTCCTGTCTTATGGCCCAGCTTTGGATCCAGTTCCCTGACCCAATCAGTTCTGAATTTCTTTTTTGTTCTACAGGGTTTCCATCCTCTGTGTACAGATCCTCCACTAACCTTTTCCTCTACTTTCGATTAATCTCAGTGTTCTACCTATGCTTACATCATTATTATAATTCATTTGCCATATAGTTGCCACCTTGCTTTCGTTGCCTGGGTTTAACTTCTTCTTTCTTTTTCCACACTTTTACTGTTCCTTTAAAGGGTTCCTTAAATTCTGTTTCCTCTCTCCTCTTCCAATCCGTAAATATTATTTCTTTTCCTTTAATATTATTTATTATCTTTTCCATATTTACCCATTTTTCCCCCGTGTATTGTATTTCCAACAATCTTTGTATTTGAAATGCATCATGGTAAACTTCTAAACTTGGGATCCCCCAGCCTCCCTCTTCCTCTTTGGCATTTAACCATTTGTCCCTTATTCTGGGTCTTTTCCCCCAACTGCCCATGTTTTTATACTTCTATCCCATATATTTAATGACTTCCTCTCTACTGCATTTGGCAATGTTTGGAATAGATATAATACTTTTGGTATTACGAACATTTTCAATACCCTTATTCTATCCACTCTTGCTAAAGTTTTCCCTTCCCACTTCTTAAGTTGTTTCTCTATTATTTTCCATTTTTGTTTATAATTCCCCTCAACTATACTCTTTAGATTTTTATATATCCACACTCCTAAATATTTTATCTTCTTTAATCCTAATTTTAATCCCGATATTTTTCTAATCTCCAATTGTTCTTTTGCGGGGGTATTAAGACATAATATCTCTGACTTTTCAATGTTAACAAATAATCCTGATATGCTCCTAAATTCTTCCAATATTTTAATCATATCTTTTATCATAATTAATGGTTGGTTGGTAATAATCATTGCATCATCGGCAAAGAGGTTCAGCTTTATTTCTTCTTTTCTTCCTCCCTCCTTTTCTATTTTATACCCTGTCCACTTGGTGCTATTTCTGATACTTTCGGCTAGTATCTCTATTGCTATTACAAATAACGTGGGGGATAATGGACACCCTTGTTTTGTGCCATTTAGAATAGGTATCTCTCCTGTCCTTCTGTTGTTCACTCTTACTCTTGCCTTACAATTACTATACAGTTGCTGCAATGTTTTACAAAAATTTTCCCCCATATTCAATTGTTGACATACATTTAACAGATATTTATGGTTAACCTTATCAAAAGCTTTATAGACATCCAATTTGAGTATTCCCATTTTTCCCTTATTCAGATTTGCATGATTCATTGCAATTACCACATTTTTATTGGATCCCCGATTTTTCTTCCCTTTACAAATCCATATTGATCTTCTTTAATTATTTTTGGCATTATCGTTTCCAATCTTTTTGCTAAAATTTTTGTGAATATTTTATAATCCTGGTTACATAGACTGATAGGTCTATATGACCCTGGTTGTGTTAGATCTCTTCCCTTTTTTTGGTATGGTGATAATTTCTGAAACTTTCCATGTTTGTGGGACTTTTTGCTTAATGTATATTTCATTAAACAACTCTGTTAGATGTGGTACCAATTCTTCAATATATGCTTTATAATATTCCGCTGGGAATCCATCTGGCCCTGAGACTTAGCCCCTTTAACCCTTTAATTACGTTTAATATTTCCTCTTGTGTTATTGGTTGATTTAACAACTCTCTGTCTTCCTCTGCAATTTTTTCTCTGATATTTAAGTTCCCTTGTGCTACCCCCTCCTCCTTATATAAATCCTTGTAATATTTTGTCATTATCTCCCTGATCTTACTTTGCTCCTCTTGTTCTCTCCCTTTTTCATCTTTAATCTCTTTATCCAGGTTTTTTCCTTTTTGTTTTTCAAATAATAAGCCATCCTCTTCATTGATTTTATGTTCCAACTTTGGGAATAACTCTTAACATATAAGTACTTATTCATTATATTCCTTTCCTCCAAGGCTTCTAATTGTTTTCTCTTCTCCTTTAATTCTCTCCAGATCATTTTATCCCTAGTTATTTTATGTTTGTACTGCAGAGTTTCTATTTCTTTTATTCTCTTATCCTGTTCGTGTCTCCATTTCTTTCTGAGGTTTGCCTCTAGACTTATACAATGACCTCTTATCACGGCCTTGCTTGCATCCCAAATTATATCTTTAGTTACTTGTCCATTGTCGTTAATCTCAAAATACTTGATTATTTCTTTCCTAATTATTTCATACTCTCGCTCTCTACTGTTTAAAATTGTATTATATATCCAGATTCTTTCTTTTTTCTCTATTTCTAATTTTACTTTTACTCTTAGTGGTGCATGATCTGACAAATGTATTGGAAGTGTTTTTGCCTCTAGAATTAATGATTGGTTTGTATTTTTCCCAAGAATGTAATCTATTTTGCTATATATATCATGTCTTCCTGAATAATATGTCCCCTATTGTTCTCTGGTTCCCCTTCTAATAGATCCTGCATGTTGTATTCCCTTATATTTAACTTCCTGTTGTTATTTTGCCTTGTTGTTACTAATTCCAGATTGTAATCTCCCGCACAGTACACTTCCCCTTGTGCAAATTCATCCACCTTTCTAAATACTTGTTTTATATATCTTTTTTGATTTTTGTTTGGGGCATATATGCAAACCAAGGTTATTCTAATTTTTCCTATATTTCCTTTTATCATTACCCACCTCCCCTCTAAATCCCTTTTTATTTTTTCCACCTGAAAGTCTATTGTGCTTTTAATTAAAATAGCTACACCACGTGCTCTATTTGAACCTCTAGATTCATAAATCTGGCTCCAAATCCTGTCATTCAATAGTGGGGTACTGTCCCCTGGCCGTTTGTGACATTCTTGTAAAAAAGGTATGTCAACCTTATTATCTTTCACCATTTTCATCAGTTTTGCCCTTCGTTGTGGAGATGATAAGCCATTACAGTTATGTGACATGATTACAATTTCCCCCATAACAAGATATTGTTTACCTTTACCCTGTAGTTTCTTTTCCCTGTTTGCTCATCTTCCCCTCCCCCTCCCCCAGTTCCCCCAGTCCCCCCAGAGTCCGGTCTTCTCCCTCCTCCTCTCAGAGGAAGACCTGAAAGAAAGTTCGATCTGTTCCCTTCCATCCCCAGACTCTCCAAGAGGTTGTGTTACTCTTCCCCAGCTCCCTCCTTCAAGTTCTTACACCCCATTTATCACAGTTTAATTATTTTGAGTCTGCTTCTTTCTATATCCCCATATTGGATCTTGTTTCCATTCTTCTTGACTCTTCTCTAAGTTTCTGTTTTTTCAATTCTCGAATCTGTTTCTCCACATCTTTCAGTCCTTGGAAATCCAGCATCTTCAGCTCACTTGAAACTCTTTTCTCTTGTCCCTTATTCCCTTCCTTTTCCTTCTCATGTCCGACAACAAATAGTGTTTGAGGTGCACATAACTCTGTCAGTCCTCCTTCTGCATTTGTCGCCTCAACTCTGTTATCGCTCCAGCTGTCTTGTGAATGTCCTTGACATTTTTACTCCTTTCATTTCTCCCTTTAGTAGTCTGGGCTGCTGCCTGTTCTTCTTCTTCTTCTTCCTCTTCTTCTTCCTCTGATTCCGCCTGTTCCGTCCAATTTTAGTTGCCTGAGCATTTTCTTCCCACTCTCCAAATCCACAGCTTTGTATGTTTTATTATTTTTGAAGATAATTAATGTTGCAGGAAATGCCCAGGAATAACGTTGGCCCTTCTGTTCTAGAGTTCTTGTAATTTCCCTCATTCCAGCCCTTTTACTAAGAGTCTCTGGTGATAAGTCCATGAGTGGCCAAACTTTTTGCCAGCAAAGTTCAAGTCCTTAATTTTTTTAAGTCTTCGAAAACAAATTCCTTATCTGATTCTCTTGAAAATCGAATCAGAATGTCCTTGGGTGCTTTCTTCCCTCGATTAGCCCAATGCACTCTCTCTATCTGCTCTGATGAAATCTGAGTCAATGTCTGTAACCATATAACAATGTCCTCTTTCAGGCTCTCCTTGATCTGGAAATCTTCCCCTCCTCCTCCTCTCAAACGTATGTTTGCACGTCTGGAACGATCTGCCAGGTCAGCAATTTTGTCTAGGAGTTGTTGATTTGCATATTTTAAATTGCATATCTCCTCTTTCTGTTTCCTAGATTCATCAGCAAACTGATTCATCATTACTTCATATTTCTCCACCCTATTCTCGATGAGTCCGAGACGGGTATTAACCACTGTAATTTCCTCTTTTATTTCATCGTTTCCTTTTCTTAAGCAATCAGTACTTATCTTAAGCTCCTGAAGTTCTTTAATTATTCTATCCAATTTTTTATTCCACTCTGCTTGTTCTGCCATCACAGCAACTTACTTTCGCTTTTCCTCGCTTCCTCCTCCACTGGTCTGTTTATTCTTTCTGAGATTTATAGCTCCAGGCACGTCGCTTGCAACCTCCCAGCTTCTCTTTCAGTCCAGTTCCAGGTCGAGGATAGTTTTATGGATAGATTTATGGTCTCATTGGGCTTTTTAAAGCTTTTATTTCTTTGCCATTGGGGAGCGAAGTCCCACTTTCCTGGTGTGTCATTTCTATGTGCCGGGAGGGCTACTCCAAGAGTATAATGAAGGCCGGATAAGTTTTCTTTACTTTTCATAGTGGTTTGTGGGCTTTGGTGGAGGGGGTGGGTATTCCCACAGTTTTCCATACTAATTCAGTCTACAAAACTGGGGGAATCATGTCTGGAGTGCAGTACAGACACTGGAAATAGTGGGTTTATCCCAAAACGCATGGGATAAATCCACTATCTAATTTATTTGGTACAAACCAGGGTTTTCCTGGTTTGTAGCAAATTAATTCGGGATTTTCCTGGTTTGTAGAGAATTAATTCGGATTGTCCAGGACATCATCTGGACAGCCCCTTCTTTATTGCGGGAGTTACTGCAATAAAGAGGTTGTCTGGATGCACCCTCAGAAATCTCAGGGAAAATACTAAATTGGCAACCCTACTCACAGCAGCCTCCATCCTGTGATTAATTTGAAGTAGAGTAGATGCATTGAAATAATTACATTTACATACAAATTGACTCATCACTGAACAATTGCTTTAAAGGGTTTACTCTAATTGTAATAATGAACATGATTCCTGCTAATTAAGATAGCATATATCTATATCTATCTAGGTATAGATATTTGTGGAAATTCTAAATGAACACAATATGAAAATATCCTTGCTGAGCAGTTTCCGACTAGGAGACAAAAAGCCAGAATGTCCTATATGTATAATATTTACTCAATCTAGTCTAATACTGATGGTTGTCATCTGTGGGCAGTTGCCGTAGCTAAGCACTTTTGTTATCAACAAAGCAAATGTATAATTAGCAATTTGGAGTGTTGGGCACTGACATGCTTAAGATACTGCCACTTCCCAAGTGACATTACCACCTGTTTGCTTATAATAATATCATTCCTAGGCTTTCCAGTGAATGAATTGGGACATGGAAGAATATACTTAGTCTTGCCTATTTATAAATGCTTTGCTCCTGTGAGTTAGCCTTGTCAAATCTGATTCCGATGAAATGCTTTGGAAAATACCCAGCATGCCACAGCCTTGATATAGTTTAGAAGATACTTAATATCTGAAGTACATTCACTCTTATTTAAGTAAAAATAACAAACATATTTTCTAGGAAAATGAGAGCAGGTGAGGGAATATCAAAGGCAGCAATCTTCATATGCCTCACTAAGATTTTACACTGACCTCTTTTCATTTCCTGTTCGATGACCTTAGCTATATACCTTCTGTTCCAGCATCAGTTAATTTGAGTTTCTTTGTCCTTTTTTCAAAGCCTGTGATTCTTTTCTATATTTGGAGAGTACATGCTACAGAGCCTCTCACCATGACATGTTATGAAATCTTTAATATTTGTAAGTAAATAAAATTAATATAATGACAACTTGGACCAGCCATGGAATACAGTTTGGAACATGTGATATTAGTTGATGTTTTAATGCTATGTTTTAATAGATTTAGTTTTAATGTTTTTATTTATTTACCAATGTATTAATGTATATTGATGTATTAATATACTGTATGTATTAATATATACTGATGTATTAATATATGGTATTGTAAGGCCCCCCTGAGTCCCCTTCAGGGTTGAAAAGGGAAAATATAATAAATTAATAAACAAACAAATAAACTTATTTGACATGTTTATCAAAAAACCTATCCCTGTCTTTTATCTTTAGGGCTATATAGAATGCAACACTAATGACGTCATGGGTTTAGGCACTATATTTTAATCTGCTTTTTAATGTTTTTAACTGTTTCAATTGTAGTGTATGTTTTATCCGATTTTATCATTTTATTTTGTCTATTTGTTACATATGTTGTAATGCGATATTTAATGTTTGCCCATTTTTTAAGCCTCACTGAGTCCCCTTCGGGGTGAGAAGAGCAGGGTAGAAATGGAGCAAATAAGTAAATAAATAATAAGACTAACAGGAAAAGACTACACATTTTTACAAATAACTATTGAGGATGATAATTTAGGTAAGCATTACCCAAAGGCCTCTCTTAGCTGGAGGATACTAGCCTTAACAAGAACTTGCAAGGAAAACCATGCTATTGTTTTTCACAGTCAAATCTACATATTTCCTGCAGCTCACTGATTCTCTCTGCCCTGTATATGCATTATTTAAATGAGGGTATTGCATATTTTGCACTTACTGTAGAATCATAGAATAATAGAGTTGGAAAAGACCACATAGACCATCTAGTCCAACCCCCTACCATGCAGGAAAAGCACAATCAAAGTATCCCTGACAGATGGCTATCCAGACTCAGTTTAAAAGTTTCCAAGGAAGGAGCTTCCACCACACTCTGAGGCAGAGAGTTCCCTGTTAAACAGTTTGTACGGTCAGGAAGTTCTTCCTAGAAATCTCCTTTTCTGTAATTTGAACCCATTGCTCTGAGTCCTAGTTTCAAGGGCAGCAGAACTGAACACAGTATTCCAGGTGAGATCTAACCAAAGCAGAATACAGGGGCACAAAGACTTCCCCTGGTCTAGACACTGTACTCCTTTTGATGAAGCCCAAAATCCAATTGGCTTTTTAAGCTGCTGCATCACACTCTTGTCCATGAAGACTCCAAGATCTTTTTCACATGGACTATTGTTGAGCCAGGCATCACCCATTTGGTATCTTTGCAATTGACTAAGTGTAGTATCTTACATTTGTCCTTGTTGAAATTCATTTTGTTAGTTTTGGCCCAGCTCTGAAGTCTGAATTCTGATCCTGTCCTCTGGAGTATTAACTATCCCCCCTAATTTGGTGTTATCTGCAAACTTGATAAGCATGTCCTCTAAATCTTCATCCAATTCATTATTAAAGATGCTGAACAGTACTGGGCCCAGGACTGAAGCCTGGGGTACTTCACTAGTCACTTCTTTCTTGGATGAAGAGGAACCATTGGTGAGCACCCTTTAGGTTCGGTCGCTTAACCAATTACAGATCAAGCTAATAGTAGCATTGCCCAGCCCACATTTGACTAGTTTGCTTGCAAGAAGATCATGGGGGACTTTGTTGAAGGCCTTACTGAAATCAAGATATTCGACATCCACTGCATCGCCTGCATCTACCAAGCTTGTAACTTTATTGAAAAAAGAGAAAAAAATAGTCTGGCATGACTTGTTTTTTGAGGAATACATGTTGACTTTTATTTAGTAATCACAGCATTCCTTTCTAACTGATTGCAGACTGTCTCCTTAATTATTTGCTCCAGAATCTTTCCTGGTATTGATGTCAAGATAGCTGGATGGTAATTGTTTGGGTCTTCTGTTTTAACTTCTTAAAGATAGAGACAACATTAGCCCTCCTCCAGTCTGCTGTGACTTTTCCTGTTCTCCGAGAATTCTTAAGAATTACTGCCAGTGGTTCTGAAATGACTTCTGCTAGTTCCTTCAATACTCTTGGATATAGTTCACCTGGCCTTGGAGACTTGAATTCATTTAGAGTTGCCAGGTATTCCTGGACTACTTTTTAATTTATTTTGGGTTGCATTTCCCCCATTGCTTCATCTGCTCTGAAATGCTCAAGTTGAACAGCAATCTCCTTTTGGGAGAAGACTGAGGCAAAGAAGGTGTTGAGCAGCTCTGCCTTTTCCCTATCCCCTGTTAGCATTTCACCACATTCTTCACATGAAGGCCCTGCAGTTTTCTTTTTTCTTCCTTAATCCTAGCATTCCTGGAACCACTTATTTAGTATAGGTGTACTGGATTCCATTTATCAAAAAGCTAGCAGCTGCAGAATATGCTGACCTTTTCTGTATCTGTGGCCCATAAACATCAGGGAAAAGGCTTCAACTGAGCAGCTTGAACTAGCAGAAGCATTTTAATGAAAAGGCTTTTTGTGGGAGGGTAAAATACTTTTGGCAGGCAATCATTAAAAGAGAACATCCATGTTAGATGTGGAGGGGACTACAATGCTAAGGGGAAGAGATGCATAGGAAGAAATGAACAAGTAAAAGGAGTCAGTGAAGGCAGCCAAAGGCTCTTTGGGAGCACAATTGCTGATCAGATGTGAAAAGTTTTGGATGCCAGCAGGTAAGATAAATGTGCCAGCTGAAGAATAAGTCGACTAACCTCCAAAACATAAAAAGCACCTCTTGGCAGAAAAGAGAGAAAAGCAGTGAAGCTGCTGAGAATGTTGTGTCTCTAATCTTAAGAAAGCTGAATCTAGGGAAGTCCATAACAGTGATGTACAGATCAACTGCATCTTCCATCAAAGGAAGTGCCTGCTCCTTTGTCAGTGGAAAAGAGTGAAGAAAAGTCTGTGTCTCCAAGAGATCTAACTTTGCTCTGTTAGTCAGTATAAGAAGGGAGGAGGGAAAAATCTAGTGACATACTGAAGATTTATTTATTTTATTTTAGATTTTAGATTGAGCTTTTGTAGATTTCTTCATGTACAAAAAGTGGGTTGAAAAAGTAGGTTGAAATCCATGAAAGCTCATGCTAAAATACATTAGTTATGTTTTAAAGTGTCACTAGTTGCACCTATTTCCTCATCTTTTTCCTAAAAGAACAATGCAAGAAACTCCATAACTGTTTTTAATATTGGTTAGTTTACTATAGGCATTATTATTATTATTATTAATTGTGCTTACTTGTATGTACTTGTTTGTGCTGGGAATTACTTTTCCATCCCTAAATATGGAGCCATTTACAAGCCAAGTGTATACTTAGAAGAAATGCCTTCTGTGTGTCGGTATAGCTCAATCCGAAGTACAGATGGGATAGACGGCAAACAACCTTTTTATTTCTGTGAGTTCTCAGGAATGATAATTGTCTTAATATTTCATTTAGTAGTCCTCCAACTGAGAAGGCTCAACTACATGGATATCTTAGTTGTCCAATTTTTCTGGTTCATTTTAGTGAACATGATTCATAATGCTTGAGGAAGGCTCAAATTCATAGAAGTCTTGGTGGTCCAATTTTTCCAGGTTATTTCAGAAGCTGGGCTCAGACCCCATCCCACTGGGTTAAGTCCTCTCTCCTTTCCCTTCTGGGGTCCATGGGGTAATTTATATTGCTTTCACAATCTATACATCATTAATAGAAGCCTAAGAAATCTCTGCATTAGCTTTAGGATGCTAAAAATTCAATACTTTGATGAGGCAATTAGATTTTTCTGAATTGCAGTGTACTCTAATCTTACCCCTCGAGACACCACCCCAAACAATTCCACAAGTTTTTTCCCCTTTAGCCCACACCCCCGCCCCAGCCCCATAAATTATATGACAGTGAGTCAAAACTAGGAATTTATTTCAATCAACCTCCAGAAAAGATGAATACATAATTTTTCCACCTAATCTCCCTCTTTTTCAATATATGCTGTCCATCTGGCAACAAGCTTTTGTTTTCCCTTTAAAAAATATTTTAGGCTGAGTTGTGAGCCACAAATGCACCACTGTCTTCACCTTTTCATCAGACATGAATCTTCATTCTCAAAGGGCTTCTTTCAAAGGCCCAAACAGACCCACTGAAGAGCTGAACCCTACAATTCAGACAAAACGCATAAGACTGCTATCCAAATGTATTGTGTTATTGCATGAACATCCACGTACTGCTGTCCATACTGCCAACACTCTCCAGAAACTTCACTATAGTCCAGATCTTGTCCCATTGGACTATCACCTGTTTGATCTTCTGAAATAATGGACAAAGTGCATTGAAAAACAGGGAGATTATGTTGAAAAATGATGAATTTGTCTTTTCTGAAAGTTGATTAAAATAAATTATATAGCCAGAGTGCGGGTAATTTTTGACTCACCCTCATGTGTTTATCTATCTATAAAGTGTTTTATTCAAATAATAATACCACAAACAGAAAATGCACAGAAATAATACAGGACAGTGCTGTTATGCCTACTGCAATGTATGCATCCTTAGATTTTCTACATATATTTTTCCTGCTCCATGTTGAATGTCATTTCTCACCTTCTTTCCCTTGAAACCTCTTAAGATTTCTTAAGATTGTAAAGCAGTAAAGAGGCTCCAGTTTGCCTCTCTGCCACTAAAGAAATCCAAAAGAGTCCCATGGCACTATAAAAAACTGAATTTCAGCACACCAAATCACCTTTTGAAATGTGCCTGGTCCTTCCCAATAGCTGCATAGAAATGGGTAAGACGGTGCCTTGGGAGACTGTAGTGCTCTGCCAGTACCATATACCGACCTACACAGCTGTGTTACCATTGGGAAATATGAGAAATTGTAATAGAGCTCTCAAGCAGAGTAATGAATGTGCTAGGCAGAAGTTAAACAGATCCCCAGCCCACACAAAACCTAGCAAAGGAAGAAATCTTTTTGAAAGGTATATAAAAGTAGTTTTACTCATGAATACCTGTGCATAATAAATATAGGTTCATCCTCTTGAAGAAAGGTAAGAAAATAAGCAGTGCTACACGTACTTCTTGGACGACAGGCAGGGAAAAATGAGAGGTGTGGGCAGTTGAGCAGTTTGAGAATACAGGAAGACTATGGGAAACAGGAAGAGCATAGCTCCAGACAAACAAACAAGAAGCTTTCATAAATATGTGATGCCTAAATTCCTAGAGGCAGGCATAAAATCCAACTACCAGTGAGTATAAGTCCACAAAGGTTGCTCACTCCAACAATTTCTTAGTTTTTGCAGCAAGAGGAGATTGTGTGTAGGGGGAGGGGGGAGGACTTCTCTCCATGATGTTTATTTATTCTCATAGACACACATGATTCTCTGGGGCTAACAAAGCACGAACCCTCTGGATATTTTTTAGCAGTGAACTTCTCTTGGTCTGGTGAGCTCCCACAGGCAAGAGAAGATGGGGGCCTAATTCCTAATAATGAGTGATAATCCCCTTCTTCTGCACATCAACATGCAGCTATTTAAAATGTCCATGAGATAGCTATATGAGCTCAAGAAAACGTACCAAGTAACATGAAAGAAACTGAAGGGAGAGATTCATTTTGCCATGGACAGCGTGCATGAGGGTTTGCTGAGTGAGGATTTTGCTATTGAATTAGAGCCCAGACTGGAACAGCAACTCCCTCAGCCACACCCAGAAGTAACAACTCAGCTTTTGTTGAGTGGACTGAGGAAGTAAAGAGAAAAATCCACCCAGAGGAAAAGTGTTCTTGCCATACATCAAGGGAACCACTGACCGCATAGGGAAGCTAATGAGGAAACACAACATACAAACTATCTACAGACCCACTAAGAAAAGCCAACAAATGTTACATTCAGCAAAGGACAAGAAGGATCCTCTCACCTCTGCAGGAGTCTACCATATGCCATGCAGCTGTGGACAAGTCTGCATAAGGACCACCAAATGCAGCGCCCAAACATGAATCAAGGAACATGAAAGGCACTACTTCAATCAGAGAAGTCAGCCATAGCAGAGCACCTGATGAACCAACCTGGACACAGCATATTATTTGAGAACACAGAAATGCTGGACTACTCTAACAACTACCATATCAGGCTACACAAAGCCATTGAAACCCACAAGCATGTGAACAATTTCAACAGAAAGGGAGTACTTTGAATGCAATTTTCCTGCTTCTAGGCAGGTGGTTGGATTGGATGGCCCATGAGGTCTCTTCCAACTCTACAATTCTATGAAAACATGAAAATGAACAAAATCTGGCTACCAGTACTAAAAAAAACCCTCTAAAATTATAACAGTAAATAAAAAAACAACACTCAAACACATGAAAACTCCAGAAAAGAAACAAGCAGGAACATGTAATCACCTCTCAGCATAGGAATTTCCCAGGCAGTAACAAGCCACACCTAAAAACTGTCAGGCCATCAAATGCTAATCAAAGGTGGCCAATTGAAACATCCACACCTAGCTCCAACAGACAAGTGTTCTTTCTTCCACCCTAGACCTTTCACAGGTATATAAACCCAATGTTTCTAGTTTCCAACAAACCTCACAACCTCTAAGGATGCTTGCCACAGATGCCGGCACAACATCAGGAGAGAGTGCTTCTAGAACATGGCCATGCAGCCTGAAAAACCTACAACAACCCAGACTGAGGAAGAGTTAACTGTGCCTTCCTTTGTGGAATTAGCTAAGGAGGTCAGCATGACTTGCTGAGAAGGCCAGCAATTGGGATCAGCTGTGAAAGCAACATGTAAGGGTTTGCTGGCTGCAACATACATGTATGTAAGTTGTATGTATCCCTGTCTGGACCTTAGAACCTTTCTTTCACATACCCCTTAGAATTTGGACTGCTGCTGGACTACGGCTCTTAGCTTTTGGACACAATCTCATTGTTTTTCACTCTCGTATTTGTCTTTGACTCTGGACCGAACACTTAGCTTTCTTTTACCGCTTGCTCCTTTGGGTTCTGTTTTACCATGGACTAATAGGCTTGACCTTGGACTGTAATACTCTCCTATCAGTGTTTTGAGGTCGAGGCTCTTGACACATTTATTAGTGTGACCACAATTGACTGCATAAAGATCTTACATAGCTCTTTGTCCCACCCAATCCATGGTCTACATGTTAAGAACTAGGTAGTGTTGAAAAATACATCTGTAAGAAATTATGAAAACTCACTCCCAGCCAACAGAGGCAGCACTGAACCAGAATATTAAAAATGGAAAGCATTTATATAACCGTGGCAGGGTTTTACAAATTATACTGGTATAAATTTTGCAGCAGTGCTTCATTGGATGCAATACTCAGCTAGATGTGATAATACTCTGCAGCTTATTATATTATGTTTCTTTGCATTCTTGGTGTTTAAAAGAAAAAAAGGTGAATTTGTTTAGCATTTCTATTGTAATCAGTATAGCTTCCTAATCCAAAAGAAAGATGTTCTTTTGTTTTGACATAAAGCCAACACCTTTTAAATGACATAAAGTCAACACCCTTTAAAAGACAGGGATTTTTTTTTACTGTGAATGTAGGCATATTCCAATGTGTTTCTTTTGGGCATTAAGAGATAATTAAGTACTTTTTTTTGTCTTTAAGGGTCTTTTGTTTGGCATCATACTAATACAAAAAAACCACCATTAAAGCATTACGCCACAAAAACCTGGAGAAAGGGTAAACTTTATTTGTTAATTAAAGGACGCAGATAACTGTAATAGAACATCATTGTTGGTAATTAATGCATTAATTATCTTTAGGCTCTGGATAGCTCATTCTGGGCATTTTACTTGAGCATAATTCTTGTTGAAGTTAATGGGATTTTACTTCCAAATTAATTTGTTTAGGATTGAAGCACAGGGTACACACTTAGTTAATCAAATTTAAATCCAAAGTATAAAATAGAAAGTGATTATAGAGAGCAGGAAAACATTTTGATGTGAGCGGTATTGTAGATAACAACCCATGAGCAAGAAATGTGTATCAGTCATATATTGCTATTAGTAGAGAAAGCAAGGTGACGATCAATTGTTCTAGCAAGACCCCTTCATGGTTAAAAGTAGTTAGAAGCAAATAAGGTTCTTGTCATCATGGTTGCTTAGGGGAAAGGTTTATTTCTGGGAAATGTTTATTTTTGGGAAAGGTTTATTTCTAGGATTTATCGTTCACAAGCACATGTTACATGCATGTTTGTAGGCAGCTCCCAGAAATATAAAGAGAGCAATGGAAAGAAAAAAGCCGACTTCTGCTGGTGGCAAGGAGCGAGCAGGTGTCCATTCTCGTCATACAGAGATTCATCTCAGTTTGACTTCCAAACTGGCATAAGGACTGCATTTTCCATCACTCTGACAACAATAAGAACTTGAGAGATATTAGCCTGATTCTCAAAATACATTATTGGAGCACTAGGGGTTAGCATTTCCTATTTTAGTGGGCCGAGGAAGAAGGCAAGGTTCAAACAAGACCCAAGAAACTTCTTGGCAAGGCACGAGCCGGCAACTTGGCTCCATGGTCCTCTGCTCGCTTCACTCCGCTTAGGATAGAAGTGGCCGAGCTACTGAGGATCCGTTCCCACGGATCCTATACTTAATCCCCTTGGCGAGGTCCCCGACGCTCTAGGCTTCTGCGCCAATCTGTGCTACGGGATCTCGCACTTCTCTGGCGTTCTAGGCTGCGGTGCCAACCCCTCCTGCTGGACTCGATGCTCTCTCTCCTATCGAAGCCCCGTCCTTGCCTCCCAGCACCTGGTATGCTATCTTCATGAGAGCCAAACTCCTCTTCGGCTTCCATGGCCTCCTCCTCCACTGTCTCCCTGATTCTCTCCTGCGACCCGAAACCACCTGGCTTCTCATAACAATCGTCACTATCAACATTTTCTGAATCAGTCTGACCTTCCCAGTTATCGTAGCCGTCCGGCCATCCATCATCCCAAGCCAAGCTCTCGGTGGGAGAGGAAGGCCCAGCTAACTCATTAACCCCTTCCTGCATTTCCTCATCAGCTGCGGCTGGCTCCAATGCAAGTGGGACCCCCGGTGCTGCCCCCTGCCCCCCAGGCACAAAAGAGAACTGGGTTGCTACATATATTAATGCATTATATGTCCCTGCAAAGAAACCCTGTCCTTTTATAATAATAATAATAATAATATTAATAATAATATATTAATGCATTATATGTCCCTGCAAAGGAACCCTGTCCTTTTATAATAATAATATTAATAATATATTAATGCATTATATCTCCCTGCAAGGAATCCAAGGGAAATGTTGCCCTTGATTTGCCTGTGCTTAAAACAGTGTCAGTCCTGTTTCCCTGCTTTGCCTACTTTAGAACTACTAACGAATTTCGTTAGTAATTACGTTACAGGTTAGAGATTTTTGGAATTTTTTTGTAAGTCTGTCTATTACTAATCAACCCCCATTTGATTTTCGAATCCCTATTTTTGGGTTCTAAACCATGCCTGGTAACTACCATGGCTCAATGTGATGGAATCACAGGAGTTGTAGTTTTACAAAGGGACTCACCAAACTACAAATCCCAGGGTTCCATAACATTGAGGCACAGTAGTTAAAGTGGTGTCATACTCTAACTCCCTAAATAGGTCCTACACCCTTGATAGCTCCATGAAAATTTAGACTAAATTCAGAATGGATTCACACCATCACTGATATGGAAACCATCTGCTGCCCCTTGTGTCAAAGAAAGTTGCTTTGCTGCCTAATGCAGCACTGTTCCAGACGATTGGAATACATTGCATGGCCCAGGAAAGATGCTTCCACACCATCTACTATCCTTTTGAATAAATTGAATCAAGCAAGCAATGGGTTGAACCCAGGACCTCTCAAATACAAGGTCCTCTAACTGTAGACAACAGTCCTACTGTGCTATTTTTTGGAAGTGTGTGAGAAAGAGTGGTTCAAGTGTCTGGTGTCAGCTCAGCAAATGTTGTTCTGCTTGCCCCTGCTGATTTCAGACTTATGCAGCCTGAGGAAATACTGTACTCTGGCACTGAGCACTGTAACGGGGGAAATTCATGGGTTT
Organism: Anolis apletophallus; assembly: GCA_030556195.1. Classification (NCBI taxonomy): domain Eukaryota; kingdom Metazoa; phylum Chordata; class Lepidosauria; order Squamata; family Anolidae; genus Anolis; species Anolis apletophallus. The sequence continues at coordinate 53,398,741 of JARBWK010000010.1, forward strand.
TTGTTTTCTTTGCTTTCCTATCCAAAGATAGCCTGAGGCAGAAAATACAGTACTTCAATAGCAGTGAAAAATTACGGCCCTGAATAGTATCTCTACATTTATGAAAGGCCACCCACCTTGACTATCCCATGGCTTTGGTGTGGTTGTTTAGCTAAGATATACATATAGCTAAAAAGTTGATATGACATACTGGAGCTATATTAAAGAAAGATTTCCTGCACCTCTTCTTCTGTTGTGCAAATTATCTGTGCATCACTTCTCCTTTTTCAACAATAGGAAAAAGGAATTCATACACTTGCTTTGTTGTATTTTACTGGATAATTCGCCATACCTGACAACTCAGGTGTTTGAATGAAACCCACTGCAGATGTGATTTATGAAAGCAAGCTGGCTCTGTACAAATAAAAAAATAACCACTAGAAATTTATAGCTGGGTGTCTATTGATTTATGTAATTACAGGTATGTCTCATTGTGACAAATTCATATCCTTTTTGCTTCTCTGTCCCCAACAATAATATCGTATCATAGCTAGTTCTATCTATTTTGGAGGCTGTGAAGTCATAATTAGCTTGAGCTGGTACCAGAACTATTTCACTCATACAGAATATTGGGAAATGTTCCCAAATGTACTGGTTTGCTATGTGAATGTAATATAGTCCAGGTCCAGGCTATTTGGCTGACCACATCCATTTGTGTGACCTGCCCGGGCTCTGAGATCTTCACAATTCAAAGTGCTGGCTTTAGCATATAAAGTCCTGAATGGTTCCAGCCCAGCTTACCTGTCCAAACATGTATCGCCCTATGAACCATCTAGGAATTTAAGATCGTCTGGGGAGGCCCTGCTTTCGATCCCGCCTTCTTCGCAGGTGTGTCTGGTGAGGACAAGAGACAGGGACTTCTCAATGGTGGCTCCTCGGCTGTGCAACTCCGTCCCTAGGGATATTAGATCGGCCCCCTCCCTCCTGACCTGGCTCTTTGAACAAGCCTTTGGAAATGCAGTGAAATAGGCAAACATGGGTTTATGAAGTTTGAAACATGGAATGGCCTAGACGATGCTACTGGAAAATGAGATTAACAGGAAGACATTGGTTGCTATATGTTTTAAATGGTTTTTATATTGTTTTATAATGTTGTTTTAAATGTTTTAACTGTATATTGTGGACTGTTAAAGCATTGAATGGCTGCCAATCTGTAAGCTGCCTTGAGTCGCCTTCAGGCTTGAGAAGGGCAGGATAAAAATATTGTAAATAAATAAACAAACAACCATAGGTGAATCTGACATATTCCATCCAGTGTGTTTTTAAGCCCTTTCTCCCATTTCCAGGTGCATCAGGAACTCAGAAGATGGTTTCTCCCTGGCTCCTGTTTTCTCCTGTTTCTCAACCTTCTAATACGGTTCAATGAAGAAACTCCATGGACGACAGCCAGAAGCACCCTTTCAGGAAAACACACTCAGAATGAAAGACTGTTCCATCTGCCACCTGGTCAGGGAAGGGAATCCCCACAGGGAAGCTGCACAGTGAACACAATTAAATTACTAGTACATTTCTGTAATTCTCCTGTATATTCAAATGTAATGAACAGATTTGAAGTAGACCGATCCCTCTGAAGAATACAGAAAGGTTTCCTGCAAAGAATGGTGTTGGTAAACAGCATCTTGACGTCTTCTAATGGAGACCAAAAGTAGAATACAGCAATGGTACACTTTGCCTCAATAGCCCCAGGCTGATTCATAGCTCTTTGGGGTTGGATACACGGGACAAACTACAAACTACTACTTAATTAAAGGATGTATCTGGTTATCAACATTCTTTATCAGGTGACATAATACATCAAGTCCATGGCATAACTGGTCATTGTTTTTCAAATTTTGATACACCTTAAAACTATGTAGCTAGCAAGATCACCTCAAAAGCTGATATCCAAGGCTTCAAGGAGGGATCCATAATCAGAGTTCCTCAGGCTTACAAACTGTGAGATATGAGGAATCTTATATTGGAGTGGGGAAATCTGAAATGTTTCTTAATATGGAGTGTGTGTGGGGAGGGGGGGATCGCAAGAGTAACTTCACCTCATTGGGAGGGCAGGCATGTAGCTGGGGGGGGCTTAGAGGGCTTCAGCCCCCAAATTCTCTACCAGGCCTTACTGGTACATTATTTAAACTGTTATGTTTATTCATATCATGATCTGATCACCATGCTCATTATATCCCACATTCATGGGGTTATTGGGATAACAATACAAAAGGTTTGGTAGGGTAGTCCCTCTCTTACTCAGACTCAGCCCCTCCCGAATCAAACTCAGCCCTCCCCGAATCAAAATCCTGGCTACGGCCCTGCTGGGGGGGCATGGTATGTGGATGGAGCAAGAGCTAAACCTCACATTTTACATAGCTGTACAATGCCAAGGGATCAGGGAAGGAAACTAGGAAGTAGTTTCTTCGGGAATCAATAGCTAAAAGCATTTCCTTTTATGTGATCTGAAAAAGAGGGTGCATATAGATGAATCATTTGCAAATCACCAGTGCAACTCCCTTTCCCATAAGCCTGCAGATGACAAAAGAATCACATTCCACCTTTTTCATGCTTGGCTATTAAGAATAAATAAGAAAATGTTATTATGGTGGAATGACTCTTTGAGGAGCTCAAGTTGGTGGTGGGTTCCAAAAAGCCATCTTGTCTTGCCTCTCTTTATGTGAATGGAGCTTCAGGAAGAGGCTCAATTCACACTTCAAGAGGCTAAACAGACATGGCCTGTAGGCCAAGTGCTTGGCTTGCACTCTTTTCAATGTGCTCTGGTTTTGTCACCACCAATGACGACACCACCACCACCATCATGGCATATTGCTTTTCCAGACCCTGACTCTTTTCTCATTCCATTATGAGAACAATCATTTTTTCCTATTTTCTGCTTCTCCTTTAACCAAGTTGTAAAGAAGACCTATTCTGTTATGGATGGGAGCAAGTAGGGAGAAAACTTATCATTGGTTTATAGTCTCTTTTCATGTCTTTGCTCCGGTGAGTAGAATCACCAGGTGTCCTTCACTATATTTAAGAAAAGCAGGGCAATTTCATGAGTTTCTTTTCAAAAAGAGCTCAACTACCTTTTTCACTGAGACTTAAAAAAATGTTCACCCTGAGGCATAAACTAAGCATGGAAAATCTCAGCCAAATGATTAAATTTTGTCCCTGAAAACAGTTTTATAATAAGCACTCTCAAATATAGTTATCTGTGCCAGCTCGGCTTGTAATAAGATGAACTACAATACAGCCATCCAAGGTAAAATCATTGGAGAAAAACAAGGCCCTTTAGAAAGGGAGGGGAAAGCCTGTTTCCAAATCCTTTTATATATCAACATCTGTTTATGCACCACTCAGGCATGTAATTACAAAGCTCTGATTTCTACATTTAATGCTCTAGTCTGTGTCCTTTTTCTGCCTGGCATGTTACATCACTAAGATGAATATAAATATCTGAACTTAGTTATTAATTTGCTATCTATTATGGTAAAATTAATCACAGCAAAACCATCTCTTGGAAAAGCTTGCCTCTTAATTTTGTTTGTGGTAAGGAAAACCTGCCAGAAGCAGAAAGACGCATTGAGCAAAGCAATGGTAGTAATCTTTTCCAGCCCCTGTAACAAGTGCGATATATTTTCTTCCATAATTTTCATATCCTCTTTCTGGTGTTGTTGTTGTTTTTTGTCTCACAGACTATGCCTGACCTCTTAATGCTGAGGGTAGCTATTAGCTTTTTCAGCTGAAGCTTAACATTGCTGGAAAGAGAAAAAAAAGAACATTCATCCCAGTTTGTAAACAAGCAAACGGAATGCTATTCTCATCATGCCACTAAGGTCTAGGCAGAACGTTACATTTTAGTTGGTGCTCACTTCAGTCATGTAGCCTGGCAAACTCATTTATTCTAGTAGGATCACTTACAATCAAAACTCTCTCCAAGAAGCTGTGCAACCACTTAAGGCCCTTTGGAGTGTGTTTCCATGCTGGGAAATAAATGTGTAGTCCACTGTACACATTACGAAACAGAAGTGAGTATATTCCAAAATTAAAATGCTCTAACTTTCACTTGTATGAAATAATTTTGTTTATCTATATATATAAATTTTGAACGGTTGTGCAACGAGGCAAATAGACAGCAAAACTATAAGCCGCAGAAGCACTAAAATCGGCAACACACACCACCATACCACGAGGTACCTATACGGCCCAAAAAAACAGCCCTACGTACCTCGCAACACCCCCAAACACAAGCCCCAAAAATCGCCCAACGGAACTGGCATCTCGGCCTCTTTGCTGCCAGCGCGCGTTTAGAACGTTCGCGCATGGCAGCTATCACTCACCCTCGCCTCCTCCTCCTCAGGCCCTCCTCCTCCTCCTTCTGCCTCCCCCTCGCCACTCCGATCCGGAATACCGGCGGCGGCGCCGGGGATGGAGGGAGGGGGCTGGGCAGGGAGGAGGAGCCGACTCCCTTGCTCCTCCTTAGGCCCTCCTCCTTCGCTTCCTCCTTCTGCCAGCCCCTCGCCGCTCCGATCCGGAACACCGGCAGGGACGGAGGGAGGGGGCCAGGCAGGGAGGGGGAGCCTGCTCCCTTGCTCCTACTTAGGCCCTCCTCCTCCGCTTCCTTCTTCTGCCGCCCCCTCGCCGCTCTGATCCGGAACAGTGGCGGGGGCGGTGGGGAGGGAGGGGGCCAGGTAGGGAGGAGGAGCTGGCTCCCTTGCTTCTCCTTAGGCCCTCCTCCTCTGCATCCTCCTCCCGCCGCCCCCTTGCCGCTCCGATCCGGAACAGCGGTGGGGGCAGCGGGGAGGGAGAGAGAGAGAGAGAGAGAGAGAGAGAGAGAGAGAGAGAGACAGAGAGAAAAAGAGACAGAGAGAGAGAGAAAGACAGAGAGAGAGAGAGAGAGAGAGACAGAGAGAGAGAGAAAGACAGAGATACAGAGAGAGAGAGACAGAGAGAGACACACACACACACAGAGAGAGAGAGAGAGAGAGAGAGAGAGAGAGAGAGAGAGAGAATGGCGTATGGCACAGCAACGAGTGCACGGGTCAGCTAGTTTAATTTATATTTGTTTTCACATGTGAACTCACTCCTTTAAAAAAACAGATAAAGGCTATCTGCAGTAGTATCTGGTCATAGCACATTATGAGTCAGAAATATCTATTATAATCCTGAATCTTAAGCATGTATCCAGCATCCCAGCGACAATCTTCACTGTTTCTTCACCACAGAGGAAACAATATAACAAAAATGTTGCCCTAATTATGTATGCTAATATAGATACAGATTTATCTCCTGCATGGTTTCCATTGAACTACAGATGCTGTGCATTTAATAGATGACTGCTAGTTATCTCCAGATGTTTTAAACTAAAATATTAATGATCATTGACCATGATAACAGGGAATTCTGGAAGATGAGGTCCAGAACATCATGTCAGTCAAAGGTTTTTCTTCCCTGTAGATGATACAGTGTAACACATCAAATGTGTGAAATATATGAGTTCAAATTGACATATTGAGTCAATATTCATAAATAGGATTTGGATTTAGCACCTTTATTTAACAAACGTTAACTCTGGTGCGAGAGTAATACAACATGAATGGTCTGGCAATTGCACCAATCGCCTATAGAGGCAATAAGAATCTTCTTCTCTGGATAGCTTTAGAAAGCAGTTGGACAGCTACCTGCTGAGGACATTTTAGCTGGAGGTCCTGCATTGAGGAAAATGGATTTAATTTATTTTATAAATTTAATAATAATAATAATAACAACAACAATATAAGCAGAGGCATAATACCATTGCTCAGATGATCCATTGGAACTTGTGCCAGAAATATAATATGCCAGTGATAAAGATCTGGTGAGATTACAAGCCTGAAAAGGTTATGGAAAATGAACACGTCAAACTACTCTGGGACTTTCAAATTCAGACCGACAGACTTTTGGAGCACAATACTCCTGAATTCAAAGTTGGGGGGGAGATAAAGTATGGATCGTCGATGTGACAATCTCAGGTGTCAGCAGAATTGACAAGAAGCAGCTGGAAAAATTTGAGGATTTAAAGATAGAACTGCAAATACTCTGGCACAAGCCAGTCAAGGTGGTTCCAGTGATGATTGGTACACTGGGTGCAGTGCTTAAAGACCTTGGCCTGCATTTAAAAACCATTGGTGCTGACACAATTACCATCTGTCAGCTGCAAAAGGCCACCCTACTGGGATCTGCATGCACGCATTATTCGCCGATACATCACACAGTCCTAGACACTTGGGAAGTATCCGACATGTGATCTAATACAACCACCAGCAGAGTGATCTTGTTTGCTGTGCACTAATCTTGTTATGTATCTAATAATAATAATAAGAAGAAGGATTTGTGGGGCTGCTTTGGATATGTGAATTTTTATTCATGTCCTTAGAAAGAAGTGTTATAAATCTTATACTTGGTAAGCAATTTTGGAAGTCTATTTATCTTAATCAAAGGTTTATACTGCTTGCAGCATTATAGCGATATTATGGGATTGCTCAACATGATTGTGAGATCAGTAGCCCTCACAGCCTGTAATATATATTTCCTAATGACTCACCTGAGGCCTCATCTCTAATCTGTTTATCCCTACCAGACATCCAAGTTTGGAGAAATTCAAATATAATCCTTGAATAAGTAGAAAGCCTTTGGCAATAAAACAATTCTCTCTCCTGAATCTAGGACACATTCACTACCATTGAGATCAGGTCTCTTCTCTGACATTTGAGACAGATCAAAGTCTGTCCATGGTAACAAGACACAGTGCCCATTCATACCTGAGTTCTTTGGCCTGATTTGATAATCTGATGGGACCTTTCCTCCAGCTAAGTAGAATGGAGAAATGTAGAAGTTTAATTGAGCAGAATTTTAACTACATAAGCACGGAGCAGATTTTTTGTTGTTGCAATGAGCAACCCTAGTACATCAGGTAAACACAACATCTGTAGATTCTAAGTGCAAAGAAAGTGTCTATTGTACATACCTCACATGTATAAGTTAAGGGATGGTTTTAGGATCAAAATTATCAATTTTTATATGATCTTTGGATAAGATCAGGTCCTTCTACAGAGAGGCGAAAGCACAAATGCTACTTCAGGAGACTAGTTGCCCCTGGTCACCATTGCCATTTCCCTCTCCCATGCATTCAAAGAGATCAGAAGTAATACTATAGCAGAGACAGTAGGAGGTCGGTGCTTCTTTTAGATTCCCCAGGGTGGACCTCTTGCCACTCTATTCAGACAAGGGATTGGCTCTTTTTTAATGGAAGAGTTAGAGTGCATTTACTTGGGCAATCCCTCGTAAGCTGAGGATGATGGTCCTCCAAATGTAGTGTCTTGGTGATGGGTACGTAGGTGGCTGTGGAGCCCTATTCTTGATCTGCATGTTCTTCCGCAGTGAGAACATTGGTTTCCAGGTGGAAGGCGATCCCGGTCAGGGTTGGCTTGATGCAACTTCCTCTTGGCATGTTTCTCCCTTTTGCCCTCCAGTCATGCCTCTTTGAATTCCTCAGCACTCAGCTGACCTCCAGTTAGAGTGCTTGAAGGCCGGGGCTTCCCAATTCTCAGTGTCTATGCCACAGTTTTTAAGGTTGGATTTAAGCCCATCCTTAAATCTCTTTTCCTGTCCACCAACATTCCATTTTCCATTCTTGAGTTCAGAGAAGAGTAACTGCTTTGGGACACGGTGATCAAGCATTTGCATAATGTGGACAATCCAGTAGGGTTGATGGCATAGGAACATTGCTTCAATGCTGGTGGTCTTTGTTTCCTCCAGCACATTGACATTTGTCTGCCTGCCTTCCCATGAGATTTGCAGGATTTTTCAGAGGCAATACTGATGAAATCATACCAGGAGTTGAGTGTGATGTCTGTATACAGTCCCTGTTTCACAGGCGTATAGCAGGGTTGGGAGGACAATAGCTAAGCTATATAAACAAGCACGTTGAGATTGGCTGGTGACTGCTGGAAGAGCACTTTGGTTTTCTTGATGTTCAATGAGAGGCCAAGCTTCTCATGTGCTTCTGCAAAGGTATTTAGAGTGGCTTGTAGATCTTTTTCTGGATGTGCACACTTATCATCAGCATATTGGAGTTCTATAACAGATGTTGTTTTGACTTTGGTTTTGGCTTTCAGTCAATGCACAGAGGTAACTGCATAGGAAGCCATTCCTATCAAGAAAAAAGTAGCTTTGCTGATCCACCAGCTGCTTGGAAATTAGCAGGGCAACTTTCTTTCATGAAGGAGATAGCTGTCTCTTCTGTGTTCTCCCACATCACTGCAAAAAGTGTGGTTTGTTGGCATAACAAAGCATTATGGCAATATAAATCATCAGGAATTATCACATTTCTCTATTTGACTGGGTTAGGTCCTTGAGATATACTATTCTGGTTTTCTTGAATAGCTGTTGAGAGAGCTATTGGCCAACGGAATGTTACAATATTCATTCGTCTCCCATGATATATCAAATCTAAAGTAAAAAAAAAACCTTTACATGTCAAGATTTGTCTAAGTACTTCACAACTACGCCTTCCAAGTACTAGTCTTTTTATTTTTTCTGGCTTCTTTACTGCAGTCAATTCGGAATAATGACCAAGCCAAGGTATGGAAAATTTTGAACTATTTCAATGTCTTCATCATCCATTTTAAAGTTATATAAATCTTCTGTGGCTTTAAAAAAATATTAATCTGTAACCTGCCTTTGCACTTTCTTGACTTTCTTCAATAATCATTCTTGTTAGGGCCAAATTGTTAGAAAGTTCTCCTTCAGTCTGTCTACACAGAGGTCAGTTTCTAAAACTCTTCTTACATACATATCCATGAGAACTACTATGTTGAGGATGCAAGGGATTTATTGACATTGGCCCCAAATCTACAGAATATACTATCTACTGGAGATGGCAGGATCATTCACAGCAAGCCTATAGAAGAACATCAAAGACATATTTCCAAAACTGGTTTATGGGCTTCTGAGCTTAAATAATTTCAACTCTGTCTGTTGGAAGTTTAAATGATTCTGCATAGTTGTTATATGTGTTTTGCATTCTTTGTTTTTAATGTATATAGATTTTCCAAAGTGGCCTTCAGAGAAATTCATCTCATAAATAAATATGATGGCATCAACAGTTTCTACTGCACAGGCATGCAGCTGGGGGGAGGGGGGCTTGAGATATTTCACACACCCCCGGCAAAATTCTGAGGGTGGTCCGCGAGAAGGCCTTACTGGTACATTTTTTAAACTATTGTGTTTATTCATATCATGATCTGATCACCATGCTCAATATATCCCATATGCATGGGGGTATTGGGATAACAATACAAAAGGTTTGCTAGGCTAGATCCTCTCTCACTCAAACTTAGCTCCCCCCCCCCCCCAAATCAAAATTTTGGCTATAGGCCTGCTACTGCAAATGCATAGCCATCTTTTTGAACTTCACACCCTGAAACCAAGCCTTTAAGATGCTTAACAATAGCTTAATACAGAATCGAAAACTTGATATGGGGAGAAATAAACAATATAATAAAAGCCTGAAGAAATTTTTTTAAAAAAACCAATACAGATATGACAAAAAAACAACCAAAAAACTTAGTCCTGGAATGTCACCACTGACTAGAGTTATAGATCTAGAAACATTCCCAGAGAACCTTAAGACACAATTTATAAAGGTCATAGAAAAAGTGGGAGTAATAAGATTAAAAGCTTGGTTAAATAAAGTCTCTAGGAAAGAAGATATAAAAGAAATATTTAAACAGAGTGGAATATCTTGGTATAATGTCCTACAATTGGATTCATAGACTAATAATTGTGTAAAGCAACATGGAAAATGCAGACAATTAACAAAATTTGAAGCATTAAAGCAGAGTGGCACAGATGAAATAACAAAAGGATTAATAAGTAAAATTTATAAAATAATGATAGAAAGTGATCCATCACAATTCAGAACAAAAAATAAATGGGAAAGGAATTTAGGAATCAATATTACAAAGGAAGAATGATTAAAATATTGGAAACAAAGAATTATGCCTGTGAGAATTACAGAGAATTGCTATAAAACAATTTGGAGATGGTACATGACTCCAATAATATTAAACTATTATAATAGAAATTATCTACAACTTTTTGGAGATGCAATAAGGAAACATTTATGGTGGGAGTGTGAAAAGATTTTTTTAAAATTGGGATAAAGTATTTATTGAAATTAATGGTATACTATTGATTAATTTTTAAAAAAATCCAAATATAGCACATTTATTAAATTTTGAAGATCTAAGATTTAAATGGCAAAAGAAAGAATGGATGGTATTTTACTGCTTTAATATTAGACCTATCAAGTCCTGGGCTTATTAGAAATTGGTGACATCACTTTAAAGTTTAGATTCATAGAAACAACAGATCTGAAATCTTTTTGGAAACAAAAAAGTGCAAAATGCAGATGTCAAGAATTAATAGTATGAGGTTATAGTGCCAGTATTCTGAAAGCTCTACCAAGCAATTACGGGGTCTCATAAAGGCCAATATGCCCAAAATAAGATGTGATGGATAGCTTGATCTTTGGTATAAAAGTTTCCCTGGCAACGTTCACTGTCTTACTGCTAAGATACTGAGGAAGGGCAATCATTGTTATTGAACTGTAAAGGTAGAGATGAAAACCATAACTTCATATGATTTAACATTTTTTCAGCTTACATGTACAGTGATACCTTGAGCTAAGAGTTGAACTTGTTCCATGACTGCGCTCTTAACTCAAATCACTCATATCTCAAAGTGGATTTTCCCATGGAAATGCATTGCAATGCTATTATTAATCCATTCCACCACCCTTCAAAAACAACCCCATTTTTGTTACGTGTTTTTAAATAAGAAAATGTACTTTATAAATAACAAATAATGTACATTCACATGGAACAATAACAAAATAAAGATCATCTTTAAAATGGTAGAAGCACAAAGTTGAGGCACAATAGTAGAAGGACAAAGTTGTGACAAGGAAGCACGAAATACAAAGTGAAGAGTCAGAAGCATCATTTTTATACTGTACTCATTCCAGCCTCCCTCCCTCTCTTGTTCTCTCTCTCTCTCTCTCTTCTCTCTCCCTCTCTTCACGAAGCCAAACATACCATGAATAAACACCACACAAAATCAATTAACCCAAAGTTTCTAGAAGCAGACAAGAACAAAGCAGACAGACAGCAATCTCCCAAAGTAGAGAAGAGCACGGAGCACAGAGGCTGCTCCCTTGAAGCCCTAAAGATTTGTACTCTCATGCTAGAGCTCTCGCTGGTACTTGCTCTTAACATTCTTAAATAGAGGTTCCCATGTCATACCTTGCAGTTCATCCTGTTGAAATTCATTTTGTTAGTTTTGACCCAGCTCTCTATGGTTATTTATTTATTTAATCTACCTCAGCCCACCACAACATTCAACATTATGCAGTGTACAAATACAATCTTTCTACTGTCTAGCACACAGTGGTTCTCAACCTGTGGATCCCCAGATATTTTGGCCTACAGCTCCCAGAAATCCCAGCCAGTTACCAGTTGTTAGGATTTCTGGAAGTTGAAGGCCAAAACATCTGGGGACCCACATGTTGAGAACCACTGGTCTAGCAGAACTTCACTTTGTCTGGAATGAGGCTCAGTCTGTTGAGCTGAGGCGGTTGGGGAGAGAGGAAGGAAAGAAAGAAGGAAAAGAGAGGGGGGGAGTGCGGCCTAGCTTCCTTCCCTCGAAAGTGAAGCCTGAGGGCCGCCGCGGTGGGCCTTGAAGCCTAGGGCGAGCGGGGAGGGGGAGGGGAGCGGCAGGAGGGGGTGCCTGGGGTCAGGGGTCGTGCCCCTCCCGGCCCAGGAGGAGGCTCCGCAGGAGGCGGTGGAGGCCGGGGCAGAGGCGCCCGTAGCCGAGGCGCGTCAGGTGCAGGTAGTCATACATGTCGTGGTGGCTGATGGTCCCGTCCGAGTGCACGAACCCGGGGTCGGCGTCCAGGAAGAAGGCCCCCGGCAGGAGCGGCACCTTCTGGCTCAGCAGCTCGTTCACCCGCCGGTTCTTCTCCCTCAAAGGGTTGGGGTTCTTGCCCCGCGGGAGCAGGCCCAGGACCACCACCTTGGCCTGAGGCTGCTGCTGGCGTACCAGGCGCACAATGGCTTCAATGCCGCCGGCCACCTGCTCCGCTGAGTGGCCGTGGTTGTTGGTGCCCACCCAGACCACCACGATCTTGGGGCGGATGTGGCGGAGCTCCCCGGCCTGGAGGCGCCAAGTACGTGGCGACCCAGAGGACGTGCTGCGTGGCGGCGCCGCCGATGCCGAAGTTCAGCGCGTGCAGCGGGGAGAACAGCTCGCGCCACACCTCGCACTGGTGGAGCAGCTGGACCAGCGAGTCCCCCACGAAGACCACCTCGGGCTCCTTGTCCTTGCTGTCCGAAACGAAGCAGCCAAATCAAGGAGTTATGGAACTCCGAGTACCAAGTTAACTTTACCAAGCTACCTGAACGTGCGGGTACAAGGATGAGGGAAAACACACGACAACTGTGGAGTAGGTGAAAAATCAAACAGGTTTATTCTCACCAGCTGGAGGGCTTCTGCCAGCAGAACACGCTGCAATCAGGGGCAAAAGACCCCGTCACTTTCAATACAAAAACTTTTATACTCCAATGGAGGCATTTCAGTTAAGCCCACCCCTTCTTCATGGATAAAAACAATCATAATTGGCTGGTGATTACTGTTGTTACATGACATCTCATTAATCCAATAAACATTACATTTCCATTTGCATCACATCTCTAAGTTACACCTCTAAATAAGAACAATAGTCATTTAGTATGTTAGTCTTTCTCACAGTACAGTATCAGTGCTAAGTCTCTGATGTTCCCAAGCTGAAACATTGACTTCCAGGCTCCGTGCCAGCAACGGAGGGGGTCAGACTCTCTGTCATGCGCAGTGCTTTCTATATTCGCATTAAGTTCTCCCATAGCACAATCTGTACTGTTTCACCCATCTAGCCTATGTTATCTCAAGTTAGGCACAGGGTGTTTTAAAGAGCATCAATCACAGTGTTATTTTCACATTGCAAGTGCCTTTCTGATTCTTGGCACAGGAACCCACATTTCTAAGCTAAACACGTGTGCAGCATCACTCTCTGACTGTACTTTTTGCACGAAAAGTACCAAAACCCGCTTTACCTTCCCTCGAAAGTGAAGCCTGGGCCTAGAGTAGGGGAAGCCTCCCCGCCGCCTGGGCCTGCTCACCGATCTCTGGAGCTCCCCGAGATTACCAAATGGAGCGTCTTACAGGGAGCGGTCAACCTCCCCCTCCCCCCGGTTTAAGGAGCTCCATTGGTTGCCGTCAATCTTCCGATCCCAATTCAAGGCTCAGTCTGTTGATGCATATTTAATATTGAATTATAACTAGGCAATGATTCTGGACTTCCAAAACTTCCTTGGCCTTAGTTGTAAAAGAGAGGCAGAGTGGCGTATCATCAGCATACAGTCAATACCTTGTTGTTGTAATTGTTTTTACCCTGCTTTATCTCACCCACAGAGGGCTCAAAGTAGTACCTAACCAGTATCACTAAGCACCAGATAATTTCACAGTGGTTTCATGTAGATGTTTTAAAAGTACTGTAACATGATAATTTACCACTTGATCACTCTGTAGTGATCCTCAGGATGAGGATCTTCAGCCATATCCTCATCCTGTTTTCAACCATTCTCAGCTTGGTCCTAAATAAACAAAAAGTGGAAAAAATATGTATAAAAATGCAGAACAAGAGATGACATTTGATGCATCGGTATAAGTCTTACACTTTTTGAACAAAAGAATTCTTTAAGTCTCTAATTCTACATTTTTCACTGCCGGAAGGTCTGCCAAAGCTTTGCATAAGGTCACCATGTGGGTTCAACCAATTAAAGCGAAAGACAATTTCAAAGGTCAGGAAAAAAACCCATATTGGCCAATAATAATAAATATCATCTATTAGGTTAGGCTATAAGACAGGAAGGGTTAGTAACAGCTGTTGAGTAATGACAGATACGCACCTGTGTTGATTATATGCCACAATGAATAGCATTTGAATGGTTCAAGGGAAAGACCAATATTCTGCAGTATGGCAGCAGATGCTATAGTAATACAATGTGCTAAGGCTAAACTTTTGTCTACATGCCATCCATAAGGTTGCCTTTTCATTCCCTTTATTGCGCTTTTCCATTGCTTTTCTTCCAAATTAATTTTATGCTAACTTTACCAAAGAGGAAACATTCTACCTTAAAATGGATGGAAATTAATCAGCTACATCTGCCTAGCAACATGTTAGTATGTAATCTAGCAGCCTCAGTGTCATAAGCTGCTTTAATTGCTCAGTTTCCCAGGGCAAGGCCTATGTTGTCTTCCATACCTCTGAGCATACCATCTGCACATAGCAAATAAAAGCTAAAATCAGAATTAATAAAGTATATCCGCATCTGGGAGTGCAGATGCAACTACTGGAAGAAAGGAAATGAAGACGAGAGAATAATATTAATAAGGGAGAAAAAAAAGAGATGTGCTTAATTGTTCTGTAATAGATTCCACCCCACTCCCCTTACTGCAACTTTTCCTGGGGGAGAGAATTGGCACATTGGCTTGATCAGCATTCAGCATTTCTCTAGCTTGCTTAGTTTGATCACCATACAGCATCTTTCTAGCTTATGTTCAGAAGCATATGTAATTTAACTACTAGCAATTTTTGAGACTAGGGAATAATCCTTGAACTGAGATCTGGCAAGACGCAGAGCAGTCACATTCAGTGCTCATTTATCAAGGATTGAGTCTTGCTGAATGTTTAAATATCCAAAAGGCACCAGAGCCTATTTAATCATGGTTAAGTAAAGCCAGCTCTGGTTAATACTTGGATGGGAAACTGCCAAAAGTAGCAGGTATATTTCAGATAAAGAAACTGGCAAAACTACCTCCGACTATTCCTTGCCTAAGGGCCCTTCTAGACATGACTAAATTCCTGGATTTATTCCTCACACCCACCCCAAACCCTAGGCTTTCCCTGAGGAGGGGGCTGACTATGCCAACGTTTCGCAACCTGGGGGTTGGGACCCCTGAAGGGGTCATGAGGGGGTGTCAGAGGGGTTGCCAAAGACCATCAGAAAACACAGTATTTTCTGTTGGTCATGGGGGTTCTGTGTAGAAAGTTTGGCCCAACTCTATCGTTGGTGGGGTTCAGAATGCTCTTTGATTGTAGGTGAACTATAAATCCCAGCAACTGCAACTCTCAAATCTATTTTCCCCAAACTCCACCAGTGTTCACATATGGGCACATTGAGGATTCGTGCCAAGTTTGGTCCAAATCTATCAGTGCTCTCTTAATGTAGGTGAACTACAACTCCCAAACTCAAGGTCAATGCCCACCAAATCCTTCCAGTATTTTCTGCTGATCATGGGAGTTATGTGTGCCAAGTTTGGTTCAATTTCATCATTGGTAAAGTTTGGAATGCTCTTTGATTTTAAGTTAACTATAGATTCAAGCAACTACAACTCTCAAATGACAAAATCAATCCCCCAATCTCACCAGTATTCAAATTTAGGCGTATCGGGTATTTGTGCCACATTTGGTCCAGTGAATGAAAATCCATCCTGCATATCAGATATTTACATTATGATTCATAACAGTAGCAAAATTACAGTTATGAGGTTGCAACGGAAATAATTTTATGGTTGGGGGTCACCAGAACACAAGGAACTGTATTAAGTGGTTGTGACATTAGGAAGGTTGATAAACACTGCTCTATGCCTTCCCTGGTCAACCAGAGATTGACCCAAGAGGGTATGGAGCCAGCCCCCACCCAACCCTTTACCCCCTAAACTTATATGAGGGGCCTGGCTGCATCCTCAGCCCCCTTGGTCTTGATATTTTCAGGTGTTTAATTAGTCCCAGATTATGATGGATTAATTTGGGTTTACTTGAAGCATCAATTGGATGTCTCAGGTAAATCTGTGACAGGCCATGAGTTAAATGCTTCTCTGGAAAGGCCCTAAGAAAATGTTATGAAATTCATTGAATCACTAGCAGTCAACAGGTGACCTGAAGGCACATGCAGGCATTCATTGAAGTGAGTCAGTCTTGTTTCCCAACAGACACATATAGGCCTGTACATTCTCACTTTGCTCTGCTCTTGCCATTTAACTATAGTCTTGTTTTAGGCTTCTTTACAGCTGGGAATGGGGAAGTAGATTGTATAAGAGATGACTGTGGATTACAAACTGATATAATTATATATGTCTAAGCAGAGAATATGCTTTATTACCTTTTAGCAGCACCTCTTATGTTTGTTGTTGATATATATTTAGTGTATGTATTTGCTTTATATTTCGTTTGTTGATATGCAATAATGCTCTGCACAAGAACATTGCCTCACAGTGGTGATAAGAAAACCATAGAGAGGACTTTAAAAGCTTTTAAATTTTATACCAGGGGTGTCAAACTCATTTTTTATTGAGGGCCACATCAGCCATATGGTTTCTTTCAAATTGCTATTGAATCCATGCACAGAGATGATACAGATGACAACTATAATTTTTACATAGTTGCCAGTTTTCACCCAATTTGGATCCCCAGATGTTACTGAATGACAACCCCCATCACTTTTGATTACCTGCCATGTGGTCTGGAGATAATGAAAATTGCAACCTGACAGTACTTGTGGCTCTGAGGTTGGAGAAAAATTAAAGGATATTTTTAAATCAGACACCATATCCACAAGCCTTGTATTTAAATTCAAAGCCCTATCCTCACTAAGCAGAACGAATTGGAGCTTTCTAGATGTTACTGTATAACACCTCCCATCAGCTCTAGTCATTATGCCTAATGATAAGGAATACAGGAGTTGTAGTCCAGCATCTGGAGAGCCCCATGAAATGACATGGCAGGCCAGATTCAATCCACAGGCTTTGAGTTTAACAAATGTGTTCTATGCAATCTACCCTGCCCCTGCTGTGTAAGATGTAGAATTATATCCTCAAGCCTTCCCTACCTCCTTCTCACTTTCCTTTCAATCCTGGAACTTTCTGCTCCAGATCCCGTAGCATACGTTTATCATAGGTTCAGTAACTTTAAAAACAGTAATATAACTTTCTTAATAAAAACTATTTTTGTTCTATAAGCCCTTATGTACTTTGCGCCTTGATTTCCATCTCACATCCATTCAAGACACTTCCAGACCCCAAATCGGTTGTTTTAGTCAGGAGCAAAAAATCCCAGGACTTCAGAAGAGATGGTCTACATACAGACCTGTTGGTCCTGGAATTTCTGCCTCGGTCATCCACACTTGCTGCTTCATTGCGGGATTTAGAGGCTCCCAAGATGGCCACCGTGGGACTTCTGCCAGAAATTTTGGAAGTTTTTTTTAATAAAAAAACTTAAGATGTGAAGATGCAAACCATTATATAAGTTCCATTCCTGGGTTAGAAGGGCTGCAATGTCATCTGTGCAGATAGGGTGTTGTTCCTGGGTTATACAAGTCTGTTCTTGGTTGGTTTTATTGTGAAAAGATGTACAACATTGTCCTGGCTAGATAAAATGTGTGTACACATTTCATGAAGTTTCTGGCAAACAAAGTTTTCGTGCTCTACTCAACTGTCACATTCTTTTTAGGAACTGACCAATCAGGACCAAACATCTAAAACCAAGGAACAAACGTAGATTTTTTTAAAAATCCTGTGATTTCCAATAGCAGGGATATACAGACATTCGAAGATGCAGATTTTCAGCTTACAACTAGGATATTCTTGCATCTAAAAATCTCATGTTTTTTGCCATTTGTAGTGCTTCCTGTCACGTTTTGAGAGAATGCCATCTGGCCACCCTCCTGTTTCCTGGGATAATGGTACTGTCTGGAAGGGCCTTCAGTTGCCAAGTTTAAATTCCTCTGCTAACACTTTACAGCAACTCTATTGTATGGCTTTTCTGACATGACTTTATTCATATTTCCTTGTTCTGATGTTGGAAGAGTGTTGCTCAAGCTCAGCCAGTGGATTTCCATGATTGAGCAACAATTCAAACCATGATGGTGAAGGGGCTTGGTTCTTCCTTGTGCCTCAACCGTTTCACTGCCTTTCTCAGGCAGGCAGGCAGCAAAAAAGCCAACCAGCAAGGGAAAGCCCAACTCCTTTGCCAGCCTTGCATCATTTATAAGTGTTGAGAGAGAGAGAGAGAGAGAGAGAGAGAGAGAGAGAGAGAGTGTTTCTCAAGACAACTATTTAATAAATAATAATAATAACTTTATTTATAACCTGCCCTCTCTTCCCGAAGGGACTCGGGGCAGCTTACAAAGACAAAAACAAAATAGAAACAAACAGCAGTTAAACCCCCCAATTAAAACAAGCAATTAAAAATTCACAGATAACATAATAATAGTTAAAACAGGTAATAAGTTCCATAAACAACATAGTGAATTAATTAATAGTTATTAATATTGTTTTAAATTGCTGTACATTGATGTATTTTGGGGTTTTTAAATGATGTAAGTCGCCCGGAGCACCGGTGGTGGAGGGCGACTCACAAATATTAAAGTATTATTATTATTAGTTTGTGTACCCAGTGTGGTCCAGGAATGCATTTTCTAATGCTAAGTATTAGAAATATTCATTGTTAGCATTATAATTTTATGCTGCTAAGTGGTACAAGCTTGAATGCATTTTTCAGGTTGTCTTAGTGTTTACAGGTAGTTAATTAGCATTTTTTCATATTAATGTGATTTCATAAAATGTTTCATAATAAGTTTAAATAATTAATGTTAATTGAAACTTTCCTTTTTTTAATTGTTGTTCATTTGTTCAGTCGCTTCCGACTCTTTGTGACCTCATGGACCATCCCACGCCACAGCTCCCTGTCGGATGTCACCTCCTCAGCTCCTTCAGAGTTTTTAATAATATGGTTTATTTGCACAATAGTTTATTCATTAATTATATCTTTACTTGGAAAGTGAGTGCTAAAAACCTATCTGTGTTCCAATTTTAATTTCGGCCTCTTAACTATTGCTAAGTTTGGCAGGCCTGAACTAGATAAAGGATTGGGAACTTGTGGCCTTTTAAATATTAGATATTTGCCCCACTCATCATGGTCAGGGGTGATAGGAAGAACTGTAATTCAGCAATATCTGGAAAGTCATCATTTGGCTGTCCCTTTTCTTTAGTCTTACTGGTTTTGCACCATTCTAATGCAATTCATCTTCCCTGTACAGCCATAGGCAAAGTTTTTGTGATAACATTATTTGCATTCTTCTAATTGTTTCAGGCAATGTATAATTACCAAATACATGATTATTAATGATGCCTGAAAAGAGGAACTTATTAGCTAAAATACTGTAGAATAATCTTCATTACTCCCCCCTTTTTTCTATAAAATATGTGTAAAGGCTTGATCTGTGTTGCTGCAATTGTTTTATGGATAGGGAGACTTTCATTAGACCCACCTGAAGATGGAGATTATGTGTTTAAAAAACCCATGAGGGATTAGGTTGTACAAATATTAAATGTGTCAAAATCTATGCATACTTTGGGACACACAGGTTTGCTTATTATGACTGAATTTGGCAAACATTGGTCATGAACCTGTATTGAAGAAATATAATATAAACATTCTGCAACCAAAACTACACTGGGCAGTGGACGCTTGGCATCTTCTGGAGTTTAGTTCAAGGACCACCCCCTTCATGGATACAAAATCCATGCATGGATACTCAAGTCCCATTAGATACAACAACATAGTGAAATGACAAGATCAATGATTTTTGGAAATACATTTAAAATATGGTTGATTTAATCTGTGGATGCAGAAAAAATGGATACTGAGGGCTTATTGTATATCTCCTCTCACCCTCCTACATGCCTTAGCTTTTAGATGCTGCAGCTCGATTCCTTGGACATTTAGCGGCCATTGATAGTGGGTGTCATTAAAAAACCATCTGCCATATTATCATAGTCAGATTCAGCACACTGACATCGTTCACCAAGATCTCTGGATTGTTTGGAGTGATCTTGGAGGATGATATTATTGTTCTGCATCTGGCTACAGGGACATGCCAAATGCATTTCCAATGTCTCCTGCTCTCATCAGCCACTAAATTGCTATGGAGTCAGAGCTGTAGCAGCTAAACTTGAGTTATGTTGGTCACTGCACAAGGTTATTATTACTATCATTATCATTTATTTATATAGCATCTTTAATATACATGGTGCTTTACATGAATGGTTTACAATTGTTAATTTGACAGTTCCTTGCCTTCGGACTTATTACTGAAAAAGACATGACACACAAGGAAAAGGGATGATAGTAGGGGAGAGGATTCAGTCCAGCAGATGCTGCTTGTCTTCTCTCCCTTTAGCGGCCACAACAATGTGGTAAAGTGCTCTAACCTCTGCAACAAGCAAATTAAGACTTCACAATAGCATATATTGGACTTGGATAATCAGAAGTCACAAGATATCATTGATATTTGTCAGAGGGTGGATGTTTTTTAGAAAGTGTTCTAAGTTTCAGAATATTTTGTCTTAATATGTTTAATGTGTTTGCTGAGACTGCAGTGCGCATGAATGAATGTATCCAAATATATTTAAATACTTTGTTGTGAAATTATGATGTCTCAATAGTAAATGAAGCATGGTTAATGTGCTTTTAAAAGATAAAATATTTTCTCATTTTCCTGCATTTAAGTCTGATTCAGTGACTGTCAACTTCTTTGGAAGGTCGGGGCTTGGTGTTCCCTACTAAGTGCTATCAGAATCTTTCCCAAGAAGACCTCCAGCTCTGTGTTATACAGAGTACTCTAGACAGGATCTAAAGCAACACTTCTTAGAGCACCTAGGAGCATATCCTTTTTGTTTATTGTTTCCACGATAAAGCAGATCTTCATTCCCATAAGCAACACAGCAAACTGTGCTGCGAATGTTAGTCTAGGTGGAGGTGGCTGTGTTCCAGGTGTTGGAATTTTAACACACCTTTTTAACACATCTTTGAGAGTACCAGCTTATAGAAGTCAGGAACCAGTGTAGCATTGTTCTGTACACACTTTCAATTTTCACAGTGTGTAAACTTGGTGAACACAACTGTTTCCAAAACTTTGTCATTATACGCAACTACTGATCTTCCTGAAAGAGGGAGATAACATGAACTGTAAGGTCAGGAAGCACAGCCAATCAGTGCTATATATGGCTGGATTTTGTTAGAAACTATCTAGCACAAGTTCTTCAGCTTGACCTTATAGGAATCATTGTGTGTTAAGCTAAAATGGGTGGAAGCTATTCTTTACTGCTCTAATCGCAAATATCTATGGATATTTTCATATTCGGGTTGAGGCACGCATTAGCAGCTTGTTAACAACAAATGAAAGCAGTGGTTTTTTTAATGCGAAATCATCTCAAATGAATTGCAAACTAGTTTTCTCATTTTTGTTTGGCCGTTTCTCTTAATTATCTCCTTACGCCTCCCACATGCTGTTCTCTTCAGTATATATGCCCCAACTATGCAAGCTGACCCTGTGGAGAAAGACAAATTCTACTCAGACCTACGCCACCTCATACAAAAGGTCCCTACAGAAGATAAAATCATTATCCTTGGTGATTTCAATGCCAAAGTAGGAAAAAACTTTGAAGCCTGGAAAGGTGTATTAGGCAAGCACGGTGTTGGAAACTGTAATGATAATGGACGCCTCCTGCTAGAGTTTTGTACAGAACAGCAGCTGACTATTACAAACGCTATCTTTCAGCAGAAAGATAGCTTGAAGACCACCTGGATGCATCCCCGATCAAGCACTGGCACCACATTGACTATGTTTTAGTGCGCCAGAGAAACATTTGTGATGTCCGTCATACTCGAGTGATGCCCAGTGCAGAATGTCAAACAGACCATCGCCTTGTAAGATGTAAACTAAATCTACACCTTAAGCTCAAACCTAAGAGGGGTGGCATCTTAAAGAGGAGACTCCAAGTCAACAATCTTCAACAGGCTGTTGTGAGAGACAACTTCCAGGCAAATCTGCAAACAAAACTTGAAGACCACCCTACAGATTCTTCTCCTACAGCGCTTTGGCAACATATCAAAAACAGTATCCTGCTGTCTGCTGAAGACTTCCCAGGATTCTCCCTCAAGAAAAACCAAGACTGGTTTGATGAAATCAACCAAGAAATCCAGGTGCTGTTGGCAAAGAAGAGAACTGCTCACCAGGCACACCTCGCCCAGCCATCTTGCCATGGAAGAAAAGCAGCCTTCCGTCTCGCATGTAGTAAACTCCAACAAAAACTCTGAGACATTCAGAACAAGTGGTGGATCGATTTAGCAGAAAAGACACAACGTTGTGCAGATCTGGGTGATCACAGAGGCTTTTACAAAGCTCTCAAAGCAGTGTTTGGACCTACTTATCAAGTCCAAAGCCCCTTATAGAGTACAGATGGTCAAACACTAATTACTGATCAAGCCTCCATCCTAAACCGATGGGCTGAACATTTTCAGAGTCTCTTCAATGCCAACCGAGTAGTCCAAGGTTCAGCTATCCAACACATGATACAACAACCAATGAAAAATGAATTGGACACAGCTCCCACTCTGGAAGAGACCCTTGAGACCATACAGCAGATGGAAAATGGCAAGGCAGCCGGGATCGATGGAATCCCACCTGAATCTTGGAAATAGGGAGGTCATGTACTGCATGCTAAATTCCACGAGCTCCTTGTGTGTTGCTGGGAAAAAGGTGAACTGCCATCAGATTTCCAAGATGCAGTTATCATCACCCTGTATAAGAAAAAAGGAGCAAAATCCGATTGCTCAAACTATCGAGGTATAACACCGTTCTCCATTGCTGGAAAAATCCTTGCAAGGATACTCCTGAACAGATTGGTTCCTGCTATTGCAGAATAACTTCTCCCTGAAAGCCAATGTGGCTTCAGAGCTAATAGGAGCACCACAGATATGGTTTTTGCCCTTAGACAACTGCAAGAGAAATGTAGAGAGCAGAACAAAGGACTCTATGTAACATTTGTCGACCTCACCAAAGACTTCGACACTGTGAGCAGAAAAGGTCTGTGGCAGATTCTGGAATGACTAGGATGTCCCCCCAAATTCCTCAAAATGATTATCCTGTTACATGAGGGCCAGCACGGTCAAGTCAGATATGGCGATGCTCTCTCGGAGCCTTTTCTAATAACTAATGGAGTGAAACAAGGTTGTGTTCTTGCACCAACTGTATTTACAATCTTGATCCACCCTGGTCCAGCTGGCGGCGAAGTTGGTCTGTAATGGCGACAAGCACGGTCTCCGTCCCGTGCCCAATACGGAAGCCGGACTGGAAGGGATCAAATCCAGCTGTGTCTTCTAAGAACTGCTGCAGCTGATCCGCTGCTGCCCTCTCAATCACCTTGCCCAGGTAGGGCAAGTTGGAAACAGGCCGGTAATTGGAGGGAGCCGAAGGGTCTAAATTCGGCTTCTTCAGCAGCGGTCTTACCATAGCCTCTTTTAATCCCCCTGGGAAGACTCCTTGCTCAAGGGAGCTATTTAAGATCGTGCCCAGGGGGCCGCGTAACCTCTCCTGGCAAGGTCTAATAAGCCAGGAGGGGCACGGGTCGAGGGAGCAAGTTGGTCTAGCTGCAACAAGTAACTTATCGACAGCTGCTGCGTCCAGCAATTGGACACGGGTGAAGGTGGGCCCGCCGGTGGCGGCGGAGTCTCGAGTTCGCTAACTGTAGCAAAAGTAGCGGGGATATCCCGGCGAACAACGAAATCTTGTCGGTGAAATAGTTCTGAAAAGCCTCAGCTGTCGGAGCCAAACCCCTATCATTTGGGACAGTAGGGATCGCTGTCAGAGACCGAATTATCTTAAAAAGTTGAGCCGGGCGTGAACTAGCCGACTCTATCAAGGAGGAATAATATGACTTTTTTGCTTCCTTGATAGCATGCTCATAAGCCTTTTTAAACAGCTTATAAGCTGATTTCGAAGCTTCGTCACGGAGTCTCCGCCACACGTCCTCTAGCTGTCTCTTCCTCCGTTTCATCTTCTTCAGCATGATGCTCCAAAGGGCTACGGCAGACCTCAAAGAAGAAGACAGCATATATATATATATATATATATATATATATATACACACACACACACACACACACACGCTATCGTACGGATGGTAGCTTGTTCAACTTAAGCCATCTGAGGGCTCGCACTAAGTCTAAACTATCTAGTCCATGAGCTGCTTTTGACGATGATGCCCTTGTCGCCCATACAGAAGCAGCTCTGCAGCGCCTAACATCCTGCTTTGCAATAGCTGCAGAGCTGTTTGGGCTGTAAGTCAGCCTGAAGAAAATGAAAGTTCTCTACCAGCCCGCACCACACCATCATCCCCACGTCAGCATAGGTAAATCTGTGCTTAAGTCCATTCAGCAGTTCACCTACCTGGGAAGCATCATTTCTTCAGACGCCAAGATTGATAAAGAGATAGATCACAAATTAGCAAAGGCATATAGTGCATTTGGAAGGCTTCACAAAAGAGTCTGGAGCAACAAGCACCTGAGGCAAAGCACCAAAAATATTGTGTACAGAGCTATCATACTGTCTATTCTCCTATATGGGTCTGAAACATGGGTCACCTATCGCCAACACCTATGACTCCTCGAACGCTTTCTTTGCACAATCCTAAATATACACTGGACTGACTATGTGACAATGTTGCTGTCCTTGAGCAAGCAGAAATCACCAGCATTGAGGCCATGCTATTGAAAACACAGCTGCGCTGGGCAGGGCACGTCTCTAGGATGGAGGACCACCACCTCCCAAAGATACTACTCTATGGTGAACTCGCCACAGGTCAGCGCAAGAGAGGCGCCCCAAAAAAGGAGATATAAGGACTCCCTGAAACAATATCTCAGTGTCGAACAGATTGATCACCAAAAATGTGCCACCCTGGCCTCACATCGGGAGGCATGGAGATGCACTATCCACAATGCTGTGGCTTCTTTCGAGAAGACACGCTGAACGGGTCTCGAAGAGAAACGACAACGCAGAAAGAACCGCAACTTGGAAACAACATCACCCAAGGAGACTTTCTGCTGTGCTTTCTGCAACCGAACTTGCCTATCTCAGATTGGCTTTTTAGTCATCAACGCACTTGTAAAAAGCGTGGGAAGAGTCCTTCCCAAGAATCTTCATTCGCGAAGTAAAATGCCAAGCAATGCCGAGATCTCTTTATGCACAAGGGAATCCTGTCAATAGCCTTCTGAAAGTGTTTTGTTGACAGTGATGTGATAAATCACAAGCGGTGCTGCAAAGAGACTGGGGAAATCCATGAGTTGTTTTGGATGTATCTTGGGTGACAATTTTCTCCACTCCAATTTACTGTTCCCAAGCTACAGCCATTCAATTTCTAGTTAGCAGACGTAGAGAACCACAGGCTGCATAGCCATTACTGTATTTCTTTAATGGTAAAACACCAAGAATTGTAAGACTCATCCTAATTTCAGTACCAACCACAACAATGCCTAAAATATTCCTGTGGTTCTAAGGCCTCTTCCACACAGCTGTATAAAATCCAGATTGAACTGGATTGGCAATGTGGACTCTGACAATTCAGTTCAAGGCAGATATTATAGATTATCTGCCTTGGTATTCAACATTATATGGATGCATGGAAGGGCCTCAAGAATTGAAAAAAATATAGTACTTATTAGGTTTGTGTTATGCAGGTAAACTTCTATCCGTTTTGGTGTCCCAGATTTCAGTGGGGTTCACAATCCATTTTTTGGGAGCCTCCCAAATTTGGGAGGAAAGAAATCCATGTTCAATCCAGAAAGCCAAAATATCTGTTTTCTATCCGGCCCATTGGTGGCAAAGGGGAGGACTTCCCAGGCTCCCCTTCCCATCATTTTAGGCATCATTTGTCCTTATATCCTTCATTGAGACCTGGATTAATAGCATCACTCTTTCTGGGGTCCTTTTCCTCCTGACTTTAGAGATCTGGGTTTAATGCTTTGTTAAAGCTGTTAACTACTCTAGAGGAGATAGGAGCTTCAGGTGCTCGCAGCTCTCTCCCTGCAGGAGGCATTTTAAAGGGACTTCCCACTTCCCAGGGAAATAAGAGGGATTGACCTGGAAGTATCCTACCTTGGGCTTCCTTTAAACCGCCCCCCTTCTCTCTTAATTTGGAGGAGCCAGAAAGGAGAACTCGCATCTTAGAATGTCTTTCCTCCCTTCATGCTTCAATCTCATGTCTGCTTCCAAATTAAGGGAGAAGGGAGGACTTGTCACAACGCGGGACCTGGCCCTGGCCCTGGCCCTTAATCACACACACACACAGACAATGTCAATTAATTATTTATTAAGCACAAATGTTTGCAGGTGAAAAGGTAGAATGTCCAAAAGTAATGAGATCAATAAGTCCAAGGTAATTAGCAATTAGTGTTCAAAGCAAATCCAAAAAGCAGGAAATCTCTCAAAAGCAAGGTCCATAAAAACAAAGCAAGTTGATCCGAAGCAAACTTAGTCCATAGAGCAAAGCAAGGTAATCCAAGGTTCAGGGAAAAAACAAGGTCTCTTGGCAGTACTTGGCAAGGTGAGCCAAACTATGGCTTCCAGGGAGCAGCAGACCACCGATGCGTCTGTCCAGCAAAGACGTGGCTGCCAAACTGAGGAACTTTCCCACAGAGTGTATACTTAAGTCCCACCCTTGTGGGACCAGCGCCTCTCCAGGCCCCGCTTCCAATCTTTCTGTGTAGCCACAATACTACTCCTACGGTCGAAGCTCCTTGCAGGCTCAGCGCCATCTGCCCCGTTATCTTCCTGGGAAAGTGCCTCCGACTCGATTTCCATATCTTCCTCCGCAGCTGGTGGAAACAAGCGCTCCTGAGAACCCAATCCTCCCAGTCTCTCATATTCGCAATCCGAGCCGGAATCTGGCTGGCCTTCATCATCCGAATATGCAGAAGGCCAGGTGTCATCCCATTGTAAACTGTCAGTCGGTGATGCATACCCATCAGTCCCTGCATCCCCTCCATCTTGGTCCAAAACAATTGGGACCCCCGGGGCAGCGCCCCGCCCCCCGGCTGGAACGGGGGCTGAGTTGCTACAATACTTAAGATACTTTGCTTCCTGGGATCCTTTTCCTTCTAGAGGCTCCCTATTTCCCCATACTCCATATGTAGCCAAAAGAAACCAAAAGCAGCTGGTTTTCGACAGCTAGTATTCTGTTGTGGCCAGTAAAAAAATGATGGGTTTGCTCTCCAAAACTAGGTTTAGTATTCATAACTATACCACCTCCTGCCACTATGATCTGATGGGAAAGATGCTGGGAATTACAAAGTACATATTTATTATTTCATCCATATCTATTATGCTGGGAGGTACAGAGAGATTTATGTGTACTTGGAAATCAGATGTGCATTATTGCATAACTGTGAACTTGCGCAGTAATGAAAACACAAAATGGCAGACTCTCACAAGAATGACTCAAATCTTCCCAAGGTTTAAAAAAGGGAGGCCTGACCAATGAAGGATTTATGCATGGTTTGGGAGAAGTGGTCTATGAAATGGTGCACTAAGCAGGAAACATAAACATGATCTACATTTTGAAAGAATGTTTACATTGATGGTGCAATAAAGATGGAGGCAATCAAGACATGTTCCTAATTTTTAAAGGATGAGTTGCAATGCCAGAACACACTTTTAGACTACTGTGCAGTGATTGTATCAAGAGTTCTGTTTTTTCCACTCTCTAATTTTTTCCTGAAAGTAAATGTGCAATGTGGTATCACACAATGCCTCTGTGAGAGGGCTATAACAAGGCAGTCTTCATGTTCTAACTTCAGATGTAAGTAAGATTTATTTGGTCTTATATCATTTTTATTGCTATTCTTGGGTCTTGTCCAGTCTCTGCCATGCTAATTATTATAGGTTAGTTTAATCTTTTCCAATCAAAGCTCAAAACATCCAATGTAGTTAAATAGGAGATTAATGCTGCGTAAAACATTTTGCTGGTCTAAGCAGCAAGCATTGGAGGGGTTTGACCTTTAAAGCAACAACACTAAGCACAATGCTATCAGGTCAGCGAGGTAAGTGCCACTGGGGTGATGCTGAGACTACAGTTAAATTGCAGACATGAGCAATGTCTGCCAAGGTCTAAAGTCTAAAGTAAAAGTTGCTGACTAATAATGAGATTTATGACTAGTCCCCAATTCTTCTCAACTTCCAGAGGTCTTTGTTCACTAGGTGGCTATACAATATGTTACTTGGCTTGTGAGAGAAGCCTTGTCTGAGAATAACCTTTCAGATGTATTTCACAGTCAGTATGGTTTAGTGGTTTGACTTCTTAACTAGGACCCTGGCATCTAGAGTTTGACTCTCTACTCAGCCATGGAAAGCTATTAGTTGCCCTTGGCAAGTCATAATGTTCAGACCATGATAACCCTCTTCTGAATAAATCTTGCCAAGAAAACCCTATAAGTCCATCATGCATTGGAGTCAGTTTGAAGGTACACCACCACCACTGAGCTTGATGACATTTGCTATGGTATCCTCTTGAGTCATTATCTAGAATGAGATATGCATCAGGCCTTCAGAAGGCATCAAAGGGCGTGTTCCCGTAATGCAGTAGAGAAATATACTATAGTTATATTTTTGAAATGGTGTTGATGACCAAGATCCTATTTGATATTAAGCTTGACTAAGCTGTCAGGAAGACATTCAGGCTGTATGGCAGGAGGATGGTACTCTCAAAAAGAGTCCATTAAAAATGTCCACAATAAAATTTAAAACAATTAAAATCACCACGTAAAACAATATACAATCTTTTTAACACACACACCCACACACACACAAATTAAATAGATAAATAAAACACCCCAATAAGATCCTCTGCTTACATATTATATGCCTGCTAGAATAAAAAGGGCTTTGTTTACCAGTGAAAGGAGAGCAGGAAGGAGGCAGTTGAGTAGCATGTGGAAAGGAGGTCTAGAAGATAGGAGCAGCCATTGAGTAGACTTTTTCCTATGTCCTCACCAAGAAAGTCTATGATGGTAGTGGGAGAGAGGGAGAGAAAGCTGATGACTTCTATTGGCTGATTAGATCTAGTCTATCCATCTCTTGATAGATATTAATGATGTTCCTATCTCTTCAACTTCCCTTTCGGTGCCTGAGCAAATTCTCCTTGGGTGAATCCCTCCACCTTCTTACTGAGGCTTACATCCCATTCGGCTGCAGAAGAACTGTGGAGTGGAGAGGTTATGAGGGGGCAACATTACTTCTAGAGAGCAAACTATAATGAACTTTTAGATATTTTCTCCTCCATCTTGCTCGTATATACGTAGGTGCATCACCATCTGTTCTTGATATAAAATATTCATGTGATAATATATTATCTGAGATCTAGACTGATGTATATGTGTTGCTGAGCAGGAGCCAGGAGCAGAGTTTTTCAATTAAATTCCACAAATGCATGGCATGTTTTTCTTTGTTTTTTAATCCTTTCTGATTGCATTTTTCAGGGGTATCATTGTGTCTCTTGTAGGCTGAATAATAGCACATAATGGGTCATGCCTGCTGATTCTGGTGATCAACATTGCATTATTTGTGCTCAGCAACTGAGGGTTCCCCACCCCGGCCACTTATTGTTATACATCAGGCTATAAAAAGTTACTTTCTGCCACATTGCTATATATACACCAGGTTTTAAAAGTTAATTGCAAGAGAATATTGTAGACTTCTTTGTCCAGGTACAAGACACCTGGCAGTACTGGTTCAGGAGTAAATTATTTCAGTAGGAATAGTTTCTGTGAGCTCTACTTTTCTTTGTGTGTCACATGTTGTATGATATCATATCCTGATGTGATACCTGTTTGTACATTGAATTTGGCCCCTTTTCTTTTAGCATTTATCCACTGTGTGTGTGTGTGTGTGTGATAATAACCAAACATTCCAGAAAGATTTTTTTCAAAATTATTTTCATTCAATAAAAACTTAAAATAAAACACAGGGGCATTTTAGATATTTAAAAATAGCAAGACTACACAACTACATATTATAAGCTACAACTAAAGTACAACTAAATAACCATAAAACACACACTCTCTGATGGTTATTATCCCTTATTAGCCTACTCACACTTCTACTTAAAACCACATTGTAATTCATGAATCCCAAAACTGATAGATGTGCCCATCGTGGTTGTGAAAAGATAATACCTCCCAGTCTTTCTTACATTAATCATAAATTTCCTCTTAGAATCATAAAGTTGTAAGATACCACAAGGACCATGTAGTTCAATCACCTGCCATACAGGAATGCACAAAGCACACTCAACAGATGGCCATCTAGCCTCTGCTTAAAATCTTCCAGAGAAGGAGACTTTTCTATGATGCTCCAAGGCATCATATTCCGCTGCTGGCCTTACTGCCAGGAAATTCTTCCTAATTGTTTAGATGAAATCTTTTTACCTGAAATTTTAATCTAGCAAGATTTTTCAAACATGGACTGCAAACACAGGAGCTGTATATTCTAGCCAGAAATCATGCTTGGAAAACCTACTTTTTGGCATGGCAACTGTTAAAATTCTTCAAACAATCTGGGAGCTGCAGTTAAAAAAACTTTTCAAAACTCCCAGGATATATTATTTGCTAGAAGAAAGTGGCTGACCTAGTATTCCAAGTGAAGTGTGATAAACAAACCAGAGACACATGGAACAAGAGTTTCAAATTTGATTCAAGAAGAAATCGTTGCCTTTATCTAAAAATGAGAAAAACAATATTTTGTTTTCCCCCAAAGCCATGATAAGTTAAGATTTTCCATGGAATATACATAAATTGGTGTCTATGTTAGTTTGTTTTTGCTTGTTTATTCATAAAACTACAAAATTGGCATAGTACAAGGCTAAACACACCAGTGATACCTGATTCACATGAAATGCCAAGTTTCCAAAATAAAACATAGCTATTCAAATCCTACTGTAATTTTCAAGCTCTCGTCACAAATTCTGCCAGGCACAAACTGACTTTAATCACTATTGTGGAAGGCAAATGTGACACATTCCAGGTGTCTGGAATGGCCAACTGTCCATACTATTCACAACAATCTGCTCATGCCAAACCTAAAAGGAGAAACATTTCTCTGCTTTCCATGACAGAACAGCATGACTCACACGACCCTTTCTATTTACAGCATCTGTGGAGGGAGCTGTAGCTGTAGCTGTTCCTAACACTGTAAGCTTCCTTTGAAAACTTGTTCAGTGCCAGAGAACAAAATCACTACATATGAAACCATGCAGCAAACTTATGCCTCTCAAGATCATGTTCAAAAGGCAGAGGCTGCTATAAACAAAAGATATTAGCCAAATGGAAGCTATGTTGCAATTGGCAACCATATTCAGCCAAACAACAAATTTCAGTCTTCTTGGAACTGGTCCCATAATGAACTAAACTGAGGCAGATGCCTCAAGAAGTACTTTATTTATTTATTTATTTATTCGGACTTCTATGCCGCCGACTCCCTAAGGCTCGCGGCGGCTTACAGGAGCCGAAGGCAAACACAGAATACATGGTAAAACATCAATAAAACATACAGGGCATACACAGGGTAAAAACACCAACAGGGCGACCAAACAGCAGAAAAGGGAGGGGAAAGTACTAAGATGCTATATAAGCAAGATTCACTTGTACCCATGCTGAGAGCAATAGAAAGCTGGAACCACCTTGAGTTGCCTCCGGGCTGAGAAAGGCGGGATACAAATACTGTAAATAAATAAATATTGGGTGAAATGCTAAATCTATCCATGTCAGTCTTGTTATCACCAGCTACTTGTTTACTACAAGATACAATTATCAATTTTAGCTGCTCACTGCAAGAAAGTCTTTGAAAAATATTGTTTTATATCACTATTTGCTATTTGGCTCTTATGCTATGCAAATTTGGCCTTCTCTGGATTGGTGAAATGTCTTTTTGAATGCCAGGGCAGGAATATAGTGGAGGTGGGAACTGGGGTGGCAGGCCTTTTGAGTCTCTGAACTTAACCATGAGTCATATCAGAATTCATAATTTTGGCTTCAAAACATGCCCTTGACATATACTGACTAGGGCGCCTTCCACACTGCTCTATATCCCAGAATATCAAGGCAGAAAATCCCACATTATAGCCCAGTTCAAAGCAGATATTGTGGAATTGTCTGCCTTGATAAACTGGGATATAGAGCTGTGTGGAAGGGCCCTTATATATGAGTGTATTCTGCACTTCAATGAAATTGGATAATTCCATATATTGCTTTATATTGCCAGGCTTAAAATCACATGAAAGACATAATACATATATTTGGATTAATAATAATGTATTTTATGAGGACTCTGCTTTGAAATAAATCAATTGACAAATTTTGTTTAGATTGTTTGCACTTGTGTGCAGTGAATGGGACCATCTTATTCTTTATCATGACCTGAAAGTCTTTTGGGTTAGCTCTGAAAAATAAAAACTGGAGATGAGGGCCCCTTCCACACAGCTGAACTGGAATATATGGCAGTGTGGACTCAGATAACCTAGTTCAAAACAGATATTGTAGGATTTCCTGCCTTGATATTCTGGGATATAGGGCTTTGTGGAAGGGCCGGAGGATAAAATGTTATGGACAGTCACCGGGCTTATCTAAATGGCCACTTAGGGGAGCTCTGTGGCAACCCAGTGGTGCTAGAATATGTTCAGCATGGCTGAGCAGTTGGGACTCCCTCGCATCTTGGCAGTTGATGGAGTTCCTATCTGGATGCCATGCAAGTCAGATCCGGCATCTGGAACACAGGATTAGGCTGGCGTTCGCAGTCATTGTAGAAACACAGTCATTGTTTATATTACCAAGTTTTCTAAATAAAAAAACTAAAATAATGCTTGTGTAATAGGGAAAAAATTAGATTAACATGCTTAGACGGGCTGCATCCAACTTTTTCAATAAGTACATAAGTAAATAAATAATAGAGACTAATTTGTTCTGGTTTGGACCTGCAAATATGTCACAGATGAATATTCTATAATTAATCTAAATAGTTTCAATATGAATCAGCACATTCTACAGTGTGAGATATTTAGATTTCATGAAGATATATGGCAATTCTAGTGTATCCAAAACGATTTATTTCATTCAGTTCCTAATATAATTTATTAATAATGGATGGATTTTTAATGGGAAAGCTATAACCATCTCATATGTAAATCAGTGGGGATTTAAGATACATAATTTTGGCTAGGTTGGGTTAACTCATTTCTATGTTGATTGGATTCTGTGCTTCAAATTAAACAACATTTCTCTGTGAGATACAGATATAGAATCAGCAGGTGAGACCACAATGTGAACTTTATTTGATTTGTTATATCTTTTCACAAAGCCTTACTTTCATTTTGCTCCCGTCTCTATCATCTTGTTTTAATCTTCTGTCCAACCAAGTAAACATCTTTTCACTTTAGTTAATATCCTCTTGCAATGTATCACATTGTGGTTTACAAAATTGCTGTTGATCCTTCTCCATCACTGCATAGATGGCACTGCTGCACATGACGGCTAAATCCTCCCACTGCATAAATTAGCATTTTAAAATATAAAGATCAAAACTTTTTTTAAGTGTTAGCGTCAGCTATTTCAAACTAAGTTCATAATGAAATCGCAAAATAACAAATAATGAGGTAGCTCTTCCACAACACTTCAGTTGGAAATATATAATGAAAATAATTATTTTTCATCCCATGGTTGTGTTCCCTCGAATTCGCTTTGGGTGTTCTTTTTATGGATCACTACAGCTACTCTTTCTGTACTGCCAGTTACTTAAGGCAACACACTATCAGCTCATCTCTTTTCTTCTCCCTGTCAGGCTTATTCAGGATAAAGACAAACAAAACTGGTTTTACTCCAAAGAGAAGAAAAGAAGTAAACACATAAGTGTTGTTCTTAGAACTGTTGTGCAAGTAACAAAAGAATGCTTCTCACAGTGTTGAGCTGTGATGTATTGAATCAGGCTGGTAAGAGCTAAAACGTGTGCACTTCAGTGGATATAATGATGTTGAGAAGAATTTGGGTAAAGTCATGTGCAAATAATATATATTCTCTGAATTTGGGGGTCCCTACTGTCATGTAGCTTTTTTTCTATGACTGGTATTGATCTTCTACTTGCAGAAGGGTACTTTTGGCTCCAAGACAATATTTTCAGAGCATTTTGGAAACTGTTAGTATGAAGCCTAGCTTTCTTCTGCAAGGATGTGTTTTGGAGAACAAATAAGCGAGTCCTGAAAATTAGCAGCAATTGCTGCAGCAGCAAACTCTGAATGGCGCTTATTGATTTGTGCCTAGGAAACCACAAAGAAATCATATATGAGAGAGAGAGAGAGAGAGAGAGAGAGAGAGAGAATGACAGTGAAAGGATAAATACGTTGTTCGTTTATCCTTGAGATAATGTGAAGTTGATCTGTATTGTCCATCAGCCCAACAAAATTAGCAGACCAATCACCATATGTGTCTGGGAAGTGCAAAACCAAAAATATGCCTTTCATAATCCTACATGAAACACACAGAGGGAATATTTCAGTTGAACCAGTGTTTATTTTCCTGACTCCCATGGTATAGATGCAGTGAGAAGATCATATTTTGAAGGGAATTAAGGATTAATGCTTTAGAGTAATGTTTTAGAAGGGGGGCGACGACTGAAGATGAATCCAAAATGTATAAGGGCTGATGACAATAAATAGATTGTACAGCTACTTTGATCCATAACTTAAAGCCTCAGTACTGGATTAATTTAATTTTTTCACTACACATTCAGCAAATGGAAAACAGTAGGGAAAAAAGCACTGCTTCATTTTGAAAAGCTTCCCATAATATCTCATGTCATTGGCACACTACCAGACTTAGCTGAGGATCCACAGTAAAGCAGTATTTATTATTAGAGAAATGATCTAGATAGAGATGGTGTACAAAACAAAAGAAGATATTTTTCATAAGAAGCAATATGATGAATATACAACACTATTGTACTTTGAACTAGACCAGTGTTTCCCAACCAGTGTGCCGTGAGCGATCATCAGGTGTGCCGTGGGAAATTGGAACCTCCAGGAAGGGGGGGGGGAGTCTAGTGTGTTGAAGTATAAAAAGCCTAAGAAGCCTACCTCGATAAAGGCATAAAATTACAAACACCCCCCTCCCCACCCGTTGTCTATTTGGTATCTACCTCTCCATGCCTCCCTTTACCCACGTAGAGACCTCCTCTTGCCTCCTGGGGGTTCTGTGTGGTAAGTTTGGCCCAGTTCTATCATTGGTGGGGTTCAGAATGCTCTTTGATTGTAGGGGAACTAAAAATCCCAGCAACTACAACTCTCAAATGTCAAGGTGTATTTCCCCTGAACTCCATCTGCGTTCATATTTGGGCATATTGAGTATTCATGCCAAGTTTGGTCCTGATCCAACATTGTTTGCATCCACAGTGCTCTCTGGATATAGGTGAACTACAACTCCAAAACTCAAGGTCAATGCCCACCAAACTCTTATAGCATTTTCTCTTGCTTATGGGAGTTATGTGTGGGAAGTTTGTGCCTTTCTGCCATTCCTGCCAGGATATCTATGTTGAGTTCATTGAAACAAGCCCAGGTTTCACACTGAGTGTATAGATACATTTAAAAACATATTAACTATATGTATTACTGTGTTAGAGTGTCATTTTGTGTCATTTTGGTTGGTGGTGTTCAGTTGGGAAACACTGAACTAGACTACTGATTAATCTAGCCCAGCGGTTGTTTTGCAAAGAAACAGGTACACATCTTACTCAGGATCTTATTAAATCGACAGGCACAGTGGGGGACAGTGGGGAAATAGTTTGAGGCCATGTAGTTTCCCTAGCTGCCCCCCGCTTCCTCTTTGGCTCCTCTTCCCTTCTTCAATGAGAGGTCAGGTGCACACCTGACTCCTCTGGGTTCTGCTGCTACAATGGAGTCCCACAAAGTCCTACCAGGAGTAGCTCCACATCATGTAATGGGCTCAATGGGACTACATTCAGCAGGTGAGAGATGTCGGGAGAAGACGCTCTTCCCCCTGCATCTGATTAGGTCCTCAGTGCTGTTTTAGTACCTGTGGTCTCTTCCAGCTAAGGATATGACTTTTTTTGGTCAGCTTCTAATTCTAGGGTTGGATCAAATTACCTCAACACAACAAGACAGGCAGTTAAAAATTCTCACCCTCCCACATAAAATCTTGCTTCCTAAATGGTACATCAAGAACCTTTTGTTGTTCATTGTCACAGAAATCACCATGTAAGCTAACTACACAAACACAATTCAAGTGCAAAGGGACAGATTAATAATTGCTTCCGCAGTACTTCATCAATTGCTTCTACTTTTACTCATCTGTGTAACAAGGCAGAAATTTTAAAACATGCACATTTTCAAATTCTGCATAATTAAGAAAGTCCGTGTGGTGTATAGTGGTTTGAGTTTTAGAGATTGGGAGATCAGGGTTCGGATCCCTGAGCAGCCATGAAAAACCGCTGGTTTACCTTGAGCGAGTCACACTCTGTCTCAAAAGAAAGCAAATGAAAATCCCTCTGAATAAATTCTGAAAAGAAAAACCCCATGATAGGTTCTCCTTAGAGTCACCATATGGTAAACACGACTTGAAGAGAGAACAACATATATATATTCTCTACAAGACTGACCTTTCTCTCAAATCTCTCAGTCTCAAAGTGAGCTGCAAGAGAGAGAAAAAACACTGTTCGCTTGTTTAGCCATGAATTTCATCCCCTACCTGCAGCTACATAATTAATTAATTGTTTGCCCTAGCATTAATTAATTATTAGCACCAACAATATGCATAGCATCAATGATTGTGCAGTCCCAGGGAGGGTGGCATGGGGAAAAATCATACAAATTGATAACATGTACAAGAGACTTGTTTATTTACTTGCTTATTTGTATAATGTCAAGTTAATATTTGGATCTGCAAGTACGTAACTTAGCCAGGGGTTATACAGTATCCATTGGATCAATTCACAATCTTCAACATCACTTTGAGATTGTGCATTGTTTTTACTACATGATCAGTATTCAGGTCTCCATCTGGGGACTGTGCAAATTGAATGAGCAATGTATGAAATGATTTTGATCAGTTTATTCCTTACAACATGTTAATTTTGGGTTTGAATTTGCCCTCCTGCAATCCTGCAGGTCACTGCAAAATCACCAGAACAGGAATAAAGACTAGAGAGTCAAGATGGTAACTGAATAAGTTAAGATTATTATTAAGAATAAATGAAAAGTATGTAAGCATGAGGGACTCAAGCAAAATAATCACAACCAACAATAGTAACAAATGTGCAATGTCAAAACAATAGAGGATGGGACAAAATTGCTACAATCCAATAATTAAATAAGAATGAATAATATTGTAAAGGCACGACTAGCTAAAGATTGTCCAATAATACTAATGCTAATTGTATCATACATTACCTTCTACAATATTTAAAATTCTGGTAATCATTTCTCCTGTTCCTTTCCGCTTTCAAACACTTTAGCTATTTCATAGCTGTTTTAAACGAAAGCTTTTCAGGATAAAATGCATAGCTAGCTACTATCAAGTCTGTAGAGTTAGGAAAAATCCAAAGAAGGGAGAGAGAGTAGCTTAAATATAGTTAGTTTCTCTAGAACAGTGGTTCTCAACCTGTGGGTCCCCAGGTGTTTTGGCCTACAACTCCCAGAAATCCCAGCTAGTTTACCAACTGTTAGGATTTCCGGGAGTTGAAGGCCAAAACATCTGGGTACTGACAGGTTGAGAACCAGTGCTCCAGAACTTTGATAGTGAAAGTACTGCTGAATATACTTGTGTGTATAGGCAGCTCCCAAGTTAGAAACAAAATAGGTTCTGTAGCCTTGTTCTTA
Source organism: Anolis apletophallus (assembly GCA_030556195.1). NCBI lineage: Eukaryota > Metazoa > Chordata > Lepidosauria > Squamata > Anolidae > Anolis > Anolis apletophallus. The sequence goes on from JARBWK010000010.1 coordinate 53,436,664, forward strand.
AGCTGAATTTGTATGTAAGTTGGAACAGGTACATTTTTGGGTGTAACTCCATATATATACATGTCTCTGTGTTTGTGTGTGTGTGTAAGTGGTGTTTGTTTTGCCCCTGTTCTTAAGATTTCACATCACTTTCTGTTCCTGTGAAAATTGGATTTTGAAACATTTGACTTGTTGTGGAAACAAGGATTGGTGTGATAAAGCTTCAGCGAAAACCCCTTTTCCCAGTGATAACTCTTTCAGAAGTAAATTTCCCTTCTTAGAGATATATTTCTCTCACTTCCTGTTGTCTCATACCTGTTTGTTACTATGAGTTGTTTGTAAGTCGGATATTTGTAACTCAGGAACTGCCTGTATCAACCTCATTTATAAGTCAAGAGCAGGGTTTGGGACAAAAATATGGATTTTGATACGATCTGTGGAGAAGTTGAGAGTCATTTCATAGATAAGAGAAAGTGCCAGTACTGCTTCCGCTGCCCCTGCCCACTGCTGCCACTTTCCCACCCATATATTCAAAAAGACTTTTTGAAATTGTTCTCAGAAAAGGGATGGTTCCATATTGGTAGGTTACATACCTGTGACCATCTTTCTTCGAGTGGAGCTCTGTGAATCCACACTTATGAAGTTTACGCGCCAGAGCGGGCTTCCAACGGAAACTTCCCAGTTTGAAAAGTTTTGGCGGTAGCTCCGCCCAGCCGGCCTGGAGGGCATAAAAGGTGCCTCCATGCGCGCCCACCCCATTGCTACACCACAATTGCAACTAGGGAAGGGTGGTTTGAGATAGAGGGGACGGCCGGGCGGGTTCGTGTGGATTCACAGAGCTCCACTCGAAGAAAGATGGTCACATTCTTCTTCGAGGGCTCTGTGAATGCACACTTATGAAGACTTACCGAGCTAAGGTAAAGGAGGTGGGAAAAAACCAGCCAATTTAGAAAATCGAACAGGTTTATTGCAACCAGCAATATGAATAAATAACATATCAACAGTATAACAAAGAAGAGTGGAAGGCATGCCCCCACTTGTAAACATAGTGCAACAAGCACCATTCATGTCAGGCACACAGGCCTCACAGTATAAAGTGCAACAAGCACCATTCATGCCAGGCGCACAGGCCTCACAACAGTAAGTGCAACAAGCACCATTCATGTCAGGCACGCAGGCCTCACAGTATTAGTGCACAATAGGTGCAACATAGAACCATAAGAATTCTAGGTAAAGCACGCTTTAACGGGTAGACTGTGACCCCAGGCGCCGGGGCACGGTAACACTTAGCCTCTCTAACGGTAGAGAGGTGTGATCGACCCAGTAACTGTCGATTTAACGGTTACGTAGATGGGAGAAAACAGGGTCGTATGTTAGACACTATCTCTGAGGGCCCTTGGGGTGAGGATCGCTCGACCAAAAGCCGCCTCTCTCCCAAATAGGGTGTCTACCCGGTAATGGGACGTGAAGGTGGAGGGGTTGGCCCAGATGGCCGCCCTACATATTGAATCCAGAGGGATACCCTGGAGGAAGGCCGTCGACGTGGCTACTGCTCTCGTTGAGTGGCCCTTAACTCTAGGGGAATACGGTTGACGGGCTATCTGATAGCACAACTCAACCAGGGAAGCCACCCAATTCGACAGCCTCTGAGACGACACCGGCAAGCCCAGCTTGTCGGTGGCATAAGAGACAAAAAGTCTAGTCGACCGTCGGTAGTCTGCAGACCTGCCCCTGTAGACCCAGAGGGCTCTCCTGACATCGAGGGTTCTGAGGGTTGACTCATTCTCCCCAGACGGAGAAGGCACCAGGTCTGGAAGCACAATGTCAGTGTTCACAGGAAACGGGGACACCACCTTCGGGAGGAAGGTGATGTCCGTCCGCAAGATGGCCCTGTCCGCTAGGAATAGCATGTAGGGCTCGTCCACACGCAGCGCCGCCAGCTCGGAGGGTCGACGCGCTGAAGCAATGGTGACCAGGAAAGCCACCTTCCAAGAAAGGAGGCGTCGGTCGATGGACGACAGTGGCTGGAACGGCGGGGCCGCAAGGCAGGACAGCACCAGGTCAAGGTTCCAGCCGGGCGTCGGTGGATGCACGGGAGGGCGGGTGTTGTTTACCCCTCTCAGGAATCTTTTGACCATCGGGTACTGGAACAGCGAAGGACCACCCCTTTGCTGATTCTGCCAGGTGAGCGCCGCCAGGTGGGTCTTCACTGAAGACATGGACAGCCCTCTGTCGACCAGACCGGCCAGGAAGTCAGGACCGCCCGGAATCGAGGCGGGAAGACGGCGCTGGAACGGGCGGTCTGGAACTTGGCGAAGCGGGTGAGGCAGGCCGAGTATGCCTTCGACGTTGCCGGTTTGTGCGCCGCCGCCAAAATCGCCGCTACGGCCGGTGAGACGTCTGGCTCCGTAAAATTCTCCATGCCGTCAAGTGCAGGGATGGAAGGTCCGGGTGTAGAAGCAACCCCTTCTCCCGAGTCAGAAGATCTGGTCAGCGAGGGAGATGCATGTATTTCCCCTCGGCCAAGTGTAGTAGGGTCAGGAACCAGACCTGCCTCGGCCAGTAGGGAGCGATGAGGATGCAGTGGGTCCCCGAGAGCTGGATCTTCTCGATGATGTGGAGAAGAAGCGGGAACGGCGGGAAGAGGTAGAAGAATCCCGTCGTCCAATCGAGCAGGAGTGCGTCCCCGAGGCATCCCCGGTGAGCATTTGGGGCAAGCTGGGCACCGAAAACTGGCAGTTGGCTGTTTTCCGGCGATGCGAATAGATCTGCGTCTGGGAATCCCCATCACTGGAAGACACGGTGGAGTTCCTCTGGATGTAGCATCCATTCGTGGGACGACCAGCTGGTTCTGCTGAGAGAGTCCGCCTCCACATTCTGGATTCCCAGGAGATGGACGGCCCTGGGGGTCACCTGGTGACGAACACACCACTCCCACAAGCTCTGGGCTAGGGCAAGGAGTCTTCTCGAGCCCGTTCCGCCTTGCTTGTTGACGTAGTACATGGCCACTATGTTGTCCGTCCTGACCAGTACTACGTGTCCCCTGACTAGAGGGGCGAAGGCCCGAAGAGTCTTGGCTATGGCCAGGAGCTCGAGGTAATTGATGTGGTGGAGCCTCTCCACTGCCGACCATTGGCCGTTGATCGACAGGCGCTCCGTGTGGCCTCCCCAGGCAAGCAGCGACGCATCCGTTGTTACCGTGATGGATGGGGCCACCATGTGGAATGGCACCCCCAGGCAAACGTTGGTGCTGGAAGTCCACCATCGGAGGGAGTCTTTGACTTTTTCCGGGAGGGAGAGCCTCTTTGAGTGGTGCTCCCTGACTGGGTCGAAGTGGTCGAGAAACCAACGTTGCAGTGGTCTGAAGCGTAGTCTCGCCAGTGGAGTGACGGCCACCGTGGACGCCATATGGCCCAGTGTGACTTGGTCCTGCTTCGCCGTGATGTAAGGCCGGGTGCAGCTGTTTACTTCTTGCCGAAGCGCCTGAAATCTGACCTCTGGCAGATAGGCGAGCTGATCGACGGAGTCAAACATTGTCCCGATGAACTTTATGGTTGTGCATGGGACAAGATGTGACTTCTCCTCGTTGAGACGTAGGCTTAACGACGAGAGTAGTTGAAGTGTCGCTGTGATCTGTTGCTGCAGCAGATCTGGGGACTGAGCCGCCAGCAGCCAGTCATCGAGGTAAGGGAAAATCCGGATTTTCTCCCTTCTCAAGTGCGCAGCCACAACCGACATGCACTTGGAGAATGTTCGAGGAGCCGTCCTGAGGCCGAATGGAAGGACGTTGAAATGGTACGCCCTTCCGGCTATCTTGAAGCTCAGGAAACGCCGATGGGCAGGTCTGATCGAGACGTGGAAGTACGCGTCCCGGAGGTTGATCGAGGCGAAGTGGTCGCCTGCCTGTAGAAGTGGGAGGATGGACGACACTGACACCATCCTGAATTTCCTCGGCAAAACGTACGCGTTTAGGTCTCTGAGGTCCAGGATGAGTCGCAGGGTACCGTCTGGCTTCGGCACGGTGAAATACCGTGAGAAGAATGCCTCTCCTTCCTTGCTCTGCGGAAGGGGTGATACTGCTCCCTTTTGAAGCAAGCTGTCGACCTCCCTCAAGATCACCTCGGACGGCTCCGTCTCGACGATGAACCCCGTTGGCGGGAGCTCGTCGAATTCCAAGGCATAGCCGTCTTCGACAATCCGGAGAACCCATGTGTGATGAGGTGGTTATTTGTGTTATATTAAGTGGTCACGTTATGGACAGACCACAAAGGGTTGGCTGTGATAATGGAGGCAGTTCCCTCCTGGGGGAATCTGTTGCCATGGTGATGGTGGCGGAGCCAACTAGAAGGCTAGCTCGAATTCTTAGAGAGTCAGTGGGTGCCTGGCTGTTAAGCCAGAAGGTTCGGTTAGATTCTGCTCTGAGGAGAGGAGTAGGAATCACGTTATTGAAACTGCAGAGAGAGCAGTTAGAGTTTTCCTGTCAGCGAAGCGAGAGTGTAGCTTCGGCTGGGGAATCTGGTTTGTGTAAAGCCTGAGGGCTAGATAGAGGCAAGAGTGCCTGTATGTTTTAGATTGCTAGACGCTGATCTAAGTAACAGCAATAGTTAAACATTGCAACTGTGTACTAGTTAAACTTTGTAACCTTTTTAAGTCGTGCCTCTTCGGAAGAGTTATATTAAGTATCAAACCAAGTTTTGTGCCCAGTTGTGTGAAATAAACTATTTAAGTTTTGATTCAAAACTCTCTCCCCGTGACTTCATTTGGATTACCAGTCTCCTCACCACTCTTTACAAGTCAATGGTCAAGCCTAAATAAATTAATGGTGGCAGCGAAATACATGTAAACGTCGAAATCTCCACACCATGCATCTGAGGTGATGTGTCGCCAAGCACCGATGAAGCAGGTCAGGCGGTCTCCGAACGGCGGATGAGATGGTGGAGGTCGAGGGCTGGGAGGAGGCATGATGGCGGCAGCGGTACCTAGCAAGGAGACGGTGTCGTCCTTCGCCCCGTCAAACACGGCGCTTCGACTGTCCGTTGCCGTTGTTCTGGCGCAGCCTCGACTTATTGCCTTGGCGGGGCCGGTTGTTCTGCTGCTGCTGGTGGTGTCTCGTCTGCTGCTGCTGTTGCTGCTGTGGAGCCGAGTATGGCCGTGGGGACTGGCGGTACTGTGACCTAGGCTGGAACTTCGCCCGTTGGTAGTACCGGGTCCTGGGCTGAGCCGGTGGTCGATCTAACTTGGCCGTTAGGACCTTGAAGTCCTGATTGGCCTTCAGCTTGTCGTCCGTGCCCGCAAAGAAAAGTCCCTGGGCATCGAACGGCAAATCCTCGATGACCTTTCGGGGTGGAGGACAACCCGACGACTTCAGCCACGCGTCTCTCGAATGGCGACACCGTGGGCCAGCAGCTTTCCCGAGGTGTCCCCCGTGTGGCGGGACATCAGGATCTGGTGGTGTGCTAGCGCCTGAGCCTCCTGCGAGATGGAGGCCAGGGCAGCCTGTTGCTCCTGGGAGAGATCCTGGAAAAAGGGTTGGGCCCTTTCCCACAGGATCTGGTGGTAGGCTCCCATGCACGCCCCATAATTGGCCATCTTCGTCAGAGGCAGTCCAGCCCGGTAGATCTTTCTACCGACCGTGTTGAATCTCTTTCCCTCTTGGTCAGAGGGGGCCGTGGATTCTCTGCCTGAAGACTGGGAGGAGGTGACAATCATCGAGTTGGGTGTCGGATGATCGTGCAGCCATTCCTTCTCCCTCTCGTCGATCTTATACCACGCCTCGTGGGTGGGATGGACGACGGGGTCTTCCACGATGCCTTCACCACCTCTTCCAGGGGTTCTAGCATGGGAAGATGTGGCTGGGCAGAGTCCTCGACCTGCACCCTGCTGAAGACGGGGCAGGCGCTGGATCTTCTAGGCTCATACGTTTGTATGCCCAAAGCTCTTGCCATTCGACCCACTTGTTCACCGAAGGCTTTTGCAGAGTCTGTCGGTGACGAGGATGGCTCCATCTCACAGCCTCTGTGGGAGGGTGTTCGGTCCATTGCGACTGACAAGATGGACCCCGACATCACCGATCGCGGGGCCTCGCCTTCCTCGACCTCGTCCTCCGACAATGGCCGAACCACTTCCGGTCCCGCCGGAAGTGAAGACGCTGGTGCTGCTCTCGACATGGATGGGACTGCGGTCACCACCGTCGATGCAGGGGGAGGCTTCTTTGAAGCTGGAGCCATGGCGAGCCTTATCATCTGCCTGCCTTTCTCGGGCGACGTAACAAACAGTTGTCGAACCGAGGGCTGCCCCGGGGGAACTCTGATGACTGTCTGTACCGAGTATCCCGGTGAGATGGTCTGCTGCTCTACCCCTGTCTCCACAGCGAGAACAGGGGCAGGTGGGGAATCAGGGCACGACGCCAATGAGGATGACGTCAGAGTCCTGCGCCTCTTCGGGGACGGGGGTCTCGAGGCTCCAGCCTCCAGAGACTTGCCCGGAGTCACAGGAACCAGGCCTCTGGTCTGGGCTCTACGGGCTTCTTCACTCGACCTCCGGAACGCTATCTCCATAGCTCTGTTGGAGGGAGTTCTCGAAATGGCCGACCTCTGGGAGAGGCCCGACGCCATTGAGCTCGCCGACGACCGGCGGGGTGGAGGCAGCTGAACCGTCTCTGTCGTCACGGTGCAGGGCCTCTTTGGCGCCGAAGTCTTCGATGAGACAGACTTCGTGCCCTTCTCCTTCCGTGGACGCTTCTTCCCGTCTTGGTGAGCGGTCGACACGGTGGGGGCCGGAGCAGCCGCCCCGGTCCCCAAGGAGGTAGATGGGACAGCCGTCGCCATCTCTGGAGGGTAGAGAGCACGCTCCGTCAGATAGGCCTGAAGCCTCCGGGCTCTCGCTCTTCTGGTCTGCGACGAGAAGGCCTGGCAGTGTCGGCAGACAGGAACAACGTGTCCCTCTCCGAGACACCGAAGACACTTCAAGTGGCCGTCGCAGTCCAGGATCTTGCCACCGCAGGTTAAACACTTTTTGAAGCTGGTTGTGGACATACTATGCTCACACAACCAGCCAAATTTCCAATGTTGCCCAAGTGGCGGAAAACAAAGGAAATGGGGTGGGAGCACATGGAGGCGCCTTTTATGCCCTCTGGGCCGGCTGGGCGGAGCTACCGCCAAAACTTTTCAAACTGGGAAGTTTCCGTTGGAAGCCTGCGCTGGCGCGCAAACTTTATAAGTGTGCATTCACAGAGCCCTCGAAGAAGAAATATATGAGGTTTGATATAAAGTCTTTTTAAAAAACCCTGAATCATCTCCTTCTCTGAATAGAGTGGCAAAAAGCAAGTGTTCAGTCAATTGGAGAGGACCTAAAAGAAGTACCAATCTTCTCTCCTCTCTCAGCGCTCTTTTGAAGGAATTTCCAAACAGCTTCCACTCCCACTACCATTTTCCCACCCAAGCACCTGATTGTCTTGGTATCTGATTTAGGGATATAAAAGCGAGATTCCAGCCCATTTTTGTGGAGAATCTAATTCCAGAAATCTATTGGAAAAATAGCCCTAGAAATAAGAAACTCCCATTTTCAGAATTTAACCCAAATTCTGGGTAGGCATCGTTTGCAGAGAAGGAGGCAACATTTCCCCCAAACCCATCCCTTTCAGTTACTCATCTATTATCAAATCAAACATGCCATTTTGGTTAGAAGAATTCAGATACAGTTCTTCACCTCCAAAGAAAGTAGTGAATGAATTAGCACATTCCCAGTATCAGTGACTCCTCTATCACTGTGACATGCAAGGAAATTCTCTTCCCTATCAGAGGATTTCATTGTGGGGCAATCCATCTACATCTAAGTAGTGAATAAATGAAATTATGAGGATTTCCTTGGATCGTGTGCATTACAATAGGGTTTTTTTTTCATTCAGACATTCATTTAACTATCAGTTTGTTCATGTTTGCATTTTGCAACATTAACAAATTAGAATGGAACTGGCAACTGCTATTTAAGGGACTAAACCAGTTTAGGAATATTCACATTTTTCCCTTGGTTTGTAAGCCTCTTGGTATTTGGTTTTTTAGCCCTCAGTTATGGTCAAAGCAGTACTTATAAAGTTGGGTCCTTTTTTTAGCTCCAGGGAAATAGCTAAGAGATTGCTCCCAACTGGACCATCACAGCTGTCATTCAAATGACAAAGTCCTAGTTCTCACAGAACCTACCTGAAATAATAGTGTTTCATTATTTGGAGCAAGTGTCCAATTGCAAAGCAGGCTATAACAAAACAGAACTGATCTGGGGTTTTTTTGTTCGATGTGTGTTTTTTGTTTTTTGTTCTTGGCTTTCCTGCTTTTACAGAGCCACAAATCTACTAAAATACAGAGAGCAGTTAGGCTCAAGACATTTTGGCATCAGCCAGGCCGATGACAAACCTAGAATCATAGAAAGTTAAAAAACGTGTGTGTGTGTGTGTGTGTGTATATATATTCAATCTTATTGCTAGAGGAAGAGAAAGAAGGCACATAAACTGAATGCTTACTGCTGCTTATGTAAGCAACCTATAGTTTATTGTTGTGATAAAACACAGCTATTCTGTTTTTCCCCCTAAAAATGACATCTTCCCACGGTAATCTTTCATATTCATTCATATATATATATATATATATATATATATATATATATATATATGATGTCAGGTTTCAGAGAGACAGGTGAGTTTTGAAGGAATTGTTGTTCTTAGAGAGACAAATCTCGGGGTACATACTGCTGAAAAAGAAATAAAGTTTGATTTGCACAGGCAGTGGAGCTTTAATGTCTAGACACCTATCTCTATTAATTACCAGCTGTCACCCAAATTCTCTGGCTCATTGCATTGTATTTGTATTTCAATTCTTCAGCTTTGGCCCCTTCCACACAGATGTTTAAAATCCATATTGAACTCGATTATATGGCAATTGTGGACTCTGATAACCCAGTTTAAAACAGATAGTGTGGACTATCTGCGTCGATATTCTGGATTATATTGCTGCACAGAAGGGCCTAAAAGCAAATCCCCCCTGAACAAATCTTGCCATGAAAACCACATGATGGGTTTTTCTTAGGGTCACAGAGTTGCAGTTTCAGTTTATCAACCAATTTTTGTCTATTTCCCTCTGCATCTCAATAAGATCTAAACAGTCTACATAATGCTGTTTGGAACCAGCATCCAAAACACCAGTTCTGCCCTGATCTATCTCAGTTGAGAGACATTATAACTAGGGGAATCCTCAAATCCTGGTACAAGATTCAGGCTTTCTCCTGAGTTATTTTAATCCAAGGTACAGCTGCATGAAGTGCCTTTCCATGGGTTAATCTAGATAACGGCATATGTATATTTTTGGCTACCTGTATACTGATCCAATCTCACACTAATATATACATGATCAATGTGGATGGGGCCTGAGACTCCCAAAGGCTCACACTTTGACACTTCAGTGATCTGCCTTCTGGTCTCGACTTTTGGCCCTGAAATCTCAGATAAATAGAAAACTGCTGACCTCTAACCTTAATCAACAGTTTGACAGTAACATCTACTAACTCTTAAAGTAAATGGCTAAAAATTCAAACTGAGAATTCTAAAAGTTGCACCTAATAGTGCTTTGCTAGGCATATAATCATTGTAAGTCGACAGCCTTTACAAATTATCCAGGTCATCCCTTGAAGGGAAAAGGAAACCTAAAATTCTTCATATAGTGAGTAACCTGAATGAGAATTTAATTTACCAAGGAAAATGCTTCCAGTAAGCGGATCTTTAATTCCTTCTCACACATTTTAGTTACGCTTTCACTTCATATTCTGTTATTTTGAAGAGGGAAGAAGACGACTATTACTTCTAGGCAAAATTGGAACCAAATATTCGCGTGCACGACACTTGCCATTTGAGCGAAGTGTCATGCCCTTTGGGTAAAGAAAGAAAATTATTTAAACACATACAGTAACCTGTATCCCAAGATGCCCTTCCAGAAGCAGAAGGTCTCCTGTTCATGGAAGGTCTTTTGATCAAACCTACTTACTTACTTAAGCGATCCCTCATTATTTGAATAGATGGCCCTCCAAGTGTTGTGTCTTGGAAGGGGATACGTAGGTGGCTATAGAGCCCTATATTTGATCCACATTTTCTTCCACAGTGAGGGCATGGGTTTCCAGGTGCAAGGCGGCCCCAGTCAGGGTTGGCTTGAGACACCTTCCCCTTTGTACATTTCTCCCCTTTGTCCTTCATTCGAGCCCCTTTGAATTCCACAGCACTGCAAACCACAGCTGACCTCCAGTTAGAGTGCTCAGGGGCCAAGGCTTCCCAGTTCTCAGTGTTTGTGCCACAGTTTTTAAGGTTAGCTTTAAGTCCATCTTTAAATCAGAATATGGAGTAAATGTAATCAAATTTCCAGTTAAGAACAAATTCTAAATCTTTTTTTTAAAAACCATTTTATATGAGCAAGTGAAGGTAATAACATTTGAGACAAAGTTATGGAATCACACTCATTGATGGCAATTATAATTTTAGGAACAGAAGTAGTTATTTGTGTCTCTGAAAACAGGAATTTGTGGAAGGGAAGAAAGCAATTCAGGGTCTGCCAGTGCTGGAAAGATGGAATAGTTGTTAAGCAGGTTTGGGACACATTTGCCTTGACCTATAGGGTAGGACAACATGGCTGTGAAATAGATTTTGTAAAATAGACCATGCAAGGACCCAGTTTAGATTAAGCCCAATGCAGGTCACTAGAGTTAAATCTTTTCTTCTTCTACTAGATTTTTAATTAATAACACCTCCTTAGACCAACCCTTTTAAAATATAAGGTTGGCTCTTGAATTGGTATCAATGAAGTTTCCCATGTAAAGCAAAGGTGGGTTCTGAATTCAGTTAAAAGCCTGGTTGGGAGAGGTTAAAGGCTCTTCTACACAGGCCCAAAACCTGCAAACCATCACATATTAATCCAAAGTAAAGTTGGAATTACATATACCTCACAGATCCAAACCTTAGTGAAAGGTTTAGATCTGTTCAGATGCTGGGCCTCCTGGGACTGCATTCCATGATCCCAGGGATCAATTGCCACAGTAATTCCAGTTATTCATTTCAGGACTCCCACCTCTCCTCCCACCTCCTGACACATCATTTTCAAGCATCAGGACTACTCTATGGAGGGAACTGCACTGCTGACAGGACCCTTGGGTAAGTTTGGGGGGGGCTGGGGGGCTGGGGGATGGCATCTAGCCAAACCCTAAGGGGAAACCCAGGGTTGGGGGGGGGGACGACACACAGAAACCCAGAAGAAAGCGCGTTATTTTAACCCATTTCCACTCAGGTTTCTGCACTGTGTAGAACTCTAACTCCACTCTACAGTCAGCCTTATATGCCAGATCAAGGACCAGCATGCCTAGTTATGAGTAGTAAAAGAATCAGTCTCACATCTAGACATAATACACTTTATGCAGGAATGAACAAATATAACTGTCTTTGAAACCTGACAGTTTTATGCAATTATTTAAATAAATATAGGATCCAAAATGGCTTACAAATGCATAAAAATAAGGAAACAGTTTTAAAAAATATTAATAAAACAATTACATGATTGTTCAGTTAAAAAACCACAAGGATAAAACACAAGATAAGCTCTTTTCGCTGCATAAATTATAAGCCATAAAAGCTCTTTGTCCACAAAGAGATAAAACAGGGCCAAGTCAATCTACCTATTGCTCCAGGAACCTAATAACAATAATAATCAGAAATTCTAGTTTTGAAAAAGATTGTTTTTTAAAAATTTTAAACAGTGTATGCTGATGAGCTACGAATGTTAAATGTGAATTGCTACTCTTGGGTGCTTCCAGAATATTTTTGGATTGCATAACAAAAAGCAATCCAATTCTGAGGAGTTTTTTAAAAAAGAAGTCAGGTCATGACCACTTTTTGGGCTGCACTTTGTCTACTGGTTTAACATGTAATCTAATGTGAAACCATTTTTTTGGTCTGGGGGATGCCACTTATCTTCACTTAGTCCAAATTTGTTGTTCACGATGACTAATTAAATTCCTTTGGGAAGTACATCATCAGCGTGATAGCAAGAGCTGTTCCCTCAGCATTTTGTACTTGCAAGTGTGTTGTTGTCACAAAACACAAAGATTCCATTTATCCATCTTAATTATGAGCAGAGACTTCCATAAATGTCATACTTGAACCTTGTAGCAAAAAGTTAAATCAAAGCATGGTTGGGCTCTGGGGGTTGCAGACACCTTGGTAGCAGAGCCATGCGAAATTCATACTTCAATGCAGGCTCAGTTCAGATTTAGAAATTTAATACAACAGAATGTGTGGTGTACTATCTTTGTAAAGCCAAGACAGGAAAGTCATGAAGCAAGCACAGCCTCATGAACAAGATATCAGGAGGAGCCAATGGATCATAAGTTGGCTATATTAAATACATTTTCAAGCCTATGTTGTTCCATAAAGTCAAGTGGTTTGTTATTTGCTCACTTGGGGTATATATACACGAGCACTTTAAGTGCTCATGTTGATACACACTAGGGCTGGTTGATCCATGGTTCTAAATGGTTCAAAAGTATGTACAAAACAAAAGTTCTGGTAGTGAACATTTCAGAACTCTAACAAAACTTTCAAAGTTTCATTATAAATGGCAGTTCCTAATTGGTTCTGTCTTAAAAATTGCCAATAATGAAATAATAATGAAATTTTGATAGAGTTCTGAAATGTTCACCACCAGAACTTCTGTTTTGTAAGTAATTTGGAAGCATTTAGAACCATGGATCAACCAGGCCTAATACACATCCATGTAGACCACCTAAAGTGGTCGGAAATTGGTTCTATAGTATTTACATGAATCACAGAAAAATCTCACATCCGACATGGGGCACAGCTACTTAACATGGTTGTGTTCTGTGTTAGGCAAAGTTGGGGGAGACTCCATATTTTGCAGTAATGTGGGGTTGGTTCTGAATTGGAATCAGCTGCACTGTTCACACAGGCCAGTGGCACCACCCCAGTTTTCCTACACTCAGAAGTGCAGTGAAAATCGGTGGCACTTACTTTGTCCATCATTCATCATTCATTGCTCAGTGCCCTTCCCAAAATAAGCAAACACACCCAAATGACTTATGTCAACAAGGGCACTGAGCAATCGCCACAAATGAACATCAGGCAAAACAAGTGTGTCTGACTGTGAGGACCCCACTCCTACCACTGAGGAGTTATGTAAACACCAAGGCAGAATCCATGACTAGCCCAAAGCAGAAATGCTTTGGACCAACTCAAGTTTCTATTGCCAGTGTAGCTGTATCCCTGATCTCCTGGATTCCTCCCCAGACCCAGGGGCAAGCAATTATTCTGAACCTTAAGACTGTCCCTCCTGAGGAGCCCCTTATTCCTAAGAAACCTCCCACGCCACAGCAGTTCTGTATGTCTTGCAGCCAAGAAGCAGGTTGCGTCTGTATCCAGCAACCTTTATGGCTAGATTAATGTTTGGAATGTTCTGGCTCCATGAGTAAGGTCGGGTCATCAGAGGACCAGTCCATTAATCATGAAAGTAGCTTAAAGTTAGAACTGCACTGGTATGCAAGGTTTGTGTATCAAAGTACAGGGGTAGTGGATTCAGCCTCAGAATTTTCCTTAATTGTGATTGGGCCTGGGTAAAGTGGGGGAAGCCTTGGGTTGTGAAGGAACCATCATGTGAGACAAAAACATAGCCTTGGTTCTGTTTATCAACATATTACATGAGACGTTCAGAAAAAAATTAATTGAGCCCATGGGATTCTGCTGTGAATCTCTTCATGAGAGAAATGATATCCTGAAAAGAAGACCCTTTACTACTCTTTACATGAGCTGGAATACTGCAAAATTGGAGGGTTTGATTGCACATAGCAAATGGATGAATAGAGAACACACTCCTTTTCAAACTGCTACTCTTGACATGAAAATGACAAAGAAGGAGATAGAACAAGGCCCACAAATTCAGGCTAACCATATTCAAAACACTTGAACTAGTGAAGCTAGTTATATTAAATAGCCAAATGTTCTCTAAGGCACATATGAGAGAGGGAAGAGGGTAAAATAATTAACAATTCAACCATTATCAGAGACTTGATCTTTTTCTGTCTTACACGTTTGAAATTCATAGCCTCATATTTTTGGAGGCTGTTCCCATTTTATCTGTGTTCTCTTTCAGGAACTATAATACTGGCATTTGACAAAGAAACCAGCAGAATCCCCTGCAGAGCATTCATCTGCCATCTCCAGAATGGATCTTTGTTAGAAACCTCACTAAACAGTGCTACCTCTCAATATCAGATTCTGTATCCCAATTCATGTATGAGATTCTTGCCAGTTTATTCTCATTAGGGTTTTAGAGCCAAAAGAGCCTTTCAATTAGCTGCTGCTTCCTTACCTGATGAAGAAATTGTAGCTTCTTAATTTCATATCAGCACATCTGCAAACCTCTTGCCTAAACAAATAATATCTTCATTAATTAAGCTACACATGGGGAATGCAATGAATTATACTGGCTGCAACTGGCATTGTCCACACAAATTCAAACTTATATTCATAGTCCTAAAGGAGTCAAAATTGGGGTACAATTCAAGTAATCAAGTACTTTTGTGCCTGGAGTTTCAGACCGCCAGATGTTGTTGGAAAACAGCTTCTAGAATTCCTCACTGTTAACTAGATTGGGTAGGGCTGCTGGGACTTGTTATATAGCAACACCTGGAGAACTACATTATTCCCATTCTTTTTCATGTTATGGCTTTGTAGCAAAAGTGGAAAGATATTAAGAATTTTGTACTAGTAACACCAAAACCTCCACCCTCTCAATATATTTTGTCCTATGTTAGTCCTGAAAATTTATTTATCTGCGATATTTGTATATCGCCCTTCTCAACGCCAAAGGGGATTCTTTAGGAGAGTATACAATGCAACTCTTCTCTGACTACTCAAATAATCATTGCAATGGGACTTGCTCACAAATAAGTAAAGACAGGTATGCAAATTCAGTCTTCTTGTGCCAGTAAAAGATGAATGATCTAGCTTGGCACAAATTCAGGCTGACATCCTGTTACTGAGCTATTTATTTATGCACACCACTTCAAGTAACATTTTGGTCATTGTGAAAGTCAGAATTCCATAAACATGAAACAATCAAAACCATGCTCAACCCCAACCTCTTCTGCTGCATCTGCCACCCTCAACATGGTCATTCCCTGACAGTTGAGAGTAGGGAGAATGACAAAGAAACATCCAGCTACTTTCATATACCCAACTGTCCAGCATCAGGAACCTTGCAGGGCTCCTTAGGAAGTCCCTGAGGGTGATGCCATTGGTGTTCATCTTACTATAGGAAAATAGCTGAACATTCCCTGTTTCTCCGCCAATCATAAAATAGCCACTGAGAGATCAAAAGAAGAATCAGGGACACGTTACCTCCCCACCCCCAGCTGCTGGCATAGATAATCCCCATAACTATCGAAACCATCCCCATTCCACGGCCAGAACTGAAGCCAGATTCAGGTGGATCTAGATAATGCATGTCATCCAGGAACTGTTGGATTTTCCCATTCACAGCCCCCTTCCTCCTTTAAAAACCCCATCATTGATGGGTTGCCAAGTGTCTAGATCTCAATCTGATATTAAACGGACGTATCACGTTACACTGCAGGTGGACTCTTAACATAAAAGATTATTTGTCCATTCAAAACTCTCCTTCAACCAGAAAACTAAAGAAACTACTTTTCTGTATGCAGGGTTTGTTTATTATTATTTTTAAAATGAAGCAACATCAGTAATGTAATCCTGCTTCCCCGCAGTCTATAGTAGTATAGCCACAGCTTCAACAAGATTTAGGCCAGGGTAATTTATCAATGGAAGAGTGCTGCTTGATCTGATAAATAGATTACCAGCTTTGTATAATGCCAATAGTAAAAGGAATATTCTATTTCTCTCCTTGTCAAGAAGGAATGTTTTAACATTCTAATTTCCAGACCAAATTTTGTATCCAAATACATTAAGTATATTCTAATTGAAAACAATTATTATTTTCTTTGGTTGTTTGATAAATCAGGCATTATAAGCATATATGAAAGGAATGAATAGCCAGAATCTAATCTCTGCTTCCCTGTGAATTTATAGAGGGAAATTGAAAGAAAGAAAAATGATATTATGAGTTTTGACTTATTTCTGATGGCTAATCTCAAAAAATGCCTTGGGTGGCCAATTGACATTGCCTACAGAGTCTATATACAGTACATCTGCAAAAGGATTACTGGCATATATATAAAAACTGAAGCAGTATTCTCAGTGCATGGTGAAATAAAAGGTGATTGAAAAAGGAAAAATTGTATTGTGTTTGCTTCTGTTCTTATTCTCTCACTTTCATATTGCTTCACACACACTATACTGCTAGAAAGCATTTCTTTAAAACAAGGGTGGAAACTCTGCGGCCTTTGAGAAATTGTTGGACTGCACTTTTCAGCATCCTCCATCAATACCTATGCTGCTGAAACTTGCAGTCCATTAACAAAAAGATGGCTGAATGATCCCCACCTAGGCTTTAAAATCAAATCATATCACATATAAATAATGCAGTCCTGGAAAAGCCAAAGATCATACCTGCAATCTGTATGTGGACCCCTCAGTGTCCTCTTAAGTCCCTTCTAAAACCCACCTTTGTCCCAAAATGGTAAAATGGTGCACACCATTTATATCATCCAATGTTCAAAAACAAACAGGTGCAAACAGTAACGTGGACTGGGTGGTGGTGGTGGTTGTTGTTTTGGGGTAACTGCTGGAAAGGCTAAGTGTGAATTGTATTGTTTTTGTAATGACAGTAAAATGAATGGTGCTGTCATGTATCATGTTCCACAGGCGATGGTGGTTGGTGGTGGCAGGCCTAGCACTTTGTGATGGAAAGGGTTAATGTAAGTCTTAGTTGTAAAGGGGTGAGTAATATCTAAGAAAGAGTTCACAGGTGAAAGCAATCAAGGGTGGAGGCATGCAAGAGATAGGTTGCTGCTGGGTTTTGCTGGTTATAAGGAGCTAGCTTGGAGATGGATCTTTGGGAGAAAATTATTTGTCCTATTTTGGTTGTGGATGCTGCTGGCTTTCCCCCCGGGTTTGTGGATTTTTGGTATCCTGACCTGTCTCCTCAACTCTTGGAATCCTGGAACTTTGAATCTCTGGACTGGATATTGACTATGGTATAGACTTCTGATCCTTGGACTTCACGCATTGAACTCTTGGCGTTTGACTACTGGACTGGACCTTTTTGGCTACAGTGTTCTCTCAAACCTTCATCAGCATTTGCTGTCAGTCTTTGTTTATATTCTGTGGCTGAGTGCTATCTTTATGTTTTATATTTTAGACTATGAAAACAGCCAGACAGTAAGTGCTGCTTTAATCAAACAGTTTGACACAAACTGGGCGGGTTTTTGTTGTTGTTCACCTCTGCTTGCATACCAGCAGAGCTCTGGCAACATGAAAAAAATACTTTTCACACCAAGATCAGTCTCCAGGCTAGCTCCTTATACCCAGTGATGCCCAGCTGCAACCCATTTCTTGCATGCCTCCACCCTTGATTGCTTTCACCTGTGAACTCTTTCTTACATATTACTCAGCCCTTTATAACTTAGCCTTACATTAAACCCTTCCATCTCCAACTGCTAGGCCTGTCACCCTCAACTGTAGAACATGATACATGACTGATGCCATTCTTGGACTGAAATTAAATCATCTTCCACTTTCTTCTTCTTCCTCTTGTTTTTTTAATCTTTCTGTAATTTTTGTTTTTGTTTTATTTTGAGAGTTTCATTTTGCCATTCTACACATGTGGTTCTCTGATGTACTTTGCATGGGATTGAGCTAATAGTGACATATTATAGTTAGGATCCTGTTGGTTAGGCCAAGCTAGAGTAGATCCATTCAATCAAATGTATCCCATAGGATGAATTGGTTTGCTTTAGTCAGGACTAAACCAATACCTAGAACATGCATCCACAAACTGCGGCCCTCCAGCTGTTTGGGACTCCAACTCCCAGAATTCCTGATCATTGAAAAGCTGGCTAGACCTTCTGGGAGATGGAGGCCCAAACAACTAGAGGGCTGCAGTTTGAGGATGCCTGATCTAGAAGGATTGATTTGTCAAAGGTTTTTACTGGTCAGAATCATATTGATAGTGTCAACTGGATGAGACCAATAGAATCAATGGTATTTACCAACATATGGATTCTTGATTCAACAAGTGATTCTATAAGACCTACATATTCATCCTCCATGGATCTTTAGAAAAGATTTCTAAATTACAGATACACATATTTCATAGTTGTCTTAGCATACCTTAGCTATCCTCTAATAGTCTTATAACATATACCCACCACATTTATGTGTCAGAAGACTTTTTAGTTATTTACTATTCCCTTTTTGTTACGTTTTATTTCTCTTTGATTAATAAATTGAACAAAGGGAAATATAAAGAACATTATTAATAACATTCCCCATATTTCATATATGATTTAATCCTAACCTCACATATTAAATTGCATTAAAGAGGGTTTCAATTGTTAGAGTTTAATAATCATCTTGCTTTTATTTTAATACAGGGCATGTTTGTTTTTGCTTTTTATGTACATATCTATGCTTTCTTATTTTGCTTGTTATGGTTATGAATTGTAAACTGACTTTTCTGTTGGGTTTAATGCCCAGTCTTCATGAAAACCCGCTTGATGACCTTGGGCAAGTCTGTCATTTCAGATAAAAACAAAGGCAACCTCCTCTGAATAAATCTTGCCATAAAAACCCTGTGATAGAGTTGCCTTAGGGTTGATATGGATCAGAAATGACTCAAAAGCAGACAGTGTCAACTTCATATGCACACTGGAGCAACATACACTTTGTAACAACAAAAGAAATATGTAACTAAGAAGAACTGAAGCAAAGTATATACATGTTGTAAATAAATGATGGCCCCCAGATCCATTGGGGAGATGTTCCAAAAACACACAATGGATACCTGAGATTGGATAATAGTGAGACCTATGTTTTGAGTACACTAGGACCAGACACATGCCATAAAATAGTACTGAAGGACATAAAGTTAGTTCCATGACACTTCCAGGAAGGAGTATTTTTTGAAGCATGGGTAAGTGACATCATGGATATTGAGTTTGCAAAAAAGGAAGTCAAACTGTACAAAGTGTATTGGAAAGACAAGATAATTTCTGTAGTTGAATTTTGACAAACACTTAAGAGGTAACAAAAGTTCTCTACATTAAAGATTAGCAATATTTTTTATTCAAAAAATGAGAAATTGTTATTTTTGGAAGCAATGTGTGGCAATAACTCTTCTGTTTAGGACAGGAATTGGTATAATATGGGCTGCAGGTTGATCATTACCTGTTTTTGTGTCTCCTGGGGGTCCCACTTTTTTCCAAATAGTCGTTAGAGAATGTGGGAGAAATTTTCCCATGTTCTCCCCTTCCTTGACCATTTAAGCCCCAGAAAAGGGCTTTTTTTCCAACAGAAAATGACACATTTTACAGAGGAGCAAAATATTCACTCATTTGTAGTGTAGTAGTTGATGCTGCCATGCACAAACATAGAAACATATTTCTGTGATAAAGCTTTACTTTCAAACCAAGCCAAGGCCTAAGCAAGAGGGAAGTCTGGCATTTGAGCTTAAAACAAAGAAGCACAGGGTAAACGATACTTTTAGAGATAAGAGGAACAACTGCATTCCAAACTCTGTACAAACTGGCTGGAACAAGATATGATGGCCAAAATGTTTATCATGGGGGAAAAGGTGTCTCCTTCCCTGTTTCGATCAGGTGGTGGAAGGGGGAAGGAATGAAAGGGGGAAAGAGAGAGAGAAGGAGGGAGGGAGAGAGGGGGGAGGGAGGGAAGTAGGAGGAGGAGGAAGGGAGCCTGCTCCTCCTCCCTGCCCCGCCCCGCCCCACACCCCCCCCCCCCACGAAAAAAAATATAAAAAATATTCAAAAAATATTCAAAAAAATAATAAAAAACTATTTTTTTAAATCTTAAAAAGCAGATATCTTGCAGGAGGGTAGGGGGCCGTGGGGAAGGGGCTGGGGGCCATATATGGCCCCCGGGCCACTGGTTGGGCAGCCCTGGTATAGCCTCTATAGCCCTATAGGTGTTGTTGAACTGAGCATTCCTAGCCAATTTAGCAAATGGTGACAAATGATGCCAGTTGCAGTCCAACAATACCTGGAGACATGCAAGATTATCATCCCAGCTACAGTATATATTTCCAGTCAGGAGGGGGGAATCTCATTGGATTCAGTGGAATATTTGTGTTTGTGTTTGAGTGTATGCTTAGAAATGTTCCCAAAGTGATAACTGGAATGAAAACAATTATTCATCTGCTTAGTTTTATGGGATAACTTTCTACTCCAAACACTAGTATGCAGCATACATTTCTCTTCTGAGTCAAATAAATAATGTCCTCCTACATGTTTCTTGTATCTTACTTTGTAATGAATTTGCTGTTTCTCTTGCTGAGTCTTTCTCTTCTTTCCGTATTTAGAACTCAGAATGCATGTAAATATTCAGAGGACAATGACATTTAAACATTTTACAATTTAGAGTTCTATATAAAATTAAGCATGCGGAATAAAAAAACATTTATGAGGCATTCCAAACTGCCAGCATGCACCACCATTCAGATACTTTGCAAGCAGCGTTATTTACAGCTTCTTGAAAATGGGCGTACACAGAGATATTGCAGAAATTGATTATGGCCCAGCTTTCACATACAACAAATCTGAAATGGTGGCTCAAGTCATAGACCTGTGTGACAAGAAATATTTGAGTGCAAGTGGAGACAAAAATAAGGCTGGGGTAGCAATATTTGGTTTCCAACAGACCATACATTTTAAAAAAGGAACTTGTGGCAATAAAAATAGATTTGTGAGATCTCCACAGCTGTCAGAAATCCAAAGAACTCAACTCTGATGGTAAATGGAACCACTGAAAGGTTGTATTAATTATTCATTTATAACAAAAGGAACATAAACATGAAAAAAGTAAAACAAAAATATTAATAATAGTTACATGAATTGTATTTCCATGGTCCTGTAATGCAATTTGTAATTGCTTGTTCTATTGGATTAATTCTTTTCAGATAAACCCATGGATCAGTAGAGCAATTCTTCTTTTCTCATTAATTTGATTTACATAAGAGATAAATGAGAATCATGCTGCCTGAAAGGTGGGAAGTTTCTTTCATCTGATTTGTCATGTCAGTCTTCTGATAGTGCCAAATTTCAAAACTTTTTGCATCATAGATCTAAAATATGTGCTGTAAGGTTCTTCCAATTGCTGGAAATGAACTGGATGGAAGCTAATACTTCAAAAAAGTAAATCCTTTTGTATACACTGCTTAAAAAATTTCATAGTATCAATCCTGGAACAAGGCTAATTTCTGATTGTACATCCTGCCAGAACACTTGTATCACTGTATAAAATAAGACGCTACCAAACCACTATCTTTAGTTGAAGAAAAGATATTTTTGAATTCATGTTTCTTTTTAGTTCCAAATGCATATTTCTTTTTGAAGTGCATTAAAATGTTTGAGATTTTATTTACTGTATTTTCCGGCATATAAGATGACTGGACATATAAGACAACCCCCAACTTTTCCAGTTAAAATATAGTTTGGGATATACTCGCCATATAAGACTACCCCTCTTCCAACGCACACCAAATAACAATTTAAAAAGCATCAGACTTGATTCCAATATGTTAATTTTTCTTATTACTGTACCTTTTTCTCTGCTTCTCACATTGCACACCTGCACACCTGCACCGCTTCACTGCAGTCTTCACGAGCGAGATCTGAGAGGCAGAGGAGGAGGTATGGTAATAGGATACAAAGGTGGCCAGATAGGTAAAAGAAGTGTGTTTTTCTGGGCCCAGATCTACTCTATCTCTTTTTTTTCAATACCCCGTGCACCCTGGACGCCTGCAGCTTGCTCTGCCGTTCACTTACACCTTCCCTGTGAGGCGCCATTCACCTCATCGCGGGACCACATTAAGTCTATAAATCCTGATGAATTGATTTTCTTCTAGCATACTTGTACAGGATCGCCCTTAATGCTTTCATACAGTCACTGCATACGGCAGGGGCGCGGCCACTGCCATTTTTGAGCTCCCCCCACCATATGCGGCAACCACAGATTCTCCAATCCAGATAGGAAGTTTCAGCACCTGCTCTATAAGATGACTCATGGTGTATAAGTCAACTCCCGCATATAAGACGACTCCCGCGTATAAGACAACCCCTGACTTTTGAGAAGATTTTCTTGGGTTAAAAAGTAGTCATATGCCAGAAAATATGATACCCCCAAAGCCTTGTGTTGTCTCCTGTAAAAGCTTATAGATTGTTTTGGTTCCCCCCATATTTTTGCACTTTTTGACAAGTAGTGTTTTTTAAAAAGTTATTGTTTTCTTTAATATTGAAAGTTCATTTATATCTACCTCTCCTATTACAATTTTCATGGCATCCCATATCATAGCACATGGAAGATCAGATGTTTCATTGAGCTGAAAATACTGTGTATTTTTCTTAATTTTATCTATGCTAAGGTGATTTTGTTTGAGGAAAGGATTTTACCTCCAGTGATAGTTTGTTTTTCATTGTTGCAATTTAAGATACAGAAAGGTTGCTGAGTGATCTGAGATTATTTTAGAGTGTATTATTGGTTTTTCTAGTATAGAAGCAGAAACTGATGAAATGACAAAACAGTCAATGTATGTACTTTAAAGTTTGATGTTTGGCTGAATAATAAGTATAGTCTTCTGCTGCTGCATTGAAGAGAAGACCGCATTTGTGGTCTTCTCATTTTGTGGTTTTCACATTTTGTGAAAAGGTCCTGAAAAGTTGGTAATAGTCTTTTAATTATCTTATCCTTAGAGCATTTTTAGCAAATTTTAGATCTGCTACCATACTGGAGTCACCACCAATACTTACAATGTACTGTATTGAAATGCAAAAGTATACATTGTCCTGTTTAATATTCCCCAAACCCCTATCATTCTTGGGTTTGACAAAACATCTTCCATTATTTATGGCAACAATGATGCACACAACCGGATTTCTTGTCATTATCTCTCCCCACCCTTCTGCTGCCTTTACTTTTCCCCTCTTGAAACCATTTCCCTTTGAAATCACTTGCCTGCCACGCTGGTGCCCGCTGTGTACATCCAAGCTCTGTTTAATTTCATAAACATGAGAGCAAAGGAATG
This sequence comes from Anolis apletophallus, assembly GCA_030556195.1. Lineage (NCBI taxonomy): Eukaryota > Metazoa > Chordata > Lepidosauria > Squamata > Anolidae > Anolis > Anolis apletophallus. Next base: position 53,459,913 of record JARBWK010000010.1, read on the forward strand.
CTTGCAGAGAATTCTCATGGGAATTACTTTCCAATTGTGCTTCCATTTAGCCACCTGTGTGCCTGTGGCTCCATTTGTTTACAGCCTTCATCCTGTGAGGCGCAGGCAGTGGAAATTGTGGAGCACGTTTTGTTATATTGCTCTTTTTACCGTGACCTTCGTAAACATTTTATAAATCCAATCTTAGAAAGTCTACCAGGGAGATCTGTAAGGTTTTATATAGATTATCTCTTGTCTGACGAACACCCCAAGGTCACTGTTAGGATTGCAGCTTCTGTGCAGCAGTAAATGTAAGAAGGCAGGGAATTGAATTATTTATTCATGTTCATCAAAATTAAAGTGGAATCAGAGTAGATAAGTCTTATAAGTGGAAATGAATCCAGCTTCCGATCATAACATCCCAAACAAGTAATTAAATGAATGCGGGTAATCCAAATATAGGTATATACTCCGGGATGGAAGGGAAGGGTGCGGGTCGACGGTCAAAATGAGGCCTTGCCATTTCGCCTGTTTAGGCTTCGTCTGGACCCGGGAGGTAAAGGTATCCACATATAATAAACAATTCTGGAGAGTCTAGCAAATAAATGTACAGTATGCATAACATAAGTATAGCATTATAACAGTATACATATATACGTTCCACAATGGAGAACAAAACCCAAAGTACACCCGGCTGTAAAAGGGATACATACCAATTTTCAATTATAAATCATATATTCATATTCATGGTGGATGCAGCCACCAACGTATCCAAACGCCCAGACAGCGAAGCCCAGACAGAGGCCGGTTTAAATGTAAAAGACGCATCAGGTGAAACATCATTCATTAACAGGGGTAATTACATTAGAATCTCATTAAGGGTTAAACGGTCGTTAAGCCCCAAGGGCAATTCGGTGCAGAGGGCCGTAATCCAGAAACATTCTCGTCTGCGAAGCATTAGTTTGATGTCCTGGTGTGGTTGAGGAGTGATCCGTTCAAGAACTACTACTTTAAAGTTTTCAAAGTTGTGGAGTCGTTTGAAGTGGCTATACAAAGCAGATGATTCATTTCCAGTCCTGAATCTCGAACAGTGCTCCTGAATTCTCAATCTCAGTTCACGCCCAGATTCCCCCACGTAGTATTTAGAACAATCACAAATTAAACAATAAATGATATTTTATCATTTACAGCCGCGTGTACTTTGGATTTTGTTCCTCATTGTGGAACGTATATATGTATACTGTTAAAATGCTATACTTATGTTATGCATACATTTATTTGCTAGACTCTCCGGACCAGTGGAATTGTTTATTGTATATGGACACCTTTACCTCCCGGGTCCAGACGAAGCCTAAACAGGCGAAACGGCGAGGCCTCATTTTGACCGTCAACCCGCACCCTTCCCTTCCATCCTGGAGTATATACCTATATTTGGATTAGCCACATTCATTTAATTACTTGTTTGGGATGTTATGATCGGAAGCTGGATTCATTTCCACTTATAAGACTTATCTACTCTGATTTCACTTTAATTTTGATGAACATGAATAAATAATTCAATTCAATTCAATAATTCAATTCAATTCAATTCAATATGCCTTCTTACATTTACTTTTGAGGAGAACACCCCACCGCTTCTTTTTAGCTTCTGTGCGGCAGCAATAGCTTGTTGGCGCAAGATGCTGTCACAGTCCTACAAAGTTTTAATATATATTTCGGTTTTAGCATTGTCATTTTAGCATTTAAATGTTTAATACCATTTTAACTATCTTATTTAATATTGGGTTTTAAACTTTGCCTGTATGTACCCTGAAATTTGTACATTTGTGTACATGTGTTTGTACATGTATGTGTACCGTGATGTTTGTACATCCTGATGTTTGTACATTTTTATACTGGTCATTGACCGTAATAAATCTTGTCATACAGTCTTCATCAGCTGTTTCAGGATATCAAAATGCACACATGTGCTGGAGCATTCCACACCAACGCAATGAATCACATGGGGTTTTTTTTACTGCAGGGATATACAGTGATGAGAATATGCACATTCCCAACACTATTGACTTACTGTCCTTGTCATGATTTGTGCAGACAGTGCAAATTTCCTATAGAGTTTCTTCATGAACAATTCATGGTCCTGCTAATAATGCTCCCAGAGACAAAATCAGTAACCAGGGAAGATATAGTTCTTCCAACTATATTGCAGTCAGTAGATTACACGAAAGAAAAAGGTATATAATTGACATCCTAAATAATAAGTGTTTTTATGAATAATTTATTGGATAAATTACACAGGGCCGTAACCAGGATTTTGATGGGGGGCTGAATTTGATCCGGGGCTGAGTCTGAGTGAGAGAGGGTCTACCCTAGCAAACCTTTTGTATCGTTATTCCAATACCTCAATGAGTATGGGATCTATTGACCATGGTGATCAGATCATGATATGAATAAACATAACAGTTTAAATAATGTACCAGTAAGGCCTTCTCGTCAACCACCCTGAGAATTTCGGGGGGGGGGGGCTGCCCCTAACCCCCCCCGGTTACATGCCTGACAGCACAGCTATGGAGACTCTTTAGCAAAAACAAAGGTTGGAGAAGCACAGGGACTGTGGTGCAGCTGGCTGGGAGTCAGCAGCATTAAGATCACTACTGATGGAAAGCTCATGGGTTCAAAGCCAGCCCGAGTCAGAATGAGCTTCTGACCATCTGTGTAGCTTGCTGTTGACATTTGCAACCCGAAAGACTGTTGCACCTGTCAAGTAGGAAATTTAGGTACCACTTATGTGGGGAGGCCATAAAATCTCCAGCAAGCAAGCAAAAGAATGATGAAGTACTCCATCGGTGTCACAAATGGACGGTGAAACAACAGCTCCCCTGGTGGCCAGAATCCCCTCATGAAGCTGGAATGTTAAATAGCCTCTGTGTGTCTGTCTATATATGTTGTGTGTCTATGGCACTGAATGTTTGCCATGTATATCTACATTGTCATCCACCCTGAGTCCCCTGTGGGATGAGAAGAGCAGAATATAAATACTGTAAATAAACAAATAGGTTCCTGGAGATGTTGTCTAGAGAAGTAATTGAGCTGTTGTCTGAAAATGTAACTTTTCCAAGTTCTGACAGAAATCATACTGCAATTAATAATTGCAGTTTGTGCACCAACACCAGCCTGTGATATTTTTCTCTTGTTCTATTCTTACTCCCTACAGGATTCAAACAATTCAATTTTCTTTCTTTGGATTGTCTGAAAATTACCCAATGCTTCAGCTATTGTGAAGAAAAAGAGAGCATGGCGAGGCCTCCATGTATGAGAGCTTTCCCTGGTGCTGAAACTCTTTCAAAGCATTCCTGTGGTGGGAGAACTTCAAACAAAGCAAGGCCCACAGGGCTCTCATTTCTGATGCCAAAGCGCGCGCGCGCGCGCTCTCTCTCTCTCTCTCTCTCTCTCTCTCTCTCTCTCTCTCTCTCTTCAACAGATTTGCCTTTACAGATCAGTTTCCACTTTTTCCTAGGAAATAGCAGGGTGTTCTTTTGCACCAATCTATAACTACAAAGTTCAGAAGCACCTTCTCAATGTGTGGTATGCAGCCTTTGCATCAATGGTCATGTCATGAGGTGGGAAGAACTGAAAGATCCCAGTAAAGGACTCTGCAGACAAAAAGGCCCAACATTGTGCCATTTTGAGCTTTCTGAGCCCCTAGTGATCTCTATGTGTAGACATGGCAATTTGTTCAGAATGACTGAAATAGCACCACAGATACATTTAGTGTTTAATCGTTGGTGTGGGTTTAAGCATCATGCACTTCCCTATGAGATTTTCCTTATGCCTTAGCCATCAACCTGATGGCTCAGCTATTAGTACCAGGGCATTTACTGGACTCAGTGGACTGGCAGATTGATAGCACATCATAAAATTGAGGGTGTACATCTAGGCCTACCTAGCTCCATAAATCATTGTGCAATTTTGAAGAAAAAAATATTTAAAAATGAATAAAAACATCTGAAATGGAACATTTTTCACATTGTACCTCGGAGTACCCTGTTACAGTACAAAATCTTGTTATAACTGCTGTGCATTGGAATGCTCCATAAAACCACTTCTATTACTATGGTGCTCTAGATGGGTTTTGTAAAATATTGAAGCCTTGGAGTAGAAATAAATAGGAACAGCTTTGAATTGCACTGTGGTCCATAATGTATGACGTAGGAATATAAAAAGTCGCCAGGTACTTCACACTCCATGCTGAGTTATGTTAGGTGGCCTTGTGTATTTGGGGTTTTATTATATTAAAGAAAGAAGTTAGCCATCAGACAAATACCACTCCTTGTTAAATTAACATGGGAAGTTTAATTTTGACAGTATTTTCACTATGAAAACTGATCTTTGTGTTAGACTTCCATAAAGTGAAATAGCAAATAGAATACAGTGTTCTCTTGACCTAAAAATAGAGAAAATAATGTATCACAGCTGAAGAAAAAAAATTACAACCAGTGTTATGAGATTTTGCTTCTCATATTCGGCAAATGGCTTTGAACTCTAGTTTTATAGAATTTTAAATTAGAGCTTTTAAAAAAATACTTGGCCATGATGGCTGGGAAGATCTTGGTTCCAAAGAAGTCACTTCCTATTCTTCATCGAACTTTTAATAATAACTATTCTTATTCTAACTGTTCCAAGTCCTATTCTTCACAGGCATGACTGGCGGGGATGAGAGACAGGGCCTTCCCAGTGGTGGCCCCTTGGCTGTGGAATTCCCTCCCTAGGGATATTAGATCATCCCTCTCCCTCCTGACCTGCTGAAAAGAGTGAAAATGTGGCTCTTTGATCAAGCCTTTTCAGAACCTATGGAATAGACAAATACAATTATGTGCAAGAACTAATGGAACAGCCCAGATTACGAATACGAATAGTATGGTTCAACAGTGATGATTTGATTTAAATGTTTTTTAATGTTTTGGTGTATTTTATAATCCTATTTAAAATAAATGTTCATTTTAATTTAGCATTGTTTTTCATGGCTTCGAATAGCTGCCTATGTTGTAAAGCCACCTTGAGTCCCCTCCAGGGTTAAGAAAGGCGGGGTACAAATCTCATGAATAAATAAATAAATAAATATTCTAAATTATATGGGGAGCTTCCACAAATGGAAAAGTAATCGCACTGCAGATATTTACTTCCAACTCCTAATGGGTTATCCTATGGAGCATAGCAACGGAAGGGACAGGAATTAATATGCTCATTGCCAGTATCCTTCATCATGTGATTAATATGAATGGCAGAACAGGGCTGTTTCATTACCAACAACCAACAAACATAGAAGCATGAAATAGAAGCTATCATTTAAACCAAAATACTCCTAGGTCTATTAGAAACATTATACTTTAGATCTGGTGGAAATGTAAAATGAAGTCTCTCTTTAGATAGATTAATGATTAAGAATAAAATACAGCTACATGGAATTGAGACTATATTTTCCAGGAGGTGTTAAAATTGGTGATATGGTAAACATTAGAAACATTGTCTCACATCTGAGGAAACAAACTGAGAATGAAGGGTAAAAGTCAATTGGTTTATAGCACACATATATGAATTGGTTATCCCCAGGCAGGTGAGAAACCACAGAGTCAAGACATCAGAGAAGCACTGACTCTAATGTGCTCTATAAGAGCAAAGCTGGTCTTTTGCAGAAACAGTGATGCTGATATAAAATTAGTAAAATAAAGTGTTGTACATAGAAACACGAGAACTGATACAAGGGGGCGCTGCATTGAAATTTATGGCAGAGGTATTACACATTTCTAGTTAACATGCACAAGAGAGAAAGGTCACACAAATCCTTCAGTAGTGCTGTTAATTAATCTCTCTGGAAGACAATGGTTGAAGTTTCCTTCTTTCAATCCCTTGTTTTAAGCTTCCAAGCAAATCCCCAAGCAAATGTCAAATACACTTGATTGCTCTGCTCTCCTCCCTTGTTGCTCCTCTTCCTATTGTGCTCTTTTCACAGTTTGGTTATGCTTTGACAGTCTTGGAAAATGACAGACGCTCCTTCACTGAAGCCTCTCAAGTAATGACTACCACTCTCAGATGCTACAGAAGTGGATCTCCTGCACTGGCATGAGTTTGGAAGTCCCTTTCTACTCTCTGGTCCTGGTTCCATCTGTGTATTCTTGTTATACTCCTGCGCACACACCAGTCTATTTTGTACGGCAACTTCTTGAGGACACAGCTTTTAATTCTTTTTCCTTGACTCAATAATGTACTATCTGGTGTATCCCCCTAGGAAATACTAGTAGAACAGGAGTGTTTGAGGGAGCTCGGCACAGCTGCAGCTCAGCTAATGTGGCGCAGCTGGCTGGGTGTCAGCTGCATTAAAGATCACTACTGACCGAAAGGTCATGAGTTCGAAGCCAGCCCGAGTCAGAGTGAGCTTCCAGCCAATTGTGTAGCTTATTGTTGACCTTTGCAACCTGAAAGACAGTTGCATCTGTCAAGTAGGAAATTTAGGTACCACCTATGTGTGGGAAGGTTAATTTAACAAAATTTACAAGGCCATAAAAAATCTCCAGCAAAAGCATGCGGGGAATGCGGAAAGTGTTTCATCAGTGTCGCAGATGGACGGTGAAGCAATAGCTCCCCTGGTGGTGAGAAGTTGGAATGTAAAATAGCTTCTGACTGTCTCTCTATATGTGTTGTGTGTCTATGGCATTAAATGTTTGCCATGTATGTGTACATTGTAATCCGCCCTGAGGGGTGAGAAGGGTGGAATACAAATACTGCAAATAAAGAAATAAATAAATAATGTGATCCCAGCTGTTTGCACTGAACGATCAACCTCCTTAAATAAAGCAGGCAGAAAATGCTCTGCAGCTATAGGAAACAATGCTGATTGCTCAGTCTGTGAGGGATATTGAAGGCAACTCAGACTCTGCTCTGTTCTGCTCTGTTCTTGAATCTCAACTGCTCTTGACACTCATCCTGTCCATGTCCACTTTGGTTAACCAGCTTCTGACTGGCTTTAATCAACAACATGCCTTTTCAGTTCCTCCAATTTGTTGTTTATTCAGTCGCGTCCGACTCTTTGTGATCTCATGTACCATCCCACGCCAGAGCTCCCTGTCGGCCATCACCACCCACAGCTCTTTCAGAGTCAAGCCAGTCACTTCAAGGATACCATCCATTCATCTTGTCCTTGGTCGGCCCCTCTTCCTTTTTCCTTCCATTTTCCCCAGCACCATAGTCTTTAAGCTTTCCTGTCTTCTCATGTTGTGGCCAAAGTACTTCATCTTTGCCTCTAACATCCTTCCCTCCAATGAGCAGTCGGGCTTTATTTCCTGAAGTATGTCCTCCAGTAATGAAGACAATTGTGGCTTTCCATTGTTGTGAAGTGTTACATGCAGAATTTCATATATCTCTATTTCAGGGGTTCTGTTCTGGGTTGTCCAGTGAGAACAATTTCCCTCTCAATTTCAGAATGAGCCCATTCTTTCATCTGATTCTCTAATGAGCCTCTGTCTCACAAAGAGGTCATGGATGTCATATATTTGTTGGCATTCCTAAATGTTCTGAGACTTCCTAAGGTGAAATCTCATGAGATCATACAAGAGCCTCTGCTCTCATGACAAGTGGAAGTTGCTAAATATATTGGGCCTGCTGTCTTGCATTCTGGTCATTCTTCATTTGTATAGTAAAATTATCATTGCAGACAATTTGCAGAGGCTTTGAAGAAAAAAGATAGCAGAATGCCACATTTTCTTAACAACGTATAACTGGTGATAAAGGCATGTACTTGTTACAGAAGAAATCACAGGCTGCTTTTTTAATGGGAAAATTAAATATTAATTTGGGTTGTTGTAGGTTTTGTGGGCTATATGGCCATGTTCTAGAAGCATTCTCTCCTGACATTTCGCCTGCATCTATGGCAAGTATCCTCAGAGGTTGTGAGATCCTCACAACCTCTGCGGATGCTTGCCATAGAAGCAGGCGAAACATCAGGAGAGAATGCTTCTAGAACATGGCCATATAGCCCAAAAAACCTACAACATCCCAGTGATTCCAGCCATGAAAGCCTTCGACAATACTAAATATTAATTTGTATTGCGAGACTCAATGGTTTTTTGAGAGCCATTTTGAGTCTCCATATGGAGAAAAAAGCGGGATATAAATAAACATAATTATAGTATTAAGGGACAACAAATTGAAAACAACCCTGAGTCCATCTGGACTATGAAAGACCCAAAATTCATCTTGTTTTCCAGAGAAAAGCATCTATGCTATCCAAACACACCTGAAATGCTTTTAAGCCACATGATTTCCAGTACTGACAAATGCAGTGTACCTTCACAATGACATTTTTTCCTGCTGCTTAGACCCTTTTTCACGTAGCCTTAGCCTAGCTTCCATCAATCTATTCACTTTAGAAACAGTTTAAACAGTTTTACTACCTGCGGGCACCAGCACATCTATTGGTATCATTCAGAGAGGTACAAGAGCAGACACTTACAGCATGACTGTTCTCCCCCAGTCATATTGATTAGACTGGGAGGATGAAAATCTCTGAGCTAAGTCATTAAAAAAGAAATATTAGTTGCAATACTTTAATAAATTAATAAATATGCATATTTCCATCAACCATAATAATAATAATAATGGATGTTTCTAAGGTATAAATTCAGTATTGTAGATATTTAGTATCCAAAAAGGAATAAAAAATTGATAAAGGTCATCTTTGCATTTTGGAATCTTACAATACAGAAATGAGTAAATTAGTCATACTATCTGTATTTGTTGTCTAGTCTTATTTTTCCAAGCTTTCACGGATAGAAAATCCACCAATCTCATTTGGCTTTACTATGATATGTGTGTACAATTTTGTAGCATCAAAGATGTTTCAGATGAATGCCAATATCCAATATTCCTATATATTCCTATTCCTATTTTTAAATAATCTTATCCTACCCCCCTAACATACTGGAAGCAGAACGTGTTCATTGTACCTTCTGTACACCTGCAGATTTACCTATAGTAATGATACTGGAGAGTCAATAAGGTAGGAATTGGTGCACATATGTTTATATGCATATATGAACTTTTTATTAATAACACTATATACACAGTCACTATGCATGAATTGTGACAAGCCTATTAGATGCTTTATGCTTTAATTTTTGGAAATGAAAAATTGATTGATTGATTGATTGCATTTCTATACTGCTTTTCTTATCCCTGGTGGGACTCAAAAGCTTTGAATGTGATTTTCTTGCTTCTTGGCAGGGGGTTGGACTGGATAGTCCACAAGGTCTCTTCCAACTCTATGATTCTATGATTCTAAAGCGGTGTACAACATAACAATTGGCAAAAATTCAATGCCTAACATACATATAAAAGCAATATATCACATATATTAAACAATCATAGAATCACAGAGTTGGAAGAGACCTCATGGGCCATCCAGTCCAACCTCCTGCCAAGAAGCAGGAAAATTGCATTCAAAGCAACCCCGACAGATGGACATCCAGCCTCTGTTTAAAAGCCTAAAAAGAAGGAGCCTCCACCACAATCTGGGACAGAGAGTTCCACGGCTGAACAGCTCTCACGGTCAGGAAGTTCTTTCTAATGTTCAGATGAAATCTCCTTTCTTGTAGTTTGAAGCCATTGTTCCGCGTCCTAGTCTCCAGGGCAGCAGAAAACAAGCTTGCTCCCTCCTCCCTATGACTTCCTCTCACATATTTATACATGGTTATCATGTCTCCTCTCAGCCTTCTCTTCTTCTGGCTAAACATGCCCAGCTCTTTAAGCCGCTCCTCATAGGGCTTGTTTTCCAGACCCTTGATCATTTTAGTCACCCTCCTCTGGACACATTCCAGCTTGTCAACATTTCCCTTCAATTGTGGAACCCAGAATTGTACACAGTATTCCAGATGTGGTCTAACCAAGGCAGAATAGAGAGGTAGGATGACTTCCCTGGATCTAGACACTATACTCCTATTGATGTAGGCCAAAATCCCATTGGCTTTTTTGCCCCCATATCACATTGTTGGCTCATGTTTAACTTGTTGTCCATGAGGACTCCAAGATCTTTTTCACAGGTAGCATTCTCGGAAATGCTACCTATTCCACGCGCAGGGACAGCCAGACAGGCAGAGCTCAGGAGCTTCAATGCGTGGATGAGGCAGTGGTGTCGAGAGGAAGGATTTAGATTTGTTAGGAACTGGGGAACATTTTCAGGAAAGCCAGACCTGTACAAAAGGGACGGGTTACACTTGAACGAAAATGGAACCAGACTGCTGGCGATTAATATTAAAAAGATTTCAGAGCAGCTTTTAAACTGATTCCTAGGGGAAAGTCGACAGGAGCTGGGCAGCTTCCGGTTCGAGAGGGTGAAATGCCAAGTATGGAGGACGAAATCTACACACAAATGGCTGAGTCAACAGAAAAGATAGATAGTAGTAGTTGAGAGGTAGGACATGGTAGGCCTTCTACAAATTCTCACAAACAGCCAAAGTTGAAGGTTCCTCGTCATGCTAGCTGATTATTCCCTTGAGCAGATGGTCATGGAACCAACCAGGGGAAAGGGGATCCTGGACTTGGTGCTAACTAATGAACAAGATCTCGTTCAAGATGTCCTTGTAACCGAGCCCATAGGTACCAGTGACCATAACACAATAACCTTCAACTTAAGTTTGGATAGCAAACTGTCAGGAAAACTAATACGGAGACATTAAACTTTCACAAAGGGAATTTCACCAAAATGAGAAAAATTGTAAAGAACAAACTAAAAGCAGCAGTAAAAAAATCAAATCCCTCCAAAATGCTTGGAAACTGTTTAAAAATACCTTAAAACAGGCCGAACTAAAATGCATTCCAATAAAAAGAAAGAGGCATGGAAAGTCCAAAAGGACACCAGTATGGCTTACAAATGAAGTAAAAGCTGTGATTGGAAAGAAGAAAAACTCATTTAAGAAATGTAAGGCTCTTCCTACCAAGGAGAACAGAAAGGAACACAAGCTCTGGCAAACTAAATGCAAAGCAACAGTCAGGAAAGCCAAGAGAGATTTTGAGGGAATTAAAAGAATTAAAACAGATAGAGATAAACAAGGAGGATGTTCTCACATGCCTTACTAAACTAAATGTCAACAAATCACCAGGTCCAGACGGCATCCACCCCAGAGTTCTTAAGGAACTCAAGTGTGAAATTGCTGAACTTCTAGCTAAGATATATAACCTTTCTCTAAGATCAGGCACTGTACCCGAGGACTGGAAGGAGGCAAATGTAACACCGATCTTCAAGAAAGGATCCAGAGGTGATCCAGGAAATTATAGACCAGTCAGTTTAACCTCAGTTCCAGGCAAAGTGATGGAAACCATTATTAAAGAAAATATTACTAGGCACATAGAAGAACAAGCATTGCTGAAATAAAATCAACATGGTTTCTGCAAAGGCAAATCATGTCTTACTAACTTGATAGAATTCTTTGAGGGTGTAAATAAACACATAGATAAAGGGGACCCAATTGATATTGTTTACCTTGACTTTCAAAAGGCTTTTGACAAAGTCCCTCACCAAAGGCTCCTAAATAAGCTCTTCAGCCATGGAATCAGAGGACAGGTCTTGTCCTGGATTGGAACCTGGCTAAACTGTAGGAAACAAAGGATGGTAAGAAACGGACATTTCTCTGGGTGGAAAGAGGTGAGAAGTGGCGTACCCGAAGGTTCAGTTTTGGGTCCGTTACTTTTTAATTTATTCATTAACTAGCTTGGGGACCCGGCCCTGCCCGGGTCATTTGAGAAGTGCAGCAGGATGTAGAGTGGGTCATGGGGGCTCTGTGTGCCAAGTTTAGTCTTGATCCATCATTACTGGGAGTTGCAGTGGTATCATGAAATTACTGAAGGTAGTGCAAGTCCCATCATCTCTGTGTGTCCCGTCCCCCCCAAAGTGTAGTAGGATGTAGATTGGGTCATGGGGGCTCTGTGTGCTAAGTTTGGTCTGTATTGGTGAATGGATGAGGGATGCATTGTTTTTCGGAAGTGAGTGAAGGTACTTCAAGTCCCATCATCCGTGGTCCGTCTCACAGTAAACTGCACCAGGCTGTAGAGTGGGTCATGAGGGCTCTGTGTGCCAGATTTGGTGTTGATCTGTCACGATGCACGGACTTGACCGGCCCCTTAATCACACACACAGAGACAGAATAAAGGCTAACTACTTTATTGAATATAAAAACAGTTCCAAAGAATATAGTCCAATAGAATATGATGTAATCCAAAAGGCTTGAAGTAACAATGTCCAAGATAACGTAGCAAATAGGCAAAAAGCTTGGCAAGGCTCCGCAACCGATGCGGATCAGGAAACAGGGCAAGGCTCCGCAAACCGATGCGGATCAGGAAACAGGGCAAGGCTCCGCAATGCTATGCGGATCAGGAAAAAGGCAAGGCAAGGCAAGGCAAGGCTTGATGACCACGGCTAGCTTAGCTTGTGGTCCCACTCCGCTTCACGCCTATTCAGATGAGACGTGGCCGGAGCACTGAGGATTCGTTCCCACGGATCCTATACTTAATCCTTCGGCCGAGGTCCCCGACGCTCTAGGCTTCTGCGTCTCCAATCGCTGCTCACGGACCTCGGCCGGTCTATGCTCTTTGACCATTCCCTTCTGCTAGACTCTATGTTCAGTCTCCTATCAAAGGTTCGGCCTTGTCTTTCGCCAGCTGTGTTGCTATCTCCCTGAGAGCTCTCCTCCCTAGTCGCTTCCCATGCGCCTTCTTCCATATCTTCCTCAGGAGGCTCCTGAGAAGATCTTCCTCCCGGATGTTCATAACTCCCAGAATCGCTATCTAACTGCACCTGGTTATCTGAATCTTCCCTAGGACCAAAACACATTTCTTCCCATGCCAAGCTCTCTGTGGGCGAAAGAGGCCCCTGAGGGGAAAGCTGCCCTTCGCCCCAATCATCTAGCTCATCCTCTGAATCATGTTCTGGCACTGCTGGTTCTAATGCTAATGGGACCCCAGGTCCTGTCCCCTGCCCTCCAGGCACAAACGAGAACTGCTGTGCTACATGATCAGTCATTGGATTAGGTTTGTAGCAGGATTGGGAAGTGAGGGAAGGTACTGCAAGTCCCATCATCCATGCTCTGTCCCCCTCCAAACTTCAGTAGGATGTAGAGTGGGTCACTGGGGCTCTGTGTGCCAAGTGTGGACTTTCTCGGTGTTTGTTGGGGGCCACAGTGGTCTGTGGGAACAGAGGGGTGTAAAAGTACTACAAATCCCATCATCCTCACCAGGACGTGAAGGCAGTCATGGGGGTTATGTATGGCAAGTTTGGTCTCGATCAGTGATTGGATGAGGGTTGCAGCGGACTTTGGAAGTGAGTAGAGGCACTTCAAGTCCCATCATCCATGGCCCACCCTCCTCCGAACTGCACCAGGACGTAGAGTGGGTCATGGGGGCTGTGTGTGCTGAGTGTGGTCTGTATTGGTCCTTTTTGGTGGCCTCAGTGGTCTGTGGGAACCAAAGTCATAGAAAGTACTACAAATCCCATAATACGTGGGTCATGTCATAGGGGGGTTATGTGTACCAAGTTTGGTGCAGGTCCATCACCCGCGCTGGTCGCTGTGGCCTGTGAAATTGGCTGCCACATATCCGCCCTGGCCTGTGAAAGTGGCTGCCACATATCCGCCCTGGCCTGTGAAAGTGGCTGCCACATATCCGCCCTGGCCTGTGAAAGTATACTGGTGTAAAACAGAAAGGAGTAAAAAATGGAAAAGGCCTGCATGGAATGGATTCTGGTTGCTGGCTTTTTCCCCCTCAGTGGGAAGAAATCCTGTTGTTTGAATGTAGAGGCCTGGATTCTGGGTTGCTGGCTTTTTCCCCCTCAGTGGGAAGAAATCCTGTTGTTTGAATGTAGAGGCCTGAATTCTGGGTTGCTGGCTTTTTCCCCCTCAGTGGGAAGAAATCCTGTTGTTTGAATGTAGAGGCCTGGATTCTGGGTTGCTGGCTTTTTTCCCCTCAGTGGGAAGAAATCCTGTTGTTTGAATGTAGAGGCCTGGACTCTGGGTTGCTGGCTTTTTCCCCTCAGTGGGAAGAAATCCAGGTGGTTGAATGTAGAGGCCTGGACTCCGGGTTGCAGGCCATTTTTCCCCTCAGTGAGAAGAAATCCTGTTGATTGAATGTAGAGGCCTGGACTCTGGGTTGCTGGCTTTTTTCCCTCAGTGGGAAGAAATCCTGTTGTTTGAATGTAGAGGCCTGGACTCTGGGTTGCTGGCTTTTCCCCCTCAGTGGGAAGAAATCCTGTTGTTTGAATGTAGAGGCCTGGATTCTGGGTTGCTGGCTTTTTTCCCCTCAGTGGGAAGAAATCCTGTTGTTTGAATGTAGAGGCCTGGACTCTGGGTTGCTGGCTTTTTTCCCCTCAGTGGGAAGAAATCCTGTTGTTTGAATGTAGAGGCCTGGACTCTGGGTTTGCTGGCTTTTTCCCCTCAGTGGGAAGAAATCCTGTTGTTTGAATGTAGAGGCCTGGATTCTGGGTTGCTGGCTTTTTCCCCTCAGTGGGAAGAAATCCTGTTGTTTGAATGTAGAGGCCTGGACTCTGGGTTGCTGGCTTTTTCCCCTCAGTGGGAAGAAATCCTGTTGTTTGAATGTAGAGGCCTGGACTCTGGGTTGCTGGCTTTTCCCCTCAGTGGGAAGAAATCCTGTTGTTTGAATGTAGAGGCCTGGATTCTGGGTTGCTGGCTTTTTTCCCCTCAGTGGGAAGAAATCCTGTTGTTTGAATGTAGAGGCCTGGACTCTGGGTTGCTGGCTTTTTCCCCTCAGTGGGAAGAAATCCTGTTGTTTGAATGTAGAGGCCTGGACTCTGGGTTGCTGGCTTTTTCCCCTCAGTGGGAAGAAATCCTGTTGTTTGAATGTAGAGGCCTGGACTCTGGGTTGCTGGCTTTTTCCCTCAGTGGGAAGAAATCCTGTTGTTTGAATGTAGAGGCCTGGATTCTGGGTTGCTGGCTTTTTCCCTCAGTGGGAAGGAATCCTGTTGTTTGAATGTAGAGGCCTGGATTCTGGGTTGCTGGCTTTTCCCCCCTCAGTGGGAAGAAATCCTGTTGTTTGAATGTAGAGGCCTGGATTCTGGGTTGCTGGCTTTTTTCCCTCAGTGGGAAGAAATCCTGTTGTTTGAATGTAGAGGCCTGGACTCTGGGTTGCTGGCTTTTTCCCCTCAGTGGGAAGAAATCCTGTTGTTTGAATGTAGAGGCCTGGATTCTGGGTTGCTGGCTTTTTTTCCCCTCAGTGGGAAGAAATCCTGTTGTTTGAATGTAGAGGCCTGGACTCTGGGTTGCTGGCTTTTGCCCCCTCAGTGGGAAGAAATCCTGTTGTTTGAATGTAGAGGCCTGGACTCTGGGTTGCTGGCTTTTTTTTCCTCAGTGGGAAGAAATCCTGTTGTTTGAATGTAGAGGCCTGGATTCTGGGTTGCTGGCTTTTTCCCCCTCAGTGGGAAGAAATCCTGTTGTTTGAATGTAGAGGCCTGGACTCTGGGTTGCTGGCTTTTCCCCCCTCAGTGGGAAGAAATCCTGTTGTTTGAATGTAGAGGCCTGGATTCTGGGTTGCTGGCTTTTTGCCCCTCAGTGGGAAGAAATCCTGTTGTTTGAATGTAGAGGCCTGGACTCTGGGTTGCTGGCTTTTTCCCCTCAGTGGGAAGAAATCCTGTTGTTTGAATGTAGAGGCCTGGACTCTGGGTTGCTGGCTTTTTCCCCCTCAGTGGGAAGAAATCCTGTTGTTTGAATGTAGAGGCCTGGATTCTGGGTTGCTGGCTTTTCCCCCTCAGTGGGAAGAAATCCTGTTGTTTGAATGTAGAGGCCTGGACTCTGGGTTGCTGGCTTTTTTCCCCTCAGTGGGAAGAAATCCTGTTGTTTGAATGTAGAGGCCTGGATTCTGGGTTGCTGGCTTTTTCCCCTCAGTGGGAAGAAATCCTGTTGTTTGAATGTAGAGGCCTGGATTCTGGGTTGCTGGCTAATCAGTGGCTATCAATGCCCTCTGTCTGGTGTCTTAGAATTTTGGAGTGGCGAGGCTGTCCAATCAAAGGACTTTATGCAAATAGCTGCCACATATCCGCCCTTCCGCCCTTCCGCCCTCCACATACACACACACATACACACATACACACATACAAACATTCCGTTTTATAAAGGTATACAGATGATCTGGATGTAGGAGTGAATTCTGAGGTAGCAAAGTTTGCAGACGACACTAAATTGTTCAGGGTAGTTAAAAATGAAACTGATTGTAAAGAGCTCCAGAAAGATCTCTCGAAATTGAGTGAAAGGGCAACAAAGTGGCAAATGCATTTTAACCTAAACAAGTGTAAAGTCATGCACATCGGGGCAAAGAACCCCAACTACACCTACCAATTGATGGGGTCAAAGCTTTCCGAGACAAACCAGGAAAAGGATCTTGGGGTTTTGGTGGACAGCTCAATGAACATGTCAACCCAGTGCGCAGCAGCAGTGAAAAAAGCAAATTCTATGCTAGGCATGATCAGAAAGGGAATCGAAAATAGGTCAGCAAATGTTGTATTACCTCTCTACAAATCTATGGTAAGGCCACATTTGGAGTACTGTGTACAATTCTGGTCTCCGCACCTTAAGAAGGATATAACGGAACTGGAAAAGGTACAGAAAAGGGCAACAAGAATGATCCAAGGGATGGAGCGGCTCCCTTATGAAATCAGGTTGCAACGCCTTGGTCTTTTCAGCCTTGAAAGACGGCGTCTAAGAGGTGACTTGATCGAAGTGTATAAAATCATGCATGGGATAGAAAAGGTGAATAAAGAAAAATTATTTTCTTTGTCACAAAACACTAGGAATAGGGGGCACTCCTGAAGCTCCAAGGTAGGAAAATTAGGACTAATAAAGGAAATATTTCTTCACCCAGAGGGTCATTGGGTTATGGAATTTACTTCCAGAAGAGGTTGTGACAGCTGTCAGCCTGAACAACTTCAAGGCAGGATTAGACAGATTCATGGATACCAAGTGTATCGGTAGTTACTGATAAAGACATCCAAGTGCCACCTCGGAGTTGGTTGAGGTAGGCAGGATTTCCCTGGGTACTGGTTGTGGGGGGTCGGGAGCAGGTTAGGGTTTTGCCCTACCTTCTGCTCAAGATCCCCGTGTACAACTGGGGGGCACTGTGTGATACAGAATGCTGGACTAGATGGGCTGAGGTCCGATTCAGCATGGCTCTTCTTATGTTCCTATGTTCTTATGTTCTATGTACTGCTCTCAAATGGTCCTGCAGGAAGGATCGGAGCTACTGCAAAGCAGTACCCCCAAACCCCATTCCCATGAGGCATCCCAGAAGGATACCGTGGTCTACCGAATCGAAGGGCAACGAGACGTCCAGCAGAACCAACAGGAACACCCTGTCCAGTTCCTGGCATAGATAATCTACTAAGGCGACCAAGGTTGTTTCATTTCCATGTCCCGACCTAAAGCCAGAGTGCGATGGATCTAGATAATCAGTTTCTTCCAAGAGCACCTGGAGTTACCACTTGTTCCAAGACTTTGCCCAAAAAGAGAAGATTGGAACTGGCCAAAAGTTGTTGAATTGAGTAGGGTTCAGTGATTGTTTTTTTCTGCAGCAGCTTTATCTTGCCTTCTTGCAAGGAGGCATTAACCACCACCTTCACCCACTTTGCCAAACCCCCTCTGGCTTCTTTTATCAGCCAGGATGGGCAAGGTTCCAGGATGCATGTGATGCCTTTTCACAGCAACTCAAACTATTGCTAGTATTAATTAATCAGTATTTGGATGTAACTGGTGATCTGCCACATTGTTCTCCAGATATTCCATAAAGACTGCCTAAGTGTAAAATTCTACATCTGTCTGTTCAAAGGTTCGTTTAATGTAGTTTCAAACCAGGATTGAAGAAAGTGTTTTTACTGTGCAGATGATTACATAGGAAACCCTGACAACAGTTTGAGGTCTAGATGGTGATTCCACAAATCACAGAGTACTAATGTGTGTTAAGGGCTTTCTTTCTTAGGATTTTATGGGAATTTTTTGTTTGGTCACAGCAGTTTGAACCTAGTTTCGAGCCGCATTAAATGATCAGTGTAAATGGAGCCTTAATCTAACTCTCACATGTGTATACGATTTCAACCTTATGCTCGTCCAACTCATTATCTTTAAAATCTATTATGTTTACAAATATTCTTGTTCCTTTATTTCACCTTTGACTTTTGTTCTACAAAGCGTAGCTTTCCTATCACATGCCATTCACAGTATATTCAATGTGGTGTTAAATATATTGTATCATTATAAACACATTGTTCTAGCTTTCAAAAATCTCTCTGTACTAATTGGAGGGGGGCACTTTACATAAAGTTAATTTTGTTATATTGACATTATTCTGTCCTTAAACTTGAGAGTGAGTTACAATGTCTTACAAACCTATATGCACTCATGATAAATCAAATCTTCCACCAACCCCCTTTCAATATGTCCTTGACCAAAACAATCTTCCTGCCTTCCTACAGCATGGACAGGCATCTCTAGGTACTAAAATGAAATCCGTAGAGCAGTACATTTGCAGCTGTCTTTTTATCTTCACTCCTCTTTATCAATCTTAAATAGCACACAGAAACCATCTCAAGGATATATGATCAAATTTTCTTCTTGGAGTTGGCCAGCCCCCACAATATTTGACCCTCGTTTCTACATTAACCACAATAGTGGGAGGTGGGCAGTATTTGTCCTTACAGGAGGAGAGTGGAAAGTGAAAAGTGTTGGAGGGAGTGTTGACAGAGTGACCAAGTATTCAATCTGGTTCTGCCCCATTCTCTTAATTTGCCACAGCCTCCCCCCCCCCCCCCCAGCATCATCTGGCTGCCTTTTGGGACTGGGTGGAAATTTCGCCTACCCTTTTGGCCCTCAAAGGTTCAAGTGTGTTTTGTCTGTCTTGTACTTATGAGACAATTGGATTGGGGGAGGGGGGGGGGCTGAAATTAATGAGTTTTATTGGTGTTATCAAACCGATGTGTTTCTGGGGAAGCTATGTTATTTAATTTGATTATCTAATTGCTATTTACCTGACTTTGTTAATCAGTTATTGGCAGATTAATACAGAAAATAGGGTTTTTGGGGAGTTATTGTGATCTCAAAGGAACCTTTTTGGAGAAAGGCGTATTTTTGACTTGCTCCTTCACTCCTGGAACTCAGACTGAGGCAGAGGACAACCTTTAGGATCAAAGATGACTGCCTTTCTCCTATGGGACTCAGAGTTCAAGGAGGGGCTCAATATGGACTGGGTTCTATAAGTAGGATGACCAGATACAAGACAATGACTTGCTTTTGAACTACTCAAGAGGTAGTAGAAATATCTCTGCTTTGCTATTATCCAGTGTTTGCAGACCTGCTGCAGATGGGATTTAAATAGCTCATAAAATGGACCTTTAGTAAACCCATACATACTTGTGTTTGTCTCTTTCTTCAACTAGGTGAGCAAATATGAATGACTATAAATCTTTTCTTTGTCTTTGGTGAAGAAACAAATCAAGGCTATTCATTACTGCAGAGCAACAAATATTCACCACATGCAAGCTGTGTTGGTGAGTTACTCTTAAAGTGTAAGTTCTTGACAGGTAAACAAACACAAGTTAATTCTGTTTCCTTTTAATTTGAAAGAAACGGCTTATTTCTGAACATGGCTTTGCTTGGTTCTTCAATGAATGTATTCAGCTGGAAAGTGATTACACTTGGTTATTTGCTTTGCTCGGATTGCTGTATCACTTTGACAACTATGTGCATGCTATAATGATTACAAGAAGGTACTGAGAACAAACTCTTTGATAGACACAAACCATAAACCCATATGTTATTTTTAAGAACTTTAATGACATGTTAAAAGCATAGACAATGAATCAAAACTTTATTACAGTCCAAAGACCCAATTGGTACAAGGTGCACAACTGCAAACAGATTAATAAACTGATAAAACTAATTAAATACAGGCATTGATAACTGAATGATGAGGCATCTAAAGAATCATATTAGCACTGCTCAATTATGGGTGACTGCATTGAACTCGTTGTTTTTTAAAGGAACTTTGCAAACTTTTCACCTGGGTGCACATTCATCGTGACAGATAGTGGAGGAATCTGTCTTGACACCCTCATATGGAGACATGAGTTGGCTATATTATTAGAGCTTCATGTTCAAGGAAGACAGCAACTTGAATTGAGTATGGCTTCACACCGATAACTGGTTGAATTGATGAAGGGTCAATATAACATGGCCCAAATGGGCAGTGAGAAAAGTTCTTGCAGTCACATTTGGGAACAATTAAAAGTTGTGGAAAGTCTAGAGGAGTGGCTATCCTGAAAGTACATTACTTAATGTAATTGGGAGCAACAAGAGCATGATTGACTGAGGTCAGGTTGATAGAGGTGCCCCATTCCCTGGTTACTGCAAGCAAGAAAAAATGAATTACAGTGAAACAGGTGTGCCAAGCTACCAAGACCTCATTACATGCTGTGCTTATTAATGCATGAGGCAGTGAAAGGCAGTGACTATCTACCAGTCCTAGGAGACCTCCCAGCCAGCTGGAATACAAAACATAAATGGCATGATTTATTCCACCATGGACACAGAAACATGGCTGGACCAGGGAGGGTTGTTTGGATACAGGGTATGCCATAATAGGTCTCTTATTTCCACAGCAGCCTAGAAGAGTGTTTGATTTGTCCAAAAATGCTCACCTCTGTTCAATCAAGGAATATTCCTTGAACAAACTGAGAGTTTAGAAGACAAAAAGGGGAATCACAAACAGTGCTTATATTTATTATATGCTTTTATGCAAATAACAGAAAAAGAGACTGTTATGATCCAAGGGGATCCTACTGTATGTGCAATTTACACTGTACTACAGTCATTATTGCCTTAATTGCTCACAGTACTCAGGATATACAAACTACAGTATACCGTACTTGATATAGCAGAATATCAATACTATTGTCCTGATGGGTTGTATGGACTATAAGAGACAACGGAGAAGCATTTCTCTCAAGCACTCTAAAGAACAGTATATACAAAAGAAAAATTGCCTGATTTTGAATTCAAGATCATGCTTACTATGAAAATGGAAATCCACGCTATCCATTTGCAATTTGAAATGCACATTATGAGGATAATTGTCCACACAGTGTCATCTGACACAATATACAGGCTAATTGACTCGATGGCCATGTGGAGGCACTTCATGCTGGGTACATTCTTTAAAATATGCATAATCAGCAGAATATACAGAGCTCCATCTGCTCCAGTTCTGAAGTGCTGATGTTTTTCACAACCCTTCTAGCTGATATTCTTTAATTGAGAATGATCAGGATTACACATAGGACATTGTACTTGAAAAATACCTTCTCTACTCCAAAAATTTTCCTTAAATATTGACTTCAGAGTCATGTGAACAGTTATCGTAAGAGTGGGGCAACTTTGCTCATATCATTGGGTGCCAATATTATTTTTTTAAGCTGACACTGGATTAATCAATTATTGTTGATTTCAAGGTATTAATTGTTTTCATGAAAGAAGTACATTCTCCTGTCAACTAATAGTTTAACAGTGGGGATATATCACAGAATGCTGACAATAAAATGACACTTTGTCAATATGGAGGACAAAGGCTTTCAGGCCTTGACAATATCAATACCTGATATCATTGGGAAACTGTCAGAACCCTCTGGTCCCAAAACAGCAAGTAGTCTACCCACAACCATAACTTTCCACAATTCTCCTAAGCCTGGACTACAATAGGACATTGGGTGGGAATTTAGAGTAACATATCTAGAAACCTAGCTGGTTAGAACAACAGCTCCATGGAGTCCTTGGGGTTCCGTGAAACATACCAAGGGGCTCCGCAGTTCCCTCCTCTTCCTCCCCCTTTTCCCTCCTGCTCTCCCTCTAATCCTTCCCTCCTCTTTCCTGCTCCTCCCCTCCCACCATCTCCTTCACTCCCCATCACTAAGTGGATGCTTTGATTGTGCTTTTCCTGCCTGGCAGAAGGGAGTTGAATTGAACTCCTGGGGTTTCTGCTATTATTATTATTATTATTATTATTATTATTATTACAAAGGCTAGGTGGCCATCTGTTATAGGTACGTTGATTGTGCATTGCCTGCATGACAGAAGGGGGTTGGACTGGATGGCCTCTGGGGGTTACTACTACTATTAGAAAGACTGGGTTACCATCTGTTGGGGCATGAATTGATTATACTTTTGCTGCTTAGCAGAAGCGGGTTGGATTGAATGGCGCCTGGGGTCTTCCACTGAAATACTGCTAAGTTTATATTGGTTAAAATTGTTCTTCATTTTAAATATTGTATTGTTCTTCCATTCCTTTTTGGCACTTTAAAAGAGATATGTGCAGTGTACATATGAATTTGTCCATTTTTAAAAATGTGTTCACATAAACATTGTCCATCCATCTGCCACTGGCCTGTCCTGACTGGCAAATTTTAAATGTGTCAAAATGTTTTCCCATGCCTCATATACATATACATTATATATAATATAATATATAATATATAAACATTTCTTGGGACTCCCCAATAAACTTTTGTTTCAAAAAGGGCTCCATGGTTTGAAAAAGTTTGAAAACCCTTGGGTTGAGCACTGCCATCATAGCCAAGCAAGGCCTTTAGTGTCCTAATAGAGGTAAAATGTCAACAGTAAAAATTGTTTATTCTAAAGTGACAAAATAACTTCCATAAAACAATGCCTTTTTGGCTGCCATGTTGTGCCAAATCCAATATGGCAGCCCAAGTGCCAAAAATATGCTTTTGTGCTAATGGTGTTCTTTAAAATTAATTTCAAATTTCCATTGTATAGCTGTTTTCCCACCTTATAATTGGGCTATAGTTTGGCCAGCAGGATTATATTTCTGAAGTCATGCAATGATGGAAGATTATCTTAACCTTTTCAGAACATACGTGTGTGTGTGTGTGTGTGTGTGTGTGTGTAGTACTTCAAAGTGTGTACCAATGTGATTGCTCCATAATTACACGAGAAGAAGGGCTGAAGTCTCTAGTCATTCTGCAACTATCTAATTTGTATCCCTTTTTATTAAATTAGGTGACATTATTGAAAGCAGTCTTGGCATTTTAAAATGCCTCAGGGTAGTTGGTTCAGGGAAAGTTCATCTTTAAAACATTTTCAAAAGTGGAGCAAAGGGAATTTAGTCATTTTAATTGACAACATCTTAACAGAGGTCATCTGAACTATAGTTCCCCAAAAGATATGAATGATTATACATGATAAATAAATACCTGAAAAAAGAAGCATACTTGACTATTACAAAGTCATTTGAGTTGCCTTTCAAATAACCAAATATATTTTCACAATGATTAGAGCTATACGTAGAAGCATTTTAAACTACTATCAAATATTCCTTACCTATCATTAGTTGGACTGTATCTCCCATTTTTCTTTGCCATTAGCTATTCTAGCTAGGCTGATTGAAGTTATACTCTATTAAATAATAATATACATGTTACTAGAATTATAATTATTTTGTTTTATTACTTGAGGCAGGGCACAACATAGTTAAAACCCTTAATAAAACATTATATAAATACATACATTAAAATGTATTTCTTAGAAATGCATATATTAAAATACACAGAACAACATGAGTTTGAAATTCATAATTAAAAACAGAGAGCTGCATGCAGTATTCCCAATGTCAGTTTAGGCAAAATAAAATTGGGGCAACATAAAAATCTGGAGATTGGTGTTACATAGGAATTGAAACATAGGTATGAACTCCAATAAACTGGTGCGATTCCCTTTACACTTGACTGTTGTTGGGTTTTTTTCCATGTCAGGAGCGACTTGAGAAACTTCAAGTCACTTCTGGTGTGAGATTTGGCCATCTGCAAGGACATTGCCCAGGGGACACAAAGATTTTTGATGTTTTACCATCCTTGTGGGAGGCTTATCTCATATCTTTGCATGGGGGAGCTGGAGCTGGCAAAGGGAGCTCAACCCACTCTCCCTGGATTTGAACCACTAGCCTGTCAGTCAGCAACCCTGCCGATACAAGGTTTTAACCCATTGCACCATCAGGGGCTCCACACTTGACTGTGCTCCACACTTGACATAGCCTAATTTATAGAATGGCAGAAAGCCACAGGCTATTAGAGATGTGTGTGGTACCCGTTTGTCCCATTTCATTCATGGTTTTGTTCCATTCGTTTCATTTGGGGGGCACGAATTGGTCCCCCTGGTACAAATGGAACCTCAAAACAAAAGAAAGCGGGAATTGGTACAGTTTCCTTGTCTGTTTTTCACCCCACGTGGCATTCCTCATATGGCCAGTGGAGAATTGCTGGTGCTACTTCCCATCTGTCTTGCCTGCTGCCTGCCTCATCTCACCCATTAGCTGCTCATCTCCTCTGCAGACAGAGAGGAAAGCATTCCAGAAATCTTCAGGGATGTGGACAATGAAAGTTACACCTGAAAATACCCCTGACCAAAATCGTTTTTTTTCTAAGAAAAAAAGAGGCATGTATGCTATTGTCATTATTTGTGTGTCATAGAGAAGAAGCTGGTTTTCATTGTGAGAGTTGTTGAACATCAGAAAAAGGCCTCTATAAACCACTTGGAGTTAGTTCAAATTAGTCATGTTGTATTGTGTTCTGGTGTGATGAATTCTGCTCCTTCATCAGTGATAATAAGGCTCATAAATCTGTGTGATAACTAAACATTTATTTTATTTATTATTTGTATTTGTGAGTCACCACATCCGGCATGGCTCAGGGCGACTTACAGTTTAAAAGCACAATAAAACACTAAAACACAATAAAATACCATAAAATACACAGCAACAGATGAAGCAAAAAAGATGACTTCATCAGGAGTAATATACAGCAGTGGACAGGTCATCGCCCCATTACCCAAAAGCCTGCCGAAGCCTGCATAAACATATGATCACACTGCAAGGGAGTGAGTCTGGGATTGAGTTCAGTCAGGAGGAACAGAGATTCCTGAGATGTAGCTGTAGACATTGTCTCCCAAAACAAGAATTTTGTCCCCCAAACGACATGTGCAAATGTCTAGAATGGCAAAGTGAAATATAGATAACTGTTATCATCTATGAGAAAGGATCTGGACAAAGTACAGCAAGACAACCAAAGAATGCTGAGAGCACAAGCCAAGATGGAATATAAAACATGAAAACTAGAAACAATAACTCCAACAACAACTGGAGATCCTGGAAAACAAATCTCTAGAATACCAATTACGAATAAGGAACTTGGTGAAGTCGGAAGGTGATAATTTGAAACAAATAGTCATTGATATCATTTCAGAACTAACATAAACAGAGCCAACCATTGTAGGAAATGACAAGGACAGAACATATAGAATAAATACAAGCTAGGCAAAGAAAAACAAGACACCCAGGGACGTGATTACTACCTTTGCACGAAAAAGTCTGAGAGACGAAATACTTCAGAGGCAAGCAAGAAGATCCATATATTACAAAGATAAAAAAATCACAGTCCTGAAAGAAGTCTCCCAACAGACTTTGTCCAGACGGAGAAATTGTTAATTTCTCACAGAAGAACGCCAAAAAAGGAAAATAAGATTCCGCTGGGAAAAGCTGGATGGCTTAACTGTGACCTGGGACAGAACTAAATATTGGCTTAACACTGTGGACAAGGCAAGAGCCTTCTACCACCAACACTTAAAGGATGAGGCACGGGAATCTTTCAAAAACGGCAATAAATATCAAAAGGAAGAACAAAGGAAACAATATGAGAATAACAGTGGCAACAATGATAATGAAGAAGGGGAATTGGAGGAGGAAGAAGAAGCAGCACCAGATTTTGAAGATATAGATTCCCCCGGATTCTCTATGAAAAGGAACCTAAAAAGAATAAGAAAGTTCTCCCGAGAAAATTATCAACTAGTGCCACCGCAGGAACAAACAAGAGACGAAGAAGTCAATAACCTACAGGAGGAGGGACCTTAAATTATACTCTAACAACATCAATGGACTGAACTCTCCCAACAAAAGAAAACGAATAGAACACCTCAAAAAAGAAAAATATGATATATTAATGTTCCAAGAGACCCATATTGCCAGTAGACATGTTAAACACTTAGAACAGGGGTGGGCAACTATTTTTTTCCAAGGGGCCGCACTAGAGCCAAAAAATATTATGGAGGGCTGCACTTATTTATTTATTTATTTACTATATTTACTACATATTACACATCATTAATATTAACATATTAATATATCAACAAATATTCATATATTATTAGTATTAATATCATAATTATTATATTATAGTGTGTGTATATATATATATATATATATATATATATATATATATATAGACATTATAATATATTGAAATTATAATATAATATCATGGCAGATAATCCACAATATTGGCTTTGAACTGGGGGCCTTTTTACACAACTGCATAAACCAGAATATCAAGGCTGAACATCCCACAATATGTGCTTTGAACTGGTTTATCTGAGTCCACATTGCCATATAATCCAGTTCAAAGCATATAATGTGGCATTGTATTCAGCTGTGTGGAAGGGGATTCAGAATATCAAGGCTGAACATCCCACAATATGTGCTTTGAACTGGTTTATCTGAGTCCACATTGCCATATAATCCAGTTCAAAGCATATAATGAATTGTATTCAGCTGTGTGGAAGGGGATTCAGAATATCAAGGCTGAACATCCCACAATTGCCTGGTTTATCTGAGTCCACATTGCCATATAATCCAGTTCAAAGCATATAATGTGGGGTTGTATTCAGCTGTGTGGAAGGGGATTCAGAATATCAGGGCTGAACATCCCACAATATGTGCTTTGAACGGGGTTATCTGGGTTATTAATAATAATACCAACAATGGGTTCCTAGAGCAGAAGGGACCTCTGAGGCCATCCAGTCCACCCTCCTTCTGCCATAAGGGAAAACACAACCAAAGCATACCTCACAGATGGCCATTCAGCCTCTGATAATAATAATATTAATAATAATAACAACAATGGGTTTCTAGAGCAGAAGGGACCTCTGAGGCCATCCAGTCCACCCTCCTTCTGCCATAAGGGAAAACACAACCAAAGCATACCTCACAGATGGCCATTCAGCCTCTGCTACTAATAATAACAATATTAATAATAACAATGGATTCCTAGAGCAGAAGGGGACCTCAAAGGCAATGCAGTCCAACCTCATTCTGCCATAAGGGAAAAACACAATCAAAGCATTCCTCACAGATGGCCATTCAGCCATCTTGAACCAAACTTGGCACACTGAACTTTAATGAGACCAACACAAAGTACTGAAAGGGGTTGCTCTGCAATTACCTTGGGAGTTGTAGTTCACCTACTTCCAGAAAGCACTGTGGGTCAGGCCCAAACTTGGCACAAATATTGAATATGCCCAAAGAGGCAGGAAGGAGGGAGGGAGAACGAGGCAGAAGAGAAGGCTTGGAAGCCACGGAGGAGGAAGCAGGCCACGCCCCCTCTCCCTAGTTGTGTTTCTGTGAAAGGGAGAGGGGGGGGAGGGAGAGA
Source organism: Anolis apletophallus (assembly GCA_030556195.1). Classification (NCBI taxonomy): domain Eukaryota; kingdom Metazoa; phylum Chordata; class Lepidosauria; order Squamata; family Anolidae; genus Anolis; species Anolis apletophallus. The sequence goes on from JARBWK010000010.1 coordinate 53,487,472, forward strand.
GGGAGGTAGGGAGGGAAGGAGGGAGGGATAGAAACAGGAAGACAGGAAAGAGCACCGAGGCAAGAGGGAGGGGGAAGCGTGCGAGGAGGAAGTGAAGAGAGGAGGAGGGCGAGCACACACACACACACTTTATTTGCCGCCTCCCCTTCTTCCCCCTCTTTTTCCTTCCCCTCCGCTTGCCTGCCTGAATGAGGGAGGCGAAGAAGGAAGGAAAGAAGGAAGCCCTGCCACTGGCAGCTGCTTTTCTCAGGCCCCGCCGCCTTCTTCCTCGCCGCCGCGAGGCCCACTGCAGCGGCGCTGAGGGCGCTGAGGGCGCAGGCGAGGAAGAGGCAGCTGGAGAGCGCAGTGCAGGCTCCCCGGATGCCCCACTTCATCCACCGCCTCCACCCGCTCCTCTCCCACGCCTCCTCCTCCCCGCCGCTGCCTCCCTCCTCGCCTCCGCCTCGTCTTCATTCTCCCATGTACTCCTCCGAGCCGGCTGCTGCACGCCTCGGGCACATGGCAGAAAGGCTGGAGGAGTGGCGGCCATCCCTGAAGCACTCAGCGATCTGAGGCAGCTGTTCGCCCTGGAGATCACCAGGGCGATTAGCCCCCGCAGGTTGCCGAGTGCGCCTGCTGCAGGCTGGGATCGCCTTCAAGGATGGCCGCTGCTCCTCCGGCCTGTCTGCCATGTTCCTGCAGCCGGCTCGGAGGGAGGCAGCGGCAGGGAGGAGGAGGCGTGGGAGAGGAGCGGGCAGCGGCGGCGGATAAAGTGGGGTGTCTGGGGAGCCTGTGCCGCACTCTCCAGCTGCCTCCTCGCCAGCGCCCTCAGCGCTGTTGCTGTGGGCCTCGCGGCAGCGAGGAGAGAAGCGGCTAGGGCCAGAGAGAAGCAGCTGCCGGGCCGGATCTGGCCCGGGGGGCGTAGTTTGTCCACCCCTGGCTTAGAAATACCCAAGCTAGGAAAGCTCTTCTATGCAACATGCGAAGAGAAGAAAAAAGGAGTGGCTACCTACATAAATACATCTATCCCGTCCGACCTTGCTTTTAAAGACCCCCAGGGAAGATACCTGGGGGTAACTGTTGAAATAAACAATCAGAAAATTCTACTTTGCAATATTTATTGCCCAAATGGGCCAAAAATCAAATTCTTAAAAGAGTTCCAAAGGCAAATAGAGAACCATCAGTTTGATGAACTGATTGTAGCAGGAGACTTCAACGGGGTGGTGGACGCTAGAATAGACAAATCGACTAATATTAAAAAATAATAATAAGGGCCAACTACCAAAACAGTTTCTGTCTTTCCTAGGAAAAATAAATTTACTAGATATCTGGAGACATCATAAAGGGTCTGAGAAAGATCACACCTTCTTCTCGGGAAGGCATAGAACTTGGTCCCGGATTGACATGATCTGGGTTTCCAGATTCATATCAACTAGAGTTTAAAAAATTAATATCCTCCCGAGCCTACATTCAGACCACTGCGCTATGGAACTACAGCTAAAGGGGGAAAAGTACCACTATAGATGGAAACTTAAAAATAACTTACTTAGGAAAGAACAGGATATTGAAACAATCCAAACACAACTGAAGGAATACTTGGACCTCAATAAGGGTGACGAAACCAGTAAAATTACACAATGGGATGCTATGAAGGCGGTTATAAGGGGCCATTACATACAACTAAATAACAGGAAAAATAAGCAAATACAAAAAAACAAACAAGAACTAATAGAAAAGATAGAATCAGCTGAAAAAATCTTAAAACACAAACCAAAGAACCAAAAGGCCCTAAACGACCGTAATGTTTTAAAAAAACCATTAATGCTCTTACAAACTGAAAATATTGCAAATCATATGAGATATGTTAGGACAAGTTATTACCAAAACGCAAACAAGATTGGCAAATGGCTTGCCCATAAGCTGAAGGGGGAAAAAAGCTAAGACCCACATAACCAAAATAATAAACAAAGAGAAGACATATACAGAAAATGGGGAAATTACAGATGTATTCCAGAAATTCTATGAAGAGCTATATAAAAAAGAAAGCGTACATAAAGACGCCATAGCGGAGTACATCAGCAATTTAAACGTTAAAAAGGCAACGGAAGAACAAAGAGAAATACTGAACGACCCAATCTCTGTGGCAGAAATAGAGGAATCGAGAAATTAAAACAAAGCCCCTGGTCCTGACGGCTTTACGGCCATCTTTTATAAGACCTACAAAGATGAGCTAATACCCTTCCTAAAGGAAATTTTCAATAATATAAGGGGGGGGGGAGAAATACCTAAATCTTGGCAGAAAGCCAACATAACGCTCATACATAAAGAAAACACCAAAACATCTAGTACAAAAAATTATAGACCTATATCTTTACTGAATACAGACTATAAAATTTTCACTACAATAATGGCCGAAAGATTTTTAAAAATTCTAATAAATTGGGTATTCCTCGAACAAACTGGGTTTCTGCCCAACAGAAACATCAAAGACAACACGAGGACATTGATAAATATACTGGAATACTATGAAACACATAATGAAAAAAATGGCTCTCCTGCTAATTGATGCGGAGAAAGCCTTTGATAAAATTAATTGGGCTTTTTAAAAACTATTGATAATGGATCTAGATATGGGATACTACTTCACAAACACAATAGAGGCTCTATATTCCAAACAAGAGGCGACCCTCATAATCAATGGGCAGGAAAGTAATAAATCTATTCCAATCTCAAGGGGAGTAAGACAGGGTTGCCCACTTTCACCCCTTTTGTTTATACTGGCAATGGACCCATTGATACAGGATATCAATAAGGACAAACAACTCAAAGGAGCCCGTATTTTAAACAAGATTTATAAATTAAGCGTGTATGCGGACGACGTCGTCTGCACTATTGAAAATCCCACAAAAGACATTAACAATTGGCTAAAAAAAACTTAACAAACTCAGAAACTTGGCTTGATTTAAATTAAACAAACAAAAAACCAAATTGATAACGAAACATCTAAACAACAAAGAAAAAGAATCACTACAAAGAGAAACAGGAATAGAAATAACAAGGCAAAATACCTAGGGGTTACTATTACATCCAGCAATACACACCTAATTAAGAATAATTACGAACATCTTTGGGGGAAAATCCAAAAAGACTTGGAAAGATGGAATACTCAAAATATTTATCTTCTAGGAAGAATTGCAACTATAAAAATGAAAGTCCTACCCCAAGTACTATACCTATTCCAAACCTTGCCAGTAATAAGAATGGAGTATTTATTTAAAAAATGGGATACAGATATTAGGAAATTCATTTGGAAAAATAAAAAGCCAAGAATTGGAATGAAATTACTTACAGACGACACATCTAGGGGAGGAACAGGGCTTCAAAATCTTAAATTATATTACGAGGCCTCGAACCTATTAGCCATCAGAGAATGGGTCACCTTAAAGAACACAAACTTACTTACACTAGAAGGACACGACTTACGATATGGTTGGCATGGGTACCTTTGGTACAAGAAAAGACACATAGAGAAAACTTTAGTCAGCATATCATAAGGGCTGCCCTTTCTAAGACTTGGGAAAAGTACAGACATATATTATTTTCAAGAACTCCATTGTGGATATCCCCAATGGAAGCCCTACATAAGAAAGAATTAGCTACAGAGGACTGGCTAACCTATAAGCAAATACTGAAGAAAACATCTAACACTAACTGGAACATCAAATCAATAGATGAAATAAGAGAAACCAACAACAACAGTTGGTGTCAATATCATCAAGCGTACCAAATATTCAGGGGAGATTCAAAAATAGGATTTGCAGAGGGAAACGGTTTTTGGGACCAAATGATGAAAATTTAAAAAAAGGTATACACTTAATCTATAAACAACTGCTAAGGTGGTCAACGGAAGATGAGCAGATTAAGGACTGCCACATCAGATGGGCCAGGGACTTTAAACACACAATACTTTTAAAACAATGGGAAGAGGTATGGATTAGGAAATTAAAATACACAGCCGCAACGGACATTAGGGAGAACTGGGTAAAAATGCAATTTAGATGGCATTTATGCCCACAGAAGTTGGCCAAGTTCAACAAGGGCATTTCTAATAAATGTTGGAAATGCAACAAAGAACTTGGTACATACTGTATATACGCCAGTGGTGGGATTGCAAAAAGGTAGCAAAGTATTGGAGAGCAATACATAGAGAATCCCAAAAAATAATCAAAGCCAAATTCAAAATAGACCCACAAATATACCTGCTAGGACTGTCAGAACCGGCACTGAGTAAAAATCAAGATAGGATGCTTTTTCTCTTAAGCACGTGCGCGCGTCTAACACTGGCAAAGAAATGGAAACAGAACAGCATACCCAACATGGAAGAATGGACATTGAAGATATTGGATGTGATACAAATGGATCTCCTATCTCATGATACCTGAGCAGAGAAAGGGAAAATCAAAACCAACTACCATGAGAAATAAAATTCCAGTTTTGTAAATTTCCAGTTTCAATCCTTTCTAAATAAGCACTGAAAGGAATGCAAATTAAGGTTCCTGTTATTGGCTGAGTCCCTCCGCCTTGGCCACGCCCCTTCCCTTTCCTCTCTACCTAAACTAGAAGAGGAGGATGAGACGCCATACAGCCCAAAAACTTACAACAGCCCAGCATTTTCTCCTGATGTTTTGCCCACATCTATGGCATCCTCAGAAGTTGTGAGGTCTTCTGGGGGTGGGAATATAGGGGGCAGAAATATAATAATAACAGTAATGAATGTATTTAATTTGGAAATAAGGGGAGATGGGGATGGGAATATAGGGGCAGAAATATAATAATAACAGTAATGAATGTATTTAATTTGGAAATAAGGGGGAGATGGGGATGGGAATATAGGGGCAGAAATATAATAATAACAGTAATGAATGTATTTAATTTGGAAATAAGGGGGAGATGGGGATGGGAATAAAGGGGGCAGAAATATAATAATACCAGAAATGAATGTATTTAATTTGGAAATAAGGGGGAGATGGGGATGGGAATATATGGGGCAGAAATATAATAATAATGTATTTAATTTGGAACTGAGGGCTGTTTTGCTGAGGTGGGCTCCTTTCTTCCTTCTTCCTTGCTTTAATTCTTGCTTTTATGTTATTTATTTATATTTATTTCCCCTCCCATATATATTCCCTTCTTCAATCCATCTCTCTTCTGATATTTATTTGTATTTATATTTATTTCATTCAGTTCCATTTTTTAAAATTTATTTTATAATTAATAATGCAACTAGTAATTGTAAGTAAATTGGAGCACGAGGAGGGGCGGAGCCGGAGGGGCGGGGCCAGAGTGGGGGCGGAGCTGGGGAGGGGCAGGGGAGTGACCGGAATTTAGGCCCCCGGTCCGGTAGAAGTTGGACAGCCCTGTCCTATCTCAAAAAAATATATGGAAAAAAAGAGAAAACGGACTGGTCCAGTTTTAAAGAATATTTACAAAACAAGGGAAGGCAATTTGTGATCAATCTAAACGATGTGTAATAATGTAATGTAACAACTTCCGAATGCACCCTCTACACCCTTTACTAACTACTGTAATTATATAGAAATTTATAACCCGGATAATGGTAAATATAGAGTTGGAAAGTGATAATTCCTTTTCTTAAGATACTGTCTCCCCACCCTGCACTCTCCCCCTGTATAATTCCTCTTATCTTTCCCAACCTCACACCCCAATGACAAGTATAACACCTTTGTCATAATCATTGTAAAACCTCAATAAAACTATTATAAAAAAGAAATAAATAAAAAGAATTGTGTCCCCAAATGACATTCTTTGAAAGCAAAGTGAAATAATCTATTTCATCTAAGTTTCATTGAAGAAAGTCACTATTTCAAGTTTCATTGAAGAAAGTCACCACAAAGCAAGAAATCTGAGGACTGAAGGAAGATTTGGGGAGGAGATTTTATTTAGGCAGGCAGCCCCACCCCCACCCCCCCACCCAACTATGCCTGTAAGATATTTGGTTTTGATTCATATGTTTGTGTTAAACTTAAAAGATCTTTACTAACTTGTGTATTTGGAGCTTGACAATTAAGTTCAGATTTAGCTTTCCAGATTTTGCCATTTATTTCTTTTTCACCCATATTCATATTTCAAGACAGTTGTGGCCAGAGTTTAAAGCTCTCACTCTTGTTCCATCTTTTTCTTCTGGATGTGGGGAAAACAGAGAAACCCAATGTGTTCAAGTAAAGGTAGAGTCAGCTGCTGAAACTAATGAAATAAGCTGTCTTTCACAGGATGGAAAATGACATGTTTGGCACACTAATGTGTCTACCCTAATGAGAAAAATGTGACAGGTATGACTCAACCAGTCACAGATCTTTAGTCACTGCTTGGCTTCTTTTCAGATATTAAAAAAATCCAATTCTATATTTAAAATGCTGATGATCAAAATAGCTTGGCAATGGCTGTGTCAGGGGAGTCCCACTATTCCATGACAAGGAAGGTGCCTTGTGCTCATCTAGATTAACAGATGCCTGTTTATAACTTGCTGAGTTGAGAATCTTTCAGAAAAGAACATCTAAGGATCTGTAATTCGGCATAGAATCAATATTTCCAATCAGCATTCTCACATAAATACATTAAAAAATTCTTCCAAGAACAGAAGCAATAATGGGCAACTTGGAAGTCCCTGAATAGACTCAGAAGCCGAATGGGCAGATCAAAAGACAGCCTGGAAAAATGGCACTACCTAGAAGAATCCCACACCTTGTGTGACTGTGAAGCTGAACAGACAACTCCGCATTTGTATGCTTGTCCACTGTGCCCTGCCTCATGTACAAAGGAGGAATTGTTGGAGGCTACAGACAATGCCATTGCTGTTGCCCGTTTTTGGTCAAAAGATATTTAGCTGCCTGTGCACCTTCCATTTTTATCAGTTTTATATGAATTTATGCAATTCTTTTGATACAAAATAAATAAAATTTATTTTATACTAACTTTGAGAAAATAATGGAAATCAGAACTGCCAATACAGACCTATGCATTGTGCTTTGAAGTCAGATATTAAAGACTTTTCAAGAATCCCCCTACTGGTACAAAGATAGTTGTCAGGATTCGAGCTCATCGATGTTTCATCTAGATCAGTGGTTCTCAACCTGGGGTCCCCAGATATTTTTGGCCTACAGCTCCCAGAAATCCCAGGCAGTTTACCAATTGTTAGGATTTCTGGGAGTTGAAGGTCAAAAACATCTGGGGACCCCAGGTTGAGAACCACTGATATAGATAAAGGTAAAAGTTGTCCCCTGACATTAAGTCCTGTAGTGTCCAACTCTGAGGGTTGGTGCTCATCTCTATTTCTAAGCCAAACAGCCGGCCTTGTCCATAGACACCTCCAAGGTCATGTGCCCAGCATGACTACATGGAGCACCATTACCTTCCCACCGAAGCGGTACCAATTGATCTACTCACATTTGCATGTTTTCAAACTACTGAGTTGGCAGAAGCTGGGGCTGACAGCAGAAGATCACACCACTCCCCGGATTTGAACCGGAGACCTTTTGGTCAACAAACTCAGCAGCTCAGCGGTTTAACCCACTGCACCACCAGGGGCTCCCTTAATGTTTCACCTAGTTCTCTTTAAATGTAAGCCACTTTTCCCCAGTATCATGTAATTGTCCGACAGAACAGAACTCAATGCTGGTATAGTTAAGGAATTTAATGACAACTTGACTTTTAACTCTGAGCACAATATTGGTATGTGGGAGTTGTACAAATAAAAAACCTCAGCAAAAGCCAATTTGAATAAATAAATGGCATTTTCAAAAAGAAAGGTATCAATATAATACCCAAAGAATTCTCAGGTAAGGCATCCTTGCCAATCATCAGAAAAGCCTGACAAAACAAGCATTCAATGCTATAGAAATCCAAGATAATCTTTATCTTCCTTATTAATCAAATTCAAGACTACTTCCCACCTTAGTTTATACAGTAAGTACTTTCATATGAATCCACGCCTCCACTTGTAGAAGGATAAGGCACATGCTGTAATACAAGTTGATAAATTTCATGATTATTATCATTACTTGTTATCCTACTTTTTCTCCAAAATTGGAACTCAAAGTGAAATGCAATTTAAGACAAGAGTAAAAAAAGCTAAAAACATATAAAAAGTGAACATTAAAATGGAATTGAACTATTCTTAAAATTTTACAAATGAACCCTTTAAAAGATAAGCAATTAAAAAGATAACAGTTGATTAAAATAGTTCAGTTAAAAAAATACAAGGTTGCCACTACTTTAAGCTTCATCTGTCTAGTTGACAGATGTGTCTTTAAACTTATCACAGGACTCAAGGTACGCCTTCAGAGCAGCCCTGGTTGATGGGAAAAATAGCATTAAAAGATAAAAAAAATGAGATGGAAAAAATGGTATCGTCAAAGAGAAAATAGTTATTGTACATCAAATAACTAGAAGAGCATCCTACCATCATATCATATGGAATGCCCATTGGCTATGTCATATTTAATCAGAACATGGGTTACATTAAATAGATGGTGGAGAGCTAAAGTTTTAGTAAGGAAATAAAAAACAGATTCCTGATTATTTTTATCACTGCCAGCCATAAATGTGTGCCATACCATTGCTTTGTTTCAATTCTAGGAACCTTAGGAATCCTTACGCACACAGTGCTTTACTTTTGCTAATTTCAAGCTCCAAGTAGACTCACATTGGTATGACAGCCCAATGCACAGGACCCATCCACTGTGGAAAATATCTTACCATATTACAATGGGATTGACTCATTGAAGCAATCTTAAGGCTTTGCATTATTTATTGTATTTACACAGTGTTATCAGTGCACTTAGTGCTTTATGGAGTGATATAAGGGGGGAAGACAGGTCTTGCCCTGAGGAGATTCCAATCTCAACTTGACACTAGGGAGGAGAACAGGGGAAAGAGGGGGACAGAGTTTTGAAAGAAGTCATCATAATAACAAGTGACAGACATCAGCAGATGGCATCATATGTATGTTTAGGAATAGTTATTGGTTAGAGTGCAGAAATGATTAGGTTGGGCCAAAGACTTTATGGAAAGGAAAGGTTCATCAGAGGGATTTTAAGAAAGATGGTGAGGTGGTTCCTAACTAGGAGAACATTTTAGACTTGTCATCATGCTTTTTCTCAATTAGGTGAGTATTTTCTTAATGTTTCCTCACTGTCCACTGATTTCTAATAGCCTATCATTTTTCTTAAGTCTTCATCAATTCTTTACATATTTCTATCCCATGCATGATTTTATACACTTCGATCAAGTCACCTCTTAAACGCCGTCTATCAAGGCTGAAAAGACCAAGGCGTTGCAACCTGGTTTCATAAGGGAGCCGCTCCATCCCTTGGATCATTCTTGTTGCCCTTTTCTGTACCTTTTCCAGTTCCGTTATATCCTTCTTAAGGTGCGGAGACCAGAATTGTACACAGTACTCCAAATGTGGCCTTACCATCGATTTGTAGAGAGGTAATACAACATTTGCCGACCTATTTTCGATTCCCTTCCTGATCATGCCAAGCATAGAATTTGCTTTTTTCACTGCTGCAGCGCACTGGGTTGACATCTTCATTGAGCTGTCCACCAAAACCCCAAGATCCCTTTCCTGGTTTGTCTCGAAAGCTTTGACCCCATCAATTGGTAGGTGTAGTTGGGGTTCTTTGCCCGATGTGCATGACTTTACACTTGTTTAGGTTAAAATGCATTTGCCACTTTGTTGCCCATTCACTCAATTTCGAGAGATCTTTCTGGAGCTCTTTACAATCAGTTTCATTTTTGACTACCCTGAACAATTTAGTGTCGTCTGCAAACTTTGCTACCTCAGAATTCACTCCTACATCCAGATCATTAATGAATAAATTAAAAAGTAACGGACCCAAAACTGAACCTTGGGGTACGCCACTTCTCACCTCTTTCCACCCAGAGAAATGTCCGTTTATTACCACCCTTTGTTTCCTACAGTTTAGCCAGGTTCCAATCCAGGACAAGACCTGTCCTCTGATTCCATGGCTGAAGAGCTTATTTAGGAGCCTTTGGTGAATTCTAACAAGTTAGTAAGACATGATTTGCCTTTGCAGAAACCATGTTGATTTTCTTTCAGCAATGCCTGTTCTTCTATGTGCCTAGTAATTTTTTCTTTAATAATGGTTTCCGTCACTTTGCCTGGAACTGAGGTTAAACTGACTGGTCTATAATTTCCTGGATCACCTCTGGATCCTTTCTTGAAGATCGGTGTTACATTTGCCTCCCTCCAGTCCTCGGGTACAGTGCCTGATCTTAGAGAAAGGTTATATATCTTAGCTAGAAGTTCAGCAATTTCACACTTGAGTTCCTTAAGAACTCTGGGGTGGAGTGCCGTGGACCTGGTGATTTGTTGACATTTAGTTTAGTAAGGCATATGAGAACATCCTCCTTGTTTATCTCTATCTGTTTTAATTCTTTTAATTCCCTCCCTGAAAAAACTGACTCAGCTGCAGGCATATGTTGTCTGTCCTCCTGTGTGAAAACGGAGGCAAAGAAGTCATTTTACACTCCTCCTCCTTTATCTAACCAGACAGAAAGCCCTCTCAGATATGACTGCATTGATTCTATATTGCACACAGTTTCCACTAAATGTACAGAAATAATAGTGGTAATCGGAATAGTAAAGTCACGGTGGCATAACATTCTAATAATAATTTATTACTGTGGTAGTAACACTGTAGCATTCATAGTGCTGCTGTTTGCAGTACCCTTTGTAAATTGCTTTGAAAAGTAAGGAGACATGCACACACACTAGGGCTCCAATGTAAAAATATAAGAAAAGTTGTAGTTGTTATCCCTGTATGATTAATAAATCTATAATGAAGTTAGGGTCAGTAATATAGAGGTAAATCATGTTCTGCTGACGGAATTTGGGAACTTTCTTCTATAGAGCTTCTCCCCTATGCCATCAGGTCTTTGTTGTGTGCTTCATAGAATCTTGATGAGCACCATGTGTTTCTGGTATGCATCTGGCACTCATGATGCAAATTGGGCATTGCTTGTGTCTAGAAATGCATCAGAAATGCATGGATGCACCATGGTGCTAGTACATTAAGGCTATGTCCCACCAGTCATCCCACCAGCTACCAAATATATATGTCACAGCAACCACTTGGGGAATATAGATATTGTGAAACTATTAAATTCTATTTCTGCCACACATTGTCCACTTTCAAGGACATTAGTCTGTGCTGAATTCCAGTCTACATTTTTGCAGTATTTTCTCAGTAACAGGAGAATGAATAGAAGAATAATGACTACCAGAGGGTGGAGAGTAGAATGATGGGTACCATTATTGTCAGCTGGTGTCCTGCTTTGACTTTTGTTACCAAATAGCTAAGATGGTTAAGTGTCTCTTTTTGAAAAAGAAGGGCCTTGGTTATCAGAATGTTAGGAAGATTTATAATGGGAAGGAAGGAAAAACATGTATTATGACTAGTTCTGAGTGCTGAGCCATAATTCAATATCAGATTTGCAGGGTTTGTCTGAAGGCAGAACCATGAAATAATCCAGAATTTGTTCAAGACTAAACGCAGATCAGAAATCTCTGAGCAGAATGTAGCTTCAAGAAAGGCTTTTCCCAACTGTGGCCAGAGTTCCTATATATCATATATTGCTGAAGGTTTCCAGTCCTACCCTGCTTCCCAGATGCATTCAATTATGGTATTCTTAAATAGTCTCTGAGATTTTGATTGCACTCATGTGCTGAATCTGAGTTTACATGCCTAGAGGGGGTTGTGTAGGATTTTTTCTTCCTTGTCCTTTTCCTGCTTAGATCCCAAACTGACTGATATTTGGGCATATGCTAGGCCTCTTTCCTTTCCCATTGGCTAGGATAATCTGGTTTTTCATCCAGGAAAGAGTCATGGGAAAGAAAAGTAATGGCAATTGGGAAGATCAGAAGGACTGCTCTGAGTCCCCATCGGGGAGATAAGGCAGGATAGAAATAAAGTTTTATTATTGTATATGTTGTTGGAATCGTCAATGCAGTCAAACTGCATCCTGTGCTACACTGACCACATAATGCTGTTTCAAACTCCATTATATGACAGTGTAAATGGGGCTAAAGGGAGTTAATAGGTTACATCGTTTCATGGGTAAGCAAATAAGGAGAGTAGATCTGAGATATCAGTTAGATTATAGGAAAGAAAACAATTTTCTTATTTCTTTCTCATCATATGACTAATTGATTATCTAGATATAATGTTCTATAACTAACCATATATTTAATATTTTAACTACCTTTGTTCTGGTCTAGGTGCAATCAAAGATAGGCATTTCTCTGCCTATATGCTGCCTTTGGTATGCAAATAAGTATGTAAAAGGAGAAAATCAGCTGCTCTTGGTTCATGAGTAGGTGATAGCAGCAAAGAGAGATTTCAGGAAAGTCTGGACTCTGGACCAGTAAAAATAAGAATCAAATGACAGGAAGCCAGACACAAACCTCTGTTGGGAACAGAAACTGACTAATTAAGAGGCGGTTAAGGGACAATGTTACTCTGGCTGGTCTGAGTAGGATGACTCATTAGCCCCAAGGACAAAACTTCTCATTAAAATGGACATTCACTTTGAAAAGCTCTACTTGGGCAGTCTAACTTGGATCAACTGGCTGCACAGTTCATTTAGAAGTGGAGGACCCAGCACAAATCAAATGTGGAAGAAAAAAAGAGAGAACACAATTGAATATAATGGCGTGGCAACTGTAGAACTGTTGCAGAAAATAGAGGAGGAGGAAGAAAATACCTTGCAAATATGTTATTGAGTTAGAATTGTGTGAAAGTTGAGCAATGCTTTGGCATAACTGAAGGCAGCCAATCCCAGCACAGAGAATTTGTAGATATGAGGAAGAGGCTTCAGGAAGAGAGAAACTTGAGAGAGAGAGAGAGAGAGAGAGAGGGGAGAGGGAGAGAGGGAGAGGGAGAGGGGAGAGGGAGAGGGAGGGGGCTGGAGAGGGAGGGAGAGAGGGAGAGGGAGGGGAACTACAAAGAGAGGGAGAGGGAGAGGGAGAGGGAGAGGGAGAGGGAGAGGGAGAGTTTCCAAGGCGAGGAACTGTGGGTTCATTCTTTAGAAAACACTCATCACAGCAGCATTATCTGGATTCTCTATAAAACTGAATGACTTAGCAGAGGCAATTCCAGATGAAATTGTAAAACTGGACACAACCTCTGTCAGTTTGGGGAAAAGGATCAAAGAGAAACAAATATTCTTTCTACTATGTGTGAAAACAGAATACCCCAATTGACCCATTTCTGATTTTCTTATAGCTCCTACATTTTCTCCAATACACCCAATTTCCATTGTTCTTATTTGAGAATTGCAGCAATAGAATACATCAAAGCCGACTTTATAGTTGCAAAAGTTTGGAGTTTTTTTTGTTATGGTCTTTAAGAATTCTCTTCATGTACAGACAAAAATTCTCCTCTATAGCTTGAGGAATTTATTCCCAGCACAAAGCTGTAAATTGAAGGTTTTCTAGATGTGTGTAAGTTTTAGAACAGTATAAAATTTCCAATTACAGCTCTAGGGAGAATTTTTGCGTAAAGTTTTGAGTTCCCTGTAACACTAGAAAGACCTGGTGTCAGGACTAAATCAACCTTGCTTGCCCTGACCTTTATGTAAGGGGAGGAATGAGGGAGAGCAACATGTTATTCTTCTTTGCATTTTGATATCAACGATCTTCTGGATCAGCATAGATGTGAAGTGTGTGCACTGTATTTTAGTGGCTTGACTCCTACTGACAAGATGGATTCTAAAAGGTAGTTGGGGGTGGCTCTTGTGCATTCTGCATATGTATCCCAAGCTGTTTGGTGTAATCAGGAGGAGACTGAGAGCAAAGTCCCATCACTGTGTTGATGACACTCAGCTCCACTTCTTTTTTCACATCTGAGTCAAATACAGCTATGTGACATGTCTCCAAATTTGTTGTTTAAAAAGTCTGTACCATGCTGCATAAGGCAAAGATTGATATACAGTATGGCTTACAGATAGTCCTTGAAGTTCTCCAAAGGCACTGCATGTGCCCAGTGAAGCTTGTTTTAAAGACACATTGCACTTTTGTTATTGTTGCACTGCTCAGTTTTGTCAGCATGTTTCAAGAAAGTTAGGGCCACAATTTTCCTTTGGAACAAGGTATACAGGGCTTACTTACGTTGTTTACAGGGTGATACATACTTCTAGAAAACTTAGAGAGCTTCTAATCAACTTGCAAAACAGGGTATTTCTGATATTTGCATCTTGTTTTAAAGTCAAATTACATCTCACCCAGCTTCCACCATTCTACTGAGTTTTCCTAGTTATGCTAGTTTCCCAGTCCAAGCCCGATGGTAGGGCTGGCCCTATGGAGCTGTTTTTAGCAGCCTGCCTTCTGTTTCTAAAGCACTCTGTGACTGAAGTGTGCAGGAAAAGTTTGTTGATAACAGTACAGAACTTGTATGAGATCACAAACAAATTTTCATTTGTCATCCAGATCAAATGCCCCCATTGCTATTATGTTATGAGAAATTCTCAGTAGCTCCAATTTTGACAAGTGCTATAATAGAACTTCCTGCGTGAGTCAGACTTGAAAGATCTGATGGCAAATCAGTATCTGAACCCTTTACATTTCAGGTTGGAGACTACTGTCTCACTATTAACGTGGCAACATCAGCAAGATTTATTGTGTCACTTAGCACTCCTGAGTTTAATCCTATACCCCCCCTCCCCACGCTCCCCAACATGTCTTATACAAAAGCTGAACTAAAAATGCATTCACGAAAGTTTTCAGTAACAGGAGCTATAGTGGTAAACCTATGTCTAGAATGCAACACTTTAAACTAAGTTTGGGCTCACTTAGGCAATACTCCCCCCTCTGAGAAAATAAAAGCAAACCACTGCCTCCCTGCTAGCTAAAAACATACTATAAAAGTAACAGGTAATGAGAGACAGCAACACTAGACTAGTGTCATTTAAGTGTGTTTCTAACTGGCAAGGAGGCAGTGGTTAATAATTTTTATTAAAGGAGGATCATTTCAACTTGATATTTACTTTTCTATGGGCCAGGATAATTTGATTCTTTTTTTCCACACTGTATTGTATTCAGAAGCATTAAAACATGTAAGGTCCAATTTGTAATCCAGACAACACAACAGTAATTGTACAGTTGTGACTTATAATTTTCTTTTGCATTGTTGCACATTAGCCAAGGTGTGTGGAGCTGAACTGCAGGTAGAGTACCAATACATATCACATTTAACTAACATCTTAGTTACAGTACCATTCCTTCTCAACAGTGGATCTCTCCTTCAACAGATATTAATAAAACTACTAGTTGAGACCTAGGCTGAAGCACACAAAACAGAATTATGCTTATGAGATTTCATGCTTTTTCACTTGCACTCAGGTAACATTCTAACTGGTCTATGGAACTTTTTGTTCAAATTGCTATGTATTCATCATAACCACCTGCACATTCCTCTTTTTGCGTGTGCATGGGTGATACACCTCCTGCCTGATGGATAAGACACAGACACAATTGGTTGGAATAAAATTGGCCGCAACTCATTTATTGATAACAGGACAAGGTTGGCAGCCATGCATGGGTCCTGGATCCGGTGTCGGACAGCCCTCTGTTGTCCGAAGACGCTTGCATGCCGGAGTTCCACCGGCCCACTACTGGTCCATGAAAACTTGGCACTCCAAGGACCAGAGCATTATCCCCCCTTCCACCAAGAGGCAATAAGCCAGCCAGATCCAGGACCCATGCCACACGCCAAACAGTGTTGCGACGATGAACATGCCAAACACAGAGTTGCGACAATGAACACAGTAACAGCAAGAAAAGTTAACAAGATACAAACAATGAATGCACAGCATGAAATGTAAAAAGATACAAGCAGGGTGGGTGGGATGGACAAAAACAGGAACATGCCCAGTGCCTGCTGAGGAGCCTCAGGCAGCCTTAAGTAGGGAGGGCCGGCCCGCTGATGGGGCAGAGAGAGGCGGTGCCAGCCCCACCATTGGCCAGCTGGCACTGGTGGCGGGAAACTCTCCCACCACCCAGGGAGGCTTCTGGGAAGAAGAATCCCTCCCCCAAACCAAGATGGTGGCGAGGACACCCTCCACCGCAACGCGCTTGGCCTGGTGAGTCTGGCCGAGCCATTTCTTGTGTTACTAGGGGAAACAAGGGGTCAGTCATCATGCAGTAATATTGCCCAACTGTGAAGTACAAATCCAGAATGTCCAAATAAGTACAGGCCTAAAACAGTAGTAGAAAACTATCTTTGTGTCTTAACAAGTCTCCTGTGCCCTACATACCTAAAGCAAATAATGTTCTAAGTGCTGCATTAACTAGGTTAAGAACAACTTGGTTAATTCAGCACTTCTATTTCTGTTGCCCCTCTGTTAATCATGAACCTTCTTCAAGGAAAACTGCCCAATATATATGATAAAGTTTACTAGTCCTCTAATGCTACCTAGAATGACTTACCTATATCTTGTGGCAGCAGTCTGATGACCACATTTTTTCCATAATGCTTCCAGGTATTAAGTTCTTTCATTACTTTCAAAACACAATAGGGCAACCATTTTGCCCCTCTGTTAATCATGAACCGTGTGAGTGAGACATAAGCTCTGCCTCTCAACACTTTTGAGCACCCAGGTGAAAGTTAGTCTTCTGTGTATTGAACACAAAGATCCGAAGAAAGTTATGTAACTGCATTTTGCTGAATTTGGCAACAAAGCCTTCATAAACAATTGCCCACCATTATCAGGGGTTCACTAATGGGAACTTTTTACTGTACTCCGGAAAATGAATGTAGCTAGATATCTTTCTTCACGTCATTGCATTCAAAAGTATACCTTACATCTAGATGCTCAAAGATGTTGGAAGATGGGGATTACCCAAGTCATGATTCTACAACTTTACTAATTTTCAGGTAAATCCTTGATCAGGACTACCATATCTAGGGAATTGGGAAAAGAGAGACAGCAACCAAGTGCATACAGTGTGGTGGGAGACACAGTCAACAATGAGCAATGAATTGTCACTAACAAAACAAACACTTCAGAAATGGTGGTGGAGAGCATTGTGTCTTTCCAAAAAGATGACTGGGAGCTGGTTGGCTGGGGGGAAAAAACTAGGCTCCACACATAATCATCCTAATAAACCAAGGACATAGCAAAATCAATTGAAAATAGCTGGGTAAAATGTAAGTCATTTAGGACATGATTGCACTAGATTATCTCCAGCTTCATGTACTGTTTCATAGCAGGCTCTCCCAACCCATTTTCCTTGGAAGACTATAGCCACAGATCTAAGCCTTCACCCTTAGCTGAGGTTCCACAGTGTATCCTTTTAGTATTGCCACATGGGGCCAATGAAGAATGGTTCCCGACTTGTTTCTTAGAAGATCACAAAAGCCATTGCAGAAGACATAGATTGAAGTAGATTTTCTTTTAAAACCTTGCCATTGTAGTATTAATTGGGGATTCTGTGATGTTGTTGTTTGTGGGTGTAAAATCCATGAAGCTGTTTTATAATGAGTGAAACCATTGCTCCAACTATACGAACTAAGCTGATCTCCAGAATTTAAGGTGAGAAGTTTTCCTAGATCTACCTGGGGCCCATCACATGGTGCAATTATAGCACCATGATCCCAGTTTAACTGCTATAATTCCATCCTATGGAATTTGCAGATCTGCAGCTGGAGATAGTACTTTGATTTCTCAGGGAGCTCTAGTGCTTCACCAAGCTATAAACTCCATGGCAGTAAAAACTGGAATTTTATTGATATAATTGTGTAGTGAGGGAACACCCCGGGCGGGAGATACTGGAAACTGAATCAGTATGTACTTGCATACACTGAACTTTGGAGTTTCCATATCCACTTCAGAGAAGACAGATAGAACATGTACTGAGATAAACAGACAGTGATAGAAGATACTAAGATGGAAAAGAGAGGAGGTGGAGGTAGAATTGTGCAAAAGAAGTAAATCTTTTGTACCCATTTCAATTGATAAGGGGAACATAATATATACAGAAACCGCTTCAACCAAATCCAGGGCTGATTACTTTCATTACTTTCTGAAAAGCCGTTTCCCCTTTATTTTTGGCCCCCTTTTGAACAAGACTCGTGTATTGTCATTCTCCAGATCATTTTTCTTTCAGTTCTTCGTTCCTATGGTGTCTCTTCTTACAAATTGTAACAGATTGGGACTGTTCTGAAGATGGCTGTATTCAATTTCCTTCATTGTATCCCAAGCTTGTGCAACACATTGAGTGCCATGTCACTTTCTCAATTACAGTTGTCTTGTTCCAATTTTCCTTCCTAAATTAGGTTGAGCCATTTTTTTCAGCAACAGCTGGATAAATATCAAGGATACAAATGTTTTAGCGTATTGAGCAAAGATTTTATCTGTGATCAAGTACTTTCTAGGAAAGCCTGCACTGCATGCTCTGAGTATCTAGGGTTGAACTTGTGTATAAAACATCCTTATTTCAGTTAATGGTATTGTAAAACACGACAGAAACCCAAAATACCACTTCTTTGATGTTTGTTGAAAGCCAGCATGGTGTAGTGGTTTGAGCATTGGACTAGGATTTCAGAAGACCAGGTTCAAATCCTCATTGTCACAGAAACTGGGTGACTGTCACAATGCTGGGTCTAGGCCCGGCCCCTTAATCACACACACAGAGACGATAATCAATTAACTATTTATTAAGCAATTAAGAACAGGTGAAAAGGGTAAATGTCCAAATAGTCCAAAGTAAAAAGCAATAAAATCCAAAAAGCCAAAAGCGTGGAGTAATCAAAGCAAAGGTCCATAAAATTCAAACGGCATCAAACCAGGCAAGGGAATCCGAAGGAACACGACAAGGCAAAGTCCATGACAATACAAGGTCCAAGGCAAGGTACTTGGCAAAGCAGCCAAACTATGGCTTCAGGGATCTCGGTCGCTTAACTCCCTTCAGATCAGAAGTGGCCGACCAACTGAGGAACTGTTCCCAGGGAATGTATACTTAATCCCCCCTCTTTGTGAGACCAGCGCCGCTCTAGGCTTCGTCTCCATTCCTTACGGTTGGACTCGATACTTTTCCTGCGATCAAAACACCTTCCAGGCCGAGCCGCAGCTGGCTCGCTATCTTCCTGAGAAGCTTCCTCCCCTTCGGTTTCCATCAACTCAGCCCCCGCGGGTTCCCAGATACGTTCCTGGGAACCATGCCCTTTCATATGCGTTATCAGAATCTGAGTCATCCTGACCTTCTCCGTCCGAATAAGCCTCAGGCCAGGTGTCGTCCCACTGCAAACTGTCTGTAGGAGATGCAGGCCCATCCGCCCTTCCATCCGCTCCACCTGTATCCACGGCAATTGGGTCCAAAGCAATTGGGACCCCCGGGGCGGCACCGGACCCCCCCCGGCTGAACTGAGGCTGGGTTGCTACAGTGACCTTGGGCTTTCTCAACCCTAACTGACAAACTCCTAATGAACTAATTGTGCCCCATGATAGATTCACCTTAAATTGAAGGTATACAATGATAATGTTTGTGACATTACTGTTATAGTTCCCCTAGAATGAGGATGGGTTGCAATATGAATTTCTGACTCAGGTTTCAGCATCTCCCACCATCTCTGATTTGGGTTTGAGATAGGATGGAGGTTTTTTTTGTTTTTGCTTGGGTTATATTTTGTAATTCTGATAAAATAGAAGTGTCAGAAATTTTGCAAGAAGCTTTAGGAAGTCATTTTTCAAAACCTTAGGTGAGATCAGTTTCCATGGGGAAAAATCCAAAATACTTTGCATTAACACATAATGTAAAATGTATCTTCAGAACATTTAGAATTTAAAGCAGAATATTTGAAAAATAAAGTTGCTAATATATGCATTTTAGAAAAGGCTCTCTGTGGAATTAAATAATAGTGGGGGGGGGGGGGAAATAATGCAGGCAGCACCTTGGTAATATATGGCTGAATAATATCTGAGCTATTGAAGTAATATCAAAAGTCGCATAATATATTACATTTTATATTAATAAATAAATAAATGTGACAGAAAAATGGAAGGAGTCTGTTGTTTGGTAAAATATAAATATCTGTATTGTGTGTGTGTATGCGGAGGGCGGAAGGGCAGCTATTTGCAAAAAGTCCTTTGATTGGACAGCCTCGCCACTCCAAAATTCTAAGGCACCAGACAGAGGGCAGTGATAGCCACTGATTAGCCAGCAACCCAGAGTCCAGGCCTTTACATTCAAACAACAGGATTTCTTCCCACTGAGGGGAAAAAAGCCAGCAACCCAGAATCCATTCCATGCAGGCCTCTTCCATTTTTTTACTCCTTTCTGTTTTACACCAGTATACTTTCACAGGCCAGGGCGGATATGTGGCAGCCACTTTCACAGGCCAGGGCGGATATGTGGCAACCACTTTCACAGGCCACAGCGACCAGCGCGGGTGATGGACCTGCACCAAACTTGGTAGACATAACCCCCCCATGACATGACCCACGTATTATGGGATTTGTAGTACTTTCCAAGACTTTGGTTCCCACAGACCACTGAGGCCACCAAAAAGGACCAATACAGACCACACTCAGCACACACAGCCCCCATGACCCACTCTACGTCCTGGTGCAGTTCGGAGGAGGGTGGGCCATGGATGATGGGACTTGAAGTGCCTCTACTCACTTCCAAAGTCCGCTGCAACCCTCATCCAATCACTGATCGAGACCAAACTTGCCATACATAACCCCCATGACTGCCTTCACGTCCTGGTGAGGTTTGGGGAGGACTGACAATGGATGATGGGATTTGTAGTACTTTTTTACACCCTCTGTTCCCACAGACCACTGTGGCCCCCAACAAACACCGAGAAAGTCCACACTTGGCACACAGAGCCCCAGTGACCCACTCTACATCCTACTGAACTTTGGAGGGGGACAGAACATGGATGATGGGACTTGCAGTACCTTCCCTCACTTCCCAATCCTGCTACAAACCTAATCCAATGACTGATCAACACCAAATCTGGCACACAGAGCCCTCATGACCCACTCTACAGCCTGGTACAGTTTACTGTGAGATGGACCACGGATGATGGGACTTGAAGTACCTTCACTCACTTCCGAAAAACAATGCATCCCTCATCCATTCACCAATACAGACCAAACTTAGCACACAGAGCCCCCATGACCCAATCTACATCCTACTACACTTTGGGGGGGACGGGACACAGAGATGATGGGACTTGCACTACCTTCAGTAATTTCATGATACCACTGCAACTCCCAATAATGATGGATCAAGACTAAACTTGGCACACAGAGCCCCCATGACCCACTCTACATCCTGCTGCACTTCTCAAATGACCCGGGCAGGGCCGGGTCCCCAAGCTAGTTACATTATAAAAGAAAATAAATATTGTGATTCCTTTATTGACAGGTTGAACAATTTTACATAGAATTATTTGGAAGTGGGTTCACTGAAGTCAATGAGTTATTTTTAAGAAAACATACCACAAATAAAAACCCATAATGTTGTAGCTCAGTGATTATCAAGCTGCGGGTCCTCAGGTATTTTGGCCTACATCTCCGAGAAATCTCAGCCAGTTTACTGTTAGGATTTCTGTGAGTTGAAGACCAACATATCTGGGGACTAACAGCTTGAGAAACACTGGTGTAAATGGTGCTGATATAATTTCAAAACCTTCTTTCCTTCTTTCCATGCGAACAACCACACTCTCACTTCTGTCTCGTACAGGCATAGGACAAGAGTGTGATTCCAAGGCAATCAGGATGTAATTCAAGATGAGAATCATATGGTCCTTCACAAATGTTGAATGGCAACTCCAAGCATTAATCACAAGTGCTTTTTTCTGGCTAATTCTGTCTGGAGAACTGTACAAATCCCATGTCTGATTAAATGCAAAATTTCACAAAGTCAAACAATGTAATGACAGCATGGAACTGTAGAACTGAAATAACTGCAAGAGGGGGAGCATTTTTAAAGAAGTTCAAGGCTAGAGATGGTCCCAACTTAATGTAAGTGCTGACAGGATCTGGAACAAGCCTTAGCTGACACCAAGATTTGAGATCATTGAGTAAGTGGTGACAGGAGCAGGCTCATCTAATGAATACAGGAAGGCTGGAAGGTTGAGGAAACACCTCTGAATCTTGAAAGCATACAGTTGAAGGGGGTTTTTTTTGGCAAGAATGGAGTACATTATTCAACATAATGGATAATGTATGCTTCAAAGTCTCTTGCTAATAAGCTACGCTGAACCACAAGAAAAGGAAATTGTTCCTTTAACTCTAAAAGTGTTGATTCTAGAAACCATTCCACATCACTTATCTGCTCTTTAAGCCAACTCCTTACCTTCAGTCTTTTTCAAAGATCCCAAGATGAACAAATGTAAAATATAAACAATGCCAGTCACTGATTTACTGATTTGGTCCACTAGGTGAACATTGGAAAATACCCAAAAAATAATGATTTGTGTGGATGGTGACTTGATTGGAATTTATTAGAAATGTTCAAATTTCCTTGAAAAAATACACAATTTCTTGCATGGTTCCAGTTTAGGCAAAGAGAATTTCTCAAGTTCATGGTTTCCAATTCCCAGCATCCTATGATTATAATATAGTTAAAACCAAATGTTGATATTAAAATAGAATTAAACTAATAGCTATTATTATTGAAAAATTTTCTAGCCCCATGATCATGCTCCATTTTCTTTCCTGTACCATTTCCACCTCTTCGATGCAATTGTTTAGCTGGGTGTCCCAAAATGTTGTTTATTGACACTGCGATTTTGGCAATGTTATTTTTGATATCTCCTTTAATCACAAGTTTAATTAGTTTATAGTATGTAAATGCCATGGAGGTGGCATTTATACCACTCTCTACTGCAAACCCAAAATCTCTTTCTTGATTTTTTGCTGTCAGCTCGGGTACTTCATGATTGTAATCAATGGAAATCTGCCTTGGAGTGTGGTGAAAGCTCTTTCCTTGGAGGCTTTTAAACAGAGGCTGGAGAGTCATCTGTCATGGGTGGTTTGGTTGTTCTTTGGCAGAGGGTTGGACTAGAAGGCCCATGTGGTCTCTTCCAGTTCTATGATTCTGTGATACTACTTGCATAAAGATTTTTGCCCTTTATTTAAATATGCTTACATTACATTTCATTTGTCACTTGAATGCCTATCCTTCCAATTTAGGTCTTTTCATATCTATTTTTGTTCTAACAATCCTTGATAATCAAGTTTCCTCAGCAAACTTTAATATTTCTCTGCTCACTCTTAACTCCATATAATTTATGAAGAAAGCATCAATTGCAATAGAAATTCCAGAAGGGCATCACAGTTCAGCACCTTCTGTTGTGAGAACCATTTATTCTTATTCTCTGCTTCAGTTTAAATGTAGCGCGAAGGGAAAAGCTCACTCATGTAGGATTGCAGCTGTACTGTCAGTACATCAGAAATCCATTGTATCACAGGCAAAGGTTGTGCTGGCCTGCCAAGACTGAATGAGTTGTGGCAGTTCTTAAATGATATGCCAGATGCTTGCAGCTTGAATGTGTAATACCTCCTGGACCCTGCAGAATAATGTTTCAAATCCAATTTAAATGTGATGTGCATGCAATACTTCTTCTGAACTTATGTGCGGTGTATCCAAAGTTGGCACACCAGCCTAGTACCCATTCAAACCATAGATCCCGAGTATGACAATACTGCAGGTATAAACACGACAACCCAGTTCAAATTAGATGCTTGGGCAGATTCTTCTTGCTGTTTTATGTAGGGCTTGGTTTTGCTAGACATTACTCTTAAAATATGCTGGTACTTAATGACTGCAGTTGTGTCAACCCATAGCATAATTCTCCATGCATTTATCATGGGGAACTATCTACTCTTTCTGTGAGGTTTAAAATGCATATAGGCTTCACTTGGACATTCTAATTCTGGGATTACACTCTTCTTAAAGCCATACCTCTTTGGAGGTGAGAAGGCCGGGGTATAAAAGTTTTTTAAAAAAATAATACTATAAACTGTAATTTTGGATAAGAAAGGGATCTTTGGATTTTATTTTTCCAGATAACTAGTCTGTTCCTGTGCTAAAAGGTTTAGGTATCAGGCTGCTCAGATGTGAAACAAATAATCTTACCCCCACTGTTAATATTGCCAAGAAATTCTTAAAGAAATCACTGCACAGTTAAAGCTTAAAACTGTTTTTACTTTTGGACTAACTGGCAAATAGAGGGAGAAAATGTGGAGGCAGTGACAGACTTTGTATTTCTAGGCATGAAGATTACTGCAGATGCAGACTGCAGCCAGGAAATCAGATGACATTTACTTCTTGGGAAGATAGCAACGACCAATCCCAGTAAAACAGTGAAGAGTAGAGACATCATACTGGCAACGAAGATCCGCATGGTTAAAGCAATGACATTGCCCATAGTAACCTATGAATGTGAGAACTGGACCATAAGGAAGGCTGAGTGAAGGAAGATCAATGCTTTTGAACTGTGGTGTTGGAGAAAAATTCTGAGAGTGCCTTGGACCACAAGAAGATCAAACAAGTCCATACTCCAGGAAATAATGCCTGACTGCTCACTGGAGGGAAGAATATTAGAGGAAAAGATGAAGTATTTTGGCAACATAATGAGAAGACAGGAAAGCTTGGAAAAAAACAATGATGCTAGGGGAAATGGAAGGAAGAGTGGCCAACCAAGGGCAAGATGGATGGATGGATGGTATCCTTGAAGTGACTGGCTTGAACTTGGAGGAGCTGGGGTTGCCATGGCCGACAGGGAGCTGTGCCATATGCTGGCCCATGAGGTCACAAAGAGTTGGAAGCGACTGAATGAATAAACAACAACATAAAACTTTTTGGTAAGATAGTCTAATGGTCTTCTTGGTCAGAAGGAAAGCCTACCACTAAGTATATTCCTAATGCATTTACCAGTGACCAGTAGTAATCAAAATGGGAATTATATTAGCAATGACATATGTTGAGGAACAGTCAATTACTGTTTTGCTTCCTTACATTTACAGAATTCCGTACAATTTTACAAAAACGGTTTAAAGAATAATATGAAAATGAACTATCATTTACTGTGCATTATATAGGAAATATATCTGAATTTGTATGGAGTACAAATGGAAGAAGACCAAGAATCAAAGATTGCAAAAAAAAATATTGTTTTATGGACTACAATTTTCAGAATCCCCTCCAAATTGTAGTGCATGAGAGATTTTGGGAATTGCAGTGGAGGAAAAAATACCCTTTTTATAAGTCTTGTCAGGGAATGTGGAAGAGCATATTCCCACTGGAAATCTCTTATCCTTTCAAGAGCTCATTAGAATACAATTTTAATAGCAGCAGTACAAAGCAGCAAATATGATTTTGTATGCTAGGTTATTTGAGATTAGATCACAAAGGATATAAAAACACCAAGGAAACACAATGTCAAAAAAGTTCTTCTATCCATCACTCAAATTCAACTAATGTGAGGTTGATTTTGCTTAGGCAAACTCTAATTATCTCTGGGAATTTTTGAGAAAAGTTAAAAGAATTTCAACTAGTTTGTCGTAATTTGTCAGGAAGTGCCTTAGTAGACATTTGTAATTATTTCTTAGTATAGTCGAAATCATGCTCTGCTGAAACATTTGTAGGAATGTGAAGGGATGTTAATAAAATTTAGATGGCCTCTCATTCTAACAATGTGTACTGGCTTCTATTTATTAAACGGTAAGTTATCAAACTGATTGATTAAAAAGCAAGTGATCCGTCAAATAAAATTACTTAATCAGTGGCACCCATAATTACATTGTCACTGGCAAGTACATTTTCACTATTTATTGAGCAATCTTCTTGGTCTTTGCAAATTTGACAGAATGTTCATTATATAGCACATTACGTGTTTTAGTCCCATTGACACTCAGAGCTTATAAAAGTCCTAGAATCCTCCAGACAATATGTCTGTTGCTGGGGATTCTTTTTCTAGATCTGTTGCTGCTGAATGAGGTTTATGCCCAGTTTGAAGAGGGAAAACTTTGCCAACTGAGAGCTAACTCTAAAGTACATGGAACCTGCTTTACAGTGATTCACATAACTGATCCATCTAGGGGTGCATCTACACCATAGAATGAATGATATTTGTCTCCACTTTAATTGCCATGGCCCAATGCTATGAAATCCCAGGATGTGTATTTTGGTGAGACATCCACTCTCTTTGACAGAGAAGGGTATGAAGTGTGATTCTACTTCTTTTGCCTTTTACACGGAATAACCAAATTTGCCCTCATGGAAAATTTTCTGCTTTATTAGAGCAGAGCTGGGAATCATGGAGCCTTCCAGTTGTGTTTGGACAGTCCTAGTTAATCAATGGCAAGGAATATTAGGACATGTAGTCCTGCACCTAAACATGCAAAAAAAAATGAAAGGAAGGAATAAATCTGAAGATGTTCTCACCATGAGAAGAAATAAAATCTCAATGCACGGAGTCCTTCCATTAAGAAAATGGTCAGTCACCATGAGAATATTTTATTGCATATCAGGTATCATTTTTACAGAAAAAATGTGTAGTGTTTTTTGTATTAAAAAAACACTGAAGAGGGGTTATTTTTGCACAAATATTTCACAAAAATGTTCCAAAATGTTAAAAATAATTTAAATATGAAAATCTTTTACGATTTTGCCAAGTGTAAAAATATTTATTCAAATCCCTGTGGTTCCTATGTGCAGAAATGACATTAAGCAAAGATTCCCATCTCTCCAGGAACTGATGCAATACATATATCATCAGCATTAGCCAGTACACCCAGTTGTGAAGATCCTTTGATAGTCTACTAATACCTGCAGAGCCGAAGTTACCCCTCCCTCCATATTAGTCTTATGGTATGAGTAAAAATCAAAAGCCAAATGAGTTAATGCCAAGGGCTATGGAGCCTGGGGAATATTGTTGCCATTACTCATGACTCCAGTTCTTGTGGCCAGTATTTGCTATTTTGAGTATCACACCATCATTTTGTCACCAATATGTCACCATTTGGTCCAAGCATCAACTGGGTTTAGCACTGAAGGAAGAACTTGTTTTAGTACCTCATCACACTAGAGAATGAATCCACTTTAAAACTGGTTTCTGTCTCCTCCAGCATTCTGGGGTTTGTACTTTAGGGAGGAGCCTTTAACATAGTTTGGTATTTATTTATTATTCAAATTTCTATGCCGCCACTCCCCAGGGGGTCGGAGCAGCTCACAACATATAGAACAACACATAAAAACCAGAAAGACCAGTTAAACAAACTAACAAGGTTTGAACGCCTGCCAGAACAGGTATGTCTTACACGCCCTATGGGAAGTTGGTAAATCCCACAGGGCACGAACTTCCGAAGGCAAGGTGTTGCGCCACGACCGCAAAGGCCCTACGCCTAGTTGCTGTTAAGCAAAAGGTCTTAAAACTAGGGACTTCCAATAGATCTTGATCCTCTGAGCGAAGTGGTCCCTCAAATACACCGGCCCTAGACCATATAAAGCCTTAAAGGTAAGAACCATCACTTTGAAGGTAATCTGGTGTTCAATGGGTAACAAGTGTAGTTGCTGCAGAATTGGTGTTATATGACACCTCACCGGAGCCCCAGCGAGGAGTCGAGCAGCCGCATTCTGAATTAACTTGAGCTTCCGGATCACCGACAAGGGTAGGCCAATGTAAAGGGTGTTATAGTAGTCCAACCTTGAGATGACCGTGGCCTGGATCACCGTGGCTAGGTCGTCCTTAGACAGGTAGGGGGCCAGCTGTCTAGCCTGACACAGATGGGAAAAAGCGGTTCTGCTAACAGCAGAGATCTGGGCCTCCATCGTATATGAAATCAACGATAAATTAGTATAGCCTCCATCATGGAATAATCTTTCTCATGTTATCTTCTTGTTTTATATTCTTACTTTCAGCAAAGTGAAAATATCTTTTACAAAGAAAACAACAAATTATTATTATTATTATTAGTAGTAGTAGTAGTAGTCGTATTTACATGTATTTTATTTATTTATTTGTTAGATTTATTGGCCGCCAATCCCAGCCAGCTCAGGGTGGCTTACATCAAGCACCACAATAAAACAACAAATCTACAACAGCAATAAAACCACAAGGATAAAACAATTCCTAAGAGATAACACAAGTCCTAGGGATAACACATTACATCCTGCTTCTTCTCTTCCAAAGAGAAGACTGAATGTGGCTAACACTAAAAATCACACAATATGTAAATAGACATCAGACTATAATTAAATAAACACAGGACTTATTAAAATACATAGTCAAAACCAATAAAACCATTCAAAAAACTGTTAAATTATATAAAATTTAATTTTGACTTAGTCTTTAAAACTTTTTTCTTTAAAAGCCTGCCTGAAAAAGAGAGGTTTTAGTCTGCCATTGGAATGACAGCAGACCCTTCTAACTTCCTTAGGCAGAGAGTTCCAGAGTCTATTATTAAAATAATTATAGAGAACCTTTCACCCACGGTTTAGCATTTAATAATTCACCATTCAGTGCAATCCTATAACCTTTCACCCTTGCTTAACATATAATTACTCCTTGTTCAGTTTTCCTTCTACTAACCAGTGTGTGTTGTTTTTGTAGGTAGCATTAATAAACATAACAAGTGGTTTGTGTCTCAGACTACCCTCCATTATTTCTTCTAAGAATGCAATACAATATCTTTTTGGTGGCAGTTATGGAGAAAGCATAAAATAATGTCCATTGTAATGGTAAAAAAGTGAGCAGTTTTTAAAGTTTGCAAAAAATGATTTTCACTGCCTGTCTTTTAAATATTGCCTGATACTGTTCCTTTTCAGAAACAAATTCTGCAGACATTGCACATCTACACTATGCACTGCTAACCACAGATCCCATTATGTGTATAATAATTGACTATTCAATAGAGCATTGAAGCATTTTTGTCTGGAACTAATTCACCTTTGTCTGTGCATCAGCATGTTCACGCTATAAATTACAGACATGATCCTCTAACTGCCATAAGGCAGTCTGCTACATTCAATTCCATTTTCTAAAGGAAAAAATACATTGATGTCCTTGTGTAGCTAGGAAAATAAGATTTTAAAACTAGTCAGTGTAAAGCACTGATATATTGATGCATGTGATTCACTAGCATAGGCTGTGCACCTTAAGGTAGTGAGTCACTGCATTATGGTCCCCCAAACAGCAACTCAATACCTACCCATGTGTTGCAGAAATACTGTATGCTGTACAATTATCAGCCAAGAGCAGACGCAAACTCTGCAATAGAATGCTAGGCGTACATATAAATCTCCCTGCAGTTTCGGATAAAAGTCCCTGTTGTCTCTTATAGATTGGATGTCCCAAGTTTATAGATCACAATATATTAATATGTGGCAATGTTGCAGGATCAGCACACACAGTCCCCATTTTCAGAGCCATACCATATTTTTCCTAAAACGATGCAGAATGGTAATCATCTCAGTACTTGCAAACCACAGCTGCCTGTAGATGAACAACAAATCTTTAAAATACTTTTCATGTACCATTAGATGTTGTTCAGGCCCCAAAGGCAACTTGCTCTGGTTAACTGAGACAGACTGACTGCAGTGTGACTCAAAAAAGAGAAGGGAGATTAGGAAATTATCATTATGTATGAGTGCTTGCCAGTTTCTTGAGTGCTGAAATGGAGGGATGCCTTTCCCAGCCAATACATGAATATGATTTTGGGCACATTTGCACTAGTGGGCTAATCCAAGACAAATTATTATTATTATTATTATTATTAATTCAGCTTAGTATACCGCTCTCTCTGGAGCTCAGAGCGGTTTACAGCAATAAAATATTGGATAAAACACATAAAAGCATTATAAAACCAAGTTAAAACCCCCAGTTAAAACCCCATTCCCAACAGTAAAACAAGAGCAGGACAGCACAGTGCAACTGGCAATGACGATGACGCGGCAGGGTGGCAAATTATGCCGGGCACCGGTCAGGGGCCGAATGCCTGCCTAAATAGCCAGGTCTTAACAGACCTGCGAAATGGCATCAAGTCCCGTATGACTCGTGTCTCCTCAGGCAGGTAGTTCCACAGAGTCGGTGCGGCCATGGCGAACACCCTCTGCAGCGTACTAGATAGCCTGTAGGTCTTCATGCCAGGCACCTCCAGCCTGGCCGTACCCAGGGCTGCCCCAGATCCAGCATGAGGGCATTTACACATACCTGCTGAACCCATAGCCATGCCACATCATAGATTCAGCTGACCTGAGACTGTATCATCCTGACTAGCTCATCCCTTGTCCCAAGCCCCATTTTGATTTCAGGAGACATGATCTCAACAGCTAGGTTCTCACAGGGATCTCATTGGCTGAGACAGCAGCAAAAATGACATGAGGATGACCCATCCCCTTCCCTGAACTGGTTAGCACAGAGAGAAGGTAATAGCAATGGGAAGCATGTGAACAGTGGATCACATGAATCTTTACAGCTGAGAAGATTTTATTTATTTACAGCATTTATATTCCGTCCTTCTCAGGGCAGATCACAGAACACATACTATTATTTAACATTTATTATTTAACATCTATATGCATCCACTGGCCCGACTGGTACGTAGTTTTGGTCTGGGGTGTCATCAGCTAGACACCCAACTGTCGATGGAAGCGCAGATTGCCTGCGCTTGCAAGACAGCGTTCTACCATCTGCGGAAGGCGAAATGTCTGGCTCCTTACCTCTCCCGCTGCGACCTGGCCACGGTGATCCAAGCCACGGTCATCTCGAGGCTTGATTACTGTAATGCGCTGTACATTGGCCTACCCCTGCCGGCGATCCGGAAACTTAAGCTGGTGCAGAACGCAGCAGCGCGCCTGCTGTCGGGAGCCTCAAGATCTGCGCATGTGACCCCACTCCTGCGTGCACTGCACTGGCTTCCCATCGAATTCCGGGTCTCCTTCAAGGTGTTAGTTCTAACTTTCAAGGCCTTATATGGTTTGGGGCCAGTGTACTTGAGGGAGCGTCTTACCGCATACAAACCCAGAAGATCACTGCGCTCAGAGGGGCTTAATCTACTAGAGGTCCCTAGTATTAAGATCTGTAGGCTGTCGAGCACCCGGCAGAGAGCATTTACAGTGGCCGTTCCGACCCTCTGGAATTCTCTGCCGGAGGAGATACGAGCACTACGGGGTTTGTTGGCCTTCCGCAAGTCTGTGAAGACTTGGCTATATAGGCAGGCATTTGGTCCCAACTGATGCCTCCTTAGTTGCCAGCTGCCAACATACCGTCCTGCCATGTATTGCCTCTGCGTATTATTGCTTGCCGGGATCATTTGTGGGGAGGGGGGCTTTTGGGTATACGTCTTTTATCTGTCTATTGATGTTTTATTGATTTTATGCTGTAAACCGCTCTGGGCTCCAGAGAGAGCGGTCTACCAAATCGAATTTATAAATAAATAAAAATAAATAAATCAGTACACTGGAGTGTCATCAGTACACTGATGACACTCAGTTCGTGCTGAGGATGGAGGGCAGACCGGACTCCGTACCCGAGTATTTCCATCAGTGCCTAGAGGCTGTCACTGGATGGCTGCGAGCTAACCAGTTGAAGGTGAACCCATCGAAGACGGAGATCCTCTGGTTGGGCCGCCCAATGGGAGGGGGGTGCCAGCTGCCTACCCTGGATGGTGTGGCACTTTGCTCGTCGCTCTTGGTAAAGAGTCTGGGGGTCCAGTTGGACCCGCTGCTGACTATGGAGGCCCAGGTCGCCATGGTCAGCAGATCTGCATTTTTCCATCTGCGGCAGGCTAGATGGCTGAAGCCCTACCTGTCAAATGGTGACCTGGCCACGGTGATCCAGGCGATGGTCATCTCGAGACTAGACTACTGTAACACCCTCTACATTGGCCTTCCTTTGTCCATGATCCGGAAACTCAAGCTGGTGCAGAATGCTGCAGCCCGTCTGCTCGCCGGTACTCCGGCGAGATGCCATATAACACTTATTCTGCAGCAGCTGCACTGGCTCTCAGTAGAGTACCAGATTATGTTCAAAGTGTTGGTATTAACCTTTAAGGGCAGACATGGCCTGGGGTCTGCGTACTTGAGGAACTGTCTTTTCCCATATACTCCCCCGATATCACTACAGTCTGGAGATCAAAACCTATTAGAGATCCCTTCGGTCAAAACCTACCACCTGTCCTCTACGAGGCAAAGAGCGTTCTCTATTGTAGCTCCAACACTGTGGAACGCCCTGCCGGATAGCACTCGGGCTCTTACAGAAATATCTGCATTTAGAAGAGCCTGTAAAACAACATTGTTCCAGCTCGTGTTTAACATCAATGGTCCTACTTGACTGTATTATGATGAATTGGGACAGCTGTTTAGTAGTGTATAGTGTTTTAATGTATAGTGTTAAAATTGTTTTACTGTTATTGCCTTGTTTTATCCATGTAAACCGCCCTGAGCCTAAGGGAATGGAGTGGTATATAAATATGAATAATAAATAAATAAATACATGTCAAACATTCAATGCCATTAAACAAAGGACACACAACATATAGAGGTATTGTCAGCATTTTGTTCCCCAACTTCGGCATCCTGAAAGTTGTGCTTGATTCTGGCCACACAAGGTGCTGTTGCTCCATCCTCTATGATGAAGAACTTTGATCACAGACTTCCTCCTTCCTTTGATCACCGGCATTTTCTGGTATTTCTTTTATGGTGCTGTAAAATACCTCCCCACTTAAGCTGTGCTTAGTTTCTCTACTAACAGATCACAGCTGTTTTCAAACTGCTTAGGTGGACAGTAAGCTGGGCTGAAGGTTGGGTGCTCATCCCAACTGGGACTTTGAACTATAAACCTTCTGATTGGTAAGATGTCCTGCTGCTGGTGATTAACCAGCTGTGCTAAAGCCCGGCCCTTAGATCCATCTAATAAGATTCCTCTAATAAGTCATCAGTAACAAAGCACATCAGTGTTACCACACCTGCGTAAGAGGAGTCTGTACTTGGTGGACAGGACTGAAAGACTGTGGAAGTTATAGTCCACACTTCCCTATTGGTCAGTAGCTTTTATTAACTTCTGGGAAACAATTTACAAAGCTTCAGAAAGATTAAGCAGGGGCCCCACTGGCTGGGGGGAATTCTGAGAGCTGTAGTTCAAACAAATAACTTTTCCAAGTAATATCTTTCATCCTGGATGACATGTGTCTAAAGCTCTTCTACACTGCCATAGAATCCAGATTATCAAAGCAGATAATCCACAGTATCTGCTTTGAACTGGATTATATGAGTCTACATTGCTATATAATCCAGTTCAAAGCAGATAATCTGAATTTTATATGGCAGTGGTAAAGGTTGATTTGCCCTAATTATTTATTTGAGCTGGCCCTCCTATGTAGCAGAGTGAAGTGGTGGTTGCAGTATATGTAAGATGGTGTAGAATCATAGAGTTGGAAAAGATGACAAGGGTCATCAAGTCCAACCGCCTACCATGCTGCAATGGAAACTGCTTCCTTTCTGTATCTTCCAGGAAGCTTAAACTAATCTGTTGATTTCCACTTCAGGTAATGTGGAAGATGCTGTTCCATCCCAGGGACTGAATTTAATTGTCTACTAATCAGTTTATGTAGCCATCTTGTTTTTCACTTCAGATAGTAATATATCTTGGGCCATCCCTGAACTTTACTGACAACCATTCAGTTTCAACTTGAACTTCCCCCCAACTGAAGACTCTTCATCCAATCCCACGGGAGTGAATGATTCCTATTGACTTCTGTGGGAGAAAGTAAATTATAACCTGTCATAAAGGTGGGTGCTAGAGTAAGATAAAGGATTGCTCTAGTGAGTTTCTCATTCACATTAATCTTCCAAACGTTCAACCATGATTCCATGCCACCTAGACCTTTATTGGCATTATTTACTTGGTATCTTATATATGAATAACCTTTGTGCACCAAGTCTGCTCATGTAAATGCATATCTCACCAAAGCGGATGTCGCATATAAGCCAAACTACTACCTTAAGAAGCAACAAATGTGAAACATTGGCTTAGATGTGGTAGGGACAGAAGGCATTCCCTTTTGCATTGTTTCTTCCAGACAAAGCTGAGATATCTTAGGTATAATAGTGGCAGAATTTTGCTGTTGTTTGCTGAGAATTCAGCAGAATATTTCATCCACTGTTAATCTGCCTTTAGTAAGAACCAGAATCCTGATCAAGGCTGTTAAAAGAGACCAGGCACTGTATCATACTGCACTCACCTGTGGCCATTAACAGATGATTTCAAGGGAAGCAATTACTCAACATACATTCCAGCACATTGCAGAATGCCAAATTTTGCATTTAGGAGAGAAATGATTCTGGAATATATGCTCTGAAGCATGAGATTTGATTACCTTTATCGTCCCTTGCAAGGCCATAAATGTTGCAATAAAAAAACATAAAAGCATCCAGCCTTTTTCCAGCAACCCATGCGCAGTACTCTTGCTTGCATAATTATCCTTTGTGGTTTTGAATCCCATAGATTAAGCATTGACAGCTGACAGTTTCTTTCATTACTAATCCTGCTTTCAATAACTGGAATGAAATCATACAATTGTTGCCTTCATTCCCAGCAGCAGTTCTGCAATAAAGAAAGAGAATAATGTCTTTTCCCCCATTCACATCTCTCTCTCCCCAGAACAGGCTAGGTAACTTGTTTTTCTTTTATGAGAAAGACAGAAGGTATCACATGACTCCCCAAATTTCTTATGGAGAAGCACTACAAAGGTCCCTGTCTGAAACTGCCATATTAGCAACTTCTTATCAGAATATTGAAACTCATGGGGAACTGGGAAATAAGAATGCTTGTTTGATTTACTTATGTTCCTTCTTCTATCACAGAGATTGAGCTGAGGAACCTGCACTGAACTGCTTCAAAAGAAGCTTCAAAGATTGTGTTTTTTAAAGTGAGAACAACTTGCTTGCAATAAGTGTCATAAAATGAAACAAGACACAATATGTGATCTGGAGTGGTGATTCTCAGCTGTTGGTCCTCCAGATGCCTTGGACTTCAAATCCCAATACACAGTTTGAATAAAAGTCAAATAGGTGGGGAAAAAAACCTTGAAATAGACTGTTTTTGACATACAATAAAATATTTATTCTACCTCTCGTTAAGAAACCAGACCATGTTTTCCCACTTCAATTACTGCTATTTGTCTCTACTTTCCTCTGTATTTTACCATGCGAATTGGGTGGCCATTGTTCTCAGAAGCTTCCTGTTTTATTTTCATTGTACAGTGTTCCCTCACTTATTGCTGGGGTTAGGTTCCAGGACCTCCCGCTATAAGTGAAAAACCGCAATATAGGAATGCTCTATTTAGTTTAATATTTATGCATTATTTTGGTAGTTCTACACTATTTTAAGTCTTTATAAACCTAAAATTAAGTGAAGGAAAGGTCCTTCAAGGCTGGAGGAAGGGATGGAGGACTGAGGAGGGAAAGCACCTTGGAGAGCAGTGGCGGCAAAACCCCACAAAACAGCAAAAATACCATGATATGTATTTTAAACTAGCTTGGGGACCCGGCGGTGCCCGGGTCATTTGAGAAGTGCAGCAGGATGTAGAGTGGGTCATGGGGGCTCTGTGTGCCAAGTTTGGTCTTGATCCATCATTATTGGGAGTTGCAGTGGTATCATGAAATTACTGAAGGTAGTGGAAGTCCCATCATCTCTGGTCCACCCTCCCCCAAAGTGTAGTAGGATGTAGATTGGGTCATGGGGGCTCTGTATGCTAAGTTTGGTCTGTATTGGTGAATGGATGAGGGTTGCATTGTTTTTAGGAAGTGGATGAAGGTACTTCAAGTCCCATCATCCGTGGTCCGTCTCACACAAAACTGAGCCAGGATGTAGAGTGGGTCATGAGGGCTCTGTGTGCCAGGTTTGGTGTTGATCAGTCATTGGATTAGGTTTGTAGCAGGCTTGGAAAGTGAGGGAAGGTACTGCAAGTCCCATCATCCATGTTCTGCCCCCCTCCAAACTTCAGTAGGATGTAGAGTGGGTCACTGGGGCTCTGTGTGCCAAGTGTGGTATTTCTCGGTGTTTGTTGGGGGCCACAGTGGTCTGTGGGAACAGAGGGGTGTGAAAGTACTACAAATCCCATCATCCATTGTCAGTCCTCCCCCAAACCTCACCAGGAGGTGAAGGCATTCATGGGGGTTATGTGTGCCAAGTGTGGTCTCGATCAGTAATTGGATGAGGGTCGCAGCAGACTTGGGAAGTGAGTAGAGGTACTTCAAGTCCCATCATCCATGGTCCACCCTCCTCCGATCTGCACCAGGATGTAGAGTGGGTCATGAGGGCTCTGTGTAGCAGGTTTGGTGTTGATCAGTCATTGGATTAGGTTTGTAGCAGTCTTGGAAAGTGAGGGAAGGTACTGCAAGTCCCATCATCCATGGTCCACCCTCCTCCGATCTGTGCCAGGATGTAGAGGGGGTCATGAGGGCTCTGTGTGGCAGGTTTGGTGTTGATCAGTCATTGGATTAGGTTTGTAGCAGTCTTGGAAAGTGAGGGAAGGTACTGCAAGTCCCATCAATGTTCTGGCCCCCTCCAAACTTCAGTAGGATGTAGAGTGGGTCACTGGGGCTCTGTGTGCCAAGTATGGTCTTTATCAGTGTTTGTTGGGGGCCACAGTGGTCTGTGGGAACAGAGGGGTGTGAAAGTACTACAAATCCCATCATCCATTGTCAGTCCTCCCCCAAACCTCACCAGGATGTGAAGGCAGTCATAGGGGTTATGTATGCCAAGTTTGGTCTCAATCAGTGATTGGATGAGGGTTGCAGCGGACTTGGGAAGTGAGTAGAGGTACTTCAAGTCCCATCATCCATGGGCCACCCTCCTCCGAACTGCACCAGGACTTAGAGTGGGTCATGGGGGCTGTGTGTGCTAAGCGTGGTCTGTATTGGTCCTTTTTGGTGGCCTCAGTGGTCTGTGGGAACCAAAGTGTTAGAAAGTACTACAAATCCCATAATCCATGGGTCATGTCCCCCGAACCGCACCAGGACGTAAAGGGGGTTAGGGGGGTTATGTGTACCAAGTGTGGTGCAGGTCCATCACCTGCGCTGGTCGTTGTGGCCTGTGAAAGTGGCTGCCACATATCCGCCCTCCCGCCCTCCCGCCCTCCGCGCACATACATACATACATACATACAAACATTCCGCTTTATAAAGGTATACAGATTTATATTTTTTTGAAATCCGTGAAACAGCGAGTCTGCCATAAGCAAACTGTGAAGTAGCGAGGGAACACTATATTTGGGTTTTTTATCAGTGAAAATTGTATTATTATTAGCATTACAATGTTCAAATATCTTTTTAACAGTATGGAACTAATGTTTCCTGTATTATCCATTGTTTTAACTATATTGTAATTTCAGTGATATTGTGAGCTGCCTTATGTCCCATATTGATAGAAAATTAATTAATAAATTATTTATAATAATATGTTTAAAAACATTATTCCCAGGGGTACTGATGTTTTTAACAAGGTTTAC
Source organism: Anolis apletophallus (assembly GCA_030556195.1). Lineage (NCBI taxonomy): Eukaryota > Metazoa > Chordata > Lepidosauria > Squamata > Anolidae > Anolis > Anolis apletophallus. The sequence continues at coordinate 53,525,020 of JARBWK010000010.1, forward strand.
TGCACCATTTTACTGCAACTTCCCATGTCCAACCATCCAGCTTCTCCCAAACTCTGCAAAACACACACATGGATTCTGCCTGAAGCAGACTTGTTTCAACCTGTTGTCCTGGAAGGGATTCCTCTTATTTGTGCAGTTTTCCATCCAGAAATGTACACTGGCGTGAATGAACTAGTTTAAAATAAGAAGAATCAGGCAAAATGCTAACCTTCCAAATGCTCCCAAACTAGAATTTGGTGCTTATTGTGAAGGTTATTTCTTATTTGAGATCAAGAAAGTTTGACCCTCCTTAGACAGACTGGTATTCCTTATATGAGCATTGAAAACTATTCACATTTATATATACTGAACAAGATGGCAAAAAATCCATATTTCATAAAGACAGGCATGTGTGCATCATATACTATATGGACAATATGTTATTTTTGCAGAGAAATGCATTGATACATTAACCAAAAACAATACTTTCACCAATATTTAGGAAGAACACACATTTGTTGTTATCTGCTTCCCATTTGTCAGCCTGCATTGCATTGATGTTGATAGTCCCTTATTGCTATTTGTAGAACCTGACTAGACTCGGCTGCGCTGCAACTCTCAAAACGACTCTCCCTTGCCATACAGGTTGAGTGTTGTAATGCTTGGGACCAGAAATGTTTGGTATTTTGAATTTTGGGAGGATTTTGGAATATTTGCATATATATAATGAAAATTTTTGGAGATGGGACCCAAAATTCATTTTTGTTTCATCTGGACCTTATATCAGAATGAAATTTAATATTCAGTACTTTTAATAATCTTGTGCGTGAAACTAAGTTTGTTTGTTTACGTTGGACCATCAGGAAACAAAGCTGTCACTATCTCACTTCTCCATGTGGATAGTTTTTTAGTATTTCAGATTTCCAGATAAGGGATATTCAACTTGAATTGGGTGAGGCTGCACTCCCAGAGCATCTCTAGGATCATGCTTCAGCCTTCCTAGTCTACAACCTAATGTTGGTGAACCTTTTAATTTCATCATGAGTATATGTTGCTCTTTCACTGTGTTTGCAAACCTTGCTAGCATTCTCATTAGCAAGTCCTTCCTTCGCAAACTATTCCTCTCACTCTTTGAAAGACAGGATTCGTGTGCATTGATTAATGACACCTAATATTTATTTAACAAGGAACATAATTTATTTTTCTAGCAACACAGCTTCTGATCCTGCTGTACTTTCACACCAGGACGAGTTGTATTAGCAGTGCTACTCTGATCCTGTTACGCCTGGCTGACACAGAGATTGCGTGTTAAGGATTTAATTATGCAAATATCATTCTGTAAATGGCAGTGTTTGTCATGTTTGCAAATAATTTTCTCTTGGATCAAGAAACCTTGGAGAGATGGAAGAAAAAAACAGGAGTGCTTCCAATGGAATACGTTGGGGAAAATATTACAAGAATTCTGCAATAAAAACACAATGGTTGGAATTTTATTCTTCATCTTAAGTGATGTGTGAGCCTCAATGAGAGATAATACGCAGCCACCAATACGCAAATGACACCCAGCTGCTTTTACGGCTGGAGCCTGGAGTCACCTCAATACCAGACAATTTCACCTTATGTCTTGAGGCTGTATCGAGATGGCTGCGTGCCAGTAGGTTGAAGGTGAATCCTACTAAGACTGAGATTTTGTGGCCTGGCCGCCCGCCTGGAGTGGCGCCCTCCCTGCCCAACTTCAATGGTGCCCCCCTTCATCCATCTTCCACTGTTAAGAGCTTGGGTGTCATCCTGGATTCACAGTTGACTATGGAGGCCCAGATCGCTAATGTTAGTAAGCAGGCCTTTTTCCATCTCCGGCAGGCGAGACAACTGGCACCTTACCTTTCAGAGGAAGCCTTGGCTACAATCATCCATGCGACGGTTACATCTAGACTGGATTATTGTAACGCCTTGTATGTTGGCCTTCTCCTGTCGACTACTCGGAGGATCCGCATTATTCAGAATGCAGCTGCCAGGCTACTTGCAAAAACACAGTTGAGATGCCACATAACTCCAACTCTGTTACATTTGCACTGGCTTCCAACAGAATTCCGAGCCCTGTTTAAGTTGTTGGTTCTGACCTTTAAGGCGCTTTATGGTCAGGGGCCAGCATATCTCAGAGACCGCCTCTCCCCTCTTCGCGGCCAGTGGTCGCCACGACTCCTCCAACTAAACTTACTGTATGTTCCAGGCCCCAAGGAAGTACGTCTCGAGAGCACAAGATGTAGGGCCTTCTCCATCTCTGCCCCTGTCCTGTGGAACTCCTTGCCTCCCCACTTGAGGGCCATGTGTGACCTGCAACCCTTTGCTCAGGCACTCAAGACCTGGCTTTTTATCAGAGCTTTTAATGTCTAATGCAGTCTATTTGGTATTGTGTATTTTAAATGCTATTGTTTTATGTAAATCGCCTGGAGCATTTTAATGGAGGGCGATTAACAAGTGAGAAACTGATGATGATGATGATAAGGTGTGATAGATGTGAACCTCAGTAAGGATTAAGTGAAGGAAAATGCACGAGTAATAATGAATCCAAAAAAAGAAAAAAGAAAACTTTCAATTGGGATTACATTATTGACAATATTGAAATGATTTAAAGCTATAGTTAAAATATTAAGTACTAGTGGAAGATAAACAGCAATTAAAGCAGTTCAGACTAAAACAATGCAGCACTGCAGATCCATTTTTATAAACTTTTCATTGAAAAAAATCTGCCAGAATAAAAATGTTTTTGCCTGATGACACAAGAACAGCAGGAAGGTTGTTACAGAGACCTGGGGTACATCTACACTGTAGAATAAATGCAGTTTGACACCAGTTTAACTGCCATGGATCAATGCAATGGAATCATGGGTGTTGCAGTCTTACACAGTCTTTAGCCTTCTTCACCAAAGAGTGCTGACTAAACTCAACTCCTAATTCCATAGCATTGGGTCATGGCAGTTACAGTGCAGTCAAACTTCAATGATTCTGCAGTATAGTAGATGCATCTATGGCAGTGTTTCTCAACCTGTGAATCGGGACCACTGGGGGGTCATGGGGGGGATTTCAGAGGGGTTACCAAAGACCATTTGAAAACACATATTTCTGATGGTCTTAGGAACCCTCTTGGCAGAGAAGGCTGAACATCTCTCCACCTGTCCTTCTCTTCCTTTTTAGTGTTGGTGAAATACAACACCCAAAATTCAAAAACACCCCCAACCCCACCAGTATTCAATGCTGGCCATTTAGGCAGTGCACCAAGTTTGGTGCAGATCCATTGTGGGCTGGGTTCAGAGTGCTCTTTAACTATAAATCCCAGCAACTACAACTCCCAAATATCAAGGTTGATTTTAACCAAACTCCACCACTGTTCACATTTGGCCATATTGAGTATTCATGCCAAGTTTGGTCCAGAGCCATCGTTTGAGTCCACAGAGCTCTCTGGAGGTAGGTGAACAACTCCGAAACTCAAGGTTTCCAGTATTTCCTCTTGGTCATGGGAGTTCTATGTGCCAAATTTGGTTCCATTCCATTGTTGGTAGAGTTCAGAATACAGTGTCCCCTCGCTACTTCACGGTTCGCTTATTGTGGACTCGCTGTTTTGCGGATTTCAAAAAAATATTAATTTAAAATATATATCATGGTATTTTCACTGTTTTGTGGGGGTTTTGAAGGGCCTTTCCTTCACTTTAAGTTTATAAAGACTTAAAATAGTGTATAACTACTAAAATAAAGTATAAATATTAAAATAAATAAAGCATCTCTGCATCGCCATTTTTTGCTTATTGCAGGAGGTCCTGGAACCTAACCCCAGCAGTAAGTGAGGGAACACTGTACTCTTTGATTGTAGGTTAACTATAAATCCCAGCAACTACAACTCCCAAGTGAAAAAAATCAATGCCCCCCACCCCACCCCCAATTTATTTTGCACGTATCGTGTACTTTTGTCTAATTTAGTCCAGTGAATGAAAATACATCCTGCATATAAGATATTTACATTATGATTCGTAATAGTAGCAAAATTACAATTCTGAAGCAGCAATGAAAATAATGTTATGGTTTGGGGTCACCACAACATGAGGAACTGTATTCAGGGGTCACGGCATTAAGGTTGAGAACCACTGATCTAGGGGTAGCCAACAATAAGGCTCTTTCTCACTTCTTCACCAACAATGCTTCTGATTGTGGTGGGACTGAGAGAAAGGTCCCTCATAATGATCCCAGTTCCTGAGCAGTCTCATATAAGAGATATGGATAGCCCTGAGTCATAGTCAATTATTTGAACTGGATATAAGTTAATATGATTGCATTGCAAAACTATCCAACATTCTTTGAATCTTCTAAAGCATTGGATCCTGAGGCATCAACAAATGGAAAGGACAATAACTTTTCTGCAGCACTGCTCTTCAGGATGCTTTTTCTTAAAGCATTCCCTACAACAGTGATCTCTACAGAAATAATTAGGCTGAACATAAGCTAGCTGCTATGCTACTGTCAGCTTTCGAATTAGCTACACACAGACAAGCCATTTAGTGAATGGCAATAAGTCACCTGCTGGAAGGGATATGCATTCTGATTTTCCTTGTCCTCAAGAGGCAGTTGTCATTTCATATGCTGCAAAGGATTCTTTGAGACTCTGCAGAAGTTGCCATCTGGTGTGTGAGCAGGGATCTGGACCTAAATGTAAAGCAATAAAGATGGATGGGAGATTTGATGATTTGTTCAGCCAATTGCCACTTTGTGTAGGATTCTGTGTATTAAATGATGTAAAACAATATTTCAAGGTTACTCTGGGTGAGCTTTATCACATCATCCATCAAACTGAGCTAGCGTCTAAAACATTTTATTGCCAAATGGGAGAACCCAGCTTAATCACACAAATAACTTTAGTTTACCTGATCGGTCTTATTTCTGAGAAAGAAAGAAAAAAAGAGGAAATAAGGGAAAGAAGAAAGACTAGATTCATACATCCTCTGGAAGTTGTATTTTAGAACTATTTTTTAGTGGCATCATACAGTTTGAGACAATAAAACAACAAATCAGGTCAGCACCACACATAAGTCATGACAAATGAGATTCAGTTCTGTTGGTGCAAAAAACACCATTAGACACCATAATTTAGAGAGTTGTTGGACTCGGGCCAGTAACCATTTTCCAAATTAATTTACAATGTTATTTAGAATAGGGAGGGGCAACTGTGAAGGTGGGTGACATTTATTTCCTATACATCCATTGGGCGCTGTGCTTCCCACCTGTTCCTAAGGAGGCTGTGCAGCTTGGCTGCTGTGTCGGCCTGGATGAGGGCGAACAGATTGAAACTTAATCCAGACAAGACAGAGGTACTCTTGGTCAGTTGAAAGGCCAAACAGGGGATAGGGTTGCATGGGTTTACACTCCCGCTGAAGACGCAGGTTTGCAGTTAGGGAGTGATCCTGGACTCATAGCTGAGCTTGGAACCCCAGGTCTTGGTGGTGGCCAGGAGGGCTTTTGCACAATTAAAACTTGTGTGTCAGCTGTGCCCATTCCTTGGGAAGTCTGACTTGGCCACGGTGGTCCACGCTCTGGTTACATCCCGAATAGACTACTGCAATGCTCTCTACATAGGGCTTGCTTTGAAGACTTTTCGGAAGCTTCAACTAGTCCAACAGTCGGCAGCCAGGCTGTTCACTGGAGCAGTGTACAGGGAGCGTACTACTCCTTTGCTGCGCCAGCTCCACTGGCTGCCGATCAGCTTCCGAGCACAATTCAAAGTGCTGGTTTTACCCTTTAAAGCCCTAAACGGTTCTGGCCCAGATTACCTGTCCGAACGTATCTCCTGTTATGAACCATCACAAAGTTTAAGATTGTCAGAAAGGGCCCTGCTCTCGATCCCACCACTCTCACAAATGCGGTTGGTGGGGATGAGAGGCAGGGCCTTCTCGGCAGTGGCTCCCCATCTGTGGAACTCCCTCCCTAAGGACATCAGATTGGCCACCTCCCTCCTGTCCTTTAGAAGACAATTGAAGACTTGGCTTTGGGACCAGGCATTTGACTTGTGGACAGCGGCAATTAGTAAGGAAATTTAGGAATCAATGACATTGAATTTACTCGACTTGCTCTTGGTTTTAATCGACATGTTTTAATTTATTGTTTAATGAACTTGTGAATTAATTTGTATAATGTTTCAAATGATTTTTACTGTTTTAACTGCAATCTTTGTTGTTATATGCTGACAGCAACACATGATGCTTATGTGAGGCCGCCCTGAGTCCCCCTTCGTGGGGGGGGGGGGGGGAGGACATAGAAAGGCATGAAATATTTATTAATAATAAAATAATAGTGTGCTAGATGCAATTTAATACCACTTCCAGAAGTAGTGCAAGACAACAGTTTTAGTAAAGATTTGGGCATCTGGGTTTATTGTTTTCTTTTGGTGTCATTTTTACCATTAATGTTCCCTTGATGTTTCTCTTCACTCTGAACTACTAGTAAGGTTTCCTTTTCCATACTACCCAATGATTAAATGCAATCTATTCCTACCATTGAGCTCCATATAAAACTTAGAGTAACTGTGAGAAAACTAGATGTAGAGTTGATTGCTACGTTTTAGAACACTCATGTACTGTATTATATTTGCCTGTTTTTTCACCCTGGGGGAAGTCTTGCACTTCTGATACTATCACTTCTGATGCTATCTTGGCACCTTTTGGGAATGGATCATCTGGAAGTTCAGGAGAATGCATCCAGAAAGAAAAGACTCCAAAGTTCTGCTTCACAGAGAGGATGTCCTCCTGTATTAGAATGGTTACTAGCTCAAGAGATATAAACATTTAAAAGACTAAAGAAAAATATTACATACCGTGTATGTTGACATGACACTACCCCCCCCCTCTCTATATATATATATCTAGGAGACTTCTAACGACCTGATCAGAAAGAGCAGGCAAAGCGTCCCACTTCACCTGGCTTCTGTGAGAAAAGAGGGAGCAGCATGGCGAATCTATAACACTGTGCACAGCTCCCTCTCCCCCATCACATGGGGAAAACATCGCCCTTGTGGAGAGGCCCCATGCTGGCACAAGAAGCCAGCACAACAGAAGCCACCCATGTTGGAGGAAAAGCATCAGGCAACACTTTCACTGTAGTTGTGGACGTGCCTCTGTCGGAAGTGGGACAACATTGTGTGATGTCCAGCGTCGGGCTTCATCCATTAGATGGGGTCAAAGCATCCTAGGACACTACATTTGCCCCATCTGATGAGCTTATATATGACTAGCTTTCCCCCATGTTGGCTGTGACTATCCTTATATTCCAGGATCTGATCACAGGTTACCTGCTTTGAACTGGATTATAGTCTCCAGTGCCAGATAATATGGGATAAGCAGATAATCTGCGATGAGATCCTGGGATACAGGGCAGTGTAGAAGAGGCCTAAGTGAGCACCTAGTGAACAATGATGGCAGTATGGATGCTTGCCATAGATGCAGGTGAAACATCAGGAGAGAATGCTTCTAGAACATGGCCATATAGACCGAAAAACCTATAACAACCCACCAATAGCAATATGATTCCACTTTAGTTGTTCTGTGGTGTCTTGGATTTCTAATTTGTCGAGTTGCTGTATTTTCCACAAGAAAGTTCTAGTGACTGTATGTGTGCAAAGAATTCCAAGTATATCATCAAATTACAAATGCCAGAAGAACATTGATAACTAAAGTGTATCAATGTGTTGCAGCTGCATGGGATACACTCCAAATTAAAGAAATATATCCTAGACCACTGCTAATGTCAGACACTGAAATGGTGGATCCTGATCCCAAATAGGGTCCCCTTAGCTCGATGTTGGAGTCTCAAAATTTGGCAACAGTAAAAAGTTTTCTGATTGTCACCTAGTGGCTGTTTTTAGACATTTGCACACATTAATTGTATAATGTTTACAGTGGACTCTGCAGAAGATGTTTAGGCTATACTTCACAAAAAGGAAAATCAGCCTGCGTGGCAAGCATTGCAACTGCTGATTTGTTATCAGTAAATCTTTGGTGTTTATACTTATTTTATATACCTATATACTCTGGGGTCACATAAATATTTCTTGAGTGGAAAGGCATCCCAAGTATAAAAGTTTAAAAAGCCCTCCTTGAACAATGCCAATTTTGCAAAGGTATTTTGTCATTGTCCTTGTCATATTAAATAAAATTATTTTGAAACATGAATGCATAACAATAATATCTACTGTATGTAGATATAAAAAATACCAACAAATCCTCAAGACCAACTTATAGGAAAATAACATTAATGTCCAACAGTGCATAACAGATATCAGCATCTCATACTGCTCATTTGACTTGTGTTAAACCTGCAGTGTTTGCAAAAAAAAAAAGAGCGTAAAAGTGAGTACAGTTTTGAAAGCATTGTGGTGATATATTTGGATGAAAGTAGTTTTGGAAGAATATTGGATCTCCTAGAGAATTTCAGGCCCCTTCCACACATCTGAATAAAATCCCACATTATCTGCTTTGAACTGGAATATATGGCTGTGTGGACTCAGTTCAAAGCAGATATTGTGGGATTTCCTGCCTTGATATTCTGGGTTATATGGCTGTGTGGAAGGGCCCTTAGTCTCCCAATAGGATTGCTACTATTTGCTTGTAGGGTTAGCAGGTGAGTTTCAGCAAGTGTTGTTTGTCACACAGTCTCTCCCCCCCCCCCCCCCTTCCCTTTTTACAACCAAAGGAAAAGGGCCCGTTTTATATTTTGTCTGGACATTCTGCTTGTTCGATTACATCTACATCTCCTTTGCAATTTGCACTGAAAATTAACATTACAGAGACTCTATATATTTCTCTTGATCTTTCCTCCCAAAATAATGTGTCAGAATATTTTTGTCTTGCTCATTCTTTCCCAATACCAGAGATATTCATTGGCAACGAGCAGTGCCAGAAGCACAAAAGACTGCCTTGGCTAGCTTTGCTTATTCGTTGACAGATCTTAGACATTCATAGCTACAAACTGCAGCAATTCTATATTCCCAACTTTCAATGAAGTTCAAAGGAACTTTGAATGGAATGATCACGAAGCAGATGCTAAACTTCTGGCAGGGCTGCTGAGCCCTGGCATTCTCCAGATAGACTGTATAATTGGCAGCCTTTTGTTTGCCATTTGTAGTCTTATCCCACTCTGTAGTATAGATACCGCCTTTGCTAAGCCACAACCTTTGCTGTTATTATTAGCCAATTTTAGCAGATTCCCATCAGACCCCTTATGTTTTTCACTGCATTTTCCCTAGAGAGTGTCCAATAATCATAGTGGTAGCAGTGCAGAATTGTAATTAACAACAGAATTAATTCATTTAAGTTATACAAGGGCAGGGAATGGATATAAAAAGAAAAATCTAGAGATTGGAATCACTGAGTTAATATTCATTACGTTAATACACATTTCATGAAGGAAAATAAACCAGAATATTGAATACCCTTGCTCACAATGAAACTGCAAAGGAAAAACAGAGAAAGGAAATGTTCCCATTGGAGGAACTATTTTTGTTGCTATACAACTTTTTCTTAAATAAATGAATGGCATTGCTTTTCCCCCCACAAAACATGCAAAGGCAAATCCCAGTACCAACAGAAATATTTTATTCTTACTTAGAGACTTTTCTTTTTAAAAAATCCCAGGATACACCACCACAAACAAAACAAAACAATTTTGAAAAGAATATATAGTCTGTTTAAAAAGATTCAGAGAGTGGATATATGTCTGTGGTTCCCAGCTTTTTTAAACTAGGGACCACTTGACCAAGGGACCACTTTGACCAGTGACCACTCTTCAACGTTAGTACCAAAAGGGTTACGAATCATTTTTTAGTCAACTTTAGATTCGGTTTGGGGTGCTGAGTGAGAAAATTGCATTGGATTGACCACATCAGCTCTAGTTTCTGATACAGAATATATGCCATGGTCAGAGAAAGGGAAGGAGTGGCAGGAAGTGCAAAAATCAAATAAATAAAGACGGAGGAGGCTCGCAGACAGGATTTTCATCCTCGTGGCCCACTGGTGTTCAGTGTCTGATAGGTTAAAAACCACTGATCTATGTTAATGTAGTTTGACACCACTTTAACTGCCATGGCTCAATGTTGTGAAATTAAGGGAAATATAATAACTCCCAGGATTAAATAACATTGAGTCATAGCAGTTAAAGCAGCATCAAATTTAGGGCCTTTCCACACAGCCATATAACCTAGAATATTAAGTCAGATAATCAACAATTTATGCTTTGAATTGGATTATCTGAGTCCACACTGCCTTATCATCCAGTTCAATTTGGATTTTATACAGCTATGTGGAAGGGGGCTGTGTTAATACTACAGTGTACATCAGGCTTGGGCAAACTTTGGTCCTCTGGGTGTTTTGGGCTTCAAATCCCACAATTCCTAACACCCTGTAGGCTTTTAGGAATTGTGGGAGTTGAAGTCCAAAACACCTGGAGGACTGAAGTTTGTCCATGACTGGTGTAGATGTACCATGAGGCCATTTCTAGGCAGAGCTAATAAGCAAAGCCCCCCCAAATCTATGATTGGCCTATTGTTGATATGAAATCTGAATGTTTATTAGCAAAATTGCTTAACCAACTTCTTTCATCCTCACGCCCCTTCCTAGTTTGGAAAGTTTACTATGAATCTAAAAATACCACCCAGGAAGTCCCAAACTGTTTTATATAAGGTTTTCAGCTGTGAAAGGTCTGATGCTTTTGACATGGTTTGGACTGGCTCTAAGGCCCCTTCCACACAGCTGAATAAAATCCCACATTATCTGCTTTGACCAGGAACATATGGCAGTGTGGACTCAGATAACCCAGATATTGTGGGATTTTCTGCCTTGATAATCTGGGTTATATGGCTATGTGAAAGGACCCTTAGTATGGTTTTTGAGGGTGTTTTCTAATATAAGGTAGTATTTTCATTTGCAATGTTGTATTCCTCCACTGCCTCCCACTGATCTATGGCAGCAGTGACACAATGGCAGCAGTTCTTGCAGTGAGCAGTGATCTCAAGGAACATCACAACTGGAGAGATGAAGGCAGGAGCAGGAAGATGAAGTCCATGGTGCAAGGGTGCAGCATATGGAAAAGAAAAGCTTTCCTATACAGACAACAACATGGGCGTGGGGAGTCAAAGAATTAAATGGGAGTGGAAAAAGAGAAGTGTGCAGATAAAGAGAAGAGGAAAGGATTCACACAAAACTAGACAATTATGAAGACAGGTAAAGGGCACAAAGGATAGGAAAAAGAAAGAGACTGTTCAGAGTGCTATAAAAATGAGATCTAAGAGAGCCAGAGATCATAGAAAGAGAGCATGGAACATTGGAGAAGGACAGCTAGGAGGAGAAAAGTAGAAAAAATTAGTGGAAATGAAAGAGAATTTAAAAGAGGCAACATAGAAAGAAAGTAGCAAAGAAAGAATGGGGTGAAGTAACTGGGGCCAAATGTGGCAGGGGTAAAAGGTGGATGTGATTTTCACCTGCATTTGGGTAATTTTTTAATGCAACTGAAATGAAAAGTTTGAAGAATGTAACCAAATCTCCTCCTTGAATACAAAAGGTATTCGTGCAAGTTTGGGGTGGTGTGTGTGTGTGTGGGGGGGGGGGGTTAAAAAATCTGTGTAACATAACATGATTTTTTCCACTAACGTCCTACCCCCAACTGTACAGATTTAATACAATAAATTAATTCTGTTCTATTTGTTCACTGGCTTTTTAAATACTCCAGTTTCTATTTCATTTCCCTTCTTTGTCCACAGCTTACTTCAATTCTTGCAAACTAAGGCCCTTTCCACACAGCTGTGCAAAATCTAGATTGAACTGGATTATATGGCAGTATGGACTCAGATAATCCAGTTCAAAGCCGATAATGTGGATTATCTGCCTTGATATTTCAAGATATATGGCTGCATGGAAGGGCCCTTAGGGAGCATCTGTATTCTACACTGTAGAATTAATGCATTTTGACATTGCTCTAACTGTCATGACTCAATACTATGGACTCACGAGGGTTATAGTTTAGTGAGGCATCAGCACTATTTGGAAGAGAAAGCTAAAGAGATTCTTAGAATTTTTAAAATTCAAATCCATGATAAGTCAAAACTGCAAATGTAGAGAAAGGATTGTAATTTCTTTATTTTTTAAGTAACCATAACCTCTCCTGTTGAGGTCATATATAATGGGGTATGATTATGCATATCACAGCAATAGCTTTGTAACTTAACACCAGTTTGGGGAATGATTACACTAGTTGCTCAGTTTTTTTCTCCTCCCAAAAGAGAAACAGGCCATTCCCCATGTAGTTGGGGCTTCCTCCCTCCATCTGTCGATGGGGTATGAAGAGCTAAAATCTGTAGTAAGAAACCTTCACCATAATTATCTATGAAATAAACCCACAGAGCTTATTGTTACTCCTCTCTTGAAGAGGTGCAAAACTCACCAAATCCTCGGGGCTTTGGAATGTAGAATTTTATTGAGATCTCCCTACTACTGTTACAACTTATGATAGCTCATTCTGTTTTGTGTGGGAGGCTACATTTATATTCATCATGCAGATAAAATGTCTGGGGTTATTGCTTTAAGTTTTTAATAAGCCACCTTGGATTTTGGAAAGTCATGGTATAGCCATTTAAAGCATACCTTTACACCAAGTTAAAACATTTTATTCTTCTGTAGAACACCAGGAGAGTATTATTTTATGATTATTATCTGATAATAAATATTATTGATTAGTTTGCCCTTGTGGTAAGTTAGTTTTATCCCTCTGAAGTCATTTGGAAGCAATCATGTACCTACCATTCTACTCTGGCAATAAACCCCATTGACCAGACACACTAAGGGTGCATCAAAACTGTCAATTAATGCTATTTGGCACCAATTAACCTGCCATTACTCAATGCTATGAAACCATGGGAGTTGTAGTTTTAAAAGTTGGTTAGTCTTATCTGCCAAAGAGTGCTAGTGCTTCAGCAAGTTGCAAATCCCAGGTTTTCACACCATTGAGCCATGACAGTTAAAGTGCTGTCAAACTGCATCAATTCTACACTGTAGATGCACCCTGTCTTACTTCTGAGTAGAGACATATATGAGTTCTAGTAATTCTTCTATTCACTTTATCTTTCTACTATATGTTTGCATTTTGCTGATATTTGTTGATTTTTTAAATTGTTTTCATTTTCTTTACAGGTCAAGGGCAATTCCACTCTTGACAGATGCTACTGGGCAGATGTATTGAGAATTGGGTTCCCAGAAGTGTTGATATGCACATCACTCATTGAGTCTTCCTCAACATGTTTGTGTTGTACTACAATGGCCATCATCACCAGCCAACAAGAAAATGGTTCTGCAGTAGCATTGGAAAGTTTGCTATCCTGGAGACATGTTGCAGGATTCCAGATGTGTTACCACTTATCCTTATAAATGTCAGGAATCTTCAACAGCTAGCCAAAATAGCTGATGTTGCCCGTGATTTGCTTCCAGAAGCAAAATGCATGAATTGATGTTTAACTCTATTACAGTAAGACAGTTTTCATGCATCTGAGATGAACTTGTAAATAAAAGAATAATATTATTACTCTGACCCTGGTGCATTTTCCTTTCTACACTTAATGATGCTCAAAATCTCTCTAATGTCTAGCTAATGGGCTTCCACTTTTCATTTCCTTCTATTTCAGCAGAAGTAGTATGCCGTTTAATGGAAGAGCCATCTTTTTTTCTTTTTGAGAGAAAAGAATCAGGTTAAGGGTACTTGGATCCATCTCAACTTGGTAAGATACTATTCTGGATGACAACTCCCAGAATCCACATCCAGCATGACCACAGGCTTCCGTACAACTCTGGGAGCTTTGGTATGTTAAAAGTAACCTTTCAAGGCTCTGAGTGATCCTGACCTGAATTACTGTCTCCATTTAAAACCTCTAAACTCCAAGGATTTGCTTATTACTTATTTTACTTCCTTAATATGCTGAGAAAATATGCAACTTTTAGATCTGTACTGAGGGGCAAGTACAATGTCTTTTTCATATCCAGAAAAGCTGGGATCCGAATTCCGATATCTTAGTAACTTTAGTAACTATATCACATCACAACTTATCTGAAGTGATTGAAGAAAATTATTTGGAATAATAAAATGAATTGCTTCATCAGCAGAACCATAAACAAAATCATGAACACATCCCCACATCCACAGCTTTCAATCTCCTCCAAGGGTTTCAAGGTGTTGCAGCAAGTCTTTGTCCTCTGACCTTACGAAATGAGTTGGTGTCTCTTACATTCACCGTCAAGCTACTGTGTTGCAAATGATTGTTGCACTATAGCAGGGGTGCCCACACTTTTTCAGCATGTGAGCTACTTTTAAAGCAACCAAGTTGAAAAGATCTACCTGCCCCCGCCACGCGTGCTCCTGCTGCCGCCTTCCGCCCGCACGGCGCTTCTTCCGGGGCATTGCGGGAAGGAGGAAGCGCAAGGTGGGGCCTCTGGAGGGAGCGTGAGGCTGCACGGCTGCTTCCGGACGAGAGAGAGGCAAGGCGGAGCGTGAGACCGGGCCTCCAGAGGCCCCGCCTTGCGCTCCCTCCTTCCCGCAACGCCCCGCGGGTGGAAGAAGCACTGCGCGGATGGAAGGTGGCGGCAGGAGCGTGCGCATGGCTGCAGCAGTGCCACGCGCAGGGAGCGTGCGCAGGGCAGAAGTGCCCCATCCGGCTGCGATCGACCTCATTTGGTCTCACGATTGACTCGTCGATCGTGATCGACTTCCTGGGTGGCCCTGCACTATAGCAATAGCAGGTGGTAACAACTGAATAAGACTGTATACATTAAAAAACCCAATAATGAAGCAATACATTGGCAATTTAAATTATATGCACAGATATAGGATGGGTGACACCTGGCCTGAAAATAGTACCATGTGAAAAGGACCTGGAAGGCTTAATAGACCACAAGCTGAACATGACTCAACAATGTGATGCTGTGGATAAAAAAGCCAATGTTATTCTAGGCTGCTTCAATAGTGTCGAAACTGAGAGATGTTGTAGTCCCACTCTATTCTGCATTGGTCAGACCTCACATGGAATAGCATTGTGTCCAATTCTGGACACCAACATTCAAAAAGAAAATTGACTAACTGGAATGTGTCCAAAATGATCAAAGGTTTGGAAGCCAAGTCCTATGAGGAACAGCGGAGCGAGCTGGATATGTTTGGCTTGGAAAAAGAAGACTGAGGCCCTTTCCATACAGCTGTATAAAATCCACATTGAACTGGATTATATGGCAGTGTGGACTCAGATAATCCAGTTAAAAGCAGATATTGTGGATTATCTGCCTTGATATTCTGGATATATTTTTTGAAAATGGTAATCTCTATAACCTTTTTTGAGATTTTAGGATCTTTGGAAAGGCATGACTTTGTTAGAAGTCTTAACATTTTGAAAAATGATGCCATAAACTCTTGGTAAAAGTATGACCTGTTAGAGTCATAACCTTTTGGGAAAATGGCATTCATGCAAGGCAATTAGCTTCCTCAGGTGTTAAACTGATGCCATAAGTATATCTTTGAACTGATAGGGCCAGAGGTATGCCAATGCACAAGCACATATATTCAGCAGACTTTCAGAAGTTGTATTTTTAGATGCCCCAAAACATCTACTCTCCCTTAAAATATATTTGCCTTTAAATCATGCCCTCAAGAGACAAAAATAAGCAGTCTTCTTTAAAAGTAACATGGTTGGTTTACTCACAAACTTCATGTATTCAGCATACAAGTACTTTGCATATCAATCCAGTTACAGTTGAAGTAGTTTCTCTGTGCCGATTAACACAGGACATCTTTCTTAGAATCAACAGTCCATAGTCTAAAAGCATATCTCTGTTCTGAGAGTTCAATAGAGTCTCTTCTCTAAAGCACTCTGTTTCTGCAGACTGCTAATGTGTATAATGCTTCTGCAAATACACACACTGACTAAAATGGAGTCTGAGCTGAACAATCCCAGATGTGATCATGTGATCTGCAGCTCCTCCCATAACCGCAAGAAACATAAACCTAAGGAAGCTACATACCAAAGCATACATATACAATATAGTAAGCAATCACAATTATATACATAAATAACTAGTAGAGGCATGAAGAAGGTTGTGATGTTCAACATATATGACTGTGTGGAAGGGCCCTGAGAGGGGTCATGATAGCCATGTTTATATACTTGAAAGGGTGTCACACTGAGGAGGGAGCAAGCATTTTTCTGCTGCTCTGGAGACTAGAATACAGAGCAATTGATTCAAAATGTAGGAAAAGATTCCACATAAACATTTGAAAGAACTTCCTGGCAGTAAAAGCTGTTTGGAAGTTGAATATGCTGCCTCGGAGTCTCCTTTTCTGGAGGTTTTCAAGCAGAGGCTGGATGGCCATTTGTCGGGGGTGCTTTCATTATGTTTTCCTTTATGATGGTGGTTGGACTGGAAGAGAATCAAAAAGGAACCTAACAAGGAACACAAGTCCTATATTTCAAATTATATATTTAACATTGATAGTCAGAGCCAAGTAATAATCATATATGTACACAATCAAGTGTTTGTTGTTCAATAAATCACAATCGTTGCATAACTCAAAAGTCCATAATATCATAAAAGTATAATCACACGACTGAAGAATCATCAAAGGTGGAGCCAAATCATATGCGGTAGAAGCCGGGTTGACGGAAGTCGCGGGTTCCCGCTCCGTTTCGCTAATAAGCGCTTTTCAAAACCCAAAGATCAAGGTAGGCGTTTTAAGGCATCCACATGTCTAAAGTAAATGTACGAAAAGGTTCAGGTAATAACAGGTGGTCAAATCCAACATAAGCATTTCATATAATACAAAGTAATAATAATAAGCAATGATACATACCATCCATAATACATGCATACAGGCACGGGCCACACTCGTCTAGTGAGGCACCATGCTTACATTACTCACAGTATTTAACAGTAATACATAATTGAATACACCAGTAAAGGGGAGTGATCCATAGTATTAAGGAGCAATTCATTTAGTTGATTAACGAGGAGATTGACAGCCCTTCGTTTAATCCGCGGGGGTGCTCTGTGGAGAGGAAAGAAATCCAGCGGGTTTCAGCCCGAATTAAAGCGGTATGTAGATCAGAATGTGCACCAATAGTAACTTTCTCAATACAGGAGAACTTTAAATCTTCTGGGCGATGCTTGTTTTCAAAACAATGGTTATACAGAACAGAATCCCGTTTTCCTTGTCTAACACAAGATTTATGTTCAGAAATTCGCAGGCGGAAAATTCTCTTTGTCTGGCCCACATAAATAAAGGGGCGGGGACAACAACATTGGAGGACATAGATTAATTCAGAGGTATTGCAGGTTGCGAAACATCTTATGGTAGCCTGGGTATTGGCGTGTAATGTTCCTGATGATACGATCCCGATTGATATTATTACATGAACTACAGTGGCCAGATTGTGATTTATTGAACAACAAACACTTGATTGTGTATATATATGATTATTACTTTGTTCTGACCATCGATGTTAAATATACTATTTGAAATATAGGACTTGTGTTCCTTGTTAGGTTCCTTTTCGATTCTGTTCTGTGGTAATAGCAGTATCCAATTGTACAATACTGGGTTACAGTATTCTGTTTCTGTCTCTTCCAACCTATAGTATAATTTTGCCATTATGTCGACTCCGTTACAATTTGAAGAAGCTTTACAATGGTCCTTACAAGGCTCTTCCGATGTAGCAGGTGCCTCAAACACCTCTCCCCTTGTTACTTCTGTTCAAGAATTAACCAAGAAGGAATTGAGACTTACTAAGGTCCAATTGAATGTTATGGCCTTAGCAGATTATGTGAGGAGTAATATTATCCCGAGGGGAATGAGATTGCAATTACCTCCGGGTGCATATGATCAAGATCCTACATTTGTTACCGCATGGGAGGATATCCTTAATGAGAGCTCCAATAAATTGATGTTATTATGTATCGAACGTTCTACTAAAGAGATTAATGAATTGAAATCGGATATTGATACTATTAGATCCAATACTGATAATCCTATACCCCAAGGTGAATTAGACAAGATAAAATTGGAATGTTCCAAGTTCTTTGATGAGACCAAGAAGGACAAAATGAACAAATATAAAAGGGACAAAGGGGATTATGACTCCAAGAGAGTGTATAAATGGCAGTATATGTCCATGAATCAACCTCAGGGTAGACAGATTCGTTTTCAGTCAAATCGTAGAAACTACAATAGATCGTTTGAAGATCTTGGTAACATGTCTGATGGATCTATGGGCTCTGGATCCTCCGGCGGCTACAATCTTAGGAGTCGCAATGTCCAAAACAACCGGGGTAATGGAAATTTTCGGAGGGGACGGGGACGAAGGGGAGCAACCTGATTAATTTGTCTGATTATCAGTTTTCACAATATGAAATGAACCTGTTGAATAAAGGAATTTCTTTTGTGTACACCCCGAAATGTTCCTCTTTAAATATTAGGAAGGATTTAGCAACTTTGTATAGGAACATCAGGCTGAAGGAGCACTTTGCTAATTCCCCCTCTCCATCTCCCTCCGCCCACAATACTTTTTACATCAGGAGTAAATTTGTTCCCTATAATATTTCCCACAAGGTTAAAACGTTTGAAGAGGTAGTTACTAGGGAAGCCTTAAAAATTGACCACAGCAATGATCTTAAACGGGCCAACTTCTCACCAAGGGACATTAATACTCTTAAGGCTCTGGGCAACCATCCTGACATTATTTTTAAACCTTCGGATAAAGGTGGAAGTTTGGTTTGTTTACGTAAGACTGACTATTTAAATGAAGTTCATAGACAACTGTCTGACTCTAGATTTTATCTCAAATTACCAGGGGATCCTTACAGTAGATTCTTAAAGATTATTTCCACTACAATCTATAATGCGGCTTCACTCAATTTTATCGATGACAAACTTACCAAATTTTTGATTCATAAAAATTGCCGCACAGCACAATTTTACATCTTACCCAAAACTCACAAAAGTTTAACTTCTCCTCCCGGGCGGCCCATAATTTCGGGCTCAGACTCCATGATCTTTCCTATGGCTTGTTATTTGGATTCACATTTAAAGCAATATGCCTCTTCTGGGCCTGCTTTTTTGCGTGACACAACAGATTTTATAAATAAAGTTGAAAATTTTCCTTTAGAGGAGGGGGACATGTTAATTTCAGCAGACGTCACTGCTTTGTATAATTTTGTTCCCTTGGATGAGGTTAGAACAATCATCAATGACCTGTGGGATGCACGATCTAATCCTATGCCCCCCACGGAATTTCTTATTGATTTACTTGATTGTGTATTTGATCTCAATTATTTTGCCTTTGATGGCAATTACTACCTCAAAAATCTGAGTATCTATGGGGTCACCTCTAGGGCCCAGCGTGGCCAACATCTTCATGAATTACTTGGAATCACAACATATAGGCACTACAAATCCCATGGCAATGCGCATTAAAATGTATCATCGCTTCATTGATGACGTCTTTGCCGTCGTGAGCAGGACACTGATATAACTGAATTTACCACGTGGATCAATTCCTGGCACGAGAACATACATTTCACTGTTTGTGCCGATTTTACTTCGGTTGATTTTTTAGATGTATCAGTATTCAGGAAGGATCACACATTGAAGGTCAAGACATATAAGAAACCCTCGGCCAGAAATTCGTTTCTCCACTACTCTAGTTTCCACACCTTTGCGTTAAAGGACAACCTCCCTTTTCTCAACTATTACGTTTGAAAAGGAATTGCTCCTTTCCAATTGACTACAATAGAGCTGCAGCCTCCTTAATGACTGACTTATCACAGCGAGGTTACCCCAAACGCACCTTAATTAAGGCCCAAGGGAAAGCTGAGAATATTTTGAGGGCGTCTTTACTTCACCCTCGTCCCAACCCCGCATTGGATAGGGTTGTTAGGCCCCTGACATTAACCCCCCCCACTGTAACAAATTACGCAAGATTGTCTTTCAACATTGGGATTTAATATCAGATATCCCAGGTCTTGATAGAACTCCCTTGATTGCCCATAAACGCACTCGCAACATCAAGGATTTGCTTATTCATTCAACATTTGGCCCTCCTCCTCTAATTAGCTCCTTGACTCCAGGCTCACAGAGTTGTGGCCACTGTAGTTCATGTAATAATATTAATCGGGATCGCATCATCAGGAACGCATACACGCCAATACCCAGGCCACCATAAGATGTTTCGCAACCTGCAATACCTCTGAATTAATCTATGTCCTCCAATGTTGTTGTCCCCCCTTTATTTATGTGGGCCAGACAAAGAGAATTTTCCGCCTGCGAATTTCTGAACATAAATCTTGTGTTAGACAAGGAAAACGGGATTCTGTTCTGTATAACCATTGTTTTGAAAACAAGCATCGCCCAGAAGATTTAAAGTTCTCCTGTATTGAGAAAGTTACCACTGGTGCACATTCTGATCTACATACCGCTTTAATTCGGGCTGAAACCCGCTGGATTTCTTTCCTCTCCACAGAGCACCCCCGCGGATTAAACGAAGGGCTGTCAATCTCCTCGTTAATCAACTAAATGAATTGCTCCTTAATACTATGGATCACTCCTTTTACTGGTGTATTCAATTATGTATTACTGTTAAATACTGTGAGTAATGTAAGCATGGTGCCTCACTAGACGAGTGTGGCCCGTGCCTGTATGCATGTATTATGGATGGTATGTATCATTGCTTATTATTATTACTTTGTATTATATGAAATGCTTATGTTGGATTTGACCACCTGTTATTACCTGAACCTTTTCGTACATTTACTTTAGACATGTGGATGCCTTAAAACGCCTACCTTGATCTTTGGGTTTTGAAAAAGCGCTTATTAGCGCGAAACGGAGCGGGAACCCGGCGACTTCCGTCAACCCGGCTTCTACCGCATATGATTTGGCTCCACCTTTGATGATTCTTCAGTCGTGTGATTATACTTTTATGATATTATGGACTTTTGAGTTATGCAACGATTGTGATTTATTGAACAACAAACACTTGATTGTGTATATATATGATTATTATTCTGACTATTAATGCTAAATATATAATTTGAAATATAGGACTTGTGTTCCTTGTTAGGTTCCTTTTTGATTCTGTTCTGCGGTAATAGCAGTATCTACTTGTACAAGGTTGGACTGGAAGACCCTTGTGGTTTCTTCCAATTCTATGACTCCAAGGGCCCTTCCAGGCAGGCCCTATATCCCAGGATCTGATCCCAGGTTTTCTGTTTTAAATTGGATTATATGAGTCCGTACTGCCAGATAATCTGGGATAAATGGAAAACCTGGGATTAGATCCTGGGGTGTAGGGCTTGTGTGGAAGGGCCCTAAGAAAAGCTGCATTAGCTCTTTTGGTCCCTGAAGCTTAAACCAATAGAGAATGAAAAGCAAAAAAAATTAAGCTGAAATACCATCCATCCCAGTAGTGATTAGAACCAGGAACAGGAAGAGACCTGTATTATAAAGATCAGCAATTTCCTTTTTAAAGCAAACACAATAAATCTTGTTGTAAGAGGACCTATCTGCCAAACACTTTTTAATTCCACAAAAGTGGGAAAGGAAGTCTGAATAAGTGGCAATTCAGATTTATTTCAGTGTGATCAACATCAGAACATCTTGGTCTGCTTCTGTTCCTGAATGGACTGGCAGAGGCCCCACTGGGAATGTGGGGCAGCTGGCTGGGTGTCAGCTGCATAAGATCTCTACTGACCAGAAGGTCATGAGTTCGAGGCCTGCCCGGGTTGGGGTGAGCTCTCGACTAATTTGTGTAGCTCGTTGACGACCTTTGCAACCCAAAAGACAGTTGCATCTGTTAAGTAGGAAATTTAGGTACCATTTTGTGTGGAGGCTAAATTTAACTGACTTCTGAAATGTTAAACTGCCTCTATGTCTGTCTATATATGTTGTATGTCAATGGCATTGAATGTTTGCCTGTATGTGTGCATTGTGATCCGTCCTGAGTCCCCTATGGGGTGAGAAGGGCGGAATATAAATGACGTAAATAAACAAATAAAATAAAAATAATTTGATGACCAACTAATTTGATGACCAATCTCACGGATGACAGTATAATGATGATGAAGATTGAATTTCAGTGTGCTATTTCCCCCTCAATTTAGCACTTTTTAAAATACAGTATGTCAAACTAGTAGTTCATTTTTACTTCCAATAGCCCATTTTTAAAATAAGCCTATCCTTAAAACAACAGTAACAACAGCTTAAAACTCATGGCAAAAGAGGTAATATTGACCCAATTAGAATTCGTTTGGTTTGTTACTGATTTATAGCATTCCTGTAGAGCAAATCTCCATTTTATTCAATGTTCTGTTGGTATGTTCTCCCAAAACACAAGGGTTTGAATTACTGCCTGAGATTAATCATATTTATGACAGAAATGTAGTTGGGATTGTAATAAGGTATTCTGAAAAACGACCAGTTCACCCACAAAAATAAAATAATAATATAAAAAAACAGCACTAGGATGAAAGGTCATCTAAATGGAAATGGACCTTATACAAACGAGGTGGTTTTGTTAAGGTGCCAACCAGGAAACTATTATTTTCCCCCAAGATGACATTAGACCGCTTCTTTGCACTCTGTAATTGCAGATTAATGAAATTAAAATTGATGTTCTGTCTCTTACAGTTCAGCGGGGAGGGAGAAAGCACATGAGCGTAAACAAAGGCATATATCCCACTGAAGTTAATGGCGAAGCTGACTTCGCTTGATCTGAATAGTCAAGAATGATAGGAAGTCACCTCTTAGAGGCCTTTCTAGACCCACATAAAGCTTTGCCCAGAAAGCAAAACTACTAGGTCCTCCTCCTTTTAGTGTTTTTGACATCAACTATTCCTAGATATGTCTACTCCTAAGGCATTGGTGACACATGCCTTAGAAGTGCATCTACACTGCAGAATTCATGCAATTTGATACTACTTTAACGGTGATGACTCAATGCTCTGGGAGTTGTAGTTTGGTGGGGCTCCAGCACTCTTTGGTAGAGAAGGCTAAAAACCTTGCAAAACTACAACTCTCATGACCCCATCACATTGAGCCATGGCAGGTTAAAGTGGTGTCGAACTGCATTTGTTCTACAGTCACGGACTTATTGACCCGCCCTTGTAGATCTCTTTTGCTGTGCCATACTGTGTTGAGCCTTACCTTACTAGCATGAGAAATAAGAGCCACTGTACAAAAGTTTGAACATTTTTTAGCATTTCCCTTTTTTGGTATGGGGATATAAATTGATTTTCTCCAGCCTTATGGAGAAATAAAGACCTCCCAATAAAGGATTCCCCCAGGCAGGAAGTAGCCATGCTTTGAAGCTGCAAGGCCATTCAATGTTAATCAAGGTGGCCAATTGCAACATTCACACTTTCCTCCAACAGACAAAGAGTTCTTTCTACCACCCTGGGCATTCCAGAGATATATAAACCCCAACTTGCCTAGTTTCCAACAGACCTGCCATAGATGTAGGCGAAACGTCAGGAGAGAATGCTTCTGGGTGCTGCCCATACTGCCCAGAAAACTCCCAGCAACCCACTGCCTTATATAACTGAGCCAGAGTTCGGGTTCAGCATTACCTATTCTGACTGATTGTAAACCAATTCTTCTAGAAGGGATCTCAGTGTAAACTTAACCCTAAAGTTTACTTTTAAAGATGCGAGTGTATCTTTAAAAAGTAGGCAGAGAAGAGCAAACGCTTTCAAGTTCAACCTGCTGCCTTCCCAAGCCCTGCCTCTGCCTAGTATTATCGCCCCCTTCCAGAATTGGTTGCTTCCGTAAGAAACTCCTCCCCAAGGATGGGATCTGCCTGTTTTCCAGTGGGCGAGTCCATTTGAGCTAAATCGGGGGGTGTACTTTCTAAGTCAGGGAGAGAGAGAGAAACTCCAGCCCTGGCCAATTGGAGGCGGAATCGCAGAAGACAGGCGGAAGGAGAGATTCGTCCCAAGGGTCATAAGTGCGTACACGTGTAGGTCCATACACACGTTACTGGATATATATAACCAGGATTGCGGGCTGCAGGCTTGTTTGGTATGAGAAGCACCCTAGAACAAAGGGTGCCTCTGAGCATGTGCAGAGTATTACTTCCTACTTTAGGAGGGGTTTTTTTTTACTAGTGTTATGATCAGAGGCAGTAAAAGGCCATCTCTAGGTTTCAAACTAGGATTGCTAAGTGTCTTGGGAAAAGAAAAGTTAAAGCAAAGATCCAGGTTCTGAAACTTGGAATTCTTAAAGGGAAACTTGTGCTAAAATTTTGAAATCGTTTCTTACAGATTTATTGTCAGTTTGGGGGTTAAAAATGATTTTTGAGTTTTACAATAGTTTGATAGTTGCAGTTGTGTGCTTTTGATTCGTTTCCAATTTATGTCAACTCAAGCCTATTATGGCAAAGTTATTTTCAGAGCAAATTGGGTTTTGCCTTCCTTTGAGGCTGAGAGAGTGTGACTTACTCAAAATTAGCCAATGGGGCTTCCATGGCGGAGGCCTCAGTTCAAACCCAAGTCTCTAAAACTGTAGTTGCAACACTCACAAGCGCTACACCACCCTCACTCTTAGTTTAATATTGTTGTATAATAGGCGCAATCTCTCTTTTGAATTGAAAATTGAAAATATTGTTTTGTAAGTCAGTGTTTCCCAACCAGTGTGCCGTGGCATCCTAGTGTGCCGTGAGTGATCATCAGGTGTGCCGTGGGAAATTGGAACCTCCAATACCCTTCCTTCCCCCTCCTGCCCACAGTGCTCTCTGGGTGTAGGTGAACTACAACTTCCAAACTCAAGGTCAATTCCCAAGCAAACCCTTTCAGTACTTTCTGTTGGTAATGAGAGTTCAATATGCCAAGTTTGGTTCAACTCCATTGTTGCAAGAGTTCATGATGCTCTTTGATTGTGTGTTAACTATAAATCCCAGAAACTGTAGCTCTCAAATGTCAAGGTCTATTTTCCCCAAACTCCATCTGTGTTCACATTTGGGCATATTGAGTATTCATGCCAAGTTTGGTCCTGATCCAACATTGTTTGAGCCCACAGTGCTCTCTGGATATAGGTGAACTACAACTCCAAAACCCAAGGTCAATGCCCACCAAACTCTTATAGTATTTTCTCTGGGTTATGGGAGTTCTGTGTGGGAAGTTTGTGTCTTTCTGCCATTCCTGCCAGGATATCTATGTTGTGTTCATCGAAACAGGTCCAGGTTTCACACAGTGTATAAATACATTTAAAAACATATTAACTATATGTATTACTGTGTTAGAGTGTCATTTTGTGTCATTTTGTTTGGTGGTGTGCCCCAGGATTTTTTTAAATGTAAAAAATGTGCCGCGGCTCAAAAAAGGTTGAAAAACACTGTTGTAAGTCGCTATTTATTCCAACCACTGTGGGAAAGGAGGAATATAAACCACATAATTATAGACTTGGAAGAGATCTCGTGAGACATCCAGTCCAACCTCCTGCCAAGAAGCAGGAAAATCTCATTCAGATCATCCCGACAGATGGCCATCCAGCCTCTGCTTAAAAACCTCCAAAGAAGCAGCCTCCACTGCACTCCAGGGCAGAGAGTTCCACTGCTGAACAGCTCTCACAGGAAGTTCTTCCTCATGTTCAAGTGGAATCTCCTTTCCTGTAGTTTGAAGCCATTGTTCCGCGTCCTAGTTTCCAAGGCAGCAGAAAACAAACCTGCTCTCTCCTCCTTATGACTTCGCCTCACATATTTCTACATAGCTATCATGTCTCAGTCATATCTTCTGTAGGCTAAAGATGCCTAGCTCTTTAAGTCGCTCCTCACAGGGCTTGTTCTCCAGACCCTTGATCATTTTAGTTGCCCCCCTGTGGACACGTTCCAGCTTGTCAACATCCCACTTCAATTGACTCAGACAGAATAGAGGGGTGGCATCAATTAAATGATACACCCTAAAATAGGTCAGGATTGAAATGAAAGCTAGGATAGACTAGGATGGATACATTGAAAGCTCAGATTAGGCCCCAGATCATCATCTTACATGTTAAATGTTTGGAAGTCAGCAACATACTTTCTGCTAGCTTTCCCTTCTGTGGTTTTCCCCAGCATAAACATAGGCTGGAGCTACACTGCCATATAATGTGATTTGAAACCTCATTATATGGACAGTGTAGACCAGGGGTGCTCACACTTTTTCAGCATGGGAGCTACTGATTAAAAAACCAAGTCCCAAAGATCACCTACCAGAAATGTAAAACGTATAACTATTTTCTTATTTATATATATATATATATATATATATATATATGTACCTCTCCTTCCAGCAGGCTCGGAGCAGTTTACATAAAATGAAGTTATAAAACATCAACATTTCAATTTAATAACAACAATATAAAACAGAGCATAAAAATACATCCAACCACCCCATTTCTCCCCCACTGCCATATTACCACACATATTATCAGCCAGAAAGTAAGAACAGAGGCTTTTGAACTGCAAGGCCATTTAATACTCAGCAAGGTAAACAAAGGGGCATGCAAAAATACATCCAACCACCCCATTTCTCCCCCACTGCCATATTACCACACATATTATCAGCCAGAAAGTAAGAAGAGAGGCTTTTGAACTGCAAGGCCATTTAATACTCAGCAAGGTAAACAAAGGGGCATGCAAAAATACATCCAACCACCCCATTTCTCCCACACTGCCATATTACCACACATATTATCAGCCAGAAAGTAAGAAGAGAGGCTTTTGAACTGCAAGGCCATTTAATACTCAGCAAGGTAAACAAAGGGGCATGCAAAAATACACACAACCACCCCATTTCTCCCACATTTCCATATTCCCCAACATATATTTCTCAAGGAACAAAGCAAGCAGAGAGGCTTTGGAGCTAAAAGGCCATTTTTAAACATTAAAAATAAACAAAGAGACATGCCACAGAACAATCAAGCACCCACCACAAAGTAAAAAGACCGACCTTTGAGATGCGGTAAGGAAATGACCCCAAAGCGTCCTCCTTCTTCCCCTCCGTTGTTGCTCCTATTTCCATGCCGCCAGCATGCGTGCCGCCTCCAAGAGCTCACGAGAAGTCCGAGAGGCAGAATGGGCGCTTCTGCGCATGCGCGCGGGGCCAGCCATGCATCGCGTCATCCAGGCCCGCCCCCTTTGGTCTCCTACGATTCTGAGTGGCTGGAGAAGGACGGAGGGAGGGAGGAGGAATCCAAAAGAGGGGGCCCATTCTGCCTCTTGGACTCTGGAGCTTTTGGAGGCGGCGCGTGAGCAGGGAGCGGGGAGGAGCAACGACGGAGGACTTATTTGCAGCGTGCAGGGGCGCGTGAAGAGGACCAACAGCAAAAAAAACCTGGTCAGGGGCTTGAAGATCACCAGGATGAGGCTCAAAGATCACCCTGGTGATCGAGATCACCATTCTGAGCACCCCTGGTGTAGACCAAGCATGGGCAAACACATCTGGGTATTTTAGACTTCATCAATAGGCTGTTAGGAATTGTGGGAGTTGAAGTCCAAAATATCTGGAGGGACAAAGTTTGCCCATGCCTGGTGTATACTCATAATATGCAGTTCAGTACAGTTAAACTGTTTTATTTATTTTATTATTTTATTATTTATTATTTCGATTTTGTATTCCGCTCCTCCCTACAGGCTCGGGGCGGGTGACAATAAAAGAGTAATCTACACTGACTATTTAATGCTGTTTCAAGCTGCATTCTATGTCAGTGTAGATGGTCATAGAAATAATTCTGTGTTGAATATTAGCTCCTTAGATATTTTGGATGATAGTTCTCATAATCTCATAATAAAGGCAGATTATGAGATCATAGGAGCTGTATTTCAGCATATCCACCAGTTAGGCTTCATTAGAGTTCAGTACATTAAATAGGGTTGATGATTAGGTGTGCCCCACATATTGTTGGACTACAACTCCCAGCATTCTTCATCATTACATTCCAATGTCAGCTGGAAGTTTGTGTGATTTTCACCTCTGATTTAAAAGGAACATCCAGAAACATGTGAGCTGTTTGAAAAAATATGGCAGGTGACATATTTTCTTCATTTATTATCTCATCAGTAGAGACTGATAAATAATAATAATTATTAGTTGATGCACAACAAGATTAGTACACTACAAACAAGATCTCTATGCTGGCTTTTGTATTGAATCACACATCAGACACTTCCCAAGTGTCTAGGACTATGTGATGTATCGGCGAATAATGTGTGCAGATCCGAGTAGAGTGGCCTTTTGCAGCTGACAGATGGTAATTTTGTCAGCGCTGTTTGTTTTCAAGTGCTGGCCAAGGTCTTTAGGCACTGCACCCAGTGTGCCGACCACCGCTGGGACCACCTTGACTGGCTTGTGCCAGAGTCTTTGCAATTCGATCATTAAATCCTCGTATTGTTTATATCAAGGTATAAATATTTTTGCTTCTCATCAATCCTGCTGTTGCCTAGGGTTGCAACATCGACAATCCATATTTTGTCATCCCCCCCCCCCCCCTCCTCCAAATGATTGTGAGGTCAGCAGTATTGTGCTCCAGAATGTCAGTCTGAATTCGGAAGTCCCAGCGTAGTTTATCGTGTTCATTTTCCGTAACTTTTTCAGGCTTATGATCCCACCTGTTTTTTTTTATCACAGGCAGATAGTATTTGTGGCACAAGTTCCAATGGATCATCTGAGCAATTGTATTATGCCAATAATAATAATAATAATAATATAAATGGATAATACTCTCAGACTTATACATGTGTACTGATATAAGTCCTTCAGAGTTTGTCCTAGCAAAGGTAGTTTTCTAGGTAGACAGGTTTGGTTTCTAAATAGAGCTGAGATTCAGCTTATACTAAATACCAGTACCACCTAGTAGCCTAATATATTTTTGGCATATATATTTCTATTATGCTATTTTATAGCATGGTACAATAACAATGTGCCATGTTTTCATCATAGCGCTGTTCAAATTTGTGCATTTTCTTGTGATAGCCAGGTTGGAGACAAATTGAGATTGTATTCTCTGACCAGTATTAGTTTTTAGTCCACAATAGAAACCAAACAGAATATGATCATTACAAGTTGAGCTCTATTTTTCCAAAATTGGGTGACTGAGAAAGTGGCACCTAAAATTCTGGGAGTTCAACTTACACAAATTAGTTTTCATGCAAAAGGTTATTATAAGTATTGTATAAAACTACCTTTGGGCTGTGCGTATAAGGTGCAAAGGAAGCAATTTACACCTTATACACACAGCCCAAAGGTAATTGTTTCCCAATTCCATGACATCTCATTTTGTACACCTACTGTATGCAAATACAGGTATTCCAAAATAATAATTATACAACAGCATCCAAAACACTTTTGATCCTAAGCATTTCAGATAAAGGATACCCAACCTATATTTCACTTTCAAGTTCTGTCGCTTACAGATTTCAGACAGTCTAAAATTCTCCTGTTTGGTAGGCTTTGTTTGTTTTATTTAATGTTGCTATAATGTTATCAGCTGAATCAGTGTCCTTTTCATTTCTTCTGTGCAGCACGTGGAGAGGCTTGGCTCACTAAAACAGGAGAGAAATCATAGTTTTTTAAAAGAATAATAAATAGAAATGTTTGCACTCTGTTGTTACCTGCTAGGTGCTAATTTATGGCCTGTTTATTGTGCAAGATTTTGGCAAGGTCTGAATCTGTGTAAGATCTATTTGAGCAAGATAAAATAAGGAGAAAAGAACTAGTTTGATACCACAGAAAGTCCCCTTTAGTGGTTATGGAAGGGAAGAGGCAAGGCCAAGGGCTGGAGACAAACAACATTAAACTTCCTAGGAAATCAAGATATAAATCTTTTAAAGAAGTAGCAAAAGTAAACTCTATCATTTTGGTGGAAAGCCCAGCACTGAAGAAAATAGTATTTTTACTGAGAGATGTTGACAGCAAGGTCTCATATTATGTGGCTTGCTTTACTCCTTCCAGCAAATAAGATTTGAGAAAGCTTTATGGAAACTCATCTGTCAGATTGCACATAGTAAACTATTTTATTTTATTGCACTGCTTTGTGTGAGCACTGCTTTGGATTGGATTGTGTGAAAGCCACCTGGAGGCTGAGAGAACACTGGGTTGAGGGATGTGAAAGCAAATATATGTAAATGATTACAGTATATTTTGTAAATATGTGTGTATACATATGTGTGTGTGTGCGCGCACGTGCACGCACACATACATATATATACACACACATACAGTATATATACACACACACATCTTGGCTTTTCTTCGCGAACAAAGATTCAGGAAGGACTCATCCCACGCTTTCTACAAGCGCGTTGATGATTCGGAGGTTGGATGTGTCCTTCGAGCCTGTGCAATGGGTTTTTCTGGTGGAGCGCAGTGTGCACAGAACTAGCCTCACCCTTTAGATGGTTGACCTTACAGGGTTAGACGAGCACCATCTGCCCGAGTTTGAAATCAGAGTTTTCCTTCTCCTAGGATGGTTGCCAAAAGGCTAGAGAGCCCATCCTGCCCTTTGACACTCTTTGTCAGACCCTTCGGTTGTTACCTGTCTGGCATGGACGTGAAGGCAGTCATGGGGGTTATGTATGGCAAGTTTGGTCTCGATCAGTGATTGGATGAGGGTTGCAGCGGACTTGGGAAGTGAGTAGAGGCACTTCAAGTCCCATCATCCATGGTCCACCCTCCTCCGAACTGCACCAGGACGTAGAGTGGGTCATGGGGGCTGTGTGTGCTGAGTGTGGTCTGTATTGGTCCTTTTTGGTGGCCTCAGTGGTCTGTGGGAACCAAAGTGTTGGAAAGTACTACAAATCCCATAATCCGTGGGTCATGTCCCCCGACCCGCGCCAGGGCGTAAAGGTGGTTTGGGGGGTTATGTGTACCAAGTTTGGTGCAGGTCCATCACCCGCGCTGGTCGCTGTGGCCTGTGAAAGTGGCTGCCACATATCCGTCCTGGCCTGTGAAAGTGGCTGCCACATATCCGTCCTGGCCTGTGAAAGTGGCTGCCACATATCCGTCCTGGCCTGTGAAAGTGGCTGCCACATATCCGCCCTGGCCTGTGAAAGTGGCTGCCACATATCCGCCCTGGCCTGTGAAAGTGGCTGCCACATATCCGCCCTGGCCTGTGAAAGTGGCTGCCACATATCCGCCCTGACCTGTGAAAGTGGCTGCCACATATCCGCCCTGGCCTGTGAAAGTGGCTGCCACATATAAGAACATAAGAACATAAGAAAAGCCATGCTGAATCGGGCCTCAGCCCATCTAGTCCAGCATTCTGTGTCACCCAGTGGCCCACTAGTTGTACACAGGGATCTGTAGCAGAAAGGAGGGCAAAACCCTCACCTGCTCCCGACCCCCCACAACCAGTACCCGGGGAAAATCCTGCCTGCCCCCATCAACACAGAGGTGGCACTTGGATGTCCATTTCAGTAACTACTGATTCCCTTGGTATCCATGAATCTGTCTAATCCTGCCTTGAAGCTGTCCAGGCTGACAGCTGTCACAACCTCCTCTGGAAGTGAGTTCCATAACCCGATGACCCTCTGGGTGAAGAAATATTTCCCTTTATTAGTCCTAACTTTCCTACCTTGGAGCTTTAGGGAGTGCCCCCTAGTCCTAGTGTTGGGTGACAGAGAAAATATTTTTTCTTTATTCACCTTTTCTATCCCATGCATGATTTTATACACTTCGATCAAGTCACCTCTTAAACGCCGTCTTTCAAGGCTGAAAAGACCAAGGCGTTGCAACCTGGTTTCATAAGGGAGCCGCTCCATCCCTTGGATCATTTTTGTTGCCCTTCTTTGTACCTTTTCCAGTTCCGTTATATCCTTCTTGAGGTGCGGTGACCAGAATTGTACACAGTACTCCAGATGTGGCCTCACCATAGATTTGTAGAGAGGCAATACAACATTTGCCGACCTATTTTCAATTCCCTTCCTGATCATGCCAAGCATAGAATTTGCTTTTTTCACTACTGCAGCGCACTGGGTTGACATCTTCATTGAGCTGTCCACCAAAACCCCAAGATCCCTTTCCTGGTTTGTCTCAGAAAGCTTTGATTCCATCAGTTGATAAGTGTATTTGGGGTTCTTTGCCCCGATGTGCATGACTTTACACTTGTTTAGGTTAAAATGCATTTGCCACTTTGTTGCCCATTCACTCAATTTCGAGAGATCTTTCTGGAGCTCTTTACAGTCAGTTTCATTTTAACTACCCTGAACAGTTTAGTGTCATCTGCAAACTTTGCTACCTCACAATTTACTTCTACATCCAGATCATTTATGAATAAATTAAAAAGTAACGGTCCTAAAACTGAACCTTGGGGTACGCCACTTCTCACCTCTTTCCATCCAGAGAAATGTCCATTTATTACCACCCTTTGTTTCCTACAGTTTAGCCAGGTTCCAATCCAGGACAAGACCTGTCCCCTGATTCCATGGCTGAAGAGCTTATTTAGGAGCCTTTGGTGAGGGACTTTGTCAAAAGCCTTTTGAAAGTCAAGGTAAACAATATCGACTGGGTCTCTTTTATCTATGTGTTTATTTACACCCTCAAAGAATTCTATCAAGTTAGTAAGACATGATTTGCCTTTGCAGAAACCATGTTGATTTTCCTTCAGCAATGCCTGTTCTTCTATGTGCTTAGTAATTTTTTTCTTTAATAATGGTTTCCATCACTTTGCCTGGAACTGAGGTTAGACTAACTGGCCTATAATTTCCTGGATCACCCCTGGATCCTTTCTTGAAGATCGGAGTTACATTTGCCTCCCTCCAGTCCTCGGGTACAGTGCCTGATCTTAGAGAAAGGTTATATATTTTGGTTAGAATTTCAGCAATTTCACACTTGAGTTCCTTAAGAACTCTGGGGTGGATGCCGTCTGGCCCTGGTGATTTGTTGACATTTAGTTTAGTAAGGCATGTGAGAACATCTTCCTTGTTTATCTCTATCTGGTTTAATTCATTTAATTCCCTCCCTGAAAAAACTGACTCAGCTGCAGGCATATGTTGTCTGTCCTCCTGTGTGAAAACGGAGGCAAAGAAGTCATTTAGCCGCTCAGCAATCTCCTTGTCTTCACTTATTGTCCCTTTCTTACCATTTTCGTCAAGTGGCCCAACTGCTTTTCTAGTTGGGTTTCTGCTTCTGATGTACTTAAAGAAGTTTTTGCTATTTTTTTTAACGTTCTTAGCTATATGTGCCTCAAAATCTCCGCCCTGGCCTGTGAAAGTGGCTGCCACATATCCGCCCTTGCCTGTGAAAGTGGCTGCCACAATCCGCCCTTCCGCCCTCCGCATACACACAAACATTCCGTTTTATAAAGGTATACAGAAGATATAGATATATAGATATAGATATAAGTGGTTAACAAACATCACTAAAATAGTGTATATACAGTAAGAGCAATATGTTTTAACTTCCCCCTTCTTCAGTCACTAAAGATGAAACTGAGCTTTTTCAAGGTGGCAGTTTAGAACAATTTTTTCAACATTCTTCAATGGGTGATGGCTTTATCCTTTAGGATTGAGGCCCTGTGGGCTTTGGAACCTAAATCTATAAATCCAGAAATGCTCCCATTTGTTCAAAAGGCCTGAATGTGATGGCACCTCAGTACCAAAGAGGAGACAAATCAGAAATGTGGTGGCGTTCCATCTTGAAATGCCTGTCCTCTGATTGCTTTAGCTTTGTGAACAGGATACGTATAGATTTAGTTCTGTTTTTGTATTCTTGTGATGTATGCTTTGGGCTCATGCAATAAAGTGTGAATGCTTGGGGTTTTTTGAGGGTTTTTTTATCCACATGTAGTCGTCTGCCGCCCAGTTTCCTTGTTACTTATAATAAGGTCCATGCCTAGAAGAGAAACAATCACAGCAGACTATAAAGAGCAATAAAAGGTAGCATGTTCAAAACATCTTTCTTAATACAAGAATGGCGCTGTAGTAAGGCTTGCCACAGATGTCAGGAAATCCATTGTATTATTTCCAACTAGCTTGTAGGTCTTCCACTGAATGAGTACAGACTACGTTATCATTAGCATATTTCTATAACAGATGTTGATGTGACTTTAGTTTTGACGTTCAGCCTGCTGAGGTTAAAGAGCTTGCTATCTGTCTGATATGTGATTTCCACACCTCTGGGAAGCTTCCCTTCGACGAGGTGCAGAATCATAGCTATAAAGATGGAAAATAGGGTTGGGGCAATAAGACACCCCTGTTTGACACTTGATCCCACTTTAAATGGGTCATTTTGGGAGCTATTGCTGTCCAAGACTGTTGCCATCATGGAGGGGCCACAGGAGATTCACAAATTTATCAGGACATCCAATTTTCAAGAATATGCTCTAGAGAGCATTTTAATTTATAGTGTCAAAGACATAGACTGTTAGGAATTGTGGGAGTTGAAGTCCAAAGCACCTGGAGGACCAAAGTTTGCCAATGCCTGCTTTGTTGGAAGGTGTAAAAGTCAGTTGATGAATGTGTTAACTGAAAAATGCAAAGCACAAAGCTGATTGGTTGGGCCACACCGAGAAGCTAGCTGAGCCTGGGAGTTTTGGCAACAGTTACATGTTTAAGTTTTCTGTGCAGGAGCTTGCCAGAACAGTTTTGTATTTTTGTTTCTTGGCTGCTGGAAAAAGATCTCTCTCATGGACACCCAAGGACCATTTGAATCTCTCAAAGGACATTATGTGACTCAATGCAACTGTTCTCATGACTGTATATATGTTGCTCTGCATAACAAAGAGTAAACACTTTATTATTTACTGATCATCTACAATATGTGACAGGCATATCCTTTCTCTAGCAAGACAGTGTGTGGATTGGTAAGGATAAGAACATAAGAACATAAGAAGAGCCATGCTGAATCGGACCTCAGCCCATCTAGTCCAGCATTCTGTATCACACAGTGGCCCACCAGTTGTACACGGGGATCTCGAGCAGAAGGGAGGGCAAAACCCTGACCTGCTCCCGACCCCCCACAACCAGTACCCAGGGAAATCCTGCCTACCTCAACCAACTCCAAGGTGGCACTTGAACGTCCTTTTCAGTAACTACCGATACACTTGGTATCCATGAATCTGTCTAATCCTGCCTTGAAGTTGTTCAGGCTGACAGCTGTCACAACCTCTTCTGGAAGTGAGTTCCATAACCCAATGACCCTCTGGGTGAAGAAATATTTCCCTTTATTAGTCCTAATTTTCCTACCTTGAGCTTCAGGAGTGCCCTCTAGTCCTAGTGTTTTGTGACAAAGAAAACAGTTTTTCTTTATTCACCTTTTTCTATCCCATGCATGATTTTATACACTTCGATCAAGTCACCTCTTAAACGCCGTCTTTCAAGGCTGAAAAGACCAAGGCGTTGCAAACCTGGTTTCATAAGGGAGCCGCTCCATCCCTTGGATCATTCTTGTTGCCCTTTTCTGTACCTTTTCCAGTTCAGTTATATCCTTCTTAAGGTGCGGAGACCAGAATTGTACACAGTACTCCAAATGTGGCCTTACCATCGATTTGTAGAGAGGTAATACAACATTTGCGGACCTATTTTGCATTCCCTTTCTGATCATGCCTAGCATAGAATTTGCTTTTTTCACTGCTGCTGCGCACTGGGTTGACATCTTCATTGAGCTGTCCACCAAGACCCCAAGATCCCTTTCCTGGTTTGTCTCAGAAAGCTTTGACCCCATCGATTGGTAGGTGTAGTTGGGGTTCTTTGCCCCGATGTGCATGACTTTACACTTGTTTAGGTTAAAATGCATTTGCCACTTTGTTGCCCATTCACTCAATTTCTAGAGATCTTTCTGGAGCTCTTTACAATCAGTTTCATTTTTAACTACCCTGAACAATTTAGTGTCATCTGCAAACTTTGCTACCTCAGAAATCACTCCTACATCCAGATCATTAATGAATAAATTAAAAGTAACGGACCCAAAACTGAACCTTGGGGTACGCCACTTCTCACCTCTTTCCACCCAGAGAAATGTCCGTTTATTACCACCCTTTGTTTCCTACAGTTTAGCCAGGTTCCAATCCAGGACAAGACCTGTCCCCTGATTCCATGGCTGAAGAGCTTATTTAGGAGCCTTTGGTGAGGGACTTTGTCAAAAGCCTTTTGAAAGTCAAGGTAAACAATATCAATTGGGTCCCCTTTATCTATGTGTTTATTTACACCCTCAAAGAATTCTAACAAGTTAGTAAGACATGATTTGCCTTTGCAGAAACCATGTTGATTTTCCTTCAGCAATGCCTGTTCTTCTATGTGCTTAGTAATTTGATGTGAACTATGTGTGATTTTCATTCCTCCACATGCTTTGCATTGTCTGTGGACTCTGGATATGCACACAGACATACACAAGTTGGCTTCCTTGTGGCATATGCAGATGTAAGTCCGTGTTATATTTGTATATGTCTTCTTTTGGTTGTTCTGCAGGTTGCTATTCCCTTCTCCCTTCTGCAATGACTAAAGCCCATCTGGACCTACAATTGGGCTGCTGCAGCATCCCATAGGAGACCCAGATGTAATCCTCCTGCTTTTGACTGTAGGGATGTGGCTAGATGATTCTCTAATCTCCTCCCTACTCCCCACAAATGATTTTTATTTTAGAGTAAAACTTTATGTAATTATCCATTTGAAAATGTCCCATTCTTGTCCACTTCAACCAAAGAGATGGGTATGCCTCTGTGTTCCATACATTGTTTATTATCTTTAGCCAAGGAAGGCTAAATTGATTGTATGGATCTTTGATCAGTGGCCATTGCCATGTTTTATTGATTCTATTGCTCTTGTTAATTTTATGCGTCTGGTTTTAAATGTGTTATTGGTTTTAGTGTTGATATGTTGTATTTTACATGCTGTATGGCACCATTGTATGTTATTTGTAAGCTGCCTCAAGATGGTGCTGGGGTGTAAATAAAGATTATTATTACTACTACTACTACTACTACTGTTTTACAATTTTCCGCTTTCCCTAATCTGTATTTTTCACATTCCATGTTGCTGCTACATATGTTGTATAGTTTCAGACTTTCCTTTCATATCTGATCTACTTAGGAGCTTGAGCAGAATTACATCCTTAGACACATTGTCTTCTGCTCTTCCTCAGTAGTTGATTGAGCGCCTTCTGATCTGGGAGCTTCATGTTCCAATACTATCTTTTGTTTAATTTTGGATTGGATCGGATCGGATTGTCATAAAGGGCATGTAGGAGTTTATTCAGCACCCCCTTCTGCATAGTTCTAGCTCCTTTAGAGGCAACTCAACAAAGATCCTCAACAGTTTCTCCACTTCCAAATATACACATACACAAAAGCACACATACACATTGGTCTGGTTCCTCTGCAAAAGTCTATTTGAAGTGAGAGATCCTATTAGCACTGCTATCATCAATATAACCTCATTCCTTATAGGAGCATGCATTCCCATGAGCCAGAGTCTTAATGACTCTCTAAAGGATTCTATAGGGGATTCGCATGGCAGTTAAAGCAGAATCATAGTACTCTAATTATGTAATGTGAAAAGCCTCTGGGCTGATTATTATTATTGCTTATGATGGCACATGCTGAGAAGTCAGTATTATTTTCATGGTCAAAAGTAGTAAAGTGCTTTAATATGTGTGACTCATATATTGTTTGAATTCAGCACAGCACATGGTTTTATATGATTTATTCTGCAAACGTGAAGCCTTTGATTGGTGATCTTTCTTAATTTTTCAGTATGTCTTTCAAATATATGATGCTTTCATAAGAGATGTGAGAAATGCTTTTTTTCTGGTCTGTAACATTTTTGCATTCAAGCTTGTAAATGTGGTTAATGTGGCATGTAGCATGGGACAAAGGTTTTTGTAGAAATGAAAGCCAATGGAAATGGATTGTTACTACAGCTAATTAAATAATGTTAGTCATTCATTTCTCTAAATATATGCAGTCTTCAGGATAAGCAGTATCAGTTGTCAAACACATTTTATCCTTATTTATCTATCTAGAAGAATGACAGACTGAATTCTTTCTTAAGGTTATAAAAGCTATAAAGTGGCAGATCTGAGGTAGTGAGGGGATTCTGGGAGTTATAATCCAACAAAGTAACTTTTGCAAACTGAAAAATGGCAGGATGTAGTTTAGTTTTGGGCTGGACAGAAGGTAAATTGCAATATTTGGGGGTTTTGATTCCAAACTGTTTAACAATAGCAGCAGTAAAGTCACTGTTTCCACCTGAAGAAATCATCTGGAATGGAAAGAAATCTTGAGTTCACCAAGAGTGGGCTTTTATGTGAAAGAACAGTGAACTTTTTTCAGTTCTGGTACCGAAAGTGAATTCAGTTACTTAATTTTAAACACAATCCGTTTGTACCTGACTTTGGTTGATGGATTACCTTT
Source organism: Anolis apletophallus (assembly GCA_030556195.1). Taxonomy (NCBI): domain Eukaryota; kingdom Metazoa; phylum Chordata; class Lepidosauria; order Squamata; family Anolidae; genus Anolis; species Anolis apletophallus. The sequence goes on from JARBWK010000010.1 coordinate 53,563,426, forward strand.
TTTTGTATCCTGAATGGTACAGAGCTGCCTCCTAGAAACATTTATTTCTCCTCATTTTGCCCTCACCCCAAATAGCAGAAAGCAAAATGAGGAGTGACTTTCTGCTTGCCAAAAATTGTGCCCTCTCCAGACAGCTGCCCACATCTTTAACACAAAGCCAAAACCGTCTTTATGACTTCACTACATGAATATGTTTATTGCCTCTGTATTACGCTGCTAAAAATATAAAGAGAAACCTGAAACTCGACATTCTATGTTATAGACTGTGTCAGTATGTTACATAGAGTCATTCCCATTTATTTGCAGGTGTTTGCTTAGAACTAGCAGTTCACAGATTAGATGCAGCTAATTCATGTTGTTCACGAAGAAGCAATCACAAATAAATTATAACTGCAACTGCACAATTTGCATATAGGTATAGAATGCTAATCATGAATTCGTCAGTGTAAAATATGTGAAAACACTTGTTTTAGCAATGGTAAATTTGTTAAAAGATTAGAAATCTGGAAACTTTTGAATGTGATCATCTGCTTTCTATATTTAATGGAGGATACAATCCTAGCCTACACTTTCTGGGAAATAAATTTCACCAAGTACATTGAGACCTGGAGGTAAATATGCTTGGAATTACAATCTCTAAGCATCTTGTGTGTCTTTGTTTGAGAGTAAGGCCCACTTCAGACAGAAAAGTGCATTCCCAAGTAATGAAATATAGAATTGCAGCCTTATGATGGGTGTTGTTTGCCTACTCAGGGCACCACTCAGTTCAGTGGAGTAGGGTTGGCTACAAAGGAGTATAATATAATAAGCTAATCACCTCTCAACAAAAGATTCCCCCAGGCACTAACAAGCCACACCAAAAAACTGCCAGGCCATCAAGTGCTAATCAAGATGGCCAATTGAAACATTCACAACTAACTCCCACAGACAAGAGTTCTTTCTCCCACCCTGGACCTTCCACAGATATATAAACCCAATTTCCTAGTTCCAACAGACCTCACAACCTCTGAGGATGCTTGCCATAGATGCAGGTGAAATGTCAGGTGAGAATACTTCTAGAACATGGCCATATAGCCCCAAAAAACTACAACAATCCAGAGTATATTATAGTTGCCTTCATTATGACTAAAAGGCTTTCTTGGTGGATGAAATAAATATCATCGAGTCCAGTGTTTCTCAACCTTCCTAATGCCATGACCCCTTAATACAGTTCCTCATGTTGTGGTGACCCACAACCATAAAATTATTTTCGTTGCTACTTCATAACTGTAATTTTGCTACAGTTATGAATTGTAATGTAAATATGTTATGCAGGATGTGTTTTAATTCACTGGGCCAAATTTGGCACAAATACCCAATATACCCAAATTTGAATGCTGGTGAGATTGGGGAGATTGATTTTGTCATTTGGGAGTTGTATTTGCTGGAGTTTATAGTTCACCTACAATCAAAGAGCATTCTGAACCCCGTCAACAATAGAATCGGGTCAAACTTCCCATACAGAACCCCCATCCTTTTAAGGGACTTGCTGGCACGAATCTCTCTCTAACCTTGCCCTCTCTCCCTCGATTGCATATACACACCACACTGCCATGCACCAATCACGCCTGCTCTCCCCTCCTCACTTGAAGTCTCAGAAACAGCCTTCCCATTGGCTGAGAGGCCGGTCAATCACAGTGGAGGGGGGCTTTCGGTGGGAGGATTCGCTGCCTGTTTCCAAAAAGGAAGAGAGGGACAGGCGGAGAGATCTTCAGCCTTTTCTGCCTAAGAAGTTCCTAAGACCATCAGAAATATATGTTTTCTGGTGGTCTTTGGCGACCCCTTGAAACCCCCTCTTGACCCTCCCACGTGTCCCGGCTCCAAGTTAAGAAACATTGATCTTGTCTGTGGTTGAAGAAAGTGCTAAAGACCTTCTAATGCTAAAGACCTTCTAAGACTACAGCTTCCAGGATTCCATCTTCTTGAGTTAGGACAGCTAAAGTGGTGGTAAACTGCCATGGAAAAAAAGTGATCCAGAAGTCGAATGCCTGGTAAAAATGGCTAGGTAGGATCTTCCCTCTGAAAACTGGTGCTATTCTCCAACAAGAAATGACAATGTGATGAGCAAAGCTTGACAAAGTTATTTATTTGGACAATGACTTACAAAATCCTGTGCCCACCATGGGGAGAAAACCCAGTTAACTCCTCATCTCAATCTCAGCTTCATGTTTTGTATTGTTGCTGCAGAGTGGAGGATGGCAGGTTGTGTATGGCTAGTTTTGAGTGTGATCAAGAAATCTTCAAGACTGTTTGTCTGGAAAGCTTGGATTTTCTTGACACTTTTGGGGTTCACAGAAGGATGATCTCCCTCCTGGCTGTAACCAATGCCTCTATTCTGACCTGCTTAAAATTAAACTATTTTGGAAAAGTGTGTTCTTAAAACTAATCGGAGCAGCCGGAATAAAATGTGAGAAGCTGCATTATTCAACTGTGAACTACAGCAGACACCAACTTGTGTCATATTATAGAGTCTGGAGAGATGTGAACATGAAGGGTATCACAGACTGTTCCAGAGAGGGCTGCCATCTCTGTAAGCATCTTGGGCATTTCAAATTTATGTGTAAATATGACACTCTTTGAGTGTTAGGCAATGTACTTAGAGTTGTTTATTTTAGTAACAATATTTTTTAAATATGATTAATAAAAGATATTCTACATTTTGCAATAGAAAAATAATTGATAGATCTTTCAGGATTTCACTCAGAGCGTTAATATTGTTTTGTTTTATCATTCATACTGCCTTGTTTATATGTAATGGGACAGGCATCATGGTGCTCTAAGATGTTTTAGTTTGTAACCCTTATCAGCCCTACACTGCATTTCAAAGGTGTGTGAGAGTTGTAGTCTAGACTCTAAAGTATCTGAAGGTTGTTAGGTTGCCTACCTGGGAAGATGCAAGTTACACGTTTTGTTTATTATGGAACAAGGGTTTGTTTATATTTACTTTTGTGAGGCTGTTTGTATATAAAAAAGATTTGCATTTCAACTGTCTACTCTCCTTTTTTCTGCCATTCATTGTCCAGGTTAGTCTGTTTATGTGATAATGAAAAGGTCCAAATGGTGTCTGGGATTTTCTTCAAGTGGTCCGAAACATTGCAGCCAAATTGCAAAAATGGAGCTGTCTGCATGGAACGAGCCATTCCGTTGTTGCAATAGCTCCACTGGCAGCTAGACTGTTTCTGGGCACAATTCAAAGTGCTGGTTTTGACCTATAAAGCCCTAGTCTACCTAACCCTCCAAGTAGAACTAGCAGGGAAAAGGTTCGGTGCTCTGGCACTAGTATTTTGGCATCTCTGATGGCCTTAAATAGCTGCCACCCTTTCCCTGACAGAAACAGTTAGGAGGATCAACCTTGAACAACCTTGGAACTGATAGACTGATTCAGACTTCTTTATGGAATGGGCTGAGCAGCCTCCTCCGCAGTAATGGCTCTGGGGAGTTCTCCATTAGAGTCTATATATTATGCGCCCTCTTGGTTTCACAATTCTACCTTGAGGTAGCTGTCTGTATTGGGAAAAGCTGTGGGTTCACAAGAGGTGCCACTTTGAAAGAGGCTGCTAGTAAAAGATAGCTGCTAGCAAGGGATCTGTGAAGAAAAGTATTTAATGTTGAATGATCCCGTAATATAAGAATCCCAGTGGGTTTTTTTGAAATGCCAATTTATTACTCTTCATATAAAACATAGAGTAGCACATTTTCCTCTGCCCGCCAGCTTATTGCTTAGATTAAATTATTCTTCCAAGGGTCACTCTGTCACTCAATACAAGGTATCTGCATGCACCTTTTCCTTCATTTTACTAATTTTGTGGCACACCCAGGAGCTCATAAATTAAAATGCAAACACAGCACTTTATTGTAGATTCTTGTAATTAATCATAAATGTCTCCGATTACTGACGGTTTCAGGAGATCCTTCTTTGACCATTGGTAACATCATTTATTATTGATGCACTATGGAAATATAAGTAATCCAGGAATACTCATTGTACAATTTATTGTGAAAATTGTATTTTTGTATATTTGAAAATATATAGTTAAATGTGTTTTATTGACAGTTTCTCCTTTGCATTCTCATCCATGTTCATTTCATATTTAAAAAACCACTTTTCCCTAACATGATATCTTGCAGCTATTTTGGATTGCAGCTCTCATTAGCTACAGTTTGTATGATAAAAGGTCAGAGTATAAGAACTATCAATCAAAATGTCTGTTTGGACAAGGCCCTTTGCAATGGTTCATATATAAACAGAGCGGCATTGTAGATGCCTGGTTTTCCTCTTCCATTCAGTTTGACCTTCAAATTCAGGACAAAATAGGGATTTCCCTTAAAAAGAAATGCATGTGCCATATAAATAGAATAGGCATGTGTAAGGTATGTTTTGAATGTGTTATTTCTTCATGGGATTTCTGGAGCCACATGGGTAGTTAAATTTATGAGCTTTACCGAGCAAAGTGGCCTATTTTTAGGAGGATACTTTTCTTTTTGTCTTCATTGTCATGTTAGGTGTATTATCAGTGCTTTACAACTATCAAAAAGAATGAAGTATTTGCAGAGTACTGCTTTGAAGCCATAAACTTTACAGCTGTGTATCTTCCTCTGATCAGATGATGTACTATGGCATCTTTATTTAAAATACAATAGCATGCTTGTGTGTCTGTGTGCACTTGCATCTGTTCAGAATAGATTTCCTGAGGGCTATATCAAAGATTCTGAAGAGCCCTATTTTACTAGAAGTCTCTGTCATGGAAATTCAAACCTATCTTTCAAGTTAACACTTATGGACAGAAATGAATATCTTTTTAATAGGATAACTTTTCTGTGAACAGGCTAAAAGCAGGTTTGTCGCCTCAGTCTCCAAGCAGGTTGACAGTAAATTGTTTTTTGGCATGGGAAGACAACATGAATGCAGAGCATTTATTTGAAAAATAACTAGTTAGGGATATAATATTTGTTTGAAAAGCTTGTCAATGTAGTTCAGTGATCTTACTTGCATTTATTGCTTGTGATGGTGGGGAAGAAGGTTCTGATGATGTGAGAGAAGCCCAAACTTTCCTTCCAACACTGGCATCTCGTCTGTTGAGTCACATTCCCAAAATGTGATGGAAGCCTACTATTCAGCTTTAAAAATGACCAAAATGATCAAAGGTTTGGAAACCAAGCCCTATGAGGAACGGCTGTGGGAGATTCAGTCCCATCTGTTCATTTTCATCCTCCTGAAATTGCTTTCCAGCTTCTAAGTGATTAACATAGAAGTAATTGAACAAGCTGGTGAGACACACTTCTAACAGAGATCTTGCTGCACTATTCAAATGTTGTGGTCCAAGAAGACAACCTGAAGGTGCCAAGAACATTTCGCAAGGAAGTTTGTTTTCTTCCACCAATTGGTCTGAACAAAAAGGAGATTAGACAAGAAGGATATTCAAGACAAGCAGCAACGTGTTCTGAGGAGGGTGACTAAAATGATTAAAGATTCAAAAGTCAAGTCCTACGAAGGGCAGCTTAGGGAGCTGAGTATGTTTAGCTTGTAAAAAGAAGGTTGAGAGGGGACATGATAATCATGTTTATATACTTGAAAGAATGTCATATTAAGGAGCGGGCAGGCTTGTTTTCTGCTGCTCTGGAGATTAGGATACAGAGCAGTGGATTCAAGCTGCGGGGGAAGAGATTCCACCTATACATTTGGAAGAACTTCCTGATGGTAAGGGCTGTTTGGGAGTGGAATATGCTGCCTCAGAGGGGGTGGAGTCTCCTTCTCTGGAGGTTTTCAAGCAGAGGTTGGATGGCCATCTTTCGGGGTGATTTGGTTTTGTTCCTGCATGGCAGGGGCTGGACTGGATGTCCCTTGCGCTGCTTTGAGTCCCACCCATGGCAAAAAGTGGGATATAAATAAATAAATAAACAAATACATAAAATAATATCTTCCAACCCTATGATTCTATTCCTTCATATTCATATACTGTCTCTTGCTTACATTATTTTTGGACCCGCCATCCCCTGAAATGTCTAGCCAACATGAGTGTATTAGTCTCCACACTCATATCACTTCTTACCGACTCCAGGTAAGAGAAGTAGAGCTATATCTTAGGGTAATACAGACTATTCAAAACGTTTTTATCCACAATGACACACCTCAAGATATACTGCCAAAAACAAATGTTGCCCCTGTGCAAAAAATGAAAAGACTGTCACTCCTTGTCAACAACATAAGAATGTAAACCAATTCCCCTTCTAGATTGGTCAAAAGAAGAATGGGATTTCATAATCTGGTTCCTTGGGGCTTGATGAGTTTTGTTAGGTGCTGTCACTGCTGCCTGTTCCATTCTGTTTGGGGGTTCTTTGTAGATTTTTTAAAAATCCATATTAGAGTTCTTCCGAAGGCTTTTTGAAAAAAATGGGCATGTTCTCTTGAGGTAGGAGGAGAGTAAATTTGCTCCTCTTTGGTGCTAAAGGGCCGTTCTTTGATATTTTATAGTTCAAACATAATACTAATGTAATTTTTTAAAAAGGAGGAAAAGCGAAAAATATTTTTTTGTTCTGAAACATCTCAGATTTAAAAAGAAACCCACTAATGAGTGTTGCATCTTGTGTAAGGAACTGCAAAAAATTATCTGGAATAACAAACATGCATATTGTTTTAAAGAGAGCTACAGCAACACATAGTGCCACTAGGTTATAAGGTTTTGAAGATATCGAGAAGGATCAAGTCATCTCTAGTTAAGACATGTGAGACAAACTATATAAAGTCTGTGTCAAATTTCATGAGGAGAACCTCTCATGAAGAGTTCCAGGTGCTTGCAAGTTCTCAAATCTAATATGAGTGCCAAACCTCTAGAAAACTGATGATAAGCCAGTACTGTCACTGAGTTGTATGTGCTGCTTGCTCAGAAGTACAAAGAGTGATTATGGCATGTCCTTTTACCTTGGTTGGCCCCAAAACTCCAGCTCTGCCCTTATTTTTCCAATTATTCCTTTGCTGGAATGGGTTATTGTGATTCACGTGACCTCTCCAATGTGGACTTGTGTCTGTGCTGTTGTATGGTCTCTTTAATTTTGCCATGCGTGGCCTGACTCCAATTCGGACTTCATAGAGAGCCATAGAAAGATTTCAAACAACAAGAATATGTTTATCAAACACAGTAAAAATGCATCAACATTTAATAAAATATTATTTATGCCACCCCAAACCATAGAACGTTCTCTCTTCTTTCTCTAATCCTCAGTCCTTTCTGCTTCAGCTCCAGTCCCCATCTCTATCAAGTCATATCCCTATCTATGGCAATTTCAAACCCTGTCTGAATCCTAATAGATGCAAAACTCTGTCTTTTGATACATTCTGTTCCCTCCGTGTCCCCTCTTTAGAGCCTCTGAGCCCTATATGGCTTCCTTGAAACCAGGTCTGCCTAAGGCTCCTTCACATTGGGCAACAGCCAAACCCACAACAAACTTCCCTGTCATATACTCGCTTTTAGTGTGTAATTTGAGGTCAGAGTGCTCAACTAGTACCTAGAAATATGGGGTATCCTGTTGGCTGCTCATACATAAATAGATGTCTAACCTTTAAATAGAGGACATCGAATGTCAACCTTTCAACAAATCTGTGGAAGAAATATTTTGTGACCCGCTTATTATGCTGTGCCACTTTTTCATTCGAGTTATTAGTACCTTTCCTGCATAATCGAGGCAATTGTTTGGGAACAAATTCAGTGAGCTTTTTTTTTGAGAGAGAGAGAGAGACTGAAGTGTTTGCAAATTTTATTCTGAGGTGTGTGAATTTAAAAGTAAAACAAAAAAGGTGTAAATTGACTTTTGACTCCTATTTTCATCTTAGCAGGGTGTTGCTAACTTGATTAATACTTCTCTTATTTTAAAGCAAGTGAAGTTGTTCCCAGGACCTTTCTTAATGATCCTTAATTCACAATGTTTGTTGTTACAGATGCTGCAGTAAAAGCTGCAGCTTCACAGAATCATGTATTCTTAATTAGGCTTTCATTAGTTTACAACTTTGTACCAGAATTTCTCAGTGAGAATAAAATGCGAATTGGCTAATATATGAAATCAATTGCATTAAAAAGAAAGCACTTGAATTCTTTGCGGTTTTTGTTGTTGGGTCCAACTTATGGCAACACTGAGACAACCCATGGCAATATATGTTTGTCTTTTCCATTGCCTCTCTCCAAGGCTGAGAGATTGTGATTTGCCCAAGGTGGTGGAGGCTCCTTCTTTGGAGGCTTTTAAACAGATGCTTGGGTGGCCCTCTGTTGGGGGTGCTTTGATTGTGCTTTTGCCTGCATGGCGAGGTTGGACTGGATGGCCCTTATTATCCCTTCCAAGTTCATAATTCTATGGATGTTTTCTTTGTAATATCCATAATATCTCCATGTATACAGACAGAAGCAGTATGTATTTCTTCCCAAGCCATCATTCTTTCTATTTCTGATCTTTAGACTGAGTATGCTCCATTATTTATGAAGCAAAAATGGCATCACAAATATAAGAAAGAGTGATGAGTAAGCCTCAAGGCTTGCATAAGTATTACAAAAAATCTTTAGAAAGAAAAAAAACTACTGTAGCCTATATATTCATGTATAAGAAAAACACATGTATAAGATGAGGCATGTTTGGTGGGCAAATTGTGCATTTTGATATGTCCTATGGCTGAGTCGGGAGTAAAAAATAGGGCATGGAAGAAGCAAAGGAAGACAAAGAACTTAACAAAATTCCAGCAGAAAAAACTCTTTGTGCTTATTCACAGCTGCGAGAGTAGAGGGGATCGGTGTTTCTTTCAAGTTCCCTGGACAGTCTAAGGCAGGGGTCCTCAAACTTTTTAAACAGAGGGCCAGGTTACAGTCCCTCAAACTGTTGGAGGGCAGGATTATAATTTGGAAAAAAAAGAATGAATTCCTGTGCACACTGAACATATATTATTTGTAATGCAAAAACACTTTAAAACAATACAATAATTAAAATGAAGAACAATTTTAACAAATATAAACGTATTAGTGTTTCAATGGGAAGTGTGGGCCTGCTTTTGGCTGATGAGATAGGATTGTTGTTGTGTGCTTTCAAGTCGTTTCAGACTTAGGTTGACCCTGAGCGAGGGCCGGGTAAATGACCTTGGCCCCCGCGCCTTAGTTTGGGGACCCCTGGACTATGGTCTTGCTTTTTGCCCCTCTACTCAATGAAAGGGATTATTCTCTTCTTTTTTTAAGAAGAATTAAGATACAGTACTCACCCCAACCTGTAGATAATCGATCCAATTTGGGTGTGTGTGATTTTTTGACTAAAATGTCTAGACTTAAATAGGCACATATACAGTAATCTAGGGCAGAGAACCCTAAAAGACTGTGGACTAAGTATGCATAAGGACTTGAAGTACTAACCACTTTGGAGAGGGGCATGCACATCAGAAAGTAATGGAAGAGAGGACATATCTATACCATGTAGCGATAGCATTACGATCCCACTTTAACTGCTGTGGCAACATCCTATGGAATCCTGGGATTTGTAGTTTAGGGAAAAGTAGGTAGAATTCCCAGGCAAAGTGCTCTAGTGCCTCACAAAACTGCAAACCCCAAGGATTCTGAGTAGACAGCAGAAGGTGAGCCATTATTTTAGTGTCATCCTTGACTCCTTGACTGTTTTTAAAGACTTGTGGAGAGGTTTTTGTTTGGTTTTAGCCATCTGTTCTCTTCTGAGTCACTAACTTGCTCTGGGTTGGAACGAGCAGCCACTAACCCTATATAACTGCTGCCCCAGTCATGTGAGCTTACTTTCTGAGGGCCGACAGTAGAGACTCATACTAGTAAGAGTTGAACTGTCAGTGTCTTGGTATGCAGGGTAAAGGATGGAGGAGGAGACAGAAATCATATTTCCGGGTGACGGAAATTCTTTTTCTAAGCTAATACACAGAATGTTTGACTTTGTGATGTCCTCTATTGTGAGTCATCTTGAGAATCCTATGGATCTGTAGTAGGTTACACAGTTCAGGAATAAGTGAATTATATGTAGTTGTGTCTCTATAACCTTTGAAAAATCAAACTCTGTTTTTCATTTGAATAAAGACTACATTTCAGCATGAATTATTTTTGTATTTTAGAGATTTAATTTTTATCCCAGTTTTTGCCATATGAGAACTAAAGCAGCTTGCACATTAAAGTGTAAAAATCATTTGTTAATATATAGATAAAACTTGGACTATGACTAAATAAGGAATAGATGGAAACCCAATCAGATGGAGCCATAATTCATTGGAAAACTCTGCTCTAATTACTGGTGGTGCTTCGGGTTTTGTCCTGGGGTCAACATTCTTCAATATTTGATTGGTTATATGGCTTATGAAGTGGGAAGAATTATTACCAAATTTGCAGATTTTACAAAGCTGGAAGGGGTGGTTGACACGTTGGAAGATAGGAACAGAATGCAAAAGGAGTTTGATAGACAACTGGACTGAAAATAATAAAAAATTAACAGAGACATTGAGGCCACAGAGCCCATATGCACAGGTATAAAATGGAGAAGGGTGGGGTACTTGACTCAGCAGTCCCCCCCACACACACACTTGAAATGTACTTTGGGATTACTGCAGGTTATAAATTGAATAGGAGCTGGCAGTGGGGCTGCAGCAAAGAAAATGCTATCTTAGCCTGCTTTAATCGAAGCATAGTTTTCAATTCAAGGGAATTAATCATCCCAGTATGATCAGACCTCATTCAAAATACTGTTTTCAGTTCTAGGCACCTCAAATTAAGATGGATATAAACAAATGGGAGTGCAGAGAAGGGCAAGAGGATGATATCAGGCATGAAAAACAAAGCATGAGGGGAGGTTGAAGGAACTGGGAATGTTTAGGTTGGTGGAGAAAAGATTATAATTATTATTTATTACTCGTCTGATGACTCATGGTGGGTATAAAAATATTAAAGGAGTGACATGACTGCACTCTTTAGATACCTTAAGGCACACGTGTCAAGCGCAAAGCCTGCAAGCCAGAGCCAGCCCACCACATCATTCTATGTGGCCCGTGAAGTTTTCAGTGTCAGGGCAACATGCTTATATGTTGAGCCTCGGGGAGGGCGGGTTATTAAGTTGAAATTAATAATATTATTATTATTATATTTACAGTGTTCCCTCACTTATTGCGGGGGTAACATTCCAGGACTCCCGGCAATGAGTGAAAATCCATGATGTAAGGATGCTATATTTATTTTAATATTTATACATTATTTTAGTAGTTATACACTATTTTAAGTCTTTATAAACAAGACTGGGAGGAGTGAGGGAGGACTGAGGAGGGAAAGCGCCTTGGAGATCTGCAGCGGCAAAAACCCGCAACTTAGCAAAAATACCGTGATATATATTTTAAATTAATATTTTTTGAAAACTGCGAAACAGCAAGTCTGCTAAAAGCGAAGCCAAAGTAGCGAGGGAACACTGTATAGTCTTACAATTACAAAACGCCTTTGAAGGCAATCATAAGGCTTCCATGACACTCGGAGGCAATGTGTTTGACACTCCTGCTTTGAGGGCTGTCAGAAGGAGAAGGGCGCAGCCTTGTTCTCTGCTGTTTCAGAACTAGGTCTAATAGTTTTAAGTTACAGGAGGGTAGATTTCTACTGAACAGTAGAAGAAATGTATTGACATTACATATGAACACAATTCAACAATAGAACAATGGACAGCTACCTACTAGGCATGCTGTTGGTGAAGATCCTAATTAAGCAAGGGTTGGACCTCATTTTCCCCTTCCAACTCAATAATTCCACCATTCTGACAAAACTACAATCACCATTAAACAACAGACCACTTAAAAACAATGATTTAATTGCCTACACTGGTTGTGGCTGATGAGAATACTATCCTAAAATATTTGGCAGGTCTCAGATTGGGAAAAGTCAACATGCAATCTGCTGGCTTGTCACATTGTTCTAATAATGGATTCTTTGGTGTTTCAAAGTTTTGTTATTATAAGAAACTTTTTTAGGAATCTGTTAACTAGATAAGACTGTTTTAATTGTTGCTGTTTTCCCACTAAGGTGTTCCTGCTAAAGACTGCTGGCCTAAATGAAGCATCTGACACCCCTCACCCTTCTTGCCTGTGGCTCCTTTAATCCCATAACAAATATGCACTTGCGCTTGTTTGAACTAGCAAGAGACCACCTTCATCAAACAGGTCAGTCTATAAACCTCGCTGGAAAATCAGTGGAACTGCTCTGAGATTCAAAAACATTTCACACCATTTCAACACATCTTTAGATCCATTAATTAAAGTTCAAGACTTATACCAGATATTTCACAGCGTGCTAAATAGGAACTTTGCAGTTTTAGCAACTTCTGAAGAAGGGCACAAAACGTGTAGATACAAAATAGGATTTTCACACCATTACTGCGAAGTTTTTGTCAATGCTTCAGTGGGATAATTGCAGGTTTAAATTTAGTGAAAAGAGTTTTTGCCCCATTTTTATGGGGGAGAGGAAAAGTTAAATTGCATTGTCACATCTGTTTATTGATCTTACCATTTAATCTAAAGAAATTGTAGCCCATTTGCAGTTTTAACAAGAAACATTGGAAAACAGTGTATGTTTCCCAGTGCACTTTCACTAGGAGTCCAATCAAAAAGATATTGTGTAGCTATTCCATCTTTTTCTCTGTGTCTTTGTGGGTCAAGGAATAAAGGCAGAAGTCACAAGCGCATGACATTGTCACAAGGTGAAGCTGTCATCCTCTTTACCCCTTCCCAATAAAATTCATTGAACGGAGGTACATTTTGAGCAATAGAAGTCTTATCTGAAAGCACATGAAGATGTAGCACTTTCAGCAAAACTACGTGGGTAGAAAACATCAGAAAAGCTGTGTTTCAGTAGCATCCATGTTCTGCTTAGATGGACAGAACAATTAATGACCCAGACAGCTCTTTGGGTCATGTTCATTCCAGCACCAGCAAAAATTCAAGATAGGGATGAGCAGATATTCATTTAAAATCTGCGGCTCAGAATTGTTGACAGATGGAGCATTACCTGTGGATGCTTGGAAAGCATCAGGAAACAGAGCAATCAGCAGCTTACAAATATCAAATTCACAGCTCAAACCAAAGCAATGAAGATGCTTACAGTTAAGGTTTAGGATATCATGTATGAAAAGATTAGGACAGCCAGAACCAAATGCTATCTGAATTACTGCTGACAAGCCAAACTTCTAATATTGGTGTTTACTTTAACTGTTGAAATGAAAGATGCCCCATATAATGGTTCAACGTGGCCCTCTGCAAGAGATAATGTTCTTTTCAGTCTCTCCTTTAAGTTTTTTTCAAGGATTGCACACATTTACACATACATGCATGCACACCAGCTCCTGTGAAAATCTTGTTATCCTAACCTTTTTATTTGTTTTGGTTGTGAAACTTGGTGCTTTTGGGATCCTCGAAATCCCACTTTCTGATACTGTTGGGAGTTTTTCTTTGGTTTCTTTGGTTTCTTTCTTTTTCTTTATACCTTTATACATTCTTGTTCAGTTTTACATTGTATTTCACTGCATTTACAGAATTTACACATTAAACCTCATTTGTGAACTGTCTGAAAAACTGCCAAATCATTTGACTATTGGGTGGTATAAATATACAATAAGTAGTATCTTTGTGACCATTTGTCTTATTGTGCTTTTGAAGAAAAACAAGATGTGCTGTTATGATGGAAAATTTAGGTGGTGAAATATTTTGAACTGCAGCTTCTGGAACACTTCGTTCACCTGACATTTTCTAAAAGAGTAACTTTTTAAAAATTGAATTTAGAGCATTATTATTATTATACATATACATATACATAACAATATTAGTACACAACAAACAAGATCACTATGCTGGCTGTTGTATTGGCTTACATGTCGGACACTTCCCAAGTGTCTAGGACTCTGTGATGTATCAATGACTAATGCATGCAGATCCGAGTAGGGTGGCCTTTTGCAGCTGACAGATGGTAATTTTGTCAGCACTGATTGTTTCTAAGTGCAGGCCAAGGTTTTTAGGCACTGTACCTAGTGTGCCAATCACCACTGGGACCACCTTTGCTACCACCTCTGGGTCCACATCTGGCTTGTGCCAAATTCTTTGCAGTCTTATCTTTCATATCGTGTAAGCTTTAAATATCTGAAACTGTTATTTGCTTTTCTGAGAAAATGTTCACTAGAAAAACTTTTCTGTTCCATATATTCATGTAACAAATAAATCTGCATGTCAATTCCATTTACGTAATGTCATATCTAACTGAGATCTTAAACAGAGTGATCAGATCCCATCTATATTAGTTGAAGAACCAGGGGCCAGTTTGGGCCAGCTATTTTTATGTTAAGTTGTCTTGTGGAACTGGTTTAGCTTACATTGTAAAGCATGAATAAAGGACATGGAACCATCAGGTTGCTGTTGTTTACACAAGACAGATTCTTAAATTCCACTAAGCAAAAGTGCTTCGTTGATAACAAAATAAGATCAAGATGATCCATATTTATTTATTTAGAGTATTTATCTCCCACTCTTCTTCCAGTCACAAAGGCTCTCAGAGCGGCTTATAAATCATTGAATCGCCCTCAGGCTTTGCAATCCAAATAAAATATGACATAAAGGAAAAAGGACTGGCATTAAGGAATGGGGTTAAGCCTGTAGACACTGATGCTTCGTTCCTCCTTCTGAAGCCAGAGCAGTGACAGTTGGGATGGAGGGAGGGTCTTTCATCTGCTTTTTAAAGAATCCTTGAGATTTCCACCCTTTCAATCTCTCCATCATTTCTCTCTGAGTGCTGCTTTATTCTCTGCTCAATCCAAAACAGTTCTTATGTTTTTGTCTCCTTGTGATGACAGCAAACTAAACGATTTATCTACTCTTTGATGTATAGTCTTCTGGACCATGACTTTGGTAAATCTGAAATTCTTAATCCATGTTGCCTCCCATCATTAGTGAGGTTTTAACAAAATGTTGAAAATAAACCATTTAATATACAAGTGCTTTGTTGTTGATTTTTTAAATGTCCTATGTGTCTCAGTTGGGCAAGAGAGCAGGTCCTCACTGTTTAAGACAGTGGGACAGGTTCTCATCACCTGCTGGACCAGAACAAGATGGAGCTGTGTCTAGATGGCTGCCTCCCACACAGTGCGCTTCCAGACAGCAAGAAAATGCGAGTTTTAAATAGAGGACAAAAACAAAAAAGAGAACATGTCCCCATACAGACCTGAGAGCTTCCTCTGTATCGGATGAAGTTGGAAGGTGGACGGAGAACATCCAGTGGAAGGGGTTTTTTTAAAAAAAAATCACTATCTTTATATAAATACAAGCAGATTTGCATGTGCGCATATGAAGTTCAGCACATAACAGAGGGATTTTTTAAAAAAAAAATTCCACTGGATTTCTCTCTTTTCCCAATTGTTCATTCAAGCTCCGTTTAATATTATAAAGTTTAAAATAAAGAGTTTCAGAGAGTTCTAGTTACTCTCAATTCATGCTTCCTTTAAATCAGCTATGTGTCCGTTTCACAGCCCAATCAGCTGACCAGCTGTTTGGGTCTTTTAGAAAGGAGGAGGGAAAAAATCATGTGGTTTTTGCGAGTGCAGGGATATACAGTGATGAGAATATGCACATTTTCTGGCCAGAATCAGTATAAAAGAGATCCCGTTTACCACTTGGTTTTTTTTTTGTCTGTTGCTGCAAAACAGCGCAGATTTACCACTAGTGTTATATAGCCCCCCCCCTTAGCTCAGGAAATCCTGTGTATTAGGTGCTGTGTAGATGGGTGCTCAGTGACCGTGAAACTTTTTAAAACTTACTTTAATAACATTTACCAGTTCCAAGATTCAAGATATTTTCTCAATGTAATTGATGCTTTTGTTTTTGGGTTACTCTCATAGCCGGCAGTTTGTCTGGCCTGGCTTGGGTGCTGCTGGGGCCTTGGAAGAAGTTAATCTGACCTCATCCCCAAGAAAAGCACCACAGGCTTTGGGGGATTATCTGTTAAGGCTTGCTGAATTGAGCAGCAATGAGAACCTCTAGATAGGTCTTCAGTAGCAGATAATGTCGTACTTTGGTACTTTTGTCCTGGACCTTGGCACTGTTACACCCTGGGTTAAGAGTTCTGGGCCCTAACCTTGTTCCTATAATCCTGTTTTGTACTCTTCTGTTCCTGTAACTCTGTGTTAGGTCTTTTATCCTGAAACCTTGAATCTGAACTCTGGATTTACTTTCTGGCTTGATTTATGGACTTGAATTTCAATTTGTACCTTTGGACTTGCTTTAGTAACTCTGATGAATGAACTCTTGGCATCTGACTTTTGCACTGCAAACTTGGCTACTGTTTCTTCTTGCTTTGTAGTAGTTTCTGCATTAATCGGACTCTTGACCTTGATTTATGTTACTCTAGCTGTGCACTGTCTCCTTTGTTAGCCAGATCTTTAAAAGACCCAAGGCTTTAGTTTTCCATTTAGGTAAATATGATCTTGGTCACCTTGTGTTTCTTTGACAAACTTCCGCCCTTGACACTGGGAGAGCCCTGGCACATGACAGTAACTCTTAATTTCTTGTCTCTCAAATTAACTAGAATAGTTATGTTCTAGGTTGTTGTTATTTTATCCTATCTTAATGCTAGTATATTTATTTATTTATTTATTTATTTATTTAAAACTTTTATATCCCGATCTTATTTACCTCCGTAGAGGGACTCAGACCGGCTCACAGCAAGAATTCAATGCTAACAATAAAAATGTAAAAACAACATGACATCAACAATAAATCAACAATACATATGCCAAGATAAAATCGTGTCCAACTTAGTGCTCATATTGTAGTCATATACTCATATTGTAGTATATGCCACTCCAATTAAAAATGCCTCTTCATTCCAGTTAAGTGTCACCTCAACACCCATAATATAACTTGAGGCAGTGTATGAACCAAGGCTGTAACTTTGTGATATTCTTTGTCCACTGTTTAGTGGAGCCACACTCTCATAATGTAAAAGTAATTGAAAGTTATAGTTATACCACCGCTACTCAAAAACAGTAGCTTGTGAATCAGTGTTTGCCCACAAACCATTGGCTGGAAGTCTGCAGCAAGTTTTAAGGAAAGGAGACAGTTTTAGCTAATGGGCACAAATAAGCTGCCAGTTCTTGGTACATGGAGAGGAAAGCCTACTGGTTCCCCAGGTAAGGTGGCTTGAGAAGCATTGAGTTATATCACAAAAGTGTGATATAAAAGGTGGCGCAGTGGGTTAAACCGCTGAGCTGCTAAACATGTTGACCGAAAGGTCGCAGATTTGAATCCGGGGAGTGGTGTGAGCTTCCGCTGTCAGCCCCAGCCTCTGTCAACTTAGCAGTTTCAAAAAATACAGCTGTGAGTAGATCAATACGTACCGCTCTGGCGGGAAGGTAACAGCGCTCCTTGCAGTCATGCTGGCCACATGACCTTGGAGGTTCTATGGACAACGCTGGCTCTTCAACTTAGAAATAGAGATGAGCACCAACCCCCAGAGTCTGACACCACTGAATGTCATGGGAAAACCTTTACCCTTTACCTAGACTTGTGTATAGGTCGATTGAATGCACCCACCCACCTTTTTAACATCAACTCAGTGCAAATTAATTTTTCAATTAAATTTAAACAAATATTTTTGCTAAGAATTTTTTTTAGTTCAAAACTGTTTCCTTCCTTGTCTCGTCCCTTAGTCATTCTTAAATAAAGAACTATTCCCTAAGCAACCTTGTCTCCTTAAATTAAATGAATATCTCTGTCTTCTGTACCTGCAGAGTGCAAATATTGTGAAGTCACTTCCTTAATGCAGTGTCGACCAATGAGTAGCCAGGAAAATAAGACACCCTTTTGTATTTTATTATTAGTCATGGGAAACCTTGTTTAACTTTTCATGCCTTGTCATGCATGGTTAGATTTCCTCTCCATAATGTGATTCAATTTCTTGTTCTACAAGTGCCTTTTAGTACTGTGCTGATGGTGCCAAATATCTTTTTGCAATCTGTTAGTGCTAATGCGTTCAGACCCTCGTGTTCCCCTGTGCTGTTATTATCTTGCATTGCTTTTTGCAGTGTCAAAATGGTCAGGAATGAATTATGGGTTTTACCTTTATGTTTTCTAGACAGTTTTGGATTCCAAAATGGGAAGAATGGAAGATGGAATAGGCCTAGGTTTAAAAAATTGGGATCAAAAAGCCTGTTACTTAGAGCTAAATGTGTACAATACATGTAACTGTTTTCAATCTCCTTTCTTAGCTGTATTCCCTTTAGCCACCAATGTGACTAAATGTGGCTGTCCGATTAGGACAAGAATGAGGAACGTGTATCCTATAGCTATAACACAAGAACCCATTTTTTAAAAATCAGGAGAAAAAGTGCCCCCATATCACCCAAGCTAACCCTGGGCAGTTTCCCAATCAGCAGAATAAAATCTTCTCAAATAAATGAAAATGAAATTAAATCAAAACTAGAAGTGTCTTCCAGTCAAGCCTGGAAGGCCAGAACATATCATTGCCCCTTATCAACTGAGAAGACTGGTTACTCAAGCTGTCAAATATAAGATGCATCCCTGGTAACATTGATTCTTCCCCGGTTGATAAAAGTATTGGTTGAGCAGATATACCATGTATCCCGCACACTGCTTTTTGATGATGGTGCTCTACTATTTCTTGTCTTTGTTTTGCTGTTCCTTTATCTGAAGTCCAAGGAATGTTTGTTCTAATATAAGAGTTTAAATACAATGGCAAACATTTCTCAAATGAAAGCCCAGTCTGTTTTAATATAAATTGTAGTTGTGTGCACAATGAGAATTGTTTAGAACAGCAATTCCCAATCTGTGTTCCGCAAAACCCTAGATTTCCATAAAAACATCTTAGGATTTCTGCAACAAAAAAAAATCAAATTTAAAACTGATTTTAAAAGAAAACTACACAAGACCAACTATTTGATTTACAGTCTCCATAATAGCTATTTTGAACTACATCTACTGCTATCATGTATGTATGGCTTCACATTTCAACATTTTCTTTGCTATCTGAACAAGAGTATTACACATGTAGTAAAAAATTTTACTCAAACACATTATACAGGTGTGGAGATTCGATGTTAACTGTTCACCTTTATTAAAACGTGGCAGGGCAGGCTATCCCACCGATGCCACCATTTGAAAATATGTCCCCAATCTGTGAGGAAACTGTATATCTCACTGCCACCATTTTGTACTGAGGTAACTATTTGACCACCATTTGTAAAGAGAGATGATGTGAATTACTATTAGGCTTCCGAGTGAGGCTTGTCTTTAATAATATAAACACCAGGAGTCTTATGAACCAAGAACTGTAACAAGTTTATTTTAACAGTGTTTCGATTGTGCTGAGCTTAGTTGGTTACAGTAACTTCAGATGAGGTGCAGATCTTTAATGTTACAAAATTCCTAAATATAATGCCTGACTGAGTTTTCTCAATCACCGGCTTGACAGTACTTATAGATACTTTGCCATAATAGGCTTCCTATCTATATATTAGGTTAGCTTCCCCAGCCTAACCTATAAACAGTGGTTTCTATAGGCTCCCTGAGCCTAACTACCTTCTGCAGTATTACCACTCTAACTTATAGGCACCTTGCCTCTATCTAGCCCTCAGGCTCTCCACCACAAACTGGCTCGCAAGCTCAGCCTGCCAGAACTGTCTCCCCACAGCTCTAAAAACAGATTCCCCAGCCGAAGCTACACTCTCGCTTCGCTGACAGGAAAACTCTAACTGCTCTCTCTGCAGTTTCAACAACGTGATTCCTACTCCTCTCCTCAGAGTAGAATCTAACAGACCCTTCTGGCTTGACAGCCAGGCACCAACTGTCTTAGAGCTGGTCTGACAGTTAAACTGTCAAATTCAAACTTAACATTCTAGATCTAGCCTTGGCTGGCTCCGCCCACTGTTACCATGACAACACATTCCCTTAGGAGGGAAATGTCTCCATTATCATAGTTAACCCTTTAGGGTCTGTCTAATACCTAACCCTATTTCAAATACAAATGTTATCATACCACCACATATTCAACTATAAAAACAATACACAAATTGACTTCATTACACACCTCCATATTCTCAAGGATTATTTTTAATTTTCTCTAACGAGAGAGAATTAAAAATAATAGGGTATATGATACATTATCTCAATCATCTTATTACCTTCTAAAAACAGTTTATCATATACAGCAAACAGAATCAGTGTAAATATATAATACATCAACACTGTAAACATTCTATAACAGTTACATATTTACCTACATTGCATACAAACCATAAACCATGTACATCCGGTTATCTGGACACACTACATTTTTGAACAGACCAAGTTGTAAAGACATTTTTATATTCTCTTAATGGTCCCTATAATAGACCAACATTCCCTTTTGTCTATTAACATGCAACTGTCCAATGTCCTATTGTTCAGCCACAATCTTGGTCGCACTGGAAACAGTGTCCTCAGCCTTGTCTCTCTCTTCAGCCTCCATTCTGAGCTTTCGTTCCTCAGCTTCCCTGGTTCTCTCTTCAGCCTCCATTTTTAGCTTTCATTCCTCAGCTCTGTTTCTCTCCTCAGCCTCTATTTTTCTCTCCTCTATTTCCAATCTTTTCATCTCAAGTTGGAACTGAAAAGATGCCTCAGTCCCCATTTTAACTGGTGTTTGCTCAGAGTCTGAACTTTCTTCTTCATGAACTAATTCAGTTTCCTCTGGCTCCTCTGTAACTTTCTTCTGTCTCCTGGTGGTCATGTTGTGAGATCTAACTTTACCTCACAACTTTTACCTCAGAATTTCTTTCTAACATGGCCTTAAGCGCTGGATTAAGGGTGTTACACGTATCCCGTCATCTGCCACCAATTTGTAACGATGTGACATATGTCTGTCACCAATTATAAAGTAGCATCTGGCCACTCTCACCGGCCACGCTACCAGAGTGGACTCTTCAAATCCTACCACTGCTACAAATTATGAAGAAGTATATATTAACTTCCACCAATCATAAGGATGTACTATATAGTAAATATATTTTTCTGCCACTAAATGAGGTAACTAGTTGGTCATCAATTTGTAGGAAGGTGTTTGGATTACTTCCACTCTAATAATGTTGCAACCAGCCGTCCACCACTTTGTCTTTTTAAATGAGGCTTGACTTCTTCAAAATACTGGCAAGGAGAGGTTTATAGTTAAAGAACTGTAAATAGTTTATTTTGAGGATCAGTGCATTAGCTTGACGGTTTCAAAGTTACAATTCTTCTTAGAGGCACAATTCTTGGTTGTTACACTTTCTTTAAAGAAGTTACAAAGTTACTCAGTTCATTTCCTTTCAGTTAATATTATGAGATTATGCAGTTACACTTTCTTTCTTAAATGGTTCTTGTCAAATCAGTTTACAGTCTATTCCACTAGTATCTCACTAGTCTGAAACACAGTATTCCCTACCCTGGTTTATGTCTCAGCATAAACTACAGGTTGGCTCTCCCAGCCAAACCTCTGGACTTAAAATAGACCTTGAACTGGTCTAAACACAACTGATCTCTCTGAGCTTCTCAGCACCCACCCCCTAGAGCTGGTCTGACAGTTAAACTGTCAAAATGCAAACTTCCCCAGAATTCTATTCTTGGCTGTGGCAGAAAGCTGTTGACTCCTCCCACCTCTGCCTCACAGCCATGTTGCTATGGCAACTCTTCCCCAAGGTGGGACTTTACTGAAGAAGTGCACCTTCCCTAAACATCTAAACATTTCAATACGCATTCAATCCTCAATCCTATAATAAAAAATAAACACATGTATAAAAATGCCAACGATAGCTGTTGGAAGTGTCAGAAGACTAGAGGGACCTTCTTCCACCAGTTGTGGTCCTGTGGAGGTGTCAAAAAATTTTGGTTAATGGTTCAGAAGATAACGGAGGAAATCATACAAATAAAGGTGGAATTAAAACCGGAAATTTTTCTTTTGCATATTCTAGATACAAAATTACTGAGTAAAGAAAAAGAGAAACTATTTTGTCTCATCGTAACGGCCGCCAGAATTGTCTTGGCCAGACACTGGAAAGGACCAGAGATACCTGAAGAGAAGGAACTGATACATAAACTATTAGAATTAGCAGAAATGGATAAGCTGACCTGCCTATTAAGATGGGGATCGGCCAATCAGTTTACGGAGACATGGAAACCCTTTGTTCTATATGTAAAAAAGAAGAAAAAGATAGATATGAAAGGATTCTGGATATAAATAAGTTGATTGAAGATGTACGGGATACGGCTCTAGAACAATTAATTATATGAATCTGAGTCACCGGGTGAAGTAAACCAGTCTGTTTTTAGTTTGTATGTTATTGTGATGTACCCCTCCCTTTACTCTATCCCATTTCCCCTACCCCTCCCTCCGATTCCCCTTGAGTCTTTGTATCTGATTGGCAAAGTGTATGTTGTGTGGTCTTTGTTTTAACCAATAAAAAAAACTTTAAAAAAAATAAACACTTCTGCACAACAGGAAATTGGAAAATGTATTTGAATTAGTGTAGAATGATACAAAATATCTATTTTGATTAAACAAATCAGGGATAGAGTTAGGGTTCCATAGAAAATAGACGTCCTCTGAAGGATTCCAGGACTGAAGAGGTTTGGTAACCATTAGTTTAGAATATAGATATGCTTTGAATAAGTTTGCAATTGTACAAAGACTTTCTGAATAATAAGTTGCATTGATTTCTGCAGTGTTAAAATCTGATTAGATATGTTTGGGATTAAATGCTAAGAAAGAAAAAATGGATTAATTGACTGGACTATGCAGGTTAAAATGGAACACCAGGAGAGGAGAATGGTGCACTGGTATGCCGTAGCGTACCTTCAGATTGTTTCCCATGTATGGTGAACCTAAGGCAATCCTGTCATGGGTTTTCTTGATAGGATTTGTTCAGAGGGGATTTGCCCTTGGCTTCCTTCAGAGAACAAGAGAGAATGACTTGCCAAATGCCACCCAATGAGTTTGCATGGCTAAGCAGGATGCAGATGTTAAGAGATGCCCAAACCAAATGCAGATATTAAAATATGCCTTTTAAGAACATAAGAACATAAGAAGAGCCATGCTGAATCGGGCCTCAGCCCATCTAGTCCAGCATTCTGTGTCACACAGTGGCCCACTAGTTGTACACAGGGATCTCTAGCAGAAAGGAGGGCAAAACCCTCACCTGCTCCCGACCCCCCACAACCAGTACCCCGGGAAAATCCTGCCTGCCTCCATCAACACAGAGGTGGCACTTGGATGTCCATTTCAGTAGCTACTGATTCCCTTGGTATCCATGAATCTGTCTAATCCTGCCTTGAAGCTGTCCAGGCTGACAGCTGTCACAACCTCCTCTGGAAGTGAGTTCCATAACCCATTGACCCTCTGGGTGAAGAAATATTTCCCTTTATTAGTCCTAACTTTCCTACCTTGGAGCTTTAGGGAGTGCCCCCTAGTCCTAGTGTTGTGTGACAGAGAAAATATTTTTCTTTATTCACCTTTTTCTATCCCATGCATGATTTTATACACTTCGATCAAGTCACCTCTTAAACGCCGTCTTTCAAGGCTGAAAAGACCAAGGCGTTGCAACCTGATTTCATAAAGGGAGCTGCTCCATCCCTTGGATCATTTTTGTCGCCCTTCTTTGTACCTTTTCCAGTTCCGTTATATCCTTCTTAAGGTGCGGAGACCAGAATTGTACACAGTACTCCAAATGTGGCCTTACCATAGATTTGTAGAGAGGCAATACAACATTTGCCCACCTATTTTCGATTCCCTTCCTGATCATGCCAAGCATAGAATTTGCTTTTTTCACTGCTGCAGCGCACTGGGTTGACATCTTCATTGAGCTGTCCACCAAAACCCCAGATCCCTTTCCTGGTTTGTCTCAGAAAGCTTTGATCCCATCAATTTGTAGGTGTAGTTGGGGTTCTTTGCCCCGATGTGCATGACTTTACACTTGTTTAGGTTAAAATGCATTTGCCACTTTGTTGCCCATTCACTCAATTTCAAGAGATCTTTCTGGAGCTCTTTACAATCAGTTTCATTTTTAACTACCCTGAACAATTTCGTGTCGTCTGCAAACTTTGCTACCTCAGAATTCACTCCTACATCCAGGTCATTAATGAATAAATTAAAAAGTAACGGACCCAAAACTGAACCTTGGGGTACGCCACTTCTCACCTCTTTCCACCCAGAGAAATGTCCGTTTATTACCACCCTTTGTTTCCTACAGTTTAGCCAGGTTCCAATCAGGACAAGACCTGTCCTCTGATTCCATGGCTGAAGAGCTTATTTAGGAGCCTTTGGTGGGGACTTTGTCAAAAGCCTTTTGAAAGTCAAGGTAAACAATATCGACTGGGTCCCCTTTATCTATGTGTTTATTTACACCCTCAAAGAATTCTATCAAGTTAGTAAGACATGATTTGCCTTTGCAGAAACCATGTTGATTTTCCTTCAGCAATGCCTGTTCTTCTATGTGCTTAGTAATTTTTCTTTAATAATGGTTTCCATCACTTTGCCTGGAACTGAGGTTAGACTGACTGGCCTATAATTTCCTGGATCACCCCTGGATCCTTTCTTGAAGATCGGAGTTACATTTGCCTCCCTCCAGTCCTCGGGTACAGTGCCTGATCTTAGAGAAAGGTTATATATTTTGGCTAGAATTTCAGCAATTTCACACTTGAGTTCCTTAAGAACTCTGGGGTGGATGCCATCAGGCCCTGGTGATTTGTTGACATTTAGTTTAGTAAGGCATGTGAGAACATCTTCCTTGTTTATCTCTATCTGGTTTAATTCATTTAATTCCCTCCCTGAAAAAAACTGACTCAGCTGCAGGCATATGTTGTCTGTCCTCCTGTGTGAAAAACGGAGGCAAAGAAGTCGTTAGCCGCTCAGCAATCTCCTTGTCTTCACTTATTGTCCCTTTCTTACCATTTTAGTCAAGTGGACCAACAGCTTTTCTAGTTGGGTTTCTGCTACTGATGTACTTAAAGAAGTTTTTGTTATTTTTTTTAATGTTCTTAGCTATATGTGCCTCAAAATCTCTCTTGGCTTTCCTGACGGTTGCTTTGCATTTTGAAAGGGAGTCATTTTGGATTTTTAAACTACGAACACTTTTCCCTCAAGGGCTTAATGACAGAATAGATTACACCTGTTTTCTTTAAGATGTAGTCTTAATTAAGAGCCACTCTGGTACTTTCACATTTGCTCATTACAGAACTCCAAATAGTGTCAAAGCTACTAACAGGAATGTAAGCAGACAAGCGTGTGAATCAAAGTTTTTTTAAAACAATGTTAATTTGGGGGATTTTTAAAATATCTATTGTTTGTATGTTGCTTCACAACTTATCCAGTGCATTTAAGCATCATAGATAAAGACGGGCATAACACCCAAAGAAGTTATAATGAAACAAGGGGAACAACCCAGGAGATCTTGTCCTGTTACTGTTCCTGGTGCTACAAGTCAATGAAGAATCTCCTTCAATATAGAAGCCCTTATTTTGGAAGCTGAATTTTTTGACTACTATTGGAATTGGACGCAAGACCATTCGCAGCTCCAGGACTTGTAAGGGCTTGGTTGTTTCTATATGCCTCACTTAATGTCTGTTACTTATTCCTTGAACAGTATATCCTTTGTTGGATTATAATATGACAATTGTACCTTTTGTAATTTTTGAAGTATTTTCAACATAGTAATACAGCTTTAAGTAACTTACTCTCAGCCATAGTTGTAGAAATTAGATCCTTCTTATATATCTTGCAGGTTACACACATACATTGTTGTTTTAAGCAGGATTTAAATGGTCTCCAGAGTCATAGACCAACAAACCCTCAAACTATGACATCATGCTGGTCCACTGCAATGGTATGCTCAGTGGCAAAGCTTTTAGAAAAAGAAAAATGTCTGTTCTAAGGGAGATGAGAGCGTTGGGAAAGAGTTGGATAAGGTCTATGTCTGTAACCGCATCTGTATTCCAATACATCTGATGGACATCAGATTAGGGAAAGCAAGAGTAGTTTCAGAAAAGTTGTGACCCTTGAATACGATACCAACTTTTACATAGGTAGAAAATTCCATGAGAGACTCCTAATAATAATAAATCACAAGAAGCAATAAAGATGGCATTTATTTTACATCAGTAATATAATGTATTTGGGGGGCAGGTACATATTCTATTCAACTTTTTGTAAATCACAATGGGTTGAATACCAGTACAAAAACAGCATGTCTGGTGAAAAAAGTAACAAGTTAAGTCCATGTAAGTGAATTTCAAGGAACCATTTTTGTCCTAGTTCTTAAGAAGCCTTCTCTGCACCATTCTTGTTTCTAAGTATTATGCTGCTTTTTGTTTGCATTGGCTGTCCCAAACACAGAATCCCACTGCTGACCCCCTCTCAATTAGTGTATACTTACTGAGGACTATCCTTTCTTGGATATCTCTAGAGTAGTTGCCAGCTGTCTCCTGCTTGCCAGTAATTATATCATCTTTTCTAGCACAATGGTATCATCTTGATAGCAGCTGCATTGGAAATTGCTCTTTCATCCCCATTAACAGATGTTGAATGCATATTAAGATCCCGATAACTAGTAGCAACAGGAAGGGTGCATACTATTTAATAAAACCTCTTCCATCACCTTTTCTTGGGATTTGCATCATATTTAAAGCAACCACTATGCAACTGAAAGAAGAAACTGCCTGATCCCAGGTGCCACGTTAGTGTCAGATTTAATTAATGTCACAGTGGTTGCTGGCATAAGTTTAACTTTGATTTTCCATTACAGAATGAAACTTGGGAAAATCAAATAACTGCATGATAAGATATTTCCATGTAATCTAAAAAAAAGGTTAGAGTGTAATCTCTGATAATTCTTCTTAAACCCTGAAACACTGTCTCCTTTAAACCTCTGGAGCTTATGAGGATGCTGTAAGACATAAACTAAATATATAAATTCATTATAGTATTCTATTCATTAACCAAACAAAGCCATATAATACTGAAAAATGTCATATATTCCCCACCCCATCTAAAATCTTCAGCATTCCCCATCTTTGAATGTATTGTGCATTCAGAAAATAAATTTCATTTAAGGAGTGCTTTTAAAAATCTATTTTAAGTGTATTTTTATCTGTTGTGGGACTCTGGGGGAGCTGAGTAGTGGTGTGTTCATGCCAAAACAAACAAATAAAGCATGATTTAGTTCAGTCACAGGCATGTGCTTGGTCACAGTCATACGTATTTCCTCCTAGAATATCTTTCTGGATAAGGTCTGATAATTGAGACAACTTTGGTTGACTTGGGACAGCCTATATAGAAAGCTGGAGTGGCTGGGGGAAAAGGCTCTGTTAGTTCTGTTGGACCTTTCAGTGGCTTTCAAATCCAGTTATCACAGGGACAGAAAGTGAGGTGAAATCTTCTGAACAGGGGCACAGAGAGCAAAACAAACACCACAGGGGTGTTAACCCTTCCCTATGCTATCCAAAGCTCATAACTTGGGGACTGCCTGTACATGAAATGGCTGGGATACTTGGTCCAGAGGATTTGGCTCAGCTGTTACCAATATGCTGACGGTATCCTGCTGTATTACATCTTTTCAAGTAATTGCAAAGAAGCTGTTCCTGGGCTCAACTGGTGCCTGGAAGCTTTCAAGGACTGGATGATGGTGAAGAAATAGAAACTTTATCATGGTCAATTGAAATACAGATCTGGATTCATATGGATTCAGCCTGTGTCTGGTGGGATTACACTTCCCCTAAAAATTCACACTCAACTTCGGGATGGAGCAGCTCCCTTATGAAATCAGGTTGCAACGCCTTGGTCTTTTCAGCCTTGAAAGACGGCGTTTAAGAGGTGACTTGATCGAAGTGTATGAAATCATGCATGGGATAGAAAAGGTGAATAAAGAAAAAATATTTTCTCTGTCACACAACACTAGGACTAGGGGGCACTCCTAAAGCTCCAAGGTAGGAAAGTTAGGACTAATAAAGGGAAATATTTCTTCACCCAGAGGGTCATTGGGTTATGGAACTCACTTCCAGAGGAGGTTGTGACAGCTGTCAGCCTGGACAGCTTCAAGGCAGGATTAGACAGATTCATGGATACCAAGGGAATCAGTAGCTACTGAAATGGACATCCAAGTGCCACCTCTGTGTTGATGGAGGCAGGCAGGATTTTCCCGGGTACTGGTTGTGGGGTCGGGAGTAGGTGAGGGTTCTGCCCTCCTTTCTGCTAGAGATCCCTGTGTACTTATGGAATACTTGTAGATTCAACTCTAAGCTTGAAAGCCCAGGTTTGAGTAGTTACCAGGAGTATATTTGCAAAATTAAACTAGTGCACTAGTTGCCAGAGTATATTTGAAGAACTACATCTCCCTTTATGAACTCATTACAACTCTTAAGATCATCTGGAGAAGCCCTTTTTTCTGTCCCACCATCTTCTCAGGCTTATTTGGTGGGAACAAAGAAGAGGATGGCTGCTCCCAGTCTTTGAATCTCTTCCTTAGGCCACTTCCACGCTGTCACTATATCCTAGGATCTGATCTCAGATTATCTCCTTTAAACTGGATTATCTGAGTCCCCACTACCAGAAAACCTGGGATAAGCAGATAATCTGGTATGAGATCCTGGGATATAGGGGTAGTGTAGAAGGGGCCTTGGGGAGCCTGGGATGAACCATTCCTTGATAGCCTTTCATGAGTAAGTCAATTTTTGGAAACTCACAGTTTGGAAAGGAAAATCCTCCTTAATTTTCTGTCATTGTACTTCTTCAGGTGTTTTTTAAGTATCTCATTTCTCCTCACCCCTGTATCTCTCTGTGTCTTCTGATTGTTGCTCAGAGTTCACAATTCAAAAATTAGGGAGGAGGATTCTTTGCCTTCCTAATAGATTAAGGCAAGAGCAAACTGCTGCAGCCTCTTCTAGCTTGTGTGTTCTTCCTCATCAATACAGTTTAATATCTTGACCAAACTCTGGTGTTGTTTGGCTGATACGTCTCAATTTCCATCTATCGAATGATAGAGATCAATGTTTTTTGTAATATCAAGGAATCTTAGTATGAAAGACAATGGCTAGCTTTTACAGTTTTCAGATTCAAGATGGCCAATTTAACATTTCAAGGTGCTTCAGAGTCAACACATCGTTCAAGAATATTTTTTATCGCTCTTCTCTAGATTGAAAACAGGAGACTGCTTTCTAACTGTAATTGTAGCCAGTATGACCTGGAGTAATTGGTCTATAATAAACATGATGCAATGTTATGGCCTCACTTCAGTTTTTCACTTTAATAGAAGGGTTTGCACTTTCTATTAAAGTGTAGATTTGAAGTGGGGCCATAAATTACAGCAAAGTCTAGAGTGTCCATTACTGGAACCTTCTAAAAATAGATTAGAAAAATCATCTGTCATGGCTAGTTTATATATGGTTGTCCCAGCTTATTGGGAATATTACTGGGCAATATTTTAGAGCTTCTGTCAGCCCTGAGTGTTTTGGCAAATTTCAAAGAATTCAGACAGATAAGGAAATTGCTACTTTATAATGCAATGTTGCATATATACACATGGGAGGGAACATATTAGGCATTGTCTTCTTTGGGATCTTTTTTGCTAGGTTCTTAATTTACAGTTAGTGAAAAATTAGCAAGAAGAGTTCTGTGTTTTATATAATGCCTTCACCTAATCAGAGCAGTATGAGGCAGCTCTAACCATTGTGAAATTGTAGGGCTGAAATCACGACTGATCAGGATCCTAGACCTCTTTATTTATTTTATTTATTTATTTACTTCATTTATATTCTGCCCTTCTCGCCCCGCAGGAGACTCAGGGCAGATTACAATGTACACATTACATTTAGAAACACAAACACACAAGACAGACAGTGGCAATTTAACATCTGGCTACCAGGGGGAGCTGTCACACACCTTCATTCCTCAGCATGTTTCCTTGAGATCTTTTTTATGGCTTTGTAAATCAGTTAAATTTAGCCTCACACTAAGTGGTACCTTAATTTCCTACTTGACAGATGCAACTGTGTTTCGGGTTGCAAAGGTCGACAACAGGCTACACAATAGGTCGAGAGCCCACCTCGACCTGGGCAGGCCTCGAACTCATGACCTTCTGGTCAGTAGAGATCGTATGTAGCTGACACCCAGCCAGCTGCACCACATTCCCGGAACACATTTGGGCATATCGAGTGAGATTTGCAGTTGTAAAAGGCAATGGTTCATGCTTTTCAACCTCCTTGATCAGCAGGGAAAAGTCATAGCTTTTGGATGTGATTATTAATTGTCTGTGGGCCTTACAAGGCAACATAATTTTCATGTTAGTTTGCAAGAATGAAACAGATGGTTGCAATTACTACATAGCCACTTAGATTTGTTTTCCCTTCTACTTTGTCTGGTTGCCAGGTCTCATATCTTTGATCCTTTACCTGGTCGTATGAAGTTTGAAGCTATCTCCCTTGTGTCTGGTACTTCACTTTTATTTTGCTAGTCTGGGTCACATTTGAGGAAGAAAAGCACAGAATAGCAGAGTTTAATTATTTACAGGTTGAGTACCCATTATCCAGAATTCTGAAATACTCAAAAATCGAAAGCTGTCCACTTGGGTGACTGATAGTGACACCTTTGCTTTTGGTATACACAGATCTTGTGTCATACACACAATTATTTAAAGGCTGTTGTTCTGTTGTGTATTAAGTGCATATGTAACATAAATACATTTCAAGTTTAGACTTAGGTCCAATCTCCAAGATATCTCCTTATGTATGAAATGAAACATGTTTATTTGAAACATTTGTACCATCTTTCTGCTTCAGTTAGAGCTGTGGTTCTCAACCTTCCTAATGCCGCAACCCCTTAATACAGTTTCTCGTGCTGTGGTGTAAATGTAAATATCTGATGTGCAGAGTGTATCTTCATCCACTGGAACAATTTTGGCACAAATACCTGATATTCCTAAATTTGAATACTGGTGGGGTTGGAGGGGGATTTATTTTGTCATTTGGGAATTGTAGTTGCTGGGATTTATAGTTAACCTACAATCAAAAAGCATTCTGAACTCCACCAATGATGGAATTGAACCAAACTTGGCACACAGAACTCCCATGACCAACAGAAAATACTGGAAGGGTTGGTGGGCATTGACATTGAGTTTTGGAGTTGCAGTTCACCTATATCCAGAGAGCACGGTGGACCCAAACAATGATGGATCTGGACCAAACTTGGCATGAATACTCAATATGCCCAAATGTGAACACTGGTAGAATTTGTGGAAAATAGACCTTGACATAAGAGTTCTCAATCTTTGTTAAAGCAAGGCTGGAAAAGATCCCGCAGAGCTGTTGCAATTCAGTAGACAACACTGAGTAATTTAAGGCCCCTTCATACATGTTCATGATAAATAACTGCAACTTGGAATTGTTTTAGGTTGACATCATTGCCAGCATTAATCCATGAAAACATTTGAGATTCTTTATGTAGTTAGACATTTTCATTTGGCATGCAGTGTTCGGAAACATAGAGATGAAAGCTTGTCTTCCTGCAGTACTCCTTTGCTGTTTATACATTGGTGAATTTTATGACTTCTAAGAAAATATGATATTGACTTTTCCTAACTTGAACTGTGGACTTGAGTCCTGGCTCTAAAAGCTTACTGTTTCAATGATTTCATTACATTTCATTACAGTACTGAGAAATAAGACACTCTTTTCACATTTTAATTAATATGTTCAATCATATGGAAGAAGATCTGTTAGCAAAAAGAAGTTCAGATAAATAAGTTTTGCTGTAACATTCTTGTCTTGGGCTAAATAACCTTTTGTTAACCATTTATTCCCCTTTTTGTAGTGATGTGTTTTGTTGTGTATTGTTAAAGAGAATTTCAGGATGCATTTGCAGAAACATAATATTGGCACTTTAGAATAAGGATAAGGCATGGTAATCTTGTTAACCAGTATGCATCAGATACAAAGAAATAAACATTGGTCAATTAAAACATTCATCAACTGAGCTATCTTGAAGCTGTTCTGGTACAGTTACTTGAACTAAAAATTCATTAACCTTATCTTCCGTCTGTCTAATCCTATGCATTATAGATGAAAAATGTTTCTATTTGCAGAAGATTTTATGCTTAACCACTCTTCTTTTTAGTACTGTCTAATAGAGTTAAAGCTTCAATAATAGAACTTCCAACAGTTTAATCACAGAGGAGAAGGAACAATGGGTTTTACTGTTTACACAGTTCTCAGTTTTTCATTTATCGCTATTACAAAAACGGATATAAAACATTGGATTTTAATTTATTGTTCTCTTTCCCTTCTAAGGAAAGTACCAAGTGATTGGAGGTATAATTTCACCAGTTAACGATGATTATGGAAAGCAAGGATTAGTGGCAGCAAAGCATCGAGTAGCAATGGCTCATCTTGCACTTGAGACATCAGATTGGATCAGAGTGGATCCTTGGGAGAGTCAACAGAGACAGTGGATTGAGACCATAGAAGTTCTCAGGTAATGCTGATACTGTTTTTATATTGAATATGTCAACGGTAGCTTGAACCAACATTCCAAGTAAATATGAGCCTACTATCCTTTTGTGTGCATGGATTCCTTACATATGAATAATGTGTCAGGTAAGCTACAGTCGCCCATTATTCTGTCTGAAGTGTTGATCTTAACAGCCACTTTCAGGGTCCCAACAAGCAGGAATTCAAGACAGCTTACACTTGTTGCGGATATGCCAAAGTATTATATTGCTCATGCTTACAGTAGCCTGCAGTTTGCTGTTGAGTTCCTCCAGAGCAGTGGATCTCAACCTGTGGGTCCCCAGATGTTTTGGCCTTCAACTCCCAGAAATCATAACAGCTGGTAAACCGGCTGGGAGTTGCAGGCCAGAACCCCTAGGAACCCACAGGTTGAGAACCACTGCTCCAGAGGCTTCTAACAGTGCAATTGCTTGTGATTATGCCCATAAGCTTTTACAATAGGGAATGGTTGTTGTGGCCTATAGGGATCTAGAGCAGGGCAAAAATGGTCCCTAAGTCTCCCAGAGTTCAGCATTGTAGTTTGTTATGATATGTGGATGGAACTGTATAGTGTCTCACCTATTCCTCAGCAAGCCAGAGAATAAGTACAATATAAACAAATTCTGGATTAATTCTCTGAGTTGCTAGAGAAACAGTCCAAAAAACCACCTGCCTATACTGTACTTACATATCACAGTAGATAAAGCACCTACCAAAAGTCTATGATTATTTAACTGTTGCTGCTACAAGAAGGAGTGATTGGGTAACATACAGCAGCACATTGATTGTGCTTGATAAGTCCAGAATCCAATACCTACCTGTCTTATTGTCCATTCATAGCCTTGACCCTTCTCTACCTGCCTCTGTCCTTCAGCCACCTTTGCAGAAGTCTGTTCTGTTCTTCCATTTCTTCCCCCTCCTTCCTGAAAGACTCTTTATACTTTCCTATGATTAGATTTATTTTCTATTCTTCATGTTATGCTCCCTGCACTTTCTAGGGCTGCAGCTTGAACAGTCTAAAGTCCTTAAGAAAGCCTGCCTTCACTTTTCGTTTCATCTAAGGACATTTTTCTTGGCATTGTCATCATTAACAAGAATATCTTAGAATGAATGTCTAAATGCATTTCACATTGCTACAACATGGCAGGCCGCAAACTAGAAGGTTGCATCAAAGCTTGTTTGATCAAAGAGTAGTAGTATCATCTGTATGTGTCAAAGATATTCTTCATTGTAAATTTCATGAAACAACTATGTAGATTAGATGTAAGTGTGTGCAGGTAAGTCATACACACACACAAGGCAAGTAAGGAGAGCTTCTCCAACAAGTTAAGACAACTAATGATTTTGGGCTGTTGCTTTTTCTCTTTCCTCCCAGTGCCCTATGTACTTGCTGGAGAGGAGATTTGCTTGCTTGAGTCATCTGGCTCCGTTGCTATGCAAACAGCTTAACACATTGGCCCTGGTCTGTGCTTGTTACTGTGCTGGATTATGCAGGTTTAGTTTTTGGCTGGCTGGTGAGTGCCTTGCCATTCCTTGCAGCATTTTGGTATTTTTATGGTCTGGGATATTTCAAGGGTCTTCTTGCCGGTCTGCCAAATGTATTTATCTATGAAGTCCAAATTATTTCTCAACAAAACCCCATTTTGAACAAAAAAATGTTGCACATTTTGAGCTTCTCAAGCACATGATAGTAAAGACCATTTGAAATCTATTCATGACTGCAAAGCCACTAGGATTGAGACATTTTGGATGCAGTTTACAACTTCTGCAGTCTTCCACGTAGCATGGCCAATGAAACTCTGAGATTTGTTTGGGGGGGGGGGGGTGAGAACAAAAAATGTAATGAGAGCTACATACAGGGAGCATACCATCCCCCTGCTGTGTCAGCTCCACTGGCTGCCTGTCCAATTCCGAACTCAATTCAAAGTGCTGGTTTTGACCTTTAAAGCTCTATACGGTTCTGGCCCAGCTTACTTGTCCAAACGCATCAACCGCTATGTCCCACCTCGTACCTTAAGATCATCCGGGGAGGCCCTGCTCTTGCTCCCGCCTACATCTCAAATGCGGTTGGTGGGGACGAGGGATACGGCCTTCTCAGTAGTGGCTCCCCATCTGTGGAACACACTCCCTATTGATATTCGATCAGCTTCATCCCTCCTGGCATTCAGAAAAAGAGTGAAATCCTGGTTATGGGACCAAGCATTTGCACTTTAGCACGATACGGCACCTGAGATTGGGTAGATGGCAAACTGGTGGATAAGACCTAATGCTTATGGATGGAATACTGTTTTAACTGTGGTGAATGTTCATGATGCATTTTAATGTTAATTGTATTTTAATGTATTTTAACTCTAGTTGTATTTTGATGTATTTTAATCTTAACTGTTGTTTTTATTATATGTAAATTGTGTGGCATCGAATCGTTGCCGTTGTGAGGCCGCTCTGAGTCCCCCCTCGGGGGTTGAGAAGAAGCGGGGTATAAATGGTGGAAATAATGACACATTTAGGTGCCTATTTGCTGTGCATCAAATAATTTGATTAGTACTGCATGAGGCATGCATTCCAGTCTTGTTTATTTGAAAGCGCAGTCAAAGGAAATTGTTAGATGACCCCCTTCACATGTTATTCATATTACTATTTCAGAAACTTATAAACTCTTGACCACCTTCTTCTGCCTTTTGGACAAACCTCTGTAAAAATAAACCTTTCTCTCTGGGCAGACACATGCATATATGTATGTGTAAGATAAACTTCATTTTTGACATCAACACAGTTTACCAGCTCACAGTTCTTTCAGTGTTTTTCTCTCTCAAAGAGCTGGTCGATCTAGCTCATCCTTTCTGCCCATGTACATTTGTTTTGGAAGGCACAGCACACCCTCTGCACCTGGTCTCCATCCAGATTCCATGTTGACAACTACTCAGTTCTGTCACTGATTGCATTCTGTTTGCCACACAGCATCTTGCTTTATTTAGATTCTGTTTGGCTTTCTCTCTTGATGCTGTTCCTCATTCTTGACAAGCAAAGGAATAACTGTTAATTCCAGGAATCAGAAGAAAAAAAGCCACAGGAGCAAAATGCTCACTTATTGTAGCTCTAAGAGTATATCTTTCTGTTTGCTTTGCAATGCCCAGTCCGACAGCTTACACATACATTCTGCCTGGCCTGTAAAACTGATATTCAAATAATGCTTAACAGATTATGCTGTGCAGTTGTCACAATCTGCTTTTCTTAATCCTCTAGGATTTCTGTAAATATGAGAAATGACTAGTGACCCTGTCTCTGCAAAACCTCTAAACAAGGCGCTTTTTTGCAAGATGTGTTGGGAATTAGCAAGTGGGAGAGGGAAGTTCTGTGTATTTTGTTTTGACCAGCTGGTGGGTGCCTTGCCCTTTTTTGCAGCAAAAGTTCCTTTGAGTCTATTTATTTTCTATAGTGTTTGGATGTTCTTGTTGCAGTACTGCCAAACTAATTTACCAGTGAATCCTATTTGCAAGTCACGTGTATGACTGAAATATAATCCAAACTAGGGAAGAATGTTTTATGAAATGAACATATAAATAACATATATATATATAACTTGATACTTTTTTGTTTAGTCTTTGGTTCACTTTGAATCTCAGCTTGGGTTGACTCTGCCCATGCAGGACTTAGTGACATTGATTACATATATTTCACAGTGATATCTTGAGAAGTGTTACCATTTGTGTTGCTAGCTAACACTGCATGTGTGTTGACAAATGAGCCTATAGAGTTCAAGGGGTATTACATTCAGTTAAGCGAATATAGGATGGGGAGATGGATTGGCACTTCTTAAAATAGAGACATATGGGGGGAAAGGAATCTTTTCTGTCATAAAACATTTTAACCAACCACCATGTTTTCATTATTAATGCGCTGTAAGCCTGAACCCATTAAGAAGGACGTGACTCTTGCTTGCTCTCAACCTCTGTGGAAACCTAAATGAATCATCCTCATTCCTTGCTGCTTATTTAGGAAGCAGCAATGCAGTTGTTTCCTGATCTTGACAACCATGATCACGTGAAACTACCCACAGAGTAGTGGATTCAGTTTAACGTTGCATTGCTTATTCCCTTCCCCAACTGCCAACAGAAGAATTACCACATTAGTTCATGTTTAAATTTTAGGGGCCTAGCTATGCAGTATATTTTGAACTGAAGCATATTCTCAGGCATACCAGTTTTGCTCAAAGGATGACATTATAGGAAGACCAGTCAGTTTGTACTCCTAGGTAAAAGATTTCCACCCCTTTCTCCCCAAATTGACTTGAGGAGAACAACTTCACCAGGGACCCTTCTTCTAAAGAAATACCCTATACATTTATGTATACGTCTAGAAAGTTTCATCAAAATATCAACCCCAAAAAACTTATCCATAGGTCAGTGTTAGTACTGTGCCTTAACTCTTATCAAAAACGAAACCACCCCCTTTCTCTGAGTTGAGTGGTAAAAGGAGAGAGCTTAGTCCATCCCAGGAAAACTTAAAAGAAGCACCAACTCTCTGTAATCTCTTGTTGTGATGCTGCTTCATGCCCTTTTGAATGTCAAAAGTGGCCCATGAATAGGTAATGATGCTTTTCATGGAATGTCCTTGCCTTATCCATGGGTCATATCAAAATAATTTTTTTGGCCTCAAAACCTGCCCTCGATGTAGAAATGAGGTCCACTTTTCATGTATATATACGGTAGGTCAGAACTGAGGGACCCCTTGAGCTCTCTAAAAACATCTTTGCCAGGCTTCCTCACTGGTGTTTGAAACTAGGCAATTCTGTGGTTACTTCTGACTATTGTGTGTCTACTTTGCCTCTCCCTTACTTCAACAAGAACAAGAAAAATGATTCTACAATCAGACTGTCATGTATTGAATTGTTCAATAGGATCTTGCTTGGATCCAAACATGTAAACAGTTCCAGCCTAACTTACCTGTCTGAATGTATCTTTTTGCATCACTTTGGAGATTAAGATCTTCTGAGGAGGCCCTGCTCTCAGTCCCATCTCCTTTAGTAAGAATGAGAGATAGGGCCTTCTTATTGGTGGCGCCTTACCTGTGGAACTGCCTTCCCAGTGAAATTAGATCAGCTCCCTCCCTCCCTCCTGACCTTCAGTAAGAAACCGAAAACTTGGCTATGGGACCAAGCCTTTGGAGAGCAGTCAGTGCAATAGGCATGCAGAGGCACGCTTGCCTCCTTGCTCGTCTTGCCACATGCGCGGCTCCGTTTCTCCTTCCCCATGCGCACAACCTATTGGCTTCCAGAGGAGCAGAGGGTGTGTGCGTTTCTCAGTTTCTCATGGGCCTCCCTTGCAATGGAAGCCTGGAAGTCAGGCAGGCAGCTGGGACTCTGCCACCTCACCAGGGCCAGGAAAGAAGGAAGATGGGAAGGAGGAAGTGAGGGAGGAGAAACAGAGGGATGGAAGGAGGGAAGGGAGAAGTTAGGAAGGGGTTGAGGAAGTGAAGGAGGGAGGAACGAAAAAGAAGTTAGGAAAAGAAGGGAGAAGGGAAGGAGGGAGGCAGACGCCCCTTGGTCATGTTCTTAAGCAGTCCCTTCCAACTCTGATATTATTATTAATTTTAATATTATTAAACCTGGATGGACATCATCTGTTGGGGGTGCTTTAATTGTGTTTTCCCTGCATGAAGGCAGAATGAAAGGGGTTGGACTAGATCACTGATTCTCAAAGTGGGCAGTACCACTCCCTGGTGGGCGGTGAGGTGATCCAAGGGGGTTTGACTAGATGATCTTTAGAGATCCCTTCCAACTCTATTATTAATTTTAATATTACTAAACCTGGGTGGTCATCATCCGTTGGGGGTGCTTTGATTGTGCTTTCCTTGCCTGAAGGCAGAATGAGAGGGGTTGGACTAGATCACTGATTCTCAAAATGGGCAGTACCAATCCCTGGTGGGTGGTGAAGTGATCCAAGGGGGCGGTGGGAGGCTCAGGGGAATTTGGGGGGCAGTGAACCCCATTTTAGGCTGCATCAATAGGAGAAGACTGAGAGAAAGTGAAAGGGAACTGTTTTAGCAATTGGATGTGTGGATTGAACATTGTTTTAATTGTTATTTTAATTGATTGTTGGGTTTTGTTTAATTAATGCTCAATTTTGTATGTTTTTATGCCGATTTATGTATTAGGCCTCTGTTAGCCACTCTGGGCGAGGTAGAAATACTGTAAATAATAAATAATAATAATAACTGATATGAAACTTTACCTTTGTAATTGCTTTTAATGATAATTATTCAATGCAACTGTTTATTTTAACTTATTGGACAATATTTACTTTTAATGTTTTTGTTTGTTTGTTTATATAGGCATTGAATGTTTGCCTGGTCCTATGTTGGAAGCCACCCTGAGTCCCCATGGGGAGATAGGGCGGGGAACAAATAAATTATTATTGTTACTATTATTCTTAAGTTATTGTTGATACCATATTGTTTTTGTTGACCCTCCTTTTCTACTTAAAGAGCTAGTTTACTGTTTTTCTTTGAAATACAGTAAATATTCAAAAACATTTAACCTACTGATGCCTCAATTAATATAATTTTATTGGTATCTATTTTTATTTTTGAAATTTACCATTAGCTGCTTCATTTTCCATCCTGGCTTATACTCAAAGCAGTAAGTTTTCCCAATTTCTTGCGGTAAAATTAGGTGCCTTGGCTTATATTTGGGTCGGCTTATACTCGAGTATATACGGTACACATAATCCTGCTGTGTCATGATCTTTGTGCAAATTATCTAATTTACACACAGTGTATCTAATATTTACACAGTTTTAATAAATGCATGGACTTCTATGTAAGGGAGGGTAACATTTTTGCACAAGAATGCATGCCTTTTGCAAGAAATGTATATGTTCTACATTAAAAGTACATTTCCTAGCTCAGGCAAATCCTATTTATATTTGTGGAAATGATTTTTTAAGTCCTACAAATCAAATAGTGCTTGAAATTTCACATAAAATGTGATAAAAAGTAGGAAGAAGATAGCTGAAATTGTTCTTGTTCATGAGAATGAAAAAAATGAAGATTTACATTTCTGCTCCACATATTGAGGGGAACTTTGGGTTAGTACTTTTTTGAACAGAACTCACAAACACATTCAGACCCTCTTTGAAAGTTGATGCTTTTCAAAAGCAATTTGGATGCCTTACTCTCAAAAAAGAAAAAAAAATGCTCTGTTGAATATGCTTCAAATAGTTTTTTGGATAATAGCAAATGGCTCTTCTTTTTGTTTTCCCCTTTCACATTTTAATACTGGTTTTAATTGTAATGAATTTTAATGAAATGTTTATTACATTTTATTGTATTCTCTGAAGCAGAGATCCAGCAAAGGATACAAATCTCCTAGATTTTCCTAGAGAAATAACAGTGGCATAAAAAGGAAATAATGCTCAATCGAAGATGTTCAAATTGGACAAGTGTGTGAGCTACCATTGCCACAAATCTTTCAGTGAACTGAATTAATATGGCAAATTCTCCAGCCATCTAATTAAGCCCTGAAGTACACAAAAGCCGATTGAGTTTTAGAAACTGAAAGTGCAAGATAATCGCTTTCTGTATCTCTGAGAGGATTACCTTACACAGTGCTCTTTATTTTAACACAGGCACCATTACAAAGAACTGCTTAAATCACACCATATCAGGAAACTGCCGGGGGAAAACAATCAGCCCATAGAAAAAGCTGCTGGGCCATCGTTCCCTTCATCACTCACAGGTTTGTTCATGCTGTAAGTACTGTACTCCTTGTTTAAGTGACAAATCTGGTATCATCAGTTGGTCAGCATCCATGTATGAGTGGGACAATTTGGCATTCCTATTTTTGGTGCATACAAGTGATAATAAAAGGTTTGTAAAACATCATTCAGCAAGAGATCCAGCTATAAGTGGAGCACCTTTTCAGAGACTTGCACAGGAACACGTGATGTGTAGGATGATATTACACTGGCAGACTATAGGGAAGCCCACCCCATCCCACCCACGGAATATACATGCAGTTGTTCTCTTCAGGTGGACTGGGAAATTTAATTGGGGAAAAGGTTTTCTGTGATGTTCTTTTTACATATCCTCTATATCAGTGGTTCTCAACCTTCCTAATATGCAAGATGTATTTCCTTTCACTGGACAAAATTTGGCACCCAATACGCCCAAATTTGAATACTGATGTGGTTGAGAGGGGATTGATTTTGTCATTTGGGAGTTGTAGTTGCTGGGATTTATGATTAACCTACAATCAAAGAGCATTTTGAACTCCTCTAATGATGGAATTGAACCAAACTTGGCACATAGAACTCCCATGACCAACAGAAAATACTGGAAGAGTTTGGTGGTCATTGACCTTGAGTTTTGGAGTTGTAGTTCACCTACATCCAGAAAGCACTGTGGATTCAAACAACGATGGATCTGGACCAAACTTGGCACAGTTATTCAATATGCCCGAATGTGAACACTGGTGGAGTTTGGGGAAAATAGATCTTGACATTTGGGAGTTGTAGTTGCTGGGATTTATAGTTGACTTCAATCAAAGACCATTCTGAATCCCAGCAATGATAGAATTGGGCCAAACTTCTCACACAGAAGGACCCCCATGACCAACAGAAAACAGAATATTGTGTTTTCTGATGGACTTTGGTGACCCTTCTGATACCCCCTCGCGACCCCCCAGGGGTCCCAACCCCCAGGTTGAGAAATGGTGCTCTATATATTTTAATTAATATTTGTATATGGGAACAGAGCCTGCTGCTGCAGTACTGTTCACCCATTACCACTTATATGAACAGAAAATTGAAATTGACTCTGTGTATTTTTCAAATGAACAGTAATACACCTTCCAATGTTCTTGGACTTCAGATCCCATCAGATAACTAATGGAAAGGACTTTGGGTCTCAAAACAGTTGAGAGGCTATAGTGATCAACCCTTATTTATTTATTTATTCGGATTTCTTGGCCGCCACTCCCGGGTTGCTCGGCACAGCTCACAATTGAACAAATCGCAGCACATTATACAAATTAAAACAATTTAAAACCGCAACATTTAGCAATAAAATAACATATACCACTAGACTAACTCAGGTTACAAAAACCTGCCGAAACAGCCAGGTCTTACAGGTCTTCTGGAACCCCATGAGGTCACGGAGTGACCTAATCTCCGGCGGTAAGGAGTTCCAAAGTGTGGAACCCTTGTGTAGATAGTCTTGTGAAAAGTATGAATTGCACTGAATTTGGAGTTTTTAAAATACTGGTAGCCAGATTTTGTTCATTTTCAAAATCAGGACAGTAAATAAAGAACAACACTCAGAAAACAGGGGAATTCCAGAACATATTATTGTGTCAAACTGTGTTGCAAAAAAGCTGATCCATTATAGGTTAGAAAGTTGACCTGTTTGGCAGGTAGGTCTTGACTTCGGTCCTTTGCATCTATAGTCCAAAAGGAACCAACTATAGGAGATAGGAAAAATCAATGTCTACCATTGTGCTACAGGATTGTGATTGATGGAAAAATTATCCAACCGAGTCCAGAACCTTCCTATGTTAAAATATTATCACAGGCTGGTGATGCCATGGAAGTATAGAAAAACTGTAAATTTGGTATTGGATTCAAAACTTAGACCCCAAATAATTTGTTTTCAGTTTTTAAAAGTACGTCCTGTCCTTTGTGGCTGTAAAGAGAGATTTGGAGGCATATGCTTGTCTTGGAAGTAGGAGTTTCAAAGATGAAACTTCGGAAACCTACATGAATTAGGCAAACATGATAAATGCTGCAAACTGTTTTTTGTAATTGATAGATTTTCAAATTCAGCTTTTATTTCTGCAAAATTAAAATAACAGTGAAACATTTTAAAAAGTGCACAAACACACATAAGGCTGTTCAAAGTATTGTCGAAGGCTTTCATGGCCAGAATCACTGGCTTGCTGTAAGTTTTTCGGGCTGTATAGCCATGTTCCAGAAGTATTATTTCCAGATGTTTCTCCTGCATCAATGGCAAACATCTGCAGAGGTAGTGAGATCTGTTGGAAACTAGAAAATGGAGTTTATATATCTGTCAAAAGTGTTTTATGTCCACCAGTCTTTTGTTAGATTGCTGCATGCCGTATTCACCATTGGGCTGCACAGCAGGCCAAAAACCACCAGCTGCAGTAAATCTTTTCAATCGGAGTAAGCTTCTGGCCTTTATCCCAGCTTCCATCAAACTAGCAATTCCAAAGCAAAAACATATGAATAGATACATAAGTACTGCTTAAAAGCGGGAGAGGTATTTTAAGGCACCCCTAAAAAGGAAAAATGCCAGAAAATGCCAGGCGATCCAACCAGAAAGGAGGAAGTTTTTTGAATCTTCAGCAGGGAGATGGAATGACAGTACCACCTTGTGGCGGAGCCAAGCACATGCCTCCAAGATACCGAGGATGGGATAAAGCTTATATATACCTCCTATGTACAATTGTCTGTCTTCTCTGTATAATACAGCATTGAATATTTGCCATATATGTATATTCTGTGATCTGCCCTGAGTCCCCTTCGGGGTGAGAAGGGCAGAATATAAATACTGTAAATAAATCAATCAGTAAATTATGCTGGCTAAGCATGAAAGGAATGGCAATCTCAACAACTTTTGAAGGGACAAAATCTCCCCTTCCCATCATATAATGTGAAGTGGAACTCATTCATTGGCCCAAAAATCTCTAAACGCTAATCATAGGTAATTTTAATAGTATTGATAATAATTATTATTATTAAGCCTGATTATATTGCTCAATGTACTTGCCACTGAAAAGAAAATAACACATAATGGTAGGCTAAAAGATGATACCCTGTCCTTTTCTGTCATACTGCATTCAGTTTTTGTGAAGTGAGAGGCATTTAGCAAAAGATGATTTATTGAATGTTTTAAGTATATTCTCTGACAAAGCAGACTGAAAATACTGGAGTTTGTTGCTTCATAAAGAAAATAAAAATGAAACATATTAAAACATATTGATAGACAAGATTGTATTTACTGTTTCTTCTTCATTACCCCCGTGCTTCACACACATAGGATTTGCATCTGTGCAGAGGTACTCATGGAAAGTTCCAGACATGAGTGGATTTTGCTTTCCTTCAGGCACGTGCATATACTTGTTATCAAAAACTGCTCTCACCCCAGTTCCTTTTTGTCTGTCAGAGAATGCACGTCTCTTTAGATAGTTTTCATTGTTGAGTAGCCTTTATTTTTCCATGTACAGTCAGTCCTCAAGACACGAATAAAATAGGTTCTGTAAGTTTGTTCTGAAGTTGAATTTGTATGTGAGTCAGAACAGGTACATTTTAAGTGTAACTCCAGATATAGATAGATAGATACTAGCATAACACCCCTGTGGTATTTGTTCTGCTGTCTGTGCCTCTGTTCAGAAGATTTCGCCTCCTTTTCTGTCCCTGTGATTTTGAAAAAAAAGTCTTGTGGTAGAAACTAGGATTGATGATAAATCTTTGTTTAAGACACCTTTTCCCCATGATAACTCTTTCAGGAGTGAATTTTCCTTTCTAGGGGTAAATTTCTCTCACTTCGTGTTATCTCTCCTCATTCTTAACTATGAGTCATTTGTAAGTCGGATGTTTGTAACTCAGGGACTGCCTCTAATCTTCATTTTCACTCTGTAGTCTTTCTATTAATATTTTATATAGTTTTTAAAATAGTTATCCACATATACTTACTCTGAATCATGTTGTTCTTTTGTATGGTTTCTAAAAAACTTTTCAACAAGTGCATCTCCCTTGAGGGAAAATTTGTAGTTCAGATAGCTAAACACTGTCTCGGGGTGGGCCATTTCTTCCAGTCCTGTATTAATGGTAGAGGCTTTAT
The DNA here is from genome assembly GCA_030556195.1 of Anolis apletophallus. Taxonomy (NCBI): domain Eukaryota; kingdom Metazoa; phylum Chordata; class Lepidosauria; order Squamata; family Anolidae; genus Anolis; species Anolis apletophallus. The sequence goes on from JARBWK010000010.1 coordinate 53,607,860, forward strand.
GTCCAAGGATTAAATAATAGACTTTCCCACTTGCATTTGCCAGAGTAATTGTTTAGAGCAGGAGTTCTCAAACTTTTTCAACAACTGAGCCCTTTTTAAAGCAAAGAATTTTTCATATATTATGTTATATTTGTATATTGTATTGTGTGTGTGTTAGGCTTGTTTTGTTTTGAAATGGTTCAAAACTTGTTTTGGATGGATGTAGAGGCGCTGGTGGTTCGGATCTAAAGTCAATTCCGATTTTCACAGGAAAAAAAGTTTAAAACTTTTCAAAATTTCCGAGACTTCCAAATCCTTTGTTAATGGTTTCAAAGTGCTATTTCCTGTTTCATTGGGTGGTAGTTGTTTTACTCCAGAAAGTGGGGGGGGGGGATCCATCCACTCTGATTAAAACCTCTTCTCTCGCTTAAGACTGATGGGGGAGGGAAAGGAAAGGAATCCATCCACACTGGTTTAAACTGATGTGGATCCATCCCACCCACACTGATTTAAACTGACGCGGGAGAAAAAGGAAAGGAATCCATCCACACTGGTTTAAACTGACGTTTTTCCTGCTGTTTTTCTCCCTTCCCTTCTCTTTCCTTATCTCTCTTCCTTTCCCCTTTCCTTTTCTCCCCCAAATCCCAGCCCATTCAGGAAAACATGGGGGGGGGCATTTTATTAGGCTCCCTGGGTATGATGTTCCCTTACAAAGCAGTGGTGTGGCACCTTTCCCACCCAAGCAGCCTGCCCTAGTCCCTCTGCCTTCAGGTCCCTGGCTCGCAATGAGCCCACGAGGCATGTGTGGCCCTTTTTAAAGGGCAATGACTCTGGTGCCAAAACCCCACCCCTCCCAAGGTGGTTTCCCCTCATTGGCTGGAAGCAAGCATCCCAGCATGCAAGCAGCTGCTTGCCTCCAAATGCTGATTCATTTCCGATTCACTTCCTGGATCGGAAAAAAGATGGTGACAGGGGCTTCGAAATGACAAGGATACTTCCATGTTCCCAAATTGCTTCGAAATCGCTTCAATTAATCCAAATAACGAAGATTCCGAATGAACCTACTCATGCTGTGTGTGTGTGTGTGTGTGTGTGTGTGTGTGTGTGTGTGTATCACAGACATGGACAAACTTTTGGACACAGGGGCCGTATTGCATTTTAAAATTTGACCAATGGGCTGAGCCAGGGAATAGAGAGTGTTGGCATGAACTAACTGGGGAAAATTTAACAAATTCCTATGCACACTACACATATTTCGTTTGCAGTACAGAAGGGAGGAAAGAAGGAAGGACGGACAGACAGACAGAATGTCAATACAATATTTAAAATGAAGAACAATTTTTACCAACATAAACTTAACAGTATTTCACTTAAAGATCCCAGGGACCATCCAATAAGAACAACAACAACAGGAGCAACCCTATGGGCCACCCAGTCCAACCCCCCTTCTGCTATGCCAGAAAAGTACAATCAAAGCACACCCAACCTTTGTAATAATCATAATGGCAGAAACCTCAGGAGTCATTTAGTCCAACCCCATTCTGCCATGCAGGAAAATCACAATCAAAGCACCCTCTGAGTAGTGGGAGGGAAATAAGGTTTTGGAAGAGAAGAACGGAGAGTTTGGGTGTCAAGGAAAAGAGTCTGAGCAGCGAAGAAGGGAGTGAAGAAAGGGTCTGTGCCTTGGAATGACACTGTTGCTGCTGTTTTGGCAGTTCAAAACTTTGATTTTTCTGCATTTCTCAAGAGGAGGAGGAAAGAGGAGGAGATAGGAAGCAGCATGGTGCCGCAGAACCCCTCGCTATCACTTGTGGTGCCCCAAGTGCTCTGCATAGCACAGTTTGAGAATACCTGGTTTAGAATAACTACCATTACAGCCAAAAATCATCCTTTCCACTCCATGTTTCTGTCAGCTTGAAGAACCCCATCACTTTCTAGGACTTTTACAAACCCTATCATCTTACCTGTTGATGGAGCAGGCATGTTGTCTGGATCAGTTTTTGACAGAGTCCCATCTATAGCGCCCAACGAATTCCCAAGACCAATGGCAGTGCAGATAGTACAAAAAGAAGTGGATTATCAAAACCTTACCATGATACTTCGGTTTCAGTGACTGCTGCTTCAGTGATCACAGTCTGTTTCTAAAGTGGATTCCATATCACATGCTCAGTAATACAATGGTTATCCAGAAGATATGGTTACAAGGCACATAGCTCTTGCTGGGAATTTTCACAGGATTCGTATCACTGCCATGTAGCGGGAAGCTAACGGAAGTGAACAAGCAGTGCCAGTCATCAGTAGCTGATCAACTAGCATTGTGGTGAATATCAGATATGAGCATCCTCATTCCATTTTCCTCTGGGTGCAAAGTTCACGCTGTAATACACTACCTAAATGCTAAGAGCATTAATGCTGCTGCGATTCATTGTGAAGTCATTTCGATTTATGGAGAGGACGTTATGTCAAGACAGCATGTGACAAAATGCATACGGAATGGATTGTGAGACCATGAAGAAACTTCGCAGAGCCATCCGAAACAAAATGTCGTGGGATGCTGATGGTGGAAGTCTGTCTCCTTCATGACAGTTCACGTACTCACATCACTCATGCAACACAAGAGTTGTTGACTACATTTGGTTGGGATGTTTTAAGCCAACCTCTCACAGCCCTGATCTCGCACCCAGTGATGATCATCTGTTCACTAAATTGAAGGAAAACACTTTTCCAACGATGATGGGATGAAAACCAAAGTGACAAACTGGCTGAAAAAGGTGGAGGGAAACTTCTATAACACAGGCATCAAAAACTCGTCTCATGGATGACAAAATGTATTGAACCGAATGGTGATTATGTGGAAAAGGTAATGTAATGCCTATGCTATATTCCATGTAAGTTTTATTAAAATACATTCATTCTTTGTATTTTTTAATAAATCTTGCAACCTTACTTTTGTAGTTGGCACAAGATGGGCTTTGAAGTGGCAACCTCTGGAACTGGCCAACCCTCAGCAGATAAGTTGTTGCAGATAGTGCTTTCGATACTTGAACCTACATTCACAGAGCCGCCGCCGCCGCCACCACACATATACACATTCTGCTCACATAACAACATCACCTATCTGTCTATTTATCCACTTCATCAAACTAATCCAAATTTTGGCCCTCCAGTTGTTTTGAACTTCAACTCCCACAATTCCTCACAGCCATTAGGAATTGTGGGAGTTTACCCATGCCTGCACTAATCTCAATCCCTGGATCATCACCTCATACCATTCATTGCATTCTCATATACCATCAATTCTCCTAGCCATCAATTCTGTACTCCACATCACCAATAGGATACAGTATCAACTTCTCATGATGACCCTGGTAGAGAATACAGAGATCTGGTTGACTAGGACCTAATAATCCACTCACTTTTATCTGTCTCATGATCTCTAGATCCACTTGTAAGTAACTACCTTGAACTTAATTGCTTTTTTCTCCTAGGGAATGCTACTACTGACAGGACAAATTTTAATACAGGTCATAAGAATCACATAGATATTATTTAAGTTCACATCAGTATGAATTACCAGTACTGAGACAGCAGGGTTGGAACTCAAGGCACCATCAACTCCACCAGTTTTTCAAAGGGTGGTTTTGTTGTTAAACCTTTTTTTTGTTGCCAACCTTAATATTTATATTTATTCATTTATGGTTTGGAGGAGTTGATGTTTGCCTTGTAATAAATGTATCATTTTTGTTCATCTGAGAAATACGTGTTCATCTGCATAGATGGCACAAAAATTTTCCCTAATAATGCAGCTGCTATTTCTCCAGGACTTCAATCGCTATAATTTGCTTTTAGGAAAATGGGATTGTTCAGGTTACATTAACAGATCAATCCCAAATTGATAGCAGTGTGTGGAGTGGTTTGCTTATTTGGGAATAGTGCTTGTGACCAAAATATTGTTCAATTATACAAATTCCCCTGTAAATGTTAACTGTTTCATGAATTTAAACAAAGTGTTCTATATTTCTCAAGAATTTAAAAGCTAAACAATGCAGTTCTCTTTGCCATTCCAGTACAGTCAATATGTTGTTGTTTTATAAGTGACAGACAACAGAAGGACTAGTTTATTCTTGGTAATGCTTTTTTAATGGTTTCTAGAACACTGCTGAATCTTGATGGACTGCACATTTGCTCCACTATTTTTTTTTTATTAAAAAAATCCATCCTACAACAAATCTGTTTCCTATGCCTTCTTATCAACCCCTGCATATTGCCTCGGGATTGGAAATATACCTCCTAGGCAGTGTAACCATGTGCGTGTATGTATTAATTGGAACCTACCCAACTTTTTAAAGTTGTGCTGCATCTCAGTAAATAATAAATGTGGTGGCATAGCCAATGTGTCTTCGTGTAAAGATCAAATGTGAATGAATATGGGCAGATACTAGATACTTTATCAAAAGACATCCATGAAAGTGACCCATTTTGGAAAAACAGTAACCATTTGTCATGTCCTTGCAGGTGTCCCAGAGTTGAAACTTCTTTGTGGAGCTGATTTTCTGAAGACATTTCCAGTGCCTGGTCTTTGGAAAGAAGAACATGTTTTAGAAATAGTGGGCAAGTTTGGGCTGGTGTGCATTAGTCGTGCTGGTAGTGATTCCTCTCAGTGTATATCAGAATCAGAGGTTTTGAGCCGATACCAACACAATATCCACTTGGTGAGAGAGTGGATCCAGAATGAAATCAGTGCCACCAGCATAAGACAGGCCTTGTGTAAAGGGCAGAGTGTAAAATACCTGGTTCCAGACTCGGTTATTTCCTACATTAAGCAACACAATATATATACCGAAGAAACGGAAAGGAGAAATGAAGGCGATTTGCTGCAACCTCTTAAGCGATACAATGCTGTGCTCAGCTCTTTGAACGACTGACGGTTCTGCTTTAGCAAAGTTACTCACTTCAACAGAGAAATAAATCAAATAGTTTTATCTATAAAGGAAAAATGTCTGGTGGTAGTGTTTTTGCTTGCTTTGTTTTTGGAAAGCCAGTGTCTTGTGGGAAATCTGCATATACTACTGCAAAGCTTCTGCAGAGTCTTGATGTTCAAATTTATCCTGGAAGATGTATATTTCTCCTATATCTTCAGCGTCATAACTGTTTCACACACTCCAAATGAGGGTTATTTCCCAAGTTGAAGTAGTCATTATGTTTATGTCTGTTTATTCCTCACTTTTTCCCTCCACAAAGGAAGCTCAAAGCAACTTGCATTAAAAGCATTTCAATACAATTTAAAATCCAAAATTATACAAACATTAAAATTAAACATCAAGAGTTTTAATTAAAATCTAACAATAAAAATCCCTAAAACTGATTTAAAGAATATTCAGAGCTATTCAAAGTGAATTAATGTTACCTATGTTGGATCTCAAGTTCCTTGCAAGCACTGGAAGACTCTTCATATTCACTAGGTTTGTTGGGTTAGAGATGTATGTCCACTTGAAATAAGTACCGGTTGCTAAATTGCTCCCCTCAGATTTGTAATAGTTAAAAGTTTCCCCCTGACATTAAGTTCAGTCGTGTCCGACTCTGGGAGTTGGTGCTTATCTCAATTTCTAAGACGAAGAGCAGGCATTGTCCGTAGACACCTCCAAGGTCATGTATCTGGTATGACTGCATGGAGCATGGTTACCTTCCTGCCAGAGCGATATCTATTGATTTACTAACTGCTAGGTTAGCAAAAGCTGGGACTAACTGCGGGAGCTCACCCTGCTCATCTAAATAAACCATGGTTTATGAAGTTATTAATTTGTCCCGTGGTCCCTTATCCTTTTCTGTCCATTTCCTGTCAAGTGTCAGTTCTTTGTGTACCTGCTTTAATTCATAGTCCACCCATTCCTACCCCACTTCCTTGTCTCAGCCACAGAAATGTGGCTAGCGTTGTTTTATAAACAGGGAACATAAGGTAGGTTATAATGGCCCCATGAAGATATGGACTATTTATGACTGATTTGTTTTAAGATTGTACTTCTAATATATCAGTGTGGCTTTTTTTAAAGCCTCTTGAATTATTTGTGTAACCTTCTCACCATATCACAGTGCTATAATGTATTTAATGTGTCTACTTTAGTATAAAATTGTCAGTATTCATGTCAGAATGCAAAGAACAATCCCACTTGTCAACTGGATTTGCAAGGACTCTCCCCTCCCTGCCATCAGTAAATGGATTGATACGTTGAAAATTCTATTGTGCTATAACAGCATTTATATTTTTAAAGATGCAATGAGGGAAAACCAATTTTTTTCACATCTGTGTTTCGGAATTCTATATAAATTCCAAGAAAATTAGTTAATTGGCAAGGACATAGAACTATAGTGTATCCTAAATAAATTGGCAGCATAGCTGATCCATTCCTTCATACTAACACCGTTCAATCTGAAGCATTCATTTCAACTTCCATTCTGTTCCAGGCATTATTTAAGAGAAGAATTGTCTATTTTGCAATTCAGTCCTGTGACATAAATCGGCAGCTGATTTTTCAGAAGACTATACAGCATAGTTATTTATTATTTATTTTTAAATTGTCTAGTCTGCTTTTCTGCTCAAACCCAGGGAGTCATTTTTTAAAATGTCTCCAGGCACCTCATTATAAAGAGATAAGAACACCAGTCAAGATTCTGAAGGATGCTTATTTCATTATATTTCTGCAATTGAGTTGTGACTGAATAGAATACATATTTAAATGTAGATTTATATAGATCTTCATGGCAGATTTTTTTTGCATGCTATCTTGCAGATAATAGCATAGAAATAAAACTAATTTTCCCCCAGAAATCAGTTTCAATACACCTGTCTCAGTGTCTTCTGGACACAGTCTCAGTAGTGTCCTTCTCAGATACCATGGTCTTGTTACTATGAGGCAACCTTTCTATTGGTTCTTTCTAGTCAGTTTTCGGGTCAAATATTTGATATATCAATGATCAGAAGAACATTGGGCTTTGACACGCTGGATTCAAATCTTACTCAGCACTGAAACGGACCAGAGGAGTTTGCGTCAATTAACTCCTGTCTCTGTGTTATAACTTTACATTGTTGTTTTTAATATTAAATTGGGTGGGTGTTATTGAAGTTCTTATAGAAATAATGATAATTATTTGTATGTGTGTGTCGGTCCATACATAGGCAATAGGCAAGTTTATACTAATCCCATTAGTGTAAACTCATTTTGGAATAGCATAATAGTCAGTTGTTCTATCATAATATATTAATTTGTTCCATTGGAGCCAGAAAGTTGTTGCATTGACATGGGAATTCTCTGAAAGTATAGTGTTGTGCTGTGCTATTTAGGCTTGGTGGGAAAATGTATCCAAATTGATAGGGCCAATTTGGAAACTGACCAGAGTCTGTGGATTTCTGTAATGTAATCTCCAAAATTCCTTCCAAATACGAATTTGGACCCCCTTATCATAAAGCTATCCTTGGACAAGATATCTGTAACGTAGGAGAAAGGTAGGTGCAGGGAGTAGGATCACAGGACAAGTAAAACAGCTCAAGGTATTTAGTTTTCTGCTCATTTTGGAATTGATGGTGGCTGTTGAGTGTAAAGTAACAAAAGACAGTGCTTTTTCCAATAATACCCAATTACTTCAAGTAAGGACTCAAATGTTACACCATTTCAAATTGCACAAGTAACACAAAAAATAATTTACTTTTCTAGCCAAAAGTGCTGAACAGTGGATTAGTCCTACAGCTTATTACTTCAACATCCGTTCTCCAAAGCACTAGGATTGAGAGTCCTTGTAAAACCATTAACTGTGATTAGAAGATAGAATAGCCAGTCACAAATCCACATCCTGGAGTCATCTTCCCTTTTGCCCATTTTTATTGTTTCTTTTCTGCTGAACCATTGGAAAAATGCTCGGAAGCACATCTCCTGCTTCTGTATGCATCTATCTGAATCCAAATGGCAACAAATATTCAGGATTCGTGGATTTGGTCCTCTTGGGCATACTTCATACATTAAAAAAGCCTTGGAATGTTTTTGATCAGCCAGTTCAGTTGGGAATTTATCAAAATGTGAAAGAAACTTGAAGAGGAATCTTTCTCCTTAACCCTTTTAAGGTTCATGAATGGAGTGTGATAGAAGAAGAAATTTCGCATTTTTAATAGTGCTATACAGGAGGTGATTAGCCTGATTGTTTTTTTTGTCTGGAATTCCCGTTTTGAGTGTTGTTCTTTAGTTACTGTCCTGATTTTAGAGGGTTTTTAAAAATACTGGTAGACAGATTTTGTTCATTTTCATGTTTTCCTTCTTTCTGTTGAAATTATCCACATGCTTATGGACTTCAGTGGCTTCTCTGTGTAGCCTGGCATGGTAGTTGTTAGAGTGGTCCAGCATTTCTGTGTTCTTAAATATTATGCTGTGTCCAGGTTGGTTCATCAGGTGCTCTGCTATGGCTGACTTCTCCGTTTGAAGTAGTCAGCCGTGCCTTTCATGTTCCTTGATTCGTGTTTGGGCAATGCTGCATTTGGTGGTCCCAATGTAGACTTGTCAACAGCTGCATGGTATACAGTAGACTCCTGCAGAGGTGGGAGGATCCCTCTTACCCTTTGCTGGAGATAGCATTTGTTGTATTTTCGTAGTGGGTCTGTAGGTTGTCTTTCTTCATCGGCTTCCCTACGGGGTCTGTGGTTCCCTTGATGTATGGAAATATTTTTTTCCCTGGGAGTAGATCTGTGTCTTTACTCTTGTGGCTTGTTCTTGGTCTTGTAGCTCTTCCTATGTCTGTGGTGGAGTATCCATTTTCAAACTACATAAATCACACTTTTTGTATCATATTTCAGTATTCTAGATGTTATCATATCAGCAAAACATGTTTAGGATGTGGTTCAGAATGACTACATGATTAACTTGACTTCACTGGGGATATTTCCTTAGTCTAAGCAAATTGCTTTCATTAAAATGGCTGTACATCATTTAGCCATTCAGTCACTTTCTGACGTTTTCTCATCACCCTCTCTCTCCCTTTGATCCTTCCCTTTTACTGGGCATTTTCCTTTTATCCTTTTTATGGAAACGATAACTATTTTAGTAGCAAGACAACAATGGTACATTTTGTAAGTAATTCTTTTTAAAAAAACACCCTTTCAAACTTCTAATATTTGTATGTTATGTGGAAAGATCTCAAAACTCTGTATTTTAAGATGGCCTTAAAATAAATTCTTCCAGGGTTTTGACGGATGGAAGTTGCATAAACATGAAATAAGTAGCATATCACCGTGAACTGGGCATCCCTTGAGAGATATTAGAATTTGGATTATGAAAGCCTTCCTTCTTGCCCCACTAGATAGAGGAAACTGCCTTTATTCAGAAGCACAGCAGCCAGCATTTTGGATTAGCTAACTCAATTAATTTAACCTTCGGTTCATGCTACACTGAAAACTATTTGTTCTCCAATAGGTTTGTTCAAAAATTTCCCTGCTGTATTCCTAAGTGATAGGAAGACTTTGGGAGTCTGAAGTGATTCCTTTCAGGCTACAGTGTATTGTTGAATAATGCAGTGCAACACGGTGTGTGGGTTTTTTTCCCCCTTGCTTATTTGCACTGCAGTTAATGGGTTTCTGTGAAGTACTGCTTATTTCTTGGTCTGGAAAGACTTCTTATTCTCTTAACTGAAAGCGTGTCCTGATTAATAAAAGCGTGCCATTCTGCTGAAAATGCTGGGCGAAAGCTGGAATTGGGTGTTACTCTAATAATACAAGGCTGGATGAATAATGGCCGGCTCTTTTTCAGCCATCTATTAACCAGCTAGTGAATATCTCCACCTAGTACCCATCATTCAAAGTTTATTGTGTAGGCATGACCTGAAGGACAAATTTAGCTATTCAGAGCAAATGGTGCAGTCTCTTGTTAGTAGTAGGAAATACTTCTCTTTGTCTTTCAACTCTATACAGCATAAAGTACACAAGGAGTACAATCATAGTGTTGGAAGAAACCTCATGGGCCATCCAGTCCAACCCTCTGCCAGGAAGCAGGACAATCGCATTCAAAGCACCCCCAACAGATGGCAATCCAACCTCTGTTTAAAAGCCTTCATAGGAGCCTCCACCACACTTCGGGCTAGAGTTCCACTGCTGAACAGCTCTCACAGTCAGGAAGTTCTTCCTAATGTTCAAGTGGAATCTCCTTTCCTTTAGTTTTAAGCCATTGCTCCGCATCCTAGTCTCCAGGGCAGCGGAAAACAAGCTTGCTCCCTCCACCCTATGATTTTCCCTCACATATTTATACATGGCTATCATGTCTCCTCTCAGTCTTCTCTTCTGCAGGTTAAGCCGCTTCTCATAGGGCTTGTTCTCCAGACCCTTGATCATTTTAGCCGCCCTCCTCTGGACACATTCCAGCTTGTCAATATCCCTCTTCAATTTTGGTGCCCAGAATTGGACACAGTATTCCAGGTGTGGTCTAACCAAGGTAGAATAGAGGGGTAGCATGATTTCCCTGGATCTAGACCAGGGGTGCTCATTATGGTGATCGGGAGCACCTAGGTGATCTTCGGCCCTCTTCCAGGTGATCTTTGGGCCTCACCAGCCGGATGGCACGCTCCTGCCATGCGCACGCACGTGCGCTCCCGCCACCGCCTTCGCGGGGCTTCTTTTGCCAAAATGAGGCTTTAGTGGGCGGGCCCTGGCGCTCGTCTTGCCACGCACGGTGTGGTGACATGACCGCCCATTGGTTGCTGCTGGGGGGGGGGGAGCAAGGCAAAGGCACGCGCACGGATAGGATGCGAGGCCTGGGAGGGATGGAGGGAATGTGTGTGTGTGACAGAGAGAGAGCCAAGGAGAGAAGAAAGAAATCCGGAGAACTTTTTCGGATCCTTTTGGCAGGCAGGCAGGTGGGCGCTGGAAGGAGAGAGGGAGAGAGAAAGAGGTGAAGGAGGCCGGGCGAAGTGGGGCAAAGCCAAGCAAGCTCCGCCGCAAACCCTGCTGCTGCCCTCGGGACTCCCATTCCAAGCCGAGACCTGGGCGAGCGAGCTGTGTGGGGCTGCTTTCTTTCCTTGGTTGGGGGCGAGGAGGGAGGGCTCTGCCATGTTCCTGGGGCTGAACCCGAGGAGGAGGGGGCTGCGGGGATGGAGACTCCACTTGCTGCTGCTGCTGCTTGTGCCCTCACTGCCTTTCTCCGCCTTGCCCTCCCTCGAAGGAGAAAGGCGGCGAGGGCCCACGGGAGAGAGGGAGAGAGGGTGGCTCTTCAGAGCCGACTAGGAAGAGCCACCCTCTCTCTCTCTCTCTCTCTCTCTCTCTCTCCCTCCCCCGTGGGCATGGACTGCCACCAGTGGGAGGGGTCCTCCTTCCTGCCAGCCGTCCACTTGGGCATCCTTTCTGAGTGACACCCTCGAAAGGAAGGAAGGGCACCCTCCGCTACATCTGTCACTTTGGGGAAGCACCTCTTCCACTCTTCCTTCTCCTGCCCAGGTAAGGAAGCCTCGAGGGAGGAGGGAGGGGGGGAGGCTGTCGTGGGGAGGTTACAGCCTCACGTGGGTCCCTCTCTTGGTTGAGCTTCCCAGCCCAGGCAGCAGCCAGGCGGCCCCTCTTCCCAGCCCTGCACCTTCCGAGCCGCTGTCGAAGCCATATCTGGCCGGAGCGCTGGTGGGTGCGCCTATAAATACCCTCCTGCTGCGTGCGCGGGAGGGGCCTGCTGTGCACGCAAGAAGCAGGACGGGATGGGGGACTTCCTGCTTTGCGAAAGCACACAGCAGGAAGGAGGAAGGCAACGAAGACATTAAGAGAGAGTGCACGTGCAGACAAGGAGGATCCCCTTCCTGGGTGCGCACGGCAGCGAGTTCATGGGCAGGCAAGAAAGAACAGGTGATCTTTTCAACTTGATTGTTCATATAGTAGCTCGCATGATGAAAAAGTGTGAGCACCCCTGATCTAGACACTATGTTCCTATTGATGCAGGCCAAAATCCCATTGGCCTTTTTAGCTGCAGCATCACATTGTTGGCTCATGTTTAACTTGTTGTCCACAAGGACTCCAAGATCTTTTTCACACGTACTGTTCTCGAGCCAGCACCCTCCCCCCCCCCCTCTGTGCATTTCATTTTTTCTGCCTAAATGGGTACCTTGCATTTGTCCCTGTTGGACTTCATTTTGCTAGTTTTGGTCCATCTCTCTAATCTGTTAAGATTGTTTTGAATTCTGCTCCTTCCTGTCTTCTGGAGTATTGGCTATCCCTCCCAATTTGGTGTTGTCTGCAAACTTGACCATCATGCCTTCTAACCCTTCATATTCTAACTCATTAATAAAGATGTTGAACAGGACTGGGCCCAGGATGGACCCCTGTGGCACTCCACTCATCACTTCTCTCCAGGATCAAGAGGAAGTATTGGTGAGCACCCTCTGGGTTCAGTCATTTAATCAATAACAGATCCACCTAACCGTGGTTTTGCCTAGCCCACATTTGACTAGTACACTCCATAAATGTAGCAGTTCAGTACCACGATTACTGCCATGGATCTAACTGGTGTGTTCATAAAGTTCTAATCCAGCATTTCCGGAGGACCCACTACAGCTTTCTAGCAAAATATTGTAAGTGCTAAAACTATCAATGTCAAGTTTCTGCAAGATGCAGACATAACGAAGTATGCAGTATAAATATGCTCAAAGATATCAAATTTCACCAGAAGGGTCACAATTGGTTACTGCTGCTACCCTTACCAAGTCACCAAATATGTTTCTATGAGCAATAGTAATAACCTGCTTCTGTATCAGAAAAAGATATCTTATTTTTGAAGTCATATTGGGGGGAAAGAATAATATGTTTAGATTTGATATCCAGCTAATCAGTGGCCTTATCAGCCATTCTATGGAAGCACAGTGACCTATTCCATTTAAATCAAGCCATCCCTCTGTCATTAGCAAACTAAAAGCTTCAGCTTTGTAGGAGGATTTAAAGGTACCACTTCCAACACTAATCGGCTTAAGGGGACTAGCATAACTGCATGGTCGGAGGAGCAGATAAAAGAAACCAGAATTCAAACTTGTTACAGCGAAAGGCACTAAACTGTATGGTAAAGAAGTAACACACTAGGCAAAGGCTTTGATTTTGTACCCGAAAACAAACACGAGTAATGCCTGCGGATTTCAACGGTTATTGGAAAATGCTCAGCAATGACAATTTTGAGGAGTACTTGAAAGCACTTGGTAAGTTTTTTTTTTCCTTGACATTTCTTTTGTGAACTTGCTTTCATGTAGACTTGGGATGGATCGAATTCTGTAGAGTCATCTATGTATATGTCACACAATATTTGCGTGGCTTTTGTATGAATTCAGTACTTTACAGTGTCATGTCAGTCAATCTTTTTCTAACTTTCTCAAAGAAAATACTGAAACAATGAAAAGGAGGCATATCTTGAGCATAAATAAAACTCAACAGTTGCATGCGTATAAACGTACTTTAGAATCGTCAAAATTAAAATGATCATAGCTTTCTGTTATAGTATCAGTAATGCATATAGTACATTATCAACAAAGGATGGAATATAAAAACAAATTTAAAAGGCTCATTGAACACTAGATTCAATGTTAAAATATTTAAATAGACTAAAATAATTTTTAAAAATCATTGCATAATATTTAGGTGTTTACTAGATCTTGTATAAATAACAATACAAAAATCCTTTTCTTCTTTTGGTCTTTGTCTCCCTTTTTTTTCTTCCAGATGTAAATATTGCTATAAGAAAAATAGCCAATATGCTTAAACCTGACAAAGAGATAATTCAGAATGGAGACCACATGATCATTAGAACACTCAGTACATTTAAAAACTACATCATGGATTTCCACATAGGGAAGGAATTTGAGGAGGATTTAACAGGGGTGGATGATCGCAAATGCATGGTAAGAATTAGTTCAGCAACTGACAAAAAAAAGGATTGGGTTAAACATCCTGCTTCACAGTGGTCGCAGCCATTGCAGTACAGCTTTTCTGCAGAATTTCATTTTCTTTTTTATCTGAAGTTTACCCAGCACCACTGAGCCAGTGCAAACTTGAACTTAGAATAAATGTGTTGATGTATATAAAATCCTATACAAATGATTCTGGAAGTAAGATGCACTCAATATTGTAGTGTTTATGTCCCATATGTATAGGGCTATTCTATAAGAAACATAAATTGTATTTGTTTCTATACAGATTTTAAAACTGTATACTTTGGCCAATATTGATCAATATTACATTAACAAATCCAGTTAACCCATTGATTTATGTTGGACTGAGGGCCAAATATAATGCTGGGTAGCTGAAGCAGGGCATTTATCTTCTCTGTTGCCCACTTTCTGCTAGTGATTTTGAACAAGCCAGGCCAGAATGCACAGGGTTTAAAGAGCCATTTATACCAGAAACAAAAGGTTCGTTCGTAACAGAAACAGATACTACCAAGCCTTCTCCCTTATGGGATTTAAGCTTTGACAAGGAAACAATATTCTGTGGCTCCTAAGAAATAATACCAATTAGCAGCCCAGGCTTCCTAATACCAAACCGTTTAGCTGAATCAGAGACTAAACATTGTCTGATAGTTTGAGAGGAAGACACTTTAACGGAGTCCTAGAATGAAGGGTTTGTAAAGCTTCACAAGGTTATTTGGGTGAAGGAGATAACAAATGCCAAGGGAATTGAAACAGCAGGCCATCTCTAAGATTTCAGTGCTCTCTTCTAAAAACAAATTAAATTCCCCACTTTATCTTAAGACAGGAATGGAAAAAATGAGATACAAAAAAGAGAAAAATGTTTTCATTGCAAGAACCCAAGTAGATCCAGGTCTACCATAGTTATATAAAAAGTGATTCTGATTTTCCCCTCAATAATGCTAACACAGACGTTGTTTTATTTTATTGTTGCCATACATTTACATTTTCCTTGAGCTAGTATCTTCAATATCAGGGTCAGTCATCACAAAGCTCAGACTCCATCCTACAAATATTAGGAATGTTTGCCCACGTGGACACCATTTATACACCAACTTAGAGGGATCTTTCGAGCTCTTCATAATCTCTTTGTTGCTTTTATTTCTCTGATTACTTTTGTGTTGTTGACATGCTTGGACACCTCACTACTCACCCTTACTTTAGTCCAGTCAAAAAGTATTAGAATAATTAAAATCTCTTTTTTTAGGGGGGGAGGGGGCAGAATCCCATTGCAAATACATTTAATTTCTTCCTACATACTAATTCCTGTTATTTTACCAGTTGTTGGTTGCTACTCAACTCTTCCTTTTTTACAATGACTGCTGGGTTCATCTAGCAGCCTTTGGTGAAAGTGTATCAGAAGTATTTTAGAGACCGTCTATGTTACTGCTTACTAGAGCATCCATATCCAGACATATTTTGATCCCCTGAAAGAAATCAATTAAGTTGTAAAACAGTATCATGCACAACATTTTACAAACCCATATTCTGCAAGACTGGAGATTGTATGTTTAATACTAGTTTTCACAGATCTCAGAACAAATGGCGAGAGAGGTGGCCTATAATTTCCGAAATGTTTGTTGAATTGCCTTTTCATAGGTAGCATAACACTGTCCACTTTTTAGTGTTATCTGGTGCAGAGCCTCATCTTAGACTTTGCTTTTCTAGGCCTTTGGACTGTGAGACGCAGCTTGCTCACTCTACTTACCAATTAATGTCAAGGAAACTGGGGGATTCTGAAATATTACTGCATGCTGGTGATGGATTAGGTATAGATTGACAAGATGAAACTCAGTCACTCAAGAGAAAGATGCTGTTGGATAACAGAATTGCTGTTTTAGGGAAGTGCAGAATCTTCTGGATAAAATGGTGCTCTCTATACAGCAAGGGTAGACAAAGAATGGCACAGGGACAGCTTGTTCTTCCTCCCAGGATGTTTCTCTAGTCTTCAACCCTCCACACTTCCTGGACCAACTTTCTTTTACTATCACTCATTTTTCCAAAGAAGAATGTGTTGTCCTAATATCCTTTCTCTCTAAAATATTCAAACAGAATTATCCACTTTAATTGCTATATCTGTATTTGTTGGAATCCTGGGTCATGCAGTTTGTGGAATAATAGAGTTTGCATGCTGTAAGGCAAGTATGGGAAACCCAGGCCCAGGGCCTGGAAGTGGACCTTGGGCTCTTTTCTCAGGCCCTCCTCTCTCACACCATCCTAGCCTACCTTCCTTCTCTCTTTCCTTCCTCTTTCCCTCCCTCCCTTACCACCCTCTTTCTCCCTCCCTCCTTCATTCTCTTGCAACCTTTGGCCTTCCTTCCTTCCCTCTTTCCACCCTTCCTCCTTCCTTCCTTCCTTCCCTTTTGTCTTTCTTTTTATCTTTCCTCTCTCCATTCCCTACCACCCTTTCATCCCTTCCTCCCTCCTTCCCTTCCTTCTTTCTTTCCCTTCCTCCTTTCTTCCTGGGGAATATTTAGCTGGGAGAAGAGAATGTAGAGAGGGAACATGAGAACCATGTTTCCAGATTTCAAAGGGTGTCACATTGTAGAGGAGGTGAAAAACTGACTCGCTGCTTCTCTAGAGACCAGGGCACAAGGTGACCAATGGGTTCAAATGGCAAGGAAAAAGATTTGACTGAAAAGATTAGGAAGAACTTCATGGAGTGTGGCATAGGCTGCCTGGAAATGTAGTAGAGTCTTCTCCTCTGGAGGGTTTTTTCTGCAGAGTGCTTTGATTGTGCCTCCATGCATAGCAGGAGGTTGGACTGGGTGGCCCTTAGGGTCTCTTTCAGCTCTAGGATTCTATATTAGGAGTAGGCAATATAGGGTCTCATGGATACACTTTTTCTTTCCCAGTCCACCATCTCATCTTGACCAAAGCTAACTCAAAGCTAATGTTTCCCATCTTTCCTTTACTTTATAACTCTGAAAGATAAGAGGAAGGGGAGAAAGGGCAGGAAGGGGGCTTGGGAAGAAACCCTTCCCTCCTGGCCCACCCACCCTGCTCTGGCCTGCTATGCAGCCCCCAAGTCAGAAAGGTTGCCATGCCTGCTATAAGGTGAAAGCACTTCCATCAACTACCGGGGTAGCAATTGACCTTTTAAATAGTTCTTAGGAGTAACTCAACAGTCATCCATTTTGCAAAACTTAACATCGATCTCATGCAGCTTGCTATCTTTTTTCTGTGAGGGCAGCAGTTCTGGCAGCCCACATCGTTGTGAGCCACAGAACAGCAAACTGACCTCTCAACCTGCTTCAGTTGTCCTTCCCTGCTGTAAGGGGTATAGTTTGTGGTTGTTGAGTGTCCTTGGATCCAGCATTGTTCCTGGATGCCCAAGTGGCTGCTATTGCCACGATTACCCAGGTTTAACTGATATGCTAACTGCACCCCTTCCTTGCTAAGATAGTTCTGACTACAGCAAATACTTTGGGCAACTTCAAAATTACCTCTGCTTCACATTTTGAGGGAATTGCAGTGAGAAAGAGGAAACAGAAAAGTCACTTTCATAAACTTCCTGCAGCACATAATTTTCAAGATTCAAGCTTTTTTATTCTATTTCACCTTGTAGACTTTCTAATTTTGTAAACAACTTTGATGGTTTTGTCTGTAATGGGCGATAGAAATTCAATAATAAATTTAATCACAGATTTGATCAGCAGCAATACCTATAATTGGGCAGAAGCTATGCCTTGCTCATTGAAATGGTATTTGATGGCATTTGTTTTCTCGTTTCCCTATACATATTCTAATAGAAGCACTTACTAAAGAAATCCCCCTGCTCATGTGCTCAAAATTATATAAATCTGCCTTAAGTAGATTAATATTATTTGGGCACAACTGGTGTCTAGGACAGGAAAAATATTTATTCAGTCCTATCTAAGTCAGGTACCAAACAAAATGAAAGCAGGTATCTAGGCGTCTATTGTTTCCCTTCAGTTCCATTTATGTCCATACATAAAGAGGCCTAGTATGCTTGTCCATGGACAGCATGAGAGTTTTGCTTCTTGTGCTTGACATTTTTTTAATATGCAAATATTTTTTCCTGGTGTAACTGCAACCTCCTGCATTATCTTAATACTTTTTTAGTGTCTGTCAGATTAGTGATTTACAAAATTACTTTCTAGATTGTTCTGAAAAAACCTAAGCATTAGACATTCTAAAATGACATCTAGTTCTCAGCTTTTAAAAATGAATTATCAAGAATATTATAGCAAAAGGACCTGAAACACAGAGGAAATTTAAAATCAACATAACTTTATAGCAGTGGTTCTCAACCTGTGGATGCCCAGATGTTTTGGCCTTCAACTCCCAGAAATCCTAACAGCTGGTAAACTGGCTGGGATTTCTGGAAGTTGTAGTCCAAAACACTGGGTTTGTCAGTGTGAGAGAAAAACCAGGAAGAGGCTCTGTTTTGAGATCCACTGCTTTACAGTGTTGTTGTTGTTTTTAAATCAGATGGCATTATTATCAAAGTGTGTTGATATATGTTGACCAGTAACTCCCACTCCATGGTTATTTGTTATCTATTAATATTTAATTCTTTTTTAATGTTTGTATTTTTTTTCAATTTTAAATATTATTGTATTGATTTTACTGTAAGCCCCTTCGAGACTTTTTTTGGAGAGAAAAGGCGGGGTATAAATAAGGATATTCATTATCATTATCTAAATATTGACATTTTCCTCTCCATTGTGCATTTGGTTTTTTGTTTGTTTGCTTGCTTATTTTCCAGTCTTATTGGACAAATAAATTCTTGTCAAGGTTTTCCAAAATTCAAAATACATTTTAACCTTTCTCAGATACTTTTTAAATATTTTTTCCATCCCTTATTCTAATTGAGACCAACTGAATAATTGTGAGCTGCTGTTGCACTTCAGACAAGGAGCACCCTCCCACCCCCCAGTTCACACACACAACAGACAGTCTGAATAATAGGCTTTTATCGAAACAAATATAGTGTCCAACAAAAGGGTTAAAAGAAGATCAATTGTAGAATATGTCCAAGGTAAGCACACAGTTCAATTAGTCCCAAAATCCAAAGGCAAAGTTCCAAAATCCAAAAGCAAAGGTAAAAGGCTTGATGCAAATCCCATGAATAATACAAGGCAGCTATAGGAACAAAACGTGCCCAAAGACTTAGGCAAAATCAAGAGCTTGGAGACAAGACAGAAGTTGGCATGGTATTCTAAACAAAGCCTGGAATCTAAAAGACAATTTCCCAAGCAAGCTCTAATAAGGACAAATCAGTTTCGGTTTTCCAAATGGCCGCTGCGTCGTAGACTGGCAGCCTGCCGAGATTCTCAAATGTTATCCCTACAATTGAATGTAAGCTCGTTAAAATTCCCAGGTGTTCTGTTATCAGTCTGAAGGCCTTCAGACTCCTGAACACAAGAATTCTCATCTAATACAGCCCTGGGAATTGGCCTATTCTCAGAAAAGCAAATCTCATCTGAAAGTTCACTTTGCAGTTCAGAGTTCTCATCATCAGCATTTACATTAACAGCATTTTCATCATCAGCCCCATAATCCCTAGCATGCACATGAACACCAGGCTGAAACACCACAGCTGTCCCTATGGTTTTCTGGCTTACTGTATCATCCAAATCAACCCAGTTTGCTATCATTTACTAGATTGCTGGCATAAAGATTTGGTAATAAAGCTTTCTTCACCTTGCAGAAGGTTCAGATTTTGTCAGCGTGAGAGAAAAACCAGGAAGAGGCTCTGTTTTGTGAAAGCAAATAACTTTAATTTTGGGGACAAAACTAGATCCTGTAAACTGTAGTGAAAGTATGAGGATTGGTTTGCAGCATTGCCAAAGCAGGAATGAGTATCGCAACATTTAGCCTAGAGAATATGTAAACAGTTTGAACATAGAAGACGTGTGTCACATGCATTCCTGCATTAAACATAACATTCAAATCATTTCACTTGGCTTTTGGAAAAGAATTTCAGAATTAAACAGATCGATTGCTCCAATCTGGTGTATTGTGCAATGCTTTAATTGGTATCAATATGACTATAAATCTTGCCAGATACTTTCTTCATGTTTTATTTGCTGCTTGAAATATAAATTGTGGCCATCATACTTTGCTTGAAATTTCTTTTTAATGTGATGAAAGATGAACCAGGAACACATCATCCCAGGGATAGGTACAGATCTGGATGCTCATGTTTAAGTGGCTTGTTTGTGCAATTGTGTAGAAGCCAAAACAAATAATAGTTGGCGACAAGGGCCTGTATAGGAAGGAACTAATTGGATAATTTGTCTGCTGAGACTGACCTTTAATGAGTTATAAGAATTCTTGAAACAATCCAAAGACTCAGATGCAGCTCTCTTGTAGTCTGTGATTCTGCCCTTAGCATGTATAAATAGCGCAAGTAAAGGATACTTCAGCTCTTAGTGCATACAATATTACAATTTGTCACTGCTTCTACTGTGTCCATTTGGTAAATTCAACAACCTAGGATACATTTGTTTTCATCTGAGTTTAATTTTCTATTTGGCATAAAGATTTTGTTGTTTATGCTTTGTGTCACTCTGCAATACAGATATCCAGTGGGAAGTTTGAGGACTTAAACAGATATCCAGTGGGAAGTTTGAGGACTTAAACACCCAACTGTTTCCCATTTCTAATTTGGGCAATCTAACTGAGGTCTACAGTAAAATAGGATGCCAGTTTCAAAGATGCGGAAGGTAGGAATAATTTGTGCACATATATTATCACTACCTTCTTCATCTTCAGATAGCTAGATAATTGTATAACTGAAATTAGCTAGGGAGCAAACTTCACTATATTTTGAGTTTAAGTACTAATCAGGTACACAGTTAACAAGAGTTAGACTTGGCATATTTATGGTTTGAAAGCTATGAGCTGTGTGAATAGTGACCTGAATATTGGATTTTAATTATTGAAAGCTCAAATTTTGCTCACCCACAAATCTTAGGCTAAAATCCTTTATGGTCATTGGCGCCCCCTTGCAGGGGGGGGAGAGGCTTGCGTACCCTAATGAAGTTGTGAGCTATGCTGGTAGGGCCTCCCATGCCAGACAGGTCACAACCGAAGGGTCTGACAAAGAGCGCCAATGGGCAGGATGGGCTCTCTAGCCTTTTGGCAACCATCCTAAGAGAAGGAAAACTCTGATTTCAAACCCGGGCAGATGGTGCTCGTCTAACCCTGTAAGGTCAACCATCTAAGAGAAGGAAACTCGAACTAAACCTACGACCTGAGGACCTCGCTGCCACCGTCCAAGCTTGCTAGGCCCCGGCAGACGAACCTTTGGTTTAAAGGGTGAGGCCAGTTCTGTGCACGCTGCGCTCCACCAGAAAAAATCCATTGCACAGGCTCGAAGGACACATCCAACTTCCAAAAAAGCCCTGTAGCGATAGGCGAGGGACGATGCACTGGAAGCCGCAGACCCAACCCTGCATGCAGGCGGTTCAGGACTTTGGTTGCTCAAGACTGACCCGGGAGATGACAGTCTTGTTCGGCAGCATCCTGAACGACCAAGCAGCCTTTTTAAAGGAGAGCACTGCTGGCTCCATAGTGAGAGGGGCCTAGAAAAGGTGGCCTAACGAAAGCTCATCCCCGTCTACCTGGTTGGCTAGCCGCGGCCAACGGGCATCTTCCGATGTGGTCGAACAAAGACAAAGAAACAAAGGCCAACACCTGCCTGCAAAGGTGAAAATAGACTGACACTTGCATGCTGGAACATCAGAACCATGCAAGATTTTGCAGATAGTGGACGTCCTGAGCGTCGCTCTGCTCTAATAGCCCATGAACTATCACGGCTTAATATTGACATCGCTGCTCTTAGTGAAGTTCGTCTCCATGAGGAAGGCAGCCTTAAAGAACACGGTGCCGGCTACACACTCTACTGGTCTGGCAAACCCAAAACTGAGAAACATCTTTCAGGAGTAGGCTTTATGATTAAAAATGCCATCGCCTCTAAACTCGAGACGTTGCCGACAGGTCACTCTGATCGCATTATCTCCTTACGCCTCCCACATGCTGTTCTCTTCAGTATATATGCCCCAACTATGCAAGCTGACCCTGTGGAGAAAGACAAATTCTACTCAGATCTACACCACCTCATACAAAAGGTCCCTGCAGAAGATAAAATCATTATCCTTGGTGATTTCAATGCCAGAGTAGGAAAAAACATTGATGCCTGGAAAGGTGTATTAGGCAAGCACGGTGTTGGAAACTGTAATGATAATGGGCGCCTTCTGCTAGATTTTTGTGCAGAACAGCAGCTGACTATTACAAACACCATCTTTCAGCAGAAAGACAGTTTGAAGACCACCTGGATGCATCCCCGATCCAAGCAGTGGCACCTCATTGACTATATTTTAGTGCGCCAGAGAAACATTCGTGATGTCCGTCATACTCGAGTGTTGCCCAGTGCAGAATGTCAAACAGACCATCGCCTTTTAAGATGTAAACTAAATCTACACCTTAAGCTCAAACCTAAGAGGGGTGGCATCTTAAAGAGGAGACTCCAAGTCAACAATCTTCAACAGGCTGTTGTGAGAGACAACTGCCAGGCAAATCTGCAAGCAAAACTTGAAGACCACCCTACAAATTCTTCTCCTACAGTGCTTTGGCAACACATCAAAAACAGTATCCTGCAGTCTGCTGAAGAATCCCTAGGATTCTCCCTCAAGAAAAACCAAGACTGGTTTGATGAAAACAACCAAGAGACCCAGGAGCTGTTGGCAAAGAAGAGAACCACTCACCAGGCATTCCTCGCCCAGCCATCTTGCCATGTAAGAAAAACAGCCTTTCATCTCGCATGTAGTAAACTCCAACAAAAACTTCGAGACATTCAGAACAAGTGGTGGATTGATTTAGCAGAAAAGACACAATGTTGTGCAGATCTCGGTGATCACAGAGGTTTTTATGAAGCTCTCAAAGCAGTGTTTGGACCTACTTATCAGGTCCAAAGCCCCTTATACAGTACAGATGGTCAAACACTAATTACTGATAAAACCTCCATCCTGAACCGATGGGCTGAACATTTTCAGAGTCTCTTCAATGCCAACCGAGTAGTCCAAGGTTCAGCTATCCAACACATGATACAACAACCAATGAAAAATGAACTGGACACCGCTCCCACTCTGGAAGAGACCATTGAGGCCATACAGCAGTTGAAAAATGGCAAAGCAGCCGGGATCGATGGAATCCCACCTGAAGCTTGGAAACAGGGAGGTCATGTACTTCATGCTAAATTCCACGAGCTCCTTGTGAGTTGCTGGGAAAAAGGTGAACTGCCATCAGATCTCCGTGATGCAGTTATCATCACCCTGTATAAGAAAAAGGGAACAAAAAACTGATTGCTCAAACTATCGAGGTATAACACTGCTCTCCATTGCTGGCAAAATCCTTGCAAGGATACTCCTGAACAGATTAGTTCCTGCTATTGCAGAAGAACTTCTCCCTGAAAGCCAATGCGGCTTCAGAGCTAATAGGAGCACCACAGATATGGTTTTCGCCCTTAGACAACTGCAAGAGAAATGTAGAGAGCAGAACAAAGGACTCTATGTAACATTTGTCGACCTCACCAAAGTCTTCGACACTGTGAGCAGAAAAGGTCTGTGGCAGATCCTGGAACGTCTAGGATGTCCCCCCAAATTCCTCAAAATGATTATCCTGTTACATGAGGGCCAGCACGGTCAAGTCAGATATGGCGATGCTCTCTCGGAGCCTTTTCTAATAACTAATGGAGTGAAACAAGGTTGTGTTCTTGCACCAACCCTATTTACTATCTTCTTCAGCATGATGCTCCAAAGGGCTACGGCAGACCTACAAGAAGAAGACGGCATATATATACGCTATCGTACTGATGGCAGCTTGTTCAACTTAAGCCACCTGAGGGCTCGCACAAAGACTCTAAACTATCTAGTCCGTGAGCTGCTTTTTGCTGACGATGCTGCCCTTGTCGCCCATTCAGAAGCAGCCCTGCAGCGCCTCACATCCTGCTTTGCAGCAGCTGCAGAGCTGTTTGGGCTGGAAGTCAGCCTGAAGAAAACAGAAGTCCTCTACCAGCCCACACCACAGGAAGAACACCATCATCCTCACGTCAGCATAGGCAAATCTGTGCTTAGGTCCGTTCAGCAGTTCACCTACCTGGGAAGCATCATCTCTTCAGACGCCAAGATTGATAAAGAGATAGATCACAGATTATCAAAGGCATATAGTGCATTTGGAAGGCTTCACAAAAGAGTCTGGAGCAACAAGCACCTGGGGCAAAGCACCAAAATCAGTGTGTACAGAGCTATCATACTGTCTATTCTCCTATATGGGTCTGAAACATGGGTCACCTATCGCCAACACCTACGACTCCTTGAACGCTTTCATCAGCGCTGTCTTCGCACAATCCTAAATATACACTGGACCGACTATGTGACTAATGTTGCTGTCCTTGAGCAAGCAGGGATCACCAGCATTGAGGCCATGCTATTGAGAACACAGCTGCGCTGGGCAGGGCACGTCTCTAGGATGGAGGACCACCGCCTCCCAAAGATACTACTCTATGGTGAACTCACCACGGGTCAGCGCAAGAGAGGCGCTCCCAAAAGAGATATAAGGACTCCTGAAACAACATCTCAGGCTCGGCCAGATTGATCACCAACAATGGTCTACCCTGGCCTCACATCGGGAGACATGGAGAAGCACTATCCACAATGCTGCGGCCTCTTTCGAGAAGACACGGTGAATGGGTCTCGAAGAGAAACGACAACGCAGAAAGAACCGCAACTTGGAAACAACATTACCCAAGAAGACTTTCTGCTGTGCTTTCTGCAACCGGACTTGCCTATCTCAGATTGGCCTTTTTAGTCATCAACGTGCTTGTAAAAAGCGTGGGATGAGTCCTTCCTGAATCTTCATTCGTGAAGTAATGCCGAGAGAGAGAGAGAGACATTGTTGCTATTAGCTAGTGAATATCTCTTCCTTACAGAAAGTTAACTCGTGAAGTTAACGTATGAAGGAGAATCACAATTCATTCAATAGTAGGCCTCTTGCATATATGCTTACATTCTCAGTGTTAGGTAATAATGTATATAGTTGATATTAATCATAGTTATGAGGATAAAATATAATAAGCAGAAATACTTTACAGCCAAGCTAAACAAACCAGAGTTACCTAAAACATCCAAATTATGATTTGTAAAATTATAGTTAGTGAAAATAACATGCCCTCCAGAATTCACAGATGAAGGCTGGAACACATGTGGCTAACAATGTCAATGTTGATCTTCTCTCTTGTGAAAAGGGAAAAAGAAGAAACAGCATGAAAACTCAATGCTTGACATGTAACTATTGTAGGAAATCAAAATTGTCCCTTATGAATGGGACAAATCACTGTAAAATAATAAAAACCTAAAGTCATTGAGCAGTGTACATGTTTCAAGGTTCTTGCAACAGTGGATGCTCAATGCCTAGCAGTCTCTAAAATCAGTGAGAAGTTGTGTTTTCTTTTTCTCTTTTTTGAGGAAGCTTTATTATCTAAATAGGGGTGCTCATAACATCGATCGCAATTGACCAGTCGATCGCGGAGGCGGAACTGGTCAATCGCAGCCCCGTGCGCAGTGCGCATCTTCCTATGGGCTGCCCAGCTCAAGCTGCCCCTGACGTGACTCCCCCACCGGCGCCTCCATCCTTAGTGCCGACTGCTGCCGTCGCAGCGTGGCCTGAGAAGGAGGGAGGGAGAAGAAGGAGGGCAGCAGAGAAAAGGACGGGCGGGCGCCCGGACCGCACATGCGCATTTGGGCTTCTCTGTTGTGCCAAAGGAAGGGCGGGGCACTCCCTCTGGGTGTAAAAGGAGCCCACGCCCATGGAGAAGGCTTTCTGAAGAAGAGCCATGGCCAAGGTAGGGAAGGCGCCTCTTCTGGGAGACAGGTCTCTCTCCTCAGCACTGGCGATGCCGCCCTTGCTGCTCTACCTGTGGGCGCTGGTGCCAGTCTACCCTTGCACTCTCAAGTGCACGCACTGCTGCAACCATGACGTGGTCTCGGTGCTCAAGGGGCAAAAGCGCTTTTGCCGCTGGCGGCAAAAGTGCGGGCTCATCGCCAAGCAGTAGCGAGTCATGGCAGCCCAAGTGGCACTCCGGAGGCAGCAGGTGCAAGAGGATGAGGAGGAGGAAGAGCAGGTGCCAAGAGGTGAGATCAAGGAGCAGGGCCGCCTTGGGAGCTGGGCTAGGGGGGAATCTGCACCGGTAGGTTGTTAGGAATGAGTGGTGATGAAGTCCAAAACCCCTGGAGGGCTGAAGTTTGTCCATGCCTGATCTACACTCGGGGATGAATGCAGCCTGGCCTTATTTATGTTAACTTTGTGTGCTACTGTTTATATGTGAGTTTATTGATTGTACTGTTTTATTATTTGCTGCTGTGTTGTTTTTACTGATGTGTCATTGGGCTTGGCCTCATTGTAAGCTGCCCTGAGTCCCTTTGGGGAGATGGTGGCGGGTATAATTAAAGTTTATTTGAATGGCCTTGCAGCGTCAAGGTCTGTCTGCTTTCATTCTGCCTGTTTATATCTGTGGAATGATGTCAGGGTGGGAGAAGGAACTCTTTTCCGGATGCATTTGATGAAGTGTCCCTTATTTTTGCGAAAAATCACGTAAATGTCCATTATTTCTTCTATCAAAATATGGGTAGGTAGATCATTTTGACTTGGTTGTTTTATAAGTAGCTCACATGCTGAAAAAGTGTGAGCTTCCCTGGTCTAAATAAACTGATGATATCAGTTGCTTATGCATCCTGCCAAAGGAACTGCACAATTTAGAACAATGATTAAAGGAATTTTGGTCAACATGTGCATCACAGGAATGAAAGCAAGCTAACCCCTGTCACATTGAACACCCATGTCTAGCTCTGATAATAGTTGTCTCATAAAATCAAGGAACACCTTCCTGCTAAATTGGAAGTAAGTTAACCCACTTTTTTTCTTTGATGCAGCTGCTAGATCAGATTGCCCACTAATTTTCTTCATTTTCTCTGTAAATATCTGAAAATAGCTGAATTGTTTCCATTTTCAAGTGGATTAGAAAATATAGTTGGCCCATAAACTGATAGAAAAGTAGGGAGCTTTGTTACAAAAAAGGTAGGCAGAGATTAAGTTGAGGAAAATGTGCAAATCCCATACAAAATTAAGCACCTCAAATGTTTTTTAAAGTGCAGATTTGTCCCAGTCTCATGCATTGTTCTTTGTCTCTGACATGTAAACCAGGTTGGTTATTTAAGTGTATCACCCAAAAAGAAACCAAAAGATGTTCAAATATGAATTTGATAATTCATGGATGTACAGTGTTCTCTCACTTATTGCTGGGGTTAGGTTCCAGGACCTCCCACAATAAGTGGGAGGTCCTCCCACAAAAAACTGCGATGTAGGGATACTCTATTTATTTTAATATTTATACATGATTTTAGTAGTTATACATTATTTTAAATCTTTATAGACTTAAAATAAAGTGAAGGAAAGGAAGGAAAGGCCCTTCAAGGCTGGAGGGAGGGATGACTGAGGAGGGAAAGCGCCTTGGAGAGTGGTGGCGGCAAAACCCCACGAAACAGCAAAAATACCATGATATATATTTTAAAATAATATTTTTTGAAATCTGCAAAACAGTGATTCTGCAATAAGTGAACTGCAAAGCAGTGAAGGAACACTGTAGGTGCAAATGGTTACTATAATTTAAATAAAAACGCAGTATATCTTAAGAAGATTGTACCCAGGTAAACCATGTGACTATCCATATGATGTCCAGGTCTTAAGAGTTATTGGAAAAACCATGTGACTATCCATATGGAAAGCCTTTGCTTTTCCTTCTTATGGTTATGTCTTCCAATAGAGAACATCTTGAAATAAAGGAATGTTGTGACGAAGGAGAACACATTATCATCCTAATATAATTTGCTTTTCATATTAATTCCCTTGACTATATCTCTGCAACACACATACTTCTCACTTCTAAAGAGTACTGAGTCTTTGGAATTGGTGGACTCAATGTTTCCAATGTGCTAGTGAAAGCCTATTCCAAAAATATGGGGCCAACACTGAAAAGGCATTGTTCCACAGTCCTCGCTAGAGCTGGGGAAAATACTTAATAAAATTACAACGCATATACATCGTCAACAATGCTACTTCCAGATATCATACATTTGAAGTTTGTCCTACCATTTTTTATTTTAAATTGGTGCAGATAGCAATGATGATCAGTTTCTGGTGAGCTGGTTCAATGCATGAATTTTGACCTTTTGCAATTATTAGAGCAAGCACTTTGCTCCTGTCACCCTTAGTGGGTGCAACCAACTTGCTGTGATTAATATAACACCTTATGCATTGTTTTGGGGTATTATACAAGTATCATAGATCAAATGACGCTGTGATCAAGACATAAAAGAGAGGGAACTAGAGGAATTGATTGGACCTATTCTTAAGACAGAACAAGTCACAACTGTGCCTCCTTAACCAAAGCTAATAACTCTGTCTTAGATAAGTCCTCAGTCATTTATCGCAAGTCAGATTTGGGAAAGATGAATTGGAAAAGGATAAATGGCTGCTGTGCAGAACCAGCATGAAATAGGTGTGGCAATAAGAGCTTGTAAAGAAAAGGCTGGTTTGATCATTAGCCCAAGGTTTTTTCTCCTTACAGATATTTAAAAAGCCAATTAAATGTTTGGCCTTTTAACACTCCTGAAAAATGAAAATACTGATCAAAACTAAAATACAGTACAAGATCACTAATTAACAGGGAAAGGGTTAACAAAACGTAGTGATTATAGTCCTTGGTATATCGTGGCTGGCTTTGTGGAATAATTAGAGTGTAACAGCAGGACAGAGTTGCTAAATATTGGAAGTGATTAGCAGTACAAGGAATGTGGTTGAATTTTTGCACATGCATACTATAATTCTCTTGCTCTCTTTTCAGTATATATACAGGATTGTACTTGAGGACCTAGAGTTTCCCAGGAGGAAAAAATAATCAGAATACTACTTTTAAATTGAAATTAAAAACGACACTGTAAAATTCTGGTGGTGCCTACACCGATCATCCACATTAGCCTGTTAAGTGATGAAAGTATTCATTGAGTAGGAAGTGTGTTTGCAAAATGGCAAGTACATCCACCTAAAACCCTAGCTTAGTCTCTTGGCATTTCATCAACAATCCAGTTACACAAACTCTAATGCCCATCAAAGAATACGTTGTTTTCTAAAGAAAGCTGGTCAAGCTGCTTAGAGAAAGTGAGATGTAACAGGAGAGCTTGGTAGGGAACAAGTACGATAACTGGAACAGATTCTGTGCTCATTTCCCCATTTTTCTTCTTATATGCCTCCATCTGTTTCACTAGACCCTTTTGTGATTTCCATGGGTCTGATTTGAAAACCAGAGCCTGTTACAATGTTGCATAAACAAGGGTGTTGTTTTTTTTTGAAGAAATAAACAATTAACAACTTCAGTCTTGCACACAGTGTTACTGCACTAAGAGGAATTAGGGACAACTAATCTCTTTTACATCAGAAAGCAGAACTAAGGGTCAAAGTAGACAGAGCTGACCTTATTCTCCAGCAGACATGGGCAACTGTGGGAGACAGGAGCTGCATTAGTCCCTCCCAGAGACTTTAGAGAGCTGCATACCCCAACCACACCTCCTTGCCAAAAAATCAACAATATTTTGTGCCTATATACATCTAGGGGCCATGACAGCATTGCCACTTTTTTTTTGCCTTACCACCAGTCTATTCAACCAATTTAACATAGTTTGTGGCAGCCACAAAAACAAAAGTTTCTGGATTATGGCAACTACTTTCAAAGTAAGTACCACACAATTAAACAGGAAATAACACTTCCAAACTAGGAACAGGACATTTTGCAAGTTTTGTTACATAGTGTTATTAAAGAGTTTTTTGGGAACTAAAATAGCCAGGGGCTCCTAGAGGGCAAAAGCAAAATTGGAGGGAATACTAATTTGTTTTGACTCCTGGAGAGCCCCAGTATCACAAACATGCCCTGGGAGCCACATGTGGTGTGTAGGCTAGATAATGCTGACCCCATTCCAGAGAAAGTGCAGAAGTCCCAGTCTGGATCAGGACTTTGGAGTGACATCTAGAAGGGGATTTAATACATTTCTGCATTAACCCCCAAGGTCCTGATTCTTATTGGATCTCCTTGTTCTGCCAAACATGATCTGTGAGGTAGATCATTAAAATATTGTCTAATGCAACCCCAAAGCTCTTATGGACAAATAAGAATGACAGAGAAATACTTTTTTGTGCAGGAAGATTTTTCAGGATCTTTCAGGAAGGGACACTTCACATGTTGTGTAGACCACCAAAAGCTTATTTTCTATGACAGTGTCACATGGGCATATTTCCTTTATTTGTTTATTTGTTTGTTAATAGTATTTGTATTTCTATTCTACTTTCTCTCTCTCTCTCTCTCTCTCTCTCTCTCTCTCAAAACAGCTAAAAATCATACAGTGTATAAATTAAAACCTAAAGTATATAAATATTAAAATAGAATTAAATATGGGATTTATTAAAAATACATATTTAAAATCAATAAAATCATTAAACAACCTGTTAAATTGCATAAAACAAAAAAATCTCCTGTTTTGGTCTTAAAAACCTTCTTCTTGAAATCTGTTTAGACAAGTCACCCCACCCCCGTTCCCAACTTGCAAGAGTTGAGAGCAAGGTTCGTGGTTTGCAGAGGTGATGAGTATAAGCAATGCCTCAGAAACCCAGGCAGCATCCTAAATTCTGGGATAGATATGGAAGGCCAGACAGTTAGAGGCAGCTAATGGCCAGGAGGTTTCATTTTGGTCCAGCTATGGAACATTAATCAAGTTCCATGCAGTCATGCCAGCCACATGACCTTGGAGGTGTCTACGGACAACACTGGCTCTTCGGCTTAGAAATGGAGATGAGCACCACACCCCAAAGTTGGACACGACTGGACTTCATGTCAGGGGGAAACCTTTACCTTTACCTTTTATAGTTGGATTCAAAATGTCTTCTTGCTCACCATCTCCCACTTTAGGTGATATGTTGGTTTGGAGAATGTCAATACTCATTATGAAATTAGGGGTGTGTGAATCATTATTGAGTGTGTTTCTGATATTATGGACCTAAAAAAATTGTAACTACAACAAAGTAACAAATTCTTCGTTATTTTTTTTGTTAAGTAATTGAGCAAGTGGGGAAACTTCAGGGGCTCATTTCTCCCCTATTTTAGTGCTATCGTGATGAAATTGCTATAATTGTACCACACATTTCCACTGTTAGCCCACCAAGTTTCAGAACATTACACTTATCCACTAATTTGGGGTGATTTTTTTAATTTTTCACAAGCAATTAAAAAAAACTACAAGAGCTATCTACTTGAATTTTATCAACAATGCAGAATATAACAAGGGCATCAATCTCCCCAAGTTTCAGAAAGATTCACACATCTACATATTTTTGAAGATTTTTAAAAGTTAAGACAAAAACAATCCCCCCAAAAAAGTGACAACACCAATCTCCTTGAATGTCTGTTTGTCTTTATGACACACAACCACATAACTTCAACTTAGCACAGATTTATACTATTACTTTAGTCCTCTTTGTAGATTCAATATTATTATTATTATTATTATTATTATTATACTGACTGTAAATGGCTGGTTGCTTCAGCTCTATGCTGAGCACTGCATTTCGGGAAATGTAGTTTAGGGCAGGGCCTTTTGAATTCTCAGCCACAGGGGGCCTCACCTTCCCAAACTACATTTCCCAGAATGCTGTATTCTCAGTCTCCCGCCCAGCTCAGCTAGTCCCTCTCCAGCTGCCTTTCCTAATAGCAACCAGCTTGGGCCTTAATTTAAACACTAGCAATGGCTTTTTTGGCTTTGCCAAAGTTGCATAATTCTTATACTGGAAATTAAACTGAGTTTGGGATGCTTCTGAACATTATAGAATCTTAACGAAAATTATTGGTGAGTGTTTTGAGTCTTATTTTCCCCCCTCTTTTCCTGCATATTTCTTAATAGCAATGTGTTTGCATGAATCTAACAAATTACTAATGACTTATGAGAACTAACGATAGTTTTGCAGAACCCTAAAGCAGAGCCAAAACTTGCTGCTGGGCCCTCAAGCATTTTTGTCACATTAATTAGCATTAATTCATTGGAGAATATTTCTGTTAGCATTTGGAGCCATGTGGAATCCCAAAGCAATGGCTTCTAGATGAGAAAGAATAGACATACATGGTTCCATCATGCCTAGGCCTAGCAGCTGAATGAAGGCTTTGTTTCTATCTTGGCTGCCACTGCTTTGCTTTCAGAGACCAAAAAGAGCAGCCAGCATCTGCTGGACATCTGCTGAATCTCCTCCCCTGCTGCCATTCTGTTTTCGTTTCATGGTGTCTTTTTAGATTATAAACCTGAGGGCAGGGACCTGTCAAATTAACAATGGTAAACTGCTTGTGTAGAATCATAGGACTAGAGAGTTGGAGGAGACACCCTGCATTGTTGGAATACACATCTGAAGCACTTCTGACATAATCATCCAGCTTCTATTGAAAAACCTCCAGAGAAAATTCCACCGCATTCGGAGGTGGAATAGCCCGCTGTTGAACAAGTCTTCTCATCAGGAAATACTTCTTAATGTTTAGGTGGAATTTGTTTTCCTATAGTTTGAATCCATTGCTCCATATCCAAATTTCTGGAATGGTTAAGGGGAAAAAAGCTTACCCCAATATGGCATCCTTTCAGATATTTAAACATGTTTATTGTGTCACACCTCAACCTCTTCTCAAGGATAATGATACCCACTTCCTTAAAACTTCTTTTCATAGGGAATTGTTTCCAGACCTTTTACTGTTTTAATACTCTAAAGGTGCCAGATCCCATCTGATCCAGAAAGCTAAGCAGGGACAGTCCTGGTCAAGTACTTGAAGGGGATATCACCAACAAATAACATTCTTAATTTCCAACAAAGAGATAGTCTAGTGATATTTAGTTAAAATGCCACTCTTCTCTGAATTGGCTTCGGGGTTAATGCTGCCTGTGGGGTGAAAACTATTTTAACAAGAAAAGAAAAGGATCCTAAGGTGTTTAGCTCAGTGGTTGAATGCATTAATCTAATCTTGAATCTCAGAGAACTCTTGATCTGTATAGAAACAAACTGTGAGAAGAGAATAAATAGCTAGAAAATGTGGCTATTATTTCCATCCTGACCTTAATTCTAAATGGAAGGTTTTTAAATATGTAAAAATAAATAATAAGGTCACTTGTGCATAGAAGTAAAATGCATATGTAGGGAAAATCGTTAAGCATTATAAATAAATAAAAGGACAATGGGCTTAAATATTGATCCCTGTCCTTGTTCACACCACCTAAGCACTATAATCTGGCACTTTATATCCTTCTCAAGGCTGCAGAGTAAGCATTCCACATTTTAGAAGTGCCACAACTGTTTCGTTTGAGCAAGAAAAGACAATGGATGCAAAGGATAAGGAATAAAGAAAAACGGCATTCAATAGACTGGTTAAACAGAGACTCTCTCATGACCTGATCAGTTTTGCATACAATTTTATATTATGCATTTGTTTTATAATTATTTGTTCACTAGTCAATGAGTTTTCTACCTTCTCAATTGCAGCAGTTCAGTTACACCTTTACTTTCCTCACTGCTCATAAAAGCAAGAAGTCTACATGCTTCGGACTGCGACACTGTATGGCAACAATTTGTCCTTGTAGTGCAAGCATGAAAAGTCCAATAAACAGTTGCATTGCTGCCAGTACTAGCCAACAATATACAAAGTGTATGTCTACATCTCTTTTCACATGCAAGTTAAATTGTGGGAGGCAGACAAGAAATACTGTATTTACTCTTATCTAATCTGACATCGAATCTAATGCACACCTCAGTTTTCAAAACCCTGAAATCCCAAAAAGCATTTACCATATTACGCAAATCTAATGCACACTTACTTTTTGAAAGGTAGTGTAGTCAAAAAAAAGGAGATCATTAAAATTGAGTAAATATGGTAGCTTGTGCCAAAAGTCTCCACCTTGCTATGTTTTATAATTGTTCTATTTACATGACTCTTCCGCAGTGGTGCAAGCTTTTGCAGTCCATAGTGAGTGCAAGTGTTACTGGCACTAGAATTTACACCATCAAATCTCCCACCCTTTAAAGAAGTTGTCAATTTGGCATGTTGTAGAAATAAAGATTGGTGAGAAAGCTTCAGTAGAGACACTTTCCCCCCATAACTCTTTTGGGAGTGAATTTCACTTCTGAGGGGTAGATTTCTCTCACTTCCTGTTGTTTCACCCCTGTTCTTAACTATGAATCATATGTAAGTCAGATGTTTGTAACTTGGAAACTGACTGTAGCTGAGAGATTCATTCTTTGATTCAAGCCAGTTTTTCAACATGCCTTGATGTTCCCTATAGGGTTCATGTTCGATAGTCAAGACAAGGTCAGGATGCTTATGGTTGTATGGAATTAAATCAACTCTACATTTTCTAAATCCTATTTCCATTAGTCCTGAATACAATAATGCCCAAATAATAGATATGCACTTGTTAGTATAAGTAGCCCATTTATAAGAGGCAGAAAATTCTTAAAGAACTTTTACCTCCCTCCCCCTCACACCCCTTAGCTAGCTACTTTAAATAAAAA
This sequence comes from Anolis apletophallus, assembly GCA_030556195.1. Taxonomy (NCBI): domain Eukaryota; kingdom Metazoa; phylum Chordata; class Lepidosauria; order Squamata; family Anolidae; genus Anolis; species Anolis apletophallus. The sequence goes on from JARBWK010000010.1 coordinate 53,642,459, forward strand.
ATTAAAATCCATTTAGTAACAGTAAAACTGTGATCCATTAAATAAAAGTCATTTTATTTGCCTTAGTTCGCTTTAAATTAGTTTATTTTAATATTAATTTCAATACTAATCAAGGCAATACAGAGTTTATGGTATCATAGGGGGTATAGTATTCATTACGAATATTTTTAATAGTAACTTTCAAGCAACCAAAAGCTACATTTATCCAGAATCTACCAATTCTCATGGGTGCCAGTTAACAGAGAATCTACTGTATTTTCTTCCAGTAGTAACAGCTATAACTGTAGTGCATGTTTTTCAACTCCCTTTAAATTGCCTAATCCAACTGGTCAGGTATAAATGCAATCTTGAGCAGATGACCCTTAAGATCCTGTCCACCTCTGAAATTCCTACCTGCTTTCTCCTTGAGCCAGAAAGACTTTAATATCAGTTCAGGTTTGATCACGTTCCACTTATATCCGCTGAGAGTCCAACTGTGAAAGTCTGTGGGCTGCAGGCCTGATTCTTGAAGCTTAATTAGTGGAATTCAATCTGGTTGCTGACCTTGGACTCAACAACCTCCGGCTGCACAGGTTTGTCAGGTGTGGAGGTAAAAACAATAGAACGCTAGAGCATGTGTCTGCCATGTGGAATTTCTCTATTTCTCTATTTATCCTGTGGAAGAGGTAACTGTTATGCTTCCCTACAACTATGGAAGTCCTTTTTTCTTTGGAGATCCTCCATAGTTAAATGTGACACTATTTTGTTTTTAGTGTTATTATTTTCTCTGATTTCAGCTGGAATCCAATCAGAAAAAACAAATCAGTAAATATACTGCAAGAATACGGTTTCTCATGTCAAGCTGTATTGTTGGAGAGAAGGAGAGTGTGTGTGTGTGTGTGTGTGTTTCCCTCAATGAAGTTGATACTTCCTTTTTGCATACACATCACTGCAGGCCCGTAGCCAGGATTTTGATTCGGGGGGTGAGTTTGATTCGGGAGGGGAGCTGAGTCTGGGTGAGAGAGCATATACCCTAGCAAACCTTTTGTATCCCAATACCTCTATGCATATGGGATATATTGAGCATGGTGATCAGATCATAATATTAACAAACATAACAGTTTAAATAATGTACCAGTGAGGCCTTCTAGCGGACCACCCTGAGAATTTCAGGGGGGGGGGGGCTGAAGCCCCTCAAGCCTCCCCCCCCCAGCTACATACCTGCATCACTGGGATTGTTGTAGAATGTGTTGAGAAAACTCTCTTTTCCTGTTTACTTTAAGCACTGTGCTGTCAGTTGTCAGAACCTTTAAATTTGCCTCAGGCACACACACTAAGGTTCAGGAAGGAAGGCAATATCCATATTGTTAGGGAATAGAAAATATGAAACAACTTTTCAAAAAATCATTTCTGTTATAGAGCAGTTCAGGTCATAATCCAATTCTCCTACTGTGTTTTGAAGTATCTATGAGGGCAGTCACACTTGAGCAATTTCAAATTCAGCCATAATAAGAGACTAAATCACAGTACAGTTTCCTTGCACTTTTAAAAGCAAGCCCAGTACTGTTGAAATATACATTCATATATACAATTTGAAAGTTCTATTGTGACAGACTTTAATTACTGATAAAGAAATATCATTGCAAGATTTATAGCATGTGGGGGTTGCCCATTAAAGAGTAAGGGTTGTTTGATGGCAACCTGCCTCTGAACAAATCTTGCCAACAAAAACTCATGATAAGTTAGCCTTAGAGTCACCATAAGTTGGAAATAACTTAAAGGCACACAACAACAGCATACCTTATTGACCTGTTCCCAGGCAAAGTCTATGACTCTATAAGGTAGCTTTTAATACCTCATTTTGACTTATAATAGCTTGTTATATGGATCAATGGAAACAACTAAAGGCCATTGGATTTTTTGTTGCCCCTGTTGGAGTCTAGACAGAAGCAAATTCAAACAAATTGAAGTCACACAAGGCTGAGGTCCAAATCAACAGTTTTCCCTTAAACTAGGGTTCCACATGGGGTTGTCAGCCTGAAAGCTGTTATCTCCTGGCATTCCTTACCATTGGCTATAGCAATTGCAGCTGATGGGTACTTCAACATTTGGAGGGTTGCAGTTCATGTAACTATAGTTGCCAAACTAAAAATTGGAGAAGGCCCTGGTACCTTTAACATTTGTGTGAAAGAGGGAATTTCAGCAGGTGTTGCTTTTCATTCAACCAGGTTAAAATGCCTTCTGAGATTCCCTTTTCTGCATAGTCATTAAAGATAAAGGACCCTTCTCCAATATTTACACCTCCAGCCTTCCAACTGATGGAATGAAATTCTCATCAGTGGTAGTTGGCATAGCCCAATGGAAAAGGAAACAGAGAGTCAGTTGTAGTGCAACAACATTTGAAGGGTCACTGTTTTCTATCTCTAAGGCCCCTTCCACATAGCTGTATAAAATCCACATTGAACCAGACTATATGGCAGTGTGGACTCAGATAACCTAGTTTAAAGCAGATATTGTGGATTATCTGCCTTAATTACCTTGGTTATCTCTAGATTGGATTACTGTAATGCGCTCTACGTGAAGCTTCTTTTGAAGGTGGCCCGGAAACCCCAACTTGTCCAACGCTCGGCTGCCAGATTAATAACTGGGGCAGGTTACAGGGAACGGTTGACCCCCCCTGTTCAAAGAGTTCCACTGGCTGCCGTTCACTTTCTGAGCCCAATTCAAGGTGCAGGTGATTACCTACAAAGCCCTAAATGGTTTGGGACCCGCCTACCTTTGTGACTGGCTCTCCTCCCATGAACCAGCCCAAGCCCTTCGCTCCTCAGGGGAGGCCCTCCTCTCGCCCCTGCCAGGCTCACAAACTCAGCTTGTGAGCACTAGGGAGAAAGCCTTCTCCTCTGTGGCCCCCCGTCTTTGGAATTCCCTCCTGGGAGAGATTAGGAATGCCCCCTCATTGAAATCCTTCAGAAAACAACTGAAAACCTAGTTCTTCCACCTGGCCTTCAGAAATTAAGCTCCCAAATGCCCCCGTTTCTGTGAGATCTTTCCCCCCCTATGTGACCCTTTGTGTTTGACACTACTCCAGTTATCTCCCTTGAGTTTTTAAATATCCTATATGTCCATGTGGCCTGCCCTGTCGGTTTTGTTTTTAGATTCACCTGTATTGTTGTTTTCACAGATGTATTTTATTGTGTTTATTGCTTTTATTATGTTTATTCTTCTTTTATATTGTTGATATTTCATGATGTGTTGTTCGGGCACAGCCCCATGTAAGCCGCTTCGAGTCCCCTCCAGGGAGATGGATGCGGGTTAGAAATAAAGTTTTATTATTATTAATAATATCCTGGGTTGTATGGCTGTATGAAAGGGCCCAAGGCCCCTTCTACACTGCCATGTAAAATCCAGATTATCTGCTTTGAACTGGATTATATGGCAGTGTAGACTCATATAACCCAGTTCAAAGCAGATTATCTGCTTTGATAATTTGTATTATATGGCACTGTAGAAGGAGCCTTAGAGAAGCTAATAGATGCCTCCAATAATACACAATATTGGTTAAAGAAAAGTGTCCTACAATCTTGAATTTCACATAGCAAGCTTCTCTGTACCTCACAGTAGCGGCAGAAGAATTACTGCAGAAACATTTGGTATGTCAAAACATCTTTCCTCTGACATTCAGTTCTAATACAAACAAACTACAGGTACTTTTACGTGCATAAATTATATTATAATTTGTACTACCGTGTTTCCCCGAAAGTATGACACCCCCGATTGTAAGACGTATCAGGGGTGTCAGGGGGGTCGGCTAATGTAAGCCGTACCCCGAATGTAAGCCGTACCTGGTCGCCGCCGCCGCCGCCGCCGCAACCGGCCCATCGGCCGCGGCACACCTCCGCGGCGCACCTTTCTGCTAGGCCTCTCCAAGGAAGGGAGGGGGAAGAGTCCCAGAGGCGTGGCAAAGCAGCGCTGCGTCAGAGTGACGCGTCGCCGCTTAGCCACGCCTCTGGGACTCTTCCCCCTCCCTTCGTTGAACAAAGGGAGGGGGGAAGAGTCCCAGAGGCATGGCAAAGCGGCGCTGCGTCAGAGTGACGCGTCACCACTTAGCCACGCCTCTGGGACTCTTCCCCTCCCTTTGTTGGACAAAGGAGGAGGAAGAGTCCCAGAGGCGTGGCAAAGCGGCGCTGCGTCAGAGTGACGCGTCGCCGCTTGCCACGCCTCTGGGACTCTTCCCCTCCCTTCATTGACAAGGGGGGAAGAGTCCCAGAGGCGTGGCAAGCGGCGCTGCGTCAGAGTGACGCGTCGCCGCTTGCCACGCCTCTGGACTCTTCCACCTCCCTCCCTTGTCCAACGAAGGGAGGGGAAGAGTCCCAGAGGCGTGGCAAGCGGCGCCAAGTCAGAGTGACGCGTCGCCGCTTGCCACGCCTCTGGGACTCTTCCTCTTCCCTCCCTTTGTCCAACGAAGGGAGGGAAGAGTCCCAGAGGCGTGGCTAAGTGGCGACACGTCACTCTGACGCAGCGCCGCTTGCCACGCCTCTGGGACTCTTCCCTCCCTTCCTTGGAGAGGTCTGGCAGAAAGGTGCGCCGCGGAGGTGTGCCGCGCCGATGGGCCGGCTGCGGCGGCGTGGCGGCGTGGGCGGGGGCGTGGCGACGGGGTACGTCTTTGTTTATATTCGACGTACCCCGAAAGTAAGACGTAGGGGGACTTTTCGGGGGGGAAAGAAAGTAAGACGCTGTCTTACTTTCGGGAAAACACGGTATTAAGAACTTCATAATGAACAGGGATGTGTTAAAATATAATTAATTCTGCATGTCCTGTTATAAATTATTTGTGCCACCCAGGACTGCAAGATTAACAATTAACAGTGTGACTTGTGAAGAATGATACAGTTTTTGTGAAGAAAATATTGCAGACCTGCTTGCAGGTTTTTAACATTACAAAATTCCACAAACCAATTGCTGTGAAATTTATTGTTTCTCCAAACTAACCCTGTTACAGATAAAATAGTACTTATATAATGAGATCAGGTGAGAACTTTATTACATATAAATAATCAAACATGTCAATTCAAAAATTTGCCCCCAAGGATGTACCAAGCCCCTGAATCAAGAATTTTAATGTTTTTTTTATGTCAGAGAAGGCCAAACTGGCTCCATCTTTGTTGATCATATATCAGCAGAGAAACAGTTTTTAATAATAATACTTTATTTATATCCTGTCCTATCTCCCCATGGGGACTCGGGGCAGTTTACAAAAAGCTGTGGCAAACATTCAATGCTGTACAATACTAAACAAAGAACAAATTAACTGAAAGCACCCAAATCCCAAATCATACCCAACATCCAAATAATAATAAAAATAATAATGACAGCACCAAACATTGAACAATGACATAACTAAATTACTTTGATTTCTGACAGGTAGATGCTAATTATTTATTTTTATTAGTGGGTTTTTAATTGCTTTGTGCTTATTTTTTCATTTAAATATTGTATTTTATCTTGTATCTCCTTTTTGCTCTTTTTGAACACTAATTATTATGGAAAGTCAGTATAGGGATAAATAGCTATTCCTGTTAACACTTGTGCGTGAATACGAATAACTGCAAGGAGTAACAGATGTGACTGGTAAAGCGCCTCAAGCTTTGAATCATAAAAAGTCCCTTTTAGCCCAAGGGCAGCCAGTACGATCTTTAAAAAAGGCTTTTTTTCCCCAAGAAAAAATTGCAGTTGGGAAAAACCAAATGTGATATCTTTTTACTGAGGTACTGCACCTTTTTTTTTAAAAAAAGTTTTTATTGAGTTTTCAACAAGACTAAAACAACAGTCAAACCCCCCGGCCCTCCCTCCCCACCCCCTTCTTCCCTACCCCCCCCCCCAGCCCCACCTAACAAGGAGCAACCTCTATCGATCGCGACTTCCTCTTCCACCCTCCACCCACTTTATCTAATACATCTTAGATAGTTACCGTCCTTCAAACAATCTCCAAACTTAAGTATATCCAGCCGTAACTTTTTCAATTATTTACATACATCTTAGTTTATATATCCTTCCATGTTTTTAAGTTCTCTTAGGTGGTTTATTATCGGAGTCCAGTCCATGGCTTCCTTCTGTTTTGTCATTACTTTTGTGAGACAGTCCATATTCCTGACTTCCAACAGCTTGGCAATCCCGTCATCTTTTTGCGGGGGGGACTCCTCTTTCCAGCGTCTGGCTATCACCATTCTCGCTGCAGTGATGCAGTAAATGAAAGGTTTTTCTTTATTTTTCTCTATTTCGAAATCAAACAAGCCCAATAACATATATCTAGCTTTAAAGGAAAAATCCACCCCCAGGGCTTCCTTTATTACTCCATAAATCTTCCCCCAGAACTTTTTGATTTTTCTGCAGCCCCACCACATATGTAAAAAATATCCAATCTCTTTCTGGCATCTCCAGCACTTGTTGCTGGCCTTATTATTGAATTTGGCTATACTGAAAGGTGTTAAGTACCACCTATAGAAAATTTTGAGGCCATTCTCTTTCATATCATAGGCGTAAAGATATCTTAGATGCACTTTCCAATACCTTTCCCAGTATTTCAAATGGATGGGCTGACCTAGGTCCCTGGCCCATTTCACCATGCAATTTTTAACCACTTCCTCTTCTGTTTTCCATTGTAAAAGGTGGTTATACAGGATGGTTATCTTTCCTTTTTCTTTTGTTACTATTTTGTCCCACCAGTGCTCCTCAACCTCGAATCTTGTCTCTCTATCTTTCTTATATATCTCCCGGATCTGTTTGTGTTGGAACCAGTCCAAGGATTCGTCGGTTTTTTTTTGTTCTTCCAGGTCTTTCATGATTGGACCCGAGACTGAGTTTTTAAGTATTATGTCATACCTCATCCAATTACTTTTGTCGTATTGTCTCCTAAAATGCGCCTCCTGGGGTGATATCCATTTTGGGACCTTTCTGAATAGCCAGTCTTTTTTCTTCAGCCATATTCGTAGTAGCGATTTCCTCACACAGTTATTGTTAAAATTCCTCTCAATTTTTGCTTTTCCGTACCAGAGGTACCCATGCCACCCGGTTCTGAGGTCAAAGCCTTCTAGCGCCAGGAGCTGGGTATCCTCTAGTGCTGTCCATTTGATAATCCAATCTAGTGCATTGGCCTCAAAGTAAGAGGTGAGATCCGGAACACCAAATCCGCCTCTCTCCTTGTCATCTATAAGATTTGTCCAGCTAATTCTGGGTTTCCTCCCTTTCCAGATAAACTTTCTCAATTCTCTCTCCCAGAGTTTAAAATATTTATCAGTACAGAGGATTGGAAGGCATTGAAATAAAAAGAGAAGTTTGGGGAGAACATTCATTTTGATGAGGGAGATTCTCCCTAGGAGCGTTAGGTTCAGGTGTGTCCACCTTTTTAGGTCCTGTTTAATTTGCTGCCACCTTAAACCCTGCCAAATCCTAGGATGTTATAGGTCAGGGGTGGCAAGAGATGATCTCACAGATCTTTATAGACCCTAAGTCTCATGATATACTGCCAAACTGTTGGGGGTTTCAATTCAGGAACATCTGGTGATATATTTCCCGCAATGGCAAAAAGCATGATATTCTTCTTAAATTTCTTTCAGTTGCAGACTTTCAAACACGTTTCTTCTTCTTGACTAAAGCATTGATTCTAATCAGTAAGTGGCCAGAAGTCCTCTATGGATATCACGCTCCATACTTTATGTCCAATTTCTTCATAGTATTAGATATGTTTGCTTAACCTCATAGAGGTTGTCATGCAACAATTATTTCATGAGCTATAGGAAGGAAGCAGCCTTGTTTATTTGTGTAATTCCAAACTTTCAATAAAAAAGCAGCCTTGTCCAGCAAGCCACACATACATGGACACAGTGAATGAAGCATTTAAGCATGATTAATGGAATATAGAGACCTTATTTAATGTATGATGATATTCTTAATTTTTCTAGTAATAATACAATTAATTTGTATTATTTCTGTGAATGATAATAGTATTCATTTTGCCCTGACTTTCCCCCCACTACTGGGTCCCAATCTTGAGTTTTGTTAATATGGAGGCTTCCGAGCTTAACAAACATTTTGGCTTCCTGGTGGAATCAATATACTCTGTAGTTTTCAGATGTGGAATTGATATCTCAGAGATTGAGACAGTCTTGACCCTATACTTTACCATTGGCCAGTCAAGCTTGAATAAATTAAAACTAAGTTTCACCTCATTGAGAAGTCTACTGGATCTCTAGTCCTGATATGTATAATGTGTTTACTAGGCATGGTTTAGAACCCAAAAATAGCAAATTGTAAATCTAATGGGGGGGGGGATTTTTTTTGATTAGTATATCAAAGACTTACAAAAAATTTCCCAAAAAGTTCTAAAATGTAACTTAATTACTAACAAAATTTGTTAGTAATTCATATGCCAGAGCATCGCATTCAGATGGTTTTGGCCTACAACTCCCAGAAATCCTAACAGCTGGTAAATTGGCTGGGATTTCTGGGAGTTGTAGGCCAAAACTTGAATAAATCACACTGAATTCTAGATGGGATTCTCCAAATAGGAAGGAGGGAGGGAAGGAGGGAGGGAGGGGGGGTATTCTATTCTTGGAAGCAGAAAAGAAAAGGAGGAGGAGCCCCCTGGCTCCTCGCTGCCTCTCTCTCACCCCGATCCCCAGGGAGGCGAGGGCCCAAGTTTGCCCAGGCTGGTCATATACCTACATTCTATGCACATGCAATAATACAGCAGTAATAACAATGGGTATAAGAATAGGTAAAATTCAAACCGAGTATTCTGACTGGTCCCTGCCTCATGCGGTGCAAACCGGCTCTTCTCTGTGAGCCCGGAAATTAGCCCGGGAAAGACAGCGTTTTCTGCTTGGGTGCACACACACATATTCTTTGGGGGATTTGCTGCAGAATCCTGGCCTCATAGAGAAGATTCTGCAGCAAATCCCCTCCCAAGAATATGTATGTGTGTGCTCCCAAGCAGAAAACGCTGCCTTTTCCCCGGGCTAATTTCCCAAGCCCCGTTTGCACCGCATGAGGAGAGACCAGTCAGAATACTTCGGTTTTGAATTTTACCTCTTGTTATTGTTATTACTGCTGTATTATTGCATGTGCATGGAATGTAGGTATGACCAGTTGGATTACTTATAATATTAGGCAGTGGCACTTACAGTAGCATTCATTGTATTATACATTAGGTTGGTTTCTCACCCCAATACTCTTTGATGCCTTAGATCCTGGCTGGCAGGCAGGAGAGGCAGGAAGCCTGGAAAAATGTAAACAGAGAGGATTACTCAGAAGTAAATCCACAAAGGAGGGCCCTTCATCCAAAGTGCCCTCCTTTGCAGATTTACTTCTGAGTAATCCTCTCTGTTTACATTTTTTCCAGGCTTCCTTCCAGCTGAGCGAAGGAGCGAGTTTAGGGCTTGCCTTGCCATAATATTGGCAAGGGAGGCGGGAGGGTGGTGAGAGAGAAGGAGGGTGCCCCCCTTATGCCCCCCCTCAAACATTCTGCTTCTTATAAGATTGTGAGTTTGTGTATGTGCCTTCAGGTTGCCTGTCAATTTACCGTATTTTTCGCACCATAAGGCGCACCTGCTGATAAGATGCACCTAGATTTTAGAAGAGGAAAATTGGAAAAAAATATTTTGAGCCAAAAAGTGGGCCCCGGCGCTTGCCTGCTTGAAGCGCGGCCTGCCCACCTGGAAGGGTGGACCCTCCTCGGCGCCCTCCGCCATCCCTAAGCCTTTCCCTTGGCCGCCTCCTCCTCCGCCTCCTCCTCCTCCGTTGCCGCCCGCCGCCGCCTACCTCTGCCTCCCTCCCTCCCTGCCGCTGGCCTCCCGCCGCTGGCTGGCCTGGCCCCCCGCCGCTGGCCTCCCGCCGCTGGCCTCCCCCGCGCTGCTAGCCTCCCCGCCGCTGGCCTCCCTCGCCGCTGGCCTCCCCACCGCTGGCCTTCCCGCTGTTGCTTCCCCGGCGCTGCTGGCTGCTGGCCGGCGCACCGGCCACCGCCGCCGCCGCCGCCGCCAACAGCCGCCACCGCCGCCACCGCTGGCCTCTGCTGGCCGCCGCCCGCCAAGCGCCGCCGGCCTCTGCCGCCGAGGGAGGCCAGCGGCGCAGGTAGGCCAGCGCGAGGGGAGGCCAGTGGCGAGGAGGCTAGCGAGGGCGGCCAGCGGCGAGGAGGCCAGCGGCGGGAGGCCAGTGACGAGGAGGCCAGTGGCGAGGCCAGCGGCGGGGAGGCCAGCGGCGAGGGAGGCCAGCGGCGGGGAGGCCAGCGCGAGGAGGCCAGCGGCAGGGAGGCCAGCGGCGAGGGAGGCCAGCGGCAGTGAGGAGGGAGGCAGAGGGAGGCGGCGGGCGGAGCGGCAGGAGGAGGAGGAGGCGGCCAAGGGAAAGGCTTACTATCGCCTTCCCCTCCCCTTCGCTCCATAAGACGCGGCTGATTTTTCCTCCTACTTTGGGAGGAAAAAAACTGCGTCTTATGGTGCGAAAAATACGGTATGCTGATCATGAATTGCATAGGTTTTCTTAGGCAAGGAATGGTTTTGATAGTCATTTTCTCTGAAATATAGTCTACAGCACTGGCCTCAAATCCAAGTCCCAACGAGAACCGACCCTAACTAGCTTCCAAGATTATACGGAGCCTAAATATGATTTGGGTATTTAGGCCCCTGCATGGCTTTTGAACCTGTTCCTCAAATGGCCATGTTTCCAAAAGCTGTAACAATGCTATAATTAATTAATGCATTTATACCACATATTTTTGCAGTATGCCCACTATACCCATGGGGAATACATTCTAAGACCACGGATGATAACTGTATATTTTAACTATTCAGTGACTGATATCATATCACAAAATCTCACTGTATGACCTAGAGAGGCCCACAGACACTTCCAGGTAGGAATACTTTTGGGAACACTTTTGGGTAAAATTGGTAGGAATACTTTTGGGTAAAATTAAGGATATGAAATAAGTGGGTAGGGGGGCCCTACTGTATTTTAAAGAGAGATAATGCATCAAAAATTAGATATGTTAGAAATGCAGACAAGACTTACAATTATGCAGCTTTTCTTCACTATGTGCCTACATGTTTATCATTCTGAGCTTGTGGATTTGTCTTTTTTTTAGGCAGGTGCTTCTTTAACATCCATATGATAGAACCATTACCCTAGTTACATATAGCCCAGTTAAGACTGACAGGCATACCATAAAACTGATTTCTTCCTCTACAATATTGAGATACAGCTGCACGTTCTTTTTCCTTAAAGCTTGTGCCAAATCAGTATGAGTTGCAGACAATCCACTAAGATCCATTGCCACCCGGCCCATAACTTGGAATGGCTTGGCATTTAATTGAAATTCAGGATAAATTTATTCCATAAAAACCAGTGAGAAGAGCAAGAAAATGTGGTAACAGATCACACAGAACACACAAAAACTGTCCTTAACATGGGGCTATTTGTTCTTTTCAACATCACATTTTCAGGCATACATTTTGCAAATCATTTTTAAGAAAGCTAGGCAAAATAATTACTAGAAATGCTTGCAAGTAGGGGGATAGGGCATATTTTAGAAGAGTTAGATTTGGCTTTAAATCTCAGTGAAGTCAGATTTGGCTTTAAATTATGCCCTATTACGCTTCCTTCTGACTGGCCTGGTATTAAGCGAACAGTTTTGTGTTCATTTTCAGGTTACTTTCTTACATTGCTTTTTCAAAATGGATGTTGGAAATTATATAACATCAGACTTGGCTCTCTCTCAGAACTAATGTTAGCATTAACTGAAGTCAATCAAGCACAACCAGCCTATGCTTATCTAAATTCTCAAATTGATCACATGCGTTACCATTACTTTATAAGAGCTGGTGTACTATTCAGAAAGGACATCAAATTACACAGAACTCTAACTTTGCACATAGAGTGATCTTCGCTCCTCCTAGGGAGAAAGTTAACTATTTCCTCAATTATTTATTTTATTTATTTGCCACACTTATACCCTGCCCTTCTCTACCCTGACAGGGGGACTCAATGCGGCTTACAATGGCACGATGTCGTGCCTCAACAAAATTACCTAAACATTTCAAAAATTCAAGATGGGTAGCTGACATTTTCTCAATGGAATTAATATGCATCTTGATGTTGTCAGGCAATTTGAGTGCCCATTCTTACAATCTTTTCCCAATGACTCTACCGGTAGACTTTTGTTGTGCAAAAATACCTGGTAGATACTAGGTTGCTTGCCTTATGTAAAGGAGAGCCAGAGGAGGCAAGGGAACAAATGGCAGCTAATAAACTGAAAGAATGATAGCTGAGCTGGAAGCTGGAAGCACGTGGGGTGCAGCAGATTTATATGGGGTCAGTGAGATCCTTGCTTTTTTATGCTTGGCTTTGTAAATCTAAACAAACCACGTGATTAGAAGAGGCACCACAAGTCTCTAGTAACCTTTACAATATGTATTGCTGAATGTGCATACCACCTTTCCACCAACTGATGCTTGAGGTGAAGTGAATGGGGTAGAATTTTTACACATTTTCAGTTTTTAAAATGGAAAAGCTGAAAGTAGGGGTGGCAGAAACTATAGCTGAGCCTGGAATATAGCATTAACTTCAGTGTTAGTCATGAAATCTGGTGAATGAAGGTACATAGGCTAGTTAGACTCTTGAATTAAACAATTAAGTAATTATTTCAAATCTCTGATTTCACACAATTTTCCTTTTGATTTTTGGTGAATTACCCTATACTCATGTATAAGTCTAAAAATATTTAGTCAAAAAATCAACCCCAAAAACTTGGGTTGACTTATCTACAGGGAAGTGTGAAAATTTATCAAATGTACATTAACTTATCAAAAAAGGAGCCCTGCCTTTCTTTGAGTAGAGTAGCAAAAGGCATGGGCATAATCCATCCATGGAGAACCTAAAAGAAGCACCAGCTCCTTCAACTGTCTCTGCCGTGATGCCACCTTGTGGGTGCTTGGGTGGGGAAATTACAGGAGCAGCAGCCAGGGACAGTTTACATCTGAGGTGGCATTGGTGCTTTTGCCTCACCATGGAATTACTTTCAACTTACCCATGGGTCATATAAAAACGTATCATTATGCCCCCCAAAATGTCGCACGAGGTCGATTTATACATAAGTACGTATATACAGTATGCTGAATATAAACTCAAAGTATCTAGAATACAGTTATTGTCCAAGTTGTAAGTACTATAGCCATGCAGCAAATAATCAAATGAGGAAAGCTAAAGTCACGAAAGGTGTTGTGGGACTCTGGCTTCCACCAGCAAACAGCGTATGCAGTATTTTGAAAGCAGCAGCAAGTCCCTTTGGATATTTCACTCCCATGGTGTGTTTTGTTAAAAAGACACTTTGTTTTCTAAGTGGTATACTCTAAGGGAAGAGAAGTCTTTGAGCTCAAAGTTTAAAAATCGAAAGAGTTGTGCAGTTTACAAGACAGGTGTTATCTCCAGGGTAAACACATGTTGCCTTCTAGGGAATACTCTAAATCTGCTGTGTTTACCGCTATCCTTGCTACTCCTTCCTCCTAGGCAGTGTTTTGGGCCCTTCTGTTGTCAATGCTGAGTGCCTTGGGAAATGCTTATAATAATTTAAAGAAGCATGTTTATTTTAAGAGAATGAAAAGCAGCCGGGAAGATTTAGTATGTTTCATGCTCAATTGGAAATGGAACCAGCAGTGTTAGTACTAGAAGCTACAAAGTTAAATTACATTTTTAAAGAAAATCTGCGACTTCCAGCTAGGAATCATTAACCCAAAAATTCTAGTTAGCAAAGAATAATGAAGCTTCATGCCCGTGAGGTGGCTGAAGTCTTTATTCTCCTAATATTAATTTAAATAAAAGTATTCCAGAATGTAGTTCCTAGATATGTGCATTTTAAAAGAAAGGAAGGCTGTCATATACAAGAATATTTTATCTATGATTTAAATATTTCTATATTTATTAAAGTACAAAAGCAACTCAATATTTTCTGTTAAAGAAGGATAAATATTTTTTTAAAAATTGTGGATTATAAATGGTTTCAATAAAAGAAAAAATGTAGCAAATTAATCACAGACTATAAATGCCCATGTTTTAAGACACCATATTTTAGGACTGTCAGCCTGGCATTTTCAAAGCTGTCGTGTTTCAAAGTCTACCATCCCAGGCCAGCAATCTGTAGGATTTAAACATCTTTAGAATGTACCAGTTGTCAAATGTGACTTACTCCTAAAAGAAAACTTTTTTTGGGGGAAAACAAGGCACGTTTTCATACTACCGAGTTATAGCACTATCATTCCATTTTAACCGCCATGACTGCTATCCTTGGGTAAAAATTTTAAATTCACCTCCCTAAGCTGCAAATTTCAGGAATTCATGGCAGCAATGGCAGTTACTTGCCCTGTGGTTGCAATGTTCATTGTGCCCTGAAACTCATGGTACAGTAATGGGCCAGCCACTCTTTCTCAGCCTAAGAATATTGTTCTGAGGATAAAGCGAGAAAGACAGATGTATGTGATCTTGAGAAAAAGCAAGATAAAAATTGTAGCATGCAAACAGAAGCCACCATACATTATCAAGAAGCCATCGCATTTCTTCAAAATGGAGTAGAGAAGTATATCATAAAAACCAATGGTGGCAGGGTATTTCAATGGATGTAGATTTTTAATGTAGGTTTTAAAAAATAAATTAGTTGTCTAATCCACTGTAGAGAATAGAAAATAGGTATTTATTGACTAAGAGATCTTTGGGGGGAAATATGATTGTTTGCAGCCAGACTGAAGCAGGTGCTCATTCAGCAAAGTTACTCATTAGTTTCTAGTTATCTCCACATTTTTCAATGGACCACACTGTCACAAATCAGAAGACAAGATCAAATCAGAAGTATTTCCTTCTTAGTTGAACCACACCACTACACTAACTACCTCGATTCTTCTGAACTACATGCAGGACACTTTTCCAGTTTTATTTGGAGATTTCAAAACTGAACCTAAGGCTATAGATGTACAAAACTTGACTAATCACCTACATATTTTACTTGTAGCAGAAGTTCCACAGACAGCTATGAACTGCTCTGTGTCTTTCCTATAAAATATGCCTGACATCATCTTGCAAAGAAAACAAAACAAACTGCCAGTAAAGTGACACAATGAATGTATCATTCATTTTATTAGTATACCATATCACTTAAATATAGCATATGGCACACAAGCATTTATCTTTCTGTTAGGCTGCTAGCAAAACGATAATATTCTACCTGCTCCATTTTGCTAAACATATCAAAAATCAATTCCTTCCATTAAAGAAAACAATCATAAAAGTCCAAATTTAACTAATAAAGTTTTCAGTAATCAATCCAAATCAATACAAAAAATAAATCAAAATGTTCTTGCTTAAAACAATTAATTGCAAAGTTTAGAGGAACCGCAGTAATGTAAAATGAGATGAAGTTAAGTGATGTCATCTTAATTGCCAGTCAGTCATGTTTATTAAGTAACCATCAGGTCATTTCAAATAAAAGCTCCAACAGCAGTAGTAGTATATACAAGATAAAAGATAAAATCAGTACCTAATGTGCAAGGCAAATACAATGTAACACATTAAAAGCTAAGCTTATTGCAATTGTCATAGGAAGGGGAACTATTAGCATAGAATACTTAAAAGGCCCGGTGATCAGTTGATGAGATGCTTATTACCACTGTACCGCGGGCTGTTCCGTGCCGGCTACTGGAACTCATCCCCCGCACAGTTGACTCCAATAGACTCCATATACCACAAGAAAACATATTCATACCATCAGTACCTTCCTCTATTTCCTACTTTATCAGTGCCACAAATAACGGTAACAATGGAAGCCTTCACCAAGATACCTTTTCCCCTTAATTTTAAAATGGGCCATTCGTTAGAACTGTTTGCTCTTTTCCTACAAAGAAGCAACATGTACCAATGGATTGACAGCCTCTTGAGTGGGATCAACTGAGAAAGGTCCTTTTAGTGTTGGATTCACTTAGTGCCTTTTCTGCTCCCATGAGGACAGAGGGAAATGCATGGGCAGAAGACAGAAAACAAAATGTTAGTATAAATGTTCTCTCTTTTCAGTAAATTCAAGGCACAGTACATGCATGTGTCTTATCCTGCTCATTTTATCCTTATAAACTTTTCCAGCTGAGAGGAAATGATTGAGCCTGTGAATTTGATGACTTAGTAGGGACTTGAATTTGCATCTACCAAGTCTTTATTAGTGATGTAATCTTTCACTAATTTTATCTTCAAGAAAGCAATGGGTAATTTTAACCTTTTTCTTCCCAGTGCAAAAAGAAAAAAAATCTTCCAAAACTACACAATTCACAATCTAGAGCTTATTCTGTGCAAAATTTCCACACAATTGTTTTGTGCAGAAAACAGCCAATTCAGGACAGAAAACAGAAACATCCTGAATCCCATTTGCTCTCCCACTAAAGAAATAATGAGACTACACAACTGAGTGGGTTACCTATGGGTAACTTTTATTATATGTTACCAATCAACCCCTGTGTGATTTGCTAACTAATTTAAGGGCAGGAACTTGAACTTGGATTTAAACTAAACTTAAATTTGATGTGTAATAAAATCAGGCAGTGGCCATCAGAGACCAACTCATCCTCAAACAATGGCAAGACACCACAGTCCTTGGATGCAACCCAATGTTGTTCCCAAGGTGACCCTTCAGGGAAACAGGTGGAGAATTCAGTCCTTAACTCTGCTCTCTCAAGGCCACTTCTGATCACTCTTGTCTCAATTCATTTGATAACAGATGAGGGTTCGTTTTTTCTACCACAGATTAGAGACAAGCATCTGCTTAGTCTCTATCTCCCACCAAACTCCTCAAAACAGCCTTGATACCTGCTTGGAGATCACACAGAAACTGGTTGTTACCAGCATCTGACAGATGAATGCCATCTGCTCGATAGAAATTTTGTCTGGTATGAGTGATTTCCGGTTGCCTAATGAAAAATCCGAGATCATTGCTGAAAGCTTTCAGCATTAAATGACTGACCCATCTTTGGGCCCCATCTACTTCTTTGACAGTACCACCACCAGATCATGCGTGACAGGGGATAATTGCAAACCAAATTAGAATTATCTGAGGCCATGCCACTCTTATTTTGTAGAAATCAGCCAGCTTTCACTTTCAAGAGTCTAAGATCATTGCCTCCTAGGTGGATTATCAGCAGGTCAGGAGGGTTGGATCCATACTTTGCTGCAAACACAAGAGGAAGTAGCCCCTCCCAGAAAAGGCCTCTCAGTCCCTTCCATTCTACTGTCACAGCTGCAGCTAACCCAAAATGCTGGCTGAAGGAGATCTTGTGGGCATGTTGTTCAAGAAGAAACAATGGGCTACACCGTGGTAAACACGTAGGAGCAAATAGGGTAACAATGAAATCAAACAGGCTTAGAAAAATAATTGTTTTTCATTTGCAATATCAATAGGCATAAGATCAGTCAGCATATACAAAATAGTGTGCTTACAATAGCATTAATCACATAAACAGTAATACACAGAACCAATTATGATGCTAATATACATACTTCCACACAAATGGAGCCGCTACTCACAATATTACAGAAATCAATAGGGCAAATGTCCATGAATGTCCCAAAGGTTAATCTTGGTATAGCGGTGAGTAGGGAATGGAGACTGGCTCACGAAGATGATGGGATGAGGAGATGGTCGAGTGGAAGGCGGGAGAAGATAGTAGGAAGCCCGAATCGGGAGAGTAGCATTAAGCAATCCCGCTATTGGCGAGCGCCTGTGCGCAACACCAAGCAGAGCACAATGGCGTGTCGTAATGAGTTCTGCTAATGCAGTGGCTGGTGTGCTGGCGAATGCCGGCGGGGAATCGATCTGGAGGCAGAAGGGGGCTGTGTTGCAGGGAACACTTATTGAGCAGAGCATTAATGCTGAGTGGATCTTTTAATCCTCCAAATTGTTTCTCTGATGACAGCTGTATAATCCAGAATGTTTCCCTCCTGAGTAGACCAATGAGGTCAGAGTGAGGAGGTCCCTGTACTTTTTCCAGCACTTGAATGCCAATTTGGTCAAAGGAGTGACCTAACTCTGTGCAATGTTGGCAAAGGGTAGAGTCAGTGGCTTTTAATTTAATTCTAGACTTATGTTCCAAAGATCTTTCTCTGAGACTTCTTGAGCTGTAACCAATGTACTGTTTTTTACATTTGCATTCTAACAAATAAACAATTGCTGAGGTCTGGCAATTTGCATATGATTTGAGTCTACTCAGAAGGAGGGAAACATTCTGGATTATACAGCTGTCATCAGAGAAACAATTTGGAGGATTAAACAATCCACTCAGCATTAATGCTCTGCTCAATAAGTGATTTACCTCCCTGTCTTAATTGCTATATATTGGTCCCTGCTGCTCCCTATCCTTTACCATTTCCCCCCGGATGGAATGGTCCGTCCTCCGTGTAACTTGGAAGACATTATATGGTAAATATTTGGGTATTTTTCCCCCTTCTTTTCCCAACACCGTTGATAGTGGTATAGTACTACGTTATTATTTCTTTATATTGTATAGATTACTCATCTGAGTGCGAGGACGTCACCTTATTATTGATTACACAGCCTCTGAGGAAGTCTTTGACGAAACGGCCCTTAGCCGGCCTTTGGAAAAAGCTCACGCCGTCAGGCAACTCTTACGGAACGCCCCTACTGGGGCTCCGTTTTGGGAGGACTGTGTTCCCTGCAACACAGCCCCCTTCTGCCTCCAGATCGATTCCCCGCCGGCATTCGCCAGCACACCAGCCACTGCATTAGCAGAACTCATTACGACACGCCATTGTGCTCTGCTTGGTGTTGCGCACAGGCGCTCGTCAGCGCCAATAGCGGGATCGCTTAATGCTACTCTCCCGATTCGGGCTTCCTACTATCTTCTCCCGCCTTCCACTCGACCATCTTCTCATCCCATCATCTTCGTGAGCCAGTCTCCATTCCCTACTCACCGCTATACCAAGATTAACCTTTGGGACATTCATGGACATTTGCCCTATTGATTTCTGTAATATTGTGAGTAGCGGCTCCATTTGTGTGGAAGTATGTATATTAGCATCATAATTGGTTCTGTGTATTACTGTTTATGTGATTAATGCTATTGTAAGCACACTATTTTGTATATGCTGACTGATCTTATGCCTATTGATATTGCAAATGAAAAACAATTATTTTTCTAAGCCTGTTTGATTTCATTGTTACCCTATTTGCTCCTACGGGCATGTTGTTCCACCCAGTGGATGTAACTGTGTCCACATATGAGGACCCACCATCTGAGCATCAGCCTGAATACATCTGAAATGACAATCACAATATTAATGGGTCAAACACATGAATCTTATGTCCCTGACCTCCATCTTCCCACAACCTTGATCTGTGTGGTGTCATATCCAATTGCTGCTGCTGAAGACACCACCCTGATTTGAAAGGAATTAGTCCCAAACTTCTGCCCCTGAATTCCCATGGCCTCTAATGCCCTGGTTGTGACAGTTCAGAACTGGTATTTGGTAAAAAGGAGATCTGAAGTTGCCTCCAGAAGGCCAATACTTTCTTGCACCTAGTAGAAAACAATGTTTTCCAGCTGACTTGTGTTCCCATCGAAATCTGATGTAAGGCTCACAGACAATTAGTGGTACCTACATATTTTCACTGTCACCAAATAGTGGTGTTATTTAGAAAGACATTACTGCAGCTTTCACCATGTACTTGTCATAGAAAACAGAATTGAAATTATAGTATATATGGTCTAGTTCATTTTGCCTCAATAAAAAAATATTTTGTTTTTGTTGCCTTGATCACTGATATAAAACCCTAAATGCATTTTGTTTAAAGAAAGAAAACGTGTACTCAGGGCCGTAGCCAGGATTTTGATTCGGGGGCTGAGTTTGGTTCGAGGGGCTGAGACTGGGTGGAAGAGGGTCTACCCTAGCAAACCTTTTGTATTGTTATCTCAATAACCCCATTAATGTGGGATATAATGAGCATGGTGATCAGATCGTGATTTAAATGCACATAACAGTTTAAATAATGTACCAGTAAGGCCTTTTCGCAGACCACCCTGAGAATTTGGGGGTGGGGCTGAAGCCCCCTTAGCCCCCCCTGGCTACATGCCTGCGTGTACTTTATATCCATGAGTGATTTCTTTAACATTTTACAAATGGAGGATTTAATAATATTGTGGGCACAAGTAATTACTTAAAGAGCAACTGTTTCCCAAATGAACACTTAGCACTAACATAATAAATCATGATTTGATTATTGCAATATCAGTAATTTGATAATGATTTTCTTGTAGACTCAAAAACCTTACAGATGTTTTAGTTATTGGCAGTATTGCTGGGTAAGCAGAGAGGTTGAAGGAGCCATATTCAGAGTTTCACATGGATATGTAAGGTGAATAGTAGGAGTCAGAGATTCTATCTTGATTCAGTATCTATGAAAGAAGTTAAGAAAAGTACATTGTTGACCTGATAATGTTGGCTAGAGAGGTTCTAGGACTTGAAACTAAAACACAAGAAAACATCCTAACTAGGAACACTTTCTTACCTGAGTGCAGACTATTTATCCCTCTACTCCAGCATTGTCTACCTTATATAGCATGTACCTTTGAAGGCCTTAAGCTAAGAATGGTATTTCACATAACATGCTTCTTCATTTTACTCAATAGATATTAAAGAGATTGATAGTGAGAGCTCTTGCTTATAAAGCAAGCATGCTGTCATTGTCATACAAGATTCAAAGAGACTTGTATGACAGTGGATGCTGAAGGATTATGAGCTAAAGAATGATGTGGTTTCCAGTACCAAATATAAACTTCCCAGGAAAGTTGTGTTGGCTTTTAAAGAGAATAGATTTCCTCCACACAAAGCTTCTCTCATCCTAGCAATTTGGTGACCCAATGACATAAAGTAATGTTCAATGGTATATTTTGACTTGAACTATCCAGCCAGCTTTTGGGCTTTAGGTTTCTAATTTTATTAATTTTAATCATTTCCAGGGTTGGAATGGAAAATATTCACTAATTTTATATCACTAATATTATTAATGTGAATGCTTGATGTTTCCTGAGCATCTTAGAGCTTCCAACATGGGGAGGAGGCAGATATTAAGACAAAAAATGGAAGAAATAGAGGGGAAACATGATGAGGTCACAAATGGGAGACATTTTTCAATGGCTCCCTGTATAATGCCATTGAGCCTTGATCAACTTTGCAATTATAGTCTTCTTTGTATTGACATGATGCTAAAGTTTGTGCAAAGTTTGAATGAAAGGAGATAGTGCAGCATCGAAGCTCAACAGTGCTGCTTCTGTACTATTTCAATTCATTGTAAAAGTGCAGACACTCTTAAGAAAAACACTGGTTCTTACTGCACTTTTAGTAATCAATAGCATGCATTTGTGCTTCCATAAGATGACAAAATGTATTACTGGAATACTCGATCACTTTAAATAAATTTTGTGTTTAAAGGGGAAATATAGAAATCATTGTATTTTTCCAAGGTCAGTTAATGCTGGAGTCAAGAGATGAAAATGCTGAATGAGGGTTCCCTCTAATGGTAGAAAAGCTTGTTTGTGTATTGTCATCTGAATCAGTAGCAGTAAGGAATGATCAAGCTGAGATCTTGTGGTGAACCGAACCTCTTTCCTATTGTTAATTTGGACATGAAACAGGTATCTGATTTTTGTCTGGTCTCCCCTTAGCTTAACCCCTGTGTAATTTCACCAACACCAATTGGTGCAAACTGTGTAGACTGCACTAGTCTTGAATGTTTTATACAAGACTACCATTTTCTTGGTGGGGCAACAAATTATCCTCAAGCACCAAAATGGAATGACAGTAGAATTTATTGTTCAGTTGCTTTTATGCAATATTTTCCCAAACTAAATCTACTGAGTAAAGAACATATCAGGAGGAAAGAAATTGATTTAAAACTCATTTTTATTCTGCTTTCCTTCTTTCAAAGTATTCAAAATCATATATATTATTATTTCTCACCCACATGCATACACCTGATACTTCCAGCAACTTTTAAAAATGGGCTGAACTTGAAAATAGTAAGTTGCTGGCTAAATATAATTTCTTATCCTAGTGAACTTTAATGGGATTTGAAGCCAGTTTGTCCTGATCATGCCATCTTCTTAATCACTACAGTGAGGATGCGGCGGTGGGGGTGGGGGCAAAAGTGGCAGAAACCTCATACTTTTGAAGCATTACATATTTGGGAATAAAACAATCACTAATAACTCAATGGACATTTTTAATCTATCTATTTATTTGCTAGAACTTCTAGGGTAAAAATGTTAACTGAGTTAACCTGTCAGAGAAAAGAACTTGTAAGCAATCACCATTTTGTTGTCAACCATCTGGTGGAAAAAGTTCTTTGGTCAGGAGTCCCTTCTGTTGACCATCCCCAAGGATCATCCTTGTACTAGCATCATAGATCCCCAGGGCCATCCCAAATCTTCAGCTGCGCACCTCAGCCAATCTTAACTGGAATGCCATCTTGAGAGTACTCTCTTCCAAACCTCAGAGTTTTTAAAGAGTGAGACATCCACCATTCACAGTTTCCTGAGCCACAGAACCTAGAGAGACTGTTAAGGGAATCAACCCTTCACCCACAAAGGTGTGTGCCATGGTGCCTATCAGGATTTTGAAATATTTTCTCTGCCATGATGACCTATTTAAATGATCCATCCTAAGTTAATTACTACACCCAGCTAAAACAGTATGGGGTAAGCAAAAAAACCAAGTAATATTGAGGGGGGGGATACTCCCTTGCCCTGATGTGTGTGAGGGTGGGTCACAAACCAGAGAAGGAAAGAAGATAGAGGGGTGGGTCAGTTTAAAATAGACTCGGATCAGCCTCCAATTGGCTCTCACCACTACTGGCCTCCTTTTAATTTCCTCACTCACACAGCACTCATGGGCTTGCCCTTTGGGCTAAGGCTGGGGTTTGCCATGAAGAAGGAAGAGGGTAAGTAGAAGAGAATGACAAGTGCCCCCATCATTATGTGGATCCAGAGGCTCAAGGAAAATGGGGCAATTGATGACCACAACAACTCTCCTAAGCTATTACTGTGGGCATTTTGCAACAAAAATCTATTGTAACATCAACAACAGGAGTTAAGCTTCTTTTCAAGCCATAAAAAACTGAGCTTACCGGTGGTCGGAAGGTCGGGCGAAGATGGCGGCAGGATGGGCACTCTAGGGCTCCCTGGAGTGTCACCTGCTTTCCTGGCTGGAGGGCGATTTGCGCCCCCCTCCTCGCAGACAGAAGCATCCGAAGAGAGCGCAAAGCCGGCGGATGGGGTCCGGAGGCCCCAAGGATCTCCCCCTCCTCAAGAGGGAGAGGTCGAGCGGGCCCGGACCGCCGCCATTGTGGCGAGCGAGCCGGGAAGTGGGAAGCGGGTGGCGACCCGCACTTATTGCCAGCCCAGCCCAGCCCGGCCTCCCCCCCCCACCTTAAGCAGAGGGAAGGAGGTGAAGAAGAGACGAAACGGAAGGAGGCTGTGAGCACGGGGAACAGCGGCCCGTGCGGCATCAGGGAGGCGCCATTGGAGACAGAGGGGAGGAGTGCGGATGAGCAGCGGGGATCCCAACAGCCCCACGGAAGCCCCCACACTCAGGGGATCGGGCCCCCAACAAAAGAGACACAAAGGTCCAACAAGCAGGCCGCACAGAGGGGGAGCCAACCATCCCTGGCAAAGGCAGAGGGAACGGGAGGAAAAGAGCTAAAGGGTGCCAAAATGGCGGATGAGCTCTCACAGTCCTAGGAGCTGGGAAGAAGAAGAGCTTTTTGGTGGGAGCACCATCTTGGGAGAGGGAAAAGGACATTTTTCCAACAGTAAAACAGGGAATAGCACAACTGACAATAGAACTATGTTGGCACTGCATGAACGGACCTCAAGAGCAAAAGAGCGGAGGATAATGCAAGAAGAGGGACCAGAGGAGGAAGGAATAACTTTGAGGACATCCTTGCAGAACTACGGAAAATAGGGGGAAGCTCAAGACAGATACCTACGGAAGATGGATGCCATAATGTCTCGGCAAGAAAAGCAAATGGGAACGATCCGGGAGCACTCCCAACGTGCAAGAACAGAACCAACCAAAGAGGCGTTCCCCACAATGCCAGAGCTGCTGACCCTCTATGATGATGGAAAAGACGCACCCCAGGTCAAGGGGGAAAACGCAACAATACATGAAGGCAGAGAGAAGAGAGGGAAGGAGAATACAAAACCGCAAGAAATACCAGAAGAAAGAGGACCTCACTTCAAAAATAGTGAGGAAATTTCACTGGAAGTTGCAAGAATGGCTTCGAAGGGCCCTAAAACCTCTGCCCCCCAAAAAAGAGAAGAGGGGAAAACCAAGGGGCCGCTGCAACACCCAAAAGCCCCATCCTGGATACAGATAAGAACGAAAACAAAAAGATTGGGGCGCAGCCCAATAGGAAGAGAAGCTGGAGGAGAACAACCCAGCAAGGAAGAAAGAAAAACCTAAAGAAAAATTGCCCCTACTCTCTAGAGGCGTATTTTAGGCCTACGAGATGTGGCATTCTGGGGATGGATATAAAAGGCCTCGAATCTCCTAAAGAGAATGGTTAGAAAGGAAACCGAGGAAAACGAAAAGGTACAGCTACACTAAAAGACAAGGAACGGACAATGGACACCAAACACTGGAAAGATTTTGTAGGCTAAGGGAAAAGAGTTTTTTTTCTTTAAAAAAAGGACAAAACCTAAAAACAACAGATTGCTTTTATACCAAGAGGGTTATGAAGACCCGTCTCTGGAAAAAGAAGGAAAAAGAGCCTAAAAAGAAGACTTGTAAAAAAGAAATGTCCAGCTTAACCAGGAGAGAGACTGTACGAGAAAAACAAAAGGCATCCATGAACAAGGAACTTAGAAGAAAACAAGTTACCTCTATCCCTATCTTTTCTCATCATCCTTACCCATTACTATCCTTCCCAGATCCCGGATCAAACAACCTCCTTCACCGCCCCTAACCCTTACCCCTTTCTATCCCCCATCCCCTGTTACCACCCCCCGCACCCCCTTCCCACCCCTGACGCCCCCCTCTACCCCCTCCCCATCACCACTCTCAGCCTCTCCTTTCTCTATCTTTCCTACTGTCCTTTACCTGAAATTGTTCCCCCACTTTTACTGTTTATGGAAAAACCCTAATAAATATATTTCAAAAAAACAAAAACAAAAACTGAGCTTACCAAGTGCATAGACATAAAGGGAAATTCCCAGCCATAGTTGCAAATAGTATGAATTTTGAGTCTGTTGAGTTTTTTTTAAATGCTCCAATATATCAGGAAATTAGAATAGTTGCAAATATGGAAATGCCATATGTAGAGCTGATACAAAGTGGGTAGTGGTGAGAAAAGAAAAGTTAATGGGTTTCCTGACAACTCAAGTAGTACTCATAGCACTCTATGTAGAAGTGTCTAAAATTGCTTTTCTATAGAACTATGCAAGCATGTCTTGCTAGGGACACATTTAACATTTTGTATGTTTCGACCCAACTAGATGAGATATGGATTATTGGTCTCACAATGGTCTGTCTCTATTTTTTATTTATTTATTTAAAACATTTATATTCCGCCCTTCTCACCCCGAAGGGGACTCAGGGCGGACCACAGCATATTTACAGCAAACATTCAATGCCGGGACATGTATTAATTTAAAACCAGTTTTGGAAGTGAAAGTAATGTGGATTGGACTTGAAACATTGGGGAAAGGAGTAATTAAGACACCTGTTCGTGTGTACATCTGCACACAAACAGATGTAATTAGTTCCAGAGTGGGGGGAAACCAAACATACTGTAACCTCCTACTTGGTAGATGTTATACTATGGAATTGATCATTTTTGGAAACTGTGCTTAACTACTGAAAAAAACTAGTTTAAAACAGAGAGAACTGGATTTTCATTCAGTCAACAATTAGCAACAGAAGTACAACAGATATTTTTATGAGTGGCCTCATTTCTCATATTTTCACAACCTTCCTGTGATGTATATTTGCCAGTTCCTTGAAAAGATAGTAGTCCTTTTCAGCCCAGTTACCTGCCATTGTTTGAATCCAGAAAAAGTTCAGGAGATGGGAAGCTTAATCGCATATTGTTTCATTGGACTTATGTATTTAATTGCCTATCATGCCAAAGGGCAACTATCGAAATGGGTATGAAAAAGAAAGGTATGATTAACCTCATCTTTAAATTTTTTCCTGATTCAAACTCACTTGGGCAAATCATACACTCAATGTAAGAGGAAGGCAATAGGCATGAGAAAAAGTTCTCATGCCTATTGCCACCCTTTCTCTCTCACCACCCTCCGCCTCCTTGCCAATAAGGGGATTTGCTGCAGAATCTTCTCTATGAGCCCGGGATTCTGCAGCAAATCCCCCCCCCCCCAAGAATATGTATGTGTGTGCACCCAGGCAGCAAATGCTGTGCCCGGGGTTTTGGCTTTTCCCGGGCTCATAGAGAAGAGCCTTTTGCAGTTTGAGGAGGGACCACAGTCAGAATAATTCGGTTTGAATTTTACCTCTTCTTATACCCATTGTTATTACTGCTGTATTATTGCATGTGCATGGAATGTAGGTATATGACCAGTTGGATTACTTATAATATTAGGCACTTACAGTAGCATTCATTCTATTATACATTAGGTTGGTTTCTCACCCCAATACTCTTTGATGCTTTAGATCCTGGCAGGGCAGGAGGAGTGGACGGCTCTCCCTGCCCCTTCTGCCTGCCAGGATCTAAAGCCTTGAAGAGGCTTCATGAGGGGCCAACTTCAGCCCTCCAGGTGTTTTGGACTTCAACTCCCACCATTCTTCACAGCCTCAGGCCCTCTTCCTTTTCCTCTCAGCCTGGGCAAACTTGGGCCCTCGCTCCCTCAGGATCGGGGTGAGAGAGAGGCAGCAAGGAGCGAGGGGGGCTCCTCCTCCTTTTTGCTGCTTCCAAGAATAGAATACCCCCTCCCTCCTTCTCTCCCTCCTTCCTATTTGGAGAGTCCCATCTAGAATTCAGTGTGATTTATTCAAGTTTTGGCCTACAACTCCCAGAAATCCCAGCCAATGTACCAGCTGTTAGGATTTCTGGGAGTTGTAGGCCAAAACCATCTGGAATGCGCATGCGCTGGCATACGAACTACTAACGAATTTCGTTAGTAATTAAGTTACATTTTAGAAATTTTTGGAAATTTTTTTGTAAGTCTTTCTATTACTAATAAAAAAATCCCCCCCCCCCCCATTTGATTTTAGAATCACGATTTTTGGGTTCGAAACCATGCCTAGAAGGCAATAGTAAATCTCCTCTGCAGAAATCTTGCCAAGAAACCATATGTTTACATAAGTCAGTGTTGACTTGGAGATAGATAACAACAATAAATGTGAAAGGGGCATATGAAAGCATCCAATTAAGAGCCACATCCAGTGGGGATAGTGAAAATCAGATAGGACAAATTGGCTTCCTTGTTGACCTGTGTCTAATGCACTTCAGGTGGGCAAAAGTGAGAAAGAACCTTATGTTTTCCATTAGGTCCTCACTAGATATATTTTCAGACACTGACCTTACATTTGGCATTGATTTCCCATAAAATCACTGTCCCATGAAGACATCACATAGTATCAAGTTATTTGAGTGTCTCCCACAGAAAAGTCTTATTTTTGCCATGACAATTCCAAGACCAGAAAACGGTTTGTCTTCATTTATTTACTTTGTAATGTCCTAAAATAATTTCACTTTCAACTAATAATATTTCATATCACCCATTCTCTTCTTTTGAGAGAAGCTATACTGAGTCCCCTTTGGAGTGAGAAGGGTGGCATATAAATGTCGTAAATAAATAAATAAATAAAAATAGTGCCTTCATAAAATGTTGAGTTTTATTTCCAGATAGAATTTTGGACTCATTTAGAAGCTAAAACATGTAGTTGTGAAAGCCGCTATCAGGCTGATGAGATTTTGTATCTGTGTCTGTTTTGTTTTTTAACAAGACTTGTGTCACGTGGGATGGAGATAAACTTCTTTGTGTACAGAAAGGAGAAAAGGAAGGCCGTGGCTGGACCCAGTGGATTGAAGGCGATGAAATGCACTTGGTAAGGACATTTGTTGTTGTGCTTAATACATACTTATCTGCTTTTTTGTCCCACCTTTTCCTTTATTTGTTTATACAGCTAAATACAATAAGCTATAGCTTGCTGTCACATTACATTGGCCAACTAACCATAGGCATTTTGTTTGATTTCCTTCTGAAACAATTGTCTTATCCAACACTACTACTATTCTTCAAAAACAGCCATGTTTAATTAAGATAGGTTTAATTAACTTCTCATTCTTCCCAGAAGATTGATTTGTTTAGTTTGCTCAAGACAAAGTGAGGAACACAAAGTGAGGAACACAAGGAAAGTGAACAACAATTTTGAAAGTATCATTTTCTTCTATTATTTTTTTTACTTTTCTAGATACTTGACACCTAATAAAGTTTCACTCATTTTTAAAGTAGAGGAACACAAGTGTTCCTCACTGAGATATAAACTTATGTGAATGAGGACAGTTGTTGCATCCAAATCACAGTATGAGCTTCCTAAACTTGATCTTCTTTGTCTGTTTGAGATCGCAAGTCCCATTATTGGCAACCAATATGGTCATGGCTATACTATTTGGCATGATGAGAGTTTTAGTATGATATGGGAGAGGGAATGAGTTAGTGAAAGTCACCATAAGTCCTACATGTGTGTGTTGCAAGTGGGTAGAATGCTGATATTTTCCTCCTCTGCCTTTTTCATTAAGGCTAGGAAAATTGCAGCTTGGGAAAGGAAAGTGAACAACAATTTTGAAAGTATCATTTTCTTCTATTATTTTTTTACTTTTCTAGATACTTGACGCCTAATAAAGTTTCACTCATTTTTAAAGTAGAGGTTAATGGCACTCATGAAACCCCTTTTCCCACAGGAGGTTACAAAGCTATATCTGAAACCTTACTGCCTGCTAAATGCACCTCCCAGTTTTGTTTAGGATGCTTATTTGGAAAGCGTCCATTTTGATAGGCTTGGTTGATCAAAAAAATGTTCAATACTCGTTTTGGATGTAGGGGGCTCTGGTGGTTCAATTCTAAAGTCACTTCTGATTTTTAAAAAAAAAAATTAAAACTTTCCAAAACTTCTGAATTGATTTGTTAATGGCAGACACGCATGCACAGTAGGAAAAAAAACCAGCACTGGAAGTGGGGAAATTTCAGGGGATTCTCCCTCCCCCATTTTTAGACCAATATTGATGAAACTTGCTACAGTGGTAGCAACTGTTGGACCACTGTTAGCTTACCAATTTTCATAACCTTTGACTTATCCATGGATTTTTGACAGATTTTCAAAGTTTTTATAAAAACATTTTTAATAATAAAGAAAATCTGTTCCTGGTTTGAAAGTGTTATTTCCTGTTTCATTGGGTGGTCTTTACTTTGAAAGTAGTTGTTCTACTCCAGAAACTTTGTGTGTGTGGCACAAACTGTATTAAATTGGTAGAGAACAGAAATCATAGTACAGATCCCATCAAGGAATATCGATTCTAGATTGACCCCCTTCTTCTGGACAGAAAAACACCATCCAAACTCTCCTGGCATCCATTTGCTTCCTCTACTAAGTTGAAGGGGACCCTCAAGATACATCCATCCGTTTATTCCTATTTGCAGATGAAATCAATCATTTTATTATTTTATCATTACTTATTGACGTAAAGAGCTTGGAAGTTGCATGTAAGTACTATGAGATGCTAAACACAGTGTGTTATTCGTGCATACTTTTTTGGAATTGGAAAGTTGAGAGTTGAAAGCAGAAATGTGTTTCCATTACTTTCAGATTCTTCAGGTGGTGCAGCCTGACCTGTATCCTAGTGGATCAAAATTGGCTTCTAGACCATCTAAGTTCAGAACTAAGATATGGAGAGGTGTCTATATCTAATGGTCTGAGGTCCAATTGCAATAAATAATGCAATATTTTTTTAAAAAAATTCGGAAAATTCATTATTATCAGATTAGTAGTGCAACAGAAAATACTAAGTTGCAACTGCTTTGGCAATTAGTTGTGTTTTATTTTTGTTGGGGAAATAGTAAAAAGTATTTAAAAACATATTTTCTTACTTTTAAGAAACTGACAGGAAGAATCTTGGAATGATTAAAATTTTCACAATTTAAGGCTTATTCTGCACAGAATTTGCACAAGGCTGGTTCCTGCATGTACAATCAAATGGGAATTTTAGGCAGAATGTGTCATGAACTCCAAACATTATTTGAAAACTGTGTGGTTATCAAAGGCATTCTTACATTGGAAATAAAATTGCTGAAATTACATTAAGCAGAAACTTAGTGAAGAATCACATTTGCATGGTTGACATCTATGCAAATCAGGCCATCAGAACTGATGTGCTGAAGCAAAGAACACCTTCTTCTTTTTACTTGTATAAATGTTTAACAGTTGAAAAAAGAATATGCATTAGAACCATTTGCCAAAGCAGCCTAAAACAGCAGAGCATTGGGGAGGTAGCTTTCTATATCTTATTTCCCTTATAGGACACTTCTAAGAAAATTAGCTGCTGGCTAAAGCACCAGATATTTCTTCACATCTTCTATAGTCCCACCATGCACTTCAGGTGTGCATGCTAAAATATTGTTTCTAAATGTCTCCCTTAGGTTAATGCGCTCTCGGGTGTATGCTTAGTACAATTTGCATTCTCAAATCTTCATTTCAATTTCTACTCCTCCAGAAACAAGTGACTTATAATATATTTAAGTATCTGATCTTTCTGGGGATTTCTTTTTTGGACTTTGGAGAAATGTCTGCCGTATAGGAAGTCCACTTGCCATAAAAGTATTATGTGATGTTTCAGTAATATTTTATGGTTCTGCTGAGTATCAGACAATGATCCAAATGTAAATTAATTAATCCATTTACAACTTCTATTAAGTGACTCTGCCATAAGCTTCAAAAGTTTATTCACAAGGATTTACATGCAGTTCATATTTTGCCACATGAAGATTTGTCGTTTATTAACACATGCCTTTTTCCCATAAAACCTCTCTTATCATTGTGGATCTTATATTTCCTACAACTTTCAAACCTGGCCATTTTTCAGGTTTCTAGGAATTGGATCGTGGACCTTTTTTCTTTAGAAGATGGCCTCTACTGTGTTTTTCTGCCCCATTGAAATATTACACAGCCTTGAAGCAGTCACTTCTTAACCAGCATCATCGACACAAAAATGAATAAAATGTGTCCCAGTATTTCTTCATTTGTTGAACCAATTCCATTGATTCCATCTTTCTTTCTGGTATCTTTTGAAATCTAAAATGCTTCTTTTTGTCCTTGTTCCACTTCCATTCAAATCACTAATGCCCTATAGGTCATTCACCTTAAGAATGGATTTTCCTCAACTAGATTCATATTTTCTGAAAAGTGACTTCAAAAGCTCCCCTTTAGACTGAGCAAATGATGTTCAGAGCATCCAGGTCATTTATTTCTTAAAAATATTGTTACCTTTGTCTATAAGTTTCTTCTTTCGAAATCCAAGTTTGATCTTTTTGTTCAATCTTATCTTTTATGGTGTCAGTATCATCTCAGCTATTGACTACTGAAGCTGAAAGTCTGTGGGGAGTCCTTAGAACATCTCTACAATGTGATAGCTGTGTGCCTATTCAACTACTGTTTTTCTCCTGAGATTAAAATGTGTATGTTCAATGTTTAAGGAGAATGAATTGTATCTTCAAGGTTATAGGTTAGGTTCTATCTGGCCAATGAAACGTGATGCCCACAAGGTTATAAGAATGTGGTTGCTTTGGCCTGGCTTCAGCAAATTATACGATGTTAATGGAAATTCTAAATTAATGCACTCTAACCGTAAGTTGAATATGGATATATAAGTGTGATAGGGACATGATTTGCACTATAATTTTTTGTTGCATTCAGAAAAGCAGTTTGTCCTGATCTTATAAGAATAGGGTTTTCATAATCAAATGTATATAAACCCTGGGCTTCATGGTACTTCCTCTATAATGTTGTCCTTTATAGAAAACAATTATCAGAACTAACATTTTCTATTCACTATGTTGGTGCACATATATCCTAAGACCATGGGAAACAGATACTTAACCATGTTTTCTCCTGGTTTCTATAGTGCAAAATGGTAAAGAGCAACCTTTTTTTCATTCTGCCCCAGTTGTGTCATAATGCATCAGTTAGAAAGAAGAGGCTCAGCTTTCTAGCTAAATCCCATTTCATATGACAAACTATAGAACCCAAGGCTGTTGCTTTTACCTTCAGTTCCTTGTGTCCTCATTAAGGACCTCATCACATTAAATACTGGGTTCACCATAGACTGTAGGGAATTCAGTGGGACACAACAAGGAACCAAGGGGCCCGACATGAAATATTGCCTCACGCCGCTCATTGACTGCCCATGGGGGGATACGTCCACCACTGGGCTTCCACGTTGTTCCTTGTGCAACACAGGAAGCCTCCCAGTTGCCACCATGGTGTTCAATGCTGATTTCACCCCTCTTCAGGCATGGAGGTCTACCAGAAGTAAATCAATGTCATAGGATGTGAGACAGCGAGCTCTGTGCCTGAAGAGGAGGGAAAGCAGCATAGGACAGGCAATTTCACCCATCTGATTTTTCCTAGATTGAAAAATGATGGGAAAGTGCTCGTAATTCTTACTTCCATACATTCCTTGTTTCCATTACTCCAAAGACTATTAATAGAATGAAGGATATCTTACTTTTAGAATTCACACATTTCCATGACTTGTGATTATTTCATGGGAGAAAAAAATGTGCACAGAACTGTGCATATATCTGAAAATTGTGCACAAATAAAGTGCATATATTTGAAGATGATACCATAATAAATGAAATCAAATACATATATTTCTTGGGGGAAAGCATTCAATGTATGGGCATATTTTAATTTTGAGGTACATCCTTGTGCGCTATGTTTTATGTTGTACCTCTGGCATTGAGCCATTGGCATGTGACCTGTGATGAAAAGAATAATAAATAAATAAATAAATAAATATTTACCTATGTGATGAAAAGATGTCTTATAGCCCCATACAGAACTGAGGCAGAATGGAATGGATTATAAAAATAGAACAAAAATGAGTTTTTTAAACAATTCCATTTGAAGTAAGAGCATCTGAAATATTGAAAAGTTACTAGTGGATATATATCTTCTATTATTTGAGAGCAACTCAGAAACAAGGAAGCAATAAAAAGTTCATTAATTCAAGGAAAGGGGTGTACATGTGTATTAATTTCTGTGAATGTAACAAGCCTACAACAGAACAGATGTAAGCCTTCTAAGGAGCTATATATTAGCAATCCAGGCTGATATTTCCCATGATCCAATATTTGTCAATTCCCTATTTTTAAAATATAAAACAGATTTTAATAATTAAAAGGTGAGTGAGAAGAAACAGGACAATATCCAATTACATCAGTGTCAAGACCAGAGGAGCAGAATAAATATAACTGCTTCTTACTAAATGCATATCATACCTTTCTTCTATGGAACTTAATTTACTTTTCAAACACAAAACACGGTAAAAAAAGTTTATCCAATAGTAACTGTGCACGATAGGTGTTTTGAAAGACAGTGATTGTTTTTTATGGCTGCATAGGGGCACATTCTATGGTTATTCAGCTTTTGAGTTTCAGTGAAAGTGCTATAATTGTGAAGTATGAATTAGTCCTGGGTCTGCTAATTGATTTTGAAAATCAAATCAATGTTTTGATAGAGAATCAAACTAACTGAAGAAGTGGTATCTAAAATCTGAACTTTTTTTCCAGGAAATAAGAGTTTGTGGAGTCAAGTGTATGCAAGTATTTAAGAAGGTACAGTAAAGAGACCGACCCCCAGAGACCAAGAAGATGGACCGTGTGGATGGACCTGCTGCCAAATCTTCAGATGCCCCTTGTTCACAAATGTTGTATTCTTCCTTAACAGTTAGAAAATATGTTATGGCCAACATCTACACATGTTACTTGAACTCTGTAGCAAGTATTTTTGTTGAACATACGGACTTTTGAAAGAAGACAATTGACTCTTAACGACATAATTATGGTATGAACATTCAGATTAAAGCTGATGAAATCTGAATTGTGTGTGAAGGTACTTTTGGGGGACAGGGGGCATTCCACTTCACTGTGAGATATATATTCCACATATCAAGCATATCTTAAAATATAATTATTAAATATAAGGCATGCTTGATATGTGGCTTGAATATTCAATTAAATGATATAACAGGAATGGTACAGACCACAGCTATTAGTCAAACTCAAATCATGAATTATAACAGATTTTAACAAATGATTTCTCTGGAACTCTTAGATATATCTTAATAAAAGGAAAGGCTCTTAGATAGACATCAGTTCCATGATTACCATGGCTGCTATAATATCCTGCTTACTCACGGTTCTGTGGTTCTTCAATATCATCTCTAAGGGCCATCTCCAGACATTACTTTTATCCCAGGAGCTCCCACAGCAAACAGGAGGGTGGCCAAATGCCATTCCCTGTAAATGCAGAAGTAACAGCTACAAGTGGCAAAAAAGGCGAGATTTTCAGGTGTGGGTATATCCTGAATCTGAGCCAAAAATCAGCATCTTTATGTCCCTGCACTTGGCAATCATGAGAATTTTTTTTCTGGGTTCGTTTCTGGGTTTTAGATGTCTGTTCCTGATTGGTCGGTTCCTAAAAAGGTGACAGTTGAGTAAAAGGAAACAAATTTGTTGTGTACCAGAAACTTCTTGAAAGGCGTGGAGGACACATTTTCTCTGGCCAGGACAAAGTTGTGGCCCCCCAGTCAATGTCGTACATCTTTTCACAATAAGAGCAATCAGGAACAGACATGCATAACCCTGTCTGCATAGATGGCCCTGCAGCTTATATAACCCGGGAACGGAACTTATACAATGTTTCACATCTTCGCGTGTTCGCATCTTAATTTTTTTTAAAAAAAACTGCTAAAGTGTGGTGGCTATCTTGAGGGCTGCAAAATCCTACAACAAAGCAGCAAGAATGGATGATGGAGGCAGAAATCCCAGGACCAACAGGTCTGTGTCTGAACATCTCAGGTTCTGAGGGGTTTTTTTGCCCCTGACTAAAGTGTGCTGTCTCAAACCACCTGAAGACTAGATTCCTCCATATATAACAAAAATGTACCAAGCAGCCAGATTCTCATACATACCAGCACTTGCTAGATGCTGTAGCTAGCCCAGAAGTGCTTAATATATGAGGAGAAAGGCAATGTA
Source organism: Anolis apletophallus (assembly GCA_030556195.1). Classification (NCBI taxonomy): domain Eukaryota; kingdom Metazoa; phylum Chordata; class Lepidosauria; order Squamata; family Anolidae; genus Anolis; species Anolis apletophallus. The sequence goes on from JARBWK010000010.1 coordinate 53,677,801, forward strand.
ATAAATAAATAAATAAATGGTATTGTTCCATGTCCCCTCTACAAGAAAGAGGAAAGAACCAAACTGGAAGTGACTGGACGTCCAATTCTAGTTCTCAATTGGGGAAGGTGGTTGAGATACCTGTCTCTTTCATACACACACCATTGAAACATTGTCATCTGGGGACCTCCATGCACACTGACATTTATTATGGTGATGAATTAGGGCTGTCCTTTCCAAAATCAGATCAGTTGGAGGATACGACTTTGTGCAGTACTGGTTTAGGATGAGCAGATTCCAGTAAATTAGGCTTCACAGAGTTTATAGAAGTGAGAATTCTGGCAGGCATACTCCAGGACTCAGGGACTCCTTTGCATCTATTCAGCAGCTGCTGCTGTTTGCTGGCCTTGAGATGCTTAAATTTCACACAGTACATCCTATTAAAATCATGACCTTTTAGAGAATTATTTGTCTTCTATAATGTTGGCTTTGGGTAAATTGTTCTTCATTTCCTCCAATCTTATGCCTCATGTGTACACTCTTGTGTAAAAAGGTATAAGTAGTTCAATTAGCAACGAGTGAACTAAATCGAATTGTTGGATTTGTAATATTACTGTAATCAGGCACACAGCATCTTTCCACAAGGGCATATGTCACACGGGTAAAATTATCATTATAGTTAATAATGGCAGGTGATTGATCAAGGATGTAGGATGGGCCCAATTGAGAAAGCAACGATTATTTTAAAAAGAGTTTGCTGACTTTATAGATTTTAGTTAATTATCTCTTAAGCTGATATAAATATACATATACAGTAGACTCTCAGGCCACTTCCACGCAGCTGAATGAAAACCCCACATTTTATGCTTTGAACTGAAATATATGGCAGTGTGGACTCAGATAACCCAGTTCAAAAGCAGATATTGTATGATTTTTTGACTTGATATTCTGGGTTATATGACTGTGTGGAAAGGTCCTCAGTTAACCAGAACTCAAACAACAAACAAAAAAAATGAAGAAATAATACTGCATTCATAAAGCTGTTTTAATAATACAGCAAAACTATTACATTAGTTTTGTCTTTATTTGTTTTTATTTGCTTTTAATTAGTGTATTTCAATATTAATACTGTCAATACAGCGTTTGTAGTATGATATGGGGTATAATATTTCTTAGGTCTGTTTTACTAGTAGCTCTCAAGCAACCAGAACCTACATTTTTCTGGCATCCACCAATCCCCGTGGGTGATGTTATCTGAGAGTCTACTGTATTCTAAATATAAATGATTACATAGGAGTTTTTTTAACAACCACCGAAACAATAATCTAAACCCATTCAGATTATCAATATGTTTGTATATGTGTTGTGAGAAAGAGAGTCATGCTGTGTCTCTTGTAGGATAACCTGAGTAAGAATATCTTAAAAGAGAATGTTCGCCATACATTATGTCACCAATTGCAGCACAATCCTAAGCATTTTATTTGGAAATAAACCCTTTTCTGAGTGGGATTAGGGCATCAGCCATGAAATGAAACAGAACAAAACAGAATAGAGCAATACAGATATAATTAAATATCCTCTAAGTTTTGTTTAGCCTATAAAAGAAGGAAGATCACGGTTTAATCCATATCTAAAAACATAGATGTCTAAGTACAAAAAATATGTGATATAGAGATGCAGATATAGAAAAATTATGATAGAACTAAACCTAAGTCTATTATGTAAACTAATTAAGAATTGGGTTGCTGTGAGACCCCACAACCTCTGAGGGTGCCTGTCATAGATGTGGGCAAGACATCAGGAGAAAATGCTTCTGGAACATGGCCATACAGCCCAGAAAACTCACAGCAAATCAGTGATTCCGGTCATGAAAGCCTTTGACAACACATTTATTAAGGATTTCTTATAATTTGATCAGATATAACTCATTGCTAATTAAACCCTTGCAACCCTAATACCTTAATTAAATATTACTTATGCTTAGGAACTAAATAGATTATTAGATTAATATCTCATCCGCAATTCAAAGACTTCTGGACTCATGGACATCCTATTAATACCTGTGTCTGTATAGTCTTTGTTTTTGGTTGTTGCAGCAGTTGACATTATACTGTATCTACTTCAGAGACTAAAGCATTTCACCCAGCATTTACTATTTGGTTGCCATACCCTCTTGACCATTAACTGGCTGGTGGAATAGCTGGTGGAGTTGCCTCAGTGGTTTGCTCAGTAGGTAGTTCAATTAGAACTACCAACTGGATTGAGTCCTGTAGCAAGATCGTATCATTCTACATTCTACACGATGTTTTATTTTTTTATTAGCCCTCACAGAATTCACCATTTAGCCACTGAAGGGCAGTGTAGATCCAGCCAAAGTCTGAATGCAGTATAAGTTGCAGAAGGTACTATATAGGGGAGCCAGCAGGGTGAACAAGGCACATTGGGACCATTGTATGTTGAGTGGTCCCAATATACATCAAGACAACAACTGAGACTGCAGATGCACATTGGTAGAACCCAATTCAAGATGCTGGTTAGGTAGTGAATGTTGATTGGGAGAGTACAATATGCACTGAAACCCTCTTGATGATACCCTATATAAATCTTTGATGCATATTTAAGGCTTCACACAGATACGTCCTAGAATTCAGGGCTGGACGATTGGAGAGGGGGATTGGAGAAAACATCTGGCTGTCTCTCTATAACCAGATGTGGAATGATTATAGAATCTGTCAGTGTCAGCTGCAGAAATAGATCCAGTCATCAGATTGGACTGGATTAGACCAACTGAAGCAATGTAATTTACATAAGTGTTAACTTACCATTCAACAATTATGTAGTTCCATGGGATGCAGTACTTTGGCCACCTAATGAGAAGACAGGAAAGCTTGGAGAAGATAATGATGCTGGGAAAAATGGAAGGAAAAGGGAAGAGGGGCTGACAAAGGGCAAGAATGTAAATAAAATAAATAAATAAGATGGATGTATGGTATCCTTGAAGTGACTGGCTTGACCTTGAAAGAGCTGGGGTTGGCCACGGCCGACAGGGAGCTCTGGTGGGTTGGTCCATGAGGTCACAAAAAGTCGGAAGCGACTGAACAAATAAACAACAACAACAACAACATGGGACTTCTCTGCTTGCAATTAGTAATTGTATTTAGGCCATAAAATTGAAATAAAATAAAAGTCATATCAAATTAACAGCCCTTCATTTCTCCCATCACTTCTGCCACTTCTTAAGGTGAAATGGAAAGTGGCATAAAATATGCTAAGAGGAAGATTTGATCCATATCTGCTCAATTATTTCTATAACAATTATTTCTAGATGTGCATCGGCTTCAAAGAAAAAGGAAAGCGTATGTTCAAAATGGAACAAATGCAGCAAAACACAACATAAATTTAAAATGACAAATAAATGATGTTTGCTATGTGCAGTCCACCATTTGCTGTTTTGTTCAAACCGACTGGGTGATATAAGTGCTGCAAATCATGACAGAGAGCTTAAACTTTCAGCTGTTCAGAGGAAAGTGTTCTTATTATGCTTTTTTTGAAGATGTACAAAATCAATGGGCAAGAAAAGAGTAATTGCACAGTGAGTGGTCTCCTTAATCTTCCCAGACTTTTCGAAAGCATTTTCCTGGGATTTGGTCAATTTTGTCTGCTGAATTTCAAGCCAGAAATGGTTTAATTGCTACACAGATGTTTCATGCAGAGCTGCATGGAATAAACTACTCTTTGAAAGGACAGATTTCCCCCAGCGGCTTATTTTGGGAATTACAGTAAAACAAATATATCTATCATTAAAAAAGCATTTGACCATTTTGGTTGACATATTCACATTGTGTATGTTATCTACTTTTTCAATTGTTTTTGTAATCTGTCACATTTTTTCACAGCTTCTGTGGTACGCTGTTTCCAAAGAAGCTTGACATTTCTTAAAAGCAGAGATTTCATTGGTTTGGCACTAATGAAACACAAGAAGGGTACATGATATTTCTGCTCTCTCTCTCCCTCCCCTTCGGAGTGGTGCTTTTTCTCTCCACAGAATGACACTCAACTTATGCACAGGTCATATCAAAATATATAATTTTGGTCCCAAAACCTGCCCTCAACCTAGCATAGGTCAGTTTATCCATGAGCAGATATGTTAGTATTTAAGATTATAATTATGCCTAGCCTCAAAATTACACCTAATCCTAGAAGCAAATGAAAGGCCATCCTTCCATCCCAACTGTTACTATCTTAACCTCAGAGGGAAGGAAGAAGAAGCAGTACCTGCTGGACTTAAATCTCCACCCACACTGTCACCCCCCTTTCCTATTGTGCCATGTCTTCATTAGATTGTAAACTTGAGGGCAGGGAACTGTTTTCTTGTTCTTTTCCTTATAAAGTTCCACATGTATTAAATAAATAAATAAATTATGATGATGATGATAATATACTACCAAAATCATATTGTAAGATTCCTTTCTGACATATTTTTGTGCTCAATTATGCTGCAGGAGCTGAATTAGTTGAAAACAGGTGGATAAATAGTTGCGTGTGCATGGGTGATACACCTCCCCCCATATTACCAAGAAGACACAGGCACAAGTGGTTGGAGTAAAATTATGGCCACAACTCATTTATTGTTAACAGGAACAAGGGGTGGCAGCCATGCATGGGTCCTGGATCAGGGGTCGGACAGCCTGCTGCTGTCCGAAGATGCTTACCTCCCTGGGTGCTACCGGCCTGATACCAGTTCCCGTAAACTCGGCACTCCAGGGGCCAGGGCGTTATCCCCCCTTCCAACCAGGGGTAATAAACCAGCCTGATCCAGGGGCCATGCCACATGCCACAAAAAAGGGGGCGGGGATCCCCCGCACCCCTTTTGCCACCAACCCTGATAACCTGTCCCCAGTAAAATTCCACTAGTGACAATCAGCCACTGATCCCAGTCCACAGAGGTAACGACAACAGCTTTCGCTGGTGACAGGCAGCCACCGATTCCAGTCTACAGAGGCACCAACAACAGCCTGGTTGCTCCCCCAAGTGAGCCACTGCTGTATGAAGCCAGGCTGATCCCCAGTCCATGAGGCTCCCACTGTCAGCCTCCTGGCACCTCGGACTGCGTGCCGTGCCTTCCCCTCAGGTCCTGGCAGCCTGACTCCTCCCCAAAGCTGTGCCATGCCCATTTGGAGCGCGGGAGGTCCCGGTCCCGGTACCCCTCTCCATCCTGCCCGTGGCCCTGCAGGAGAAAGAAAAAGAACAACCGGCAGCCTGGGCACCTTCTAGGAGGAGGCCCGATCTGATATATAAGGTATAAGCTGATGATTTCCAACTACCCATAGCTTTATGTCTACAGGGACAGCGCCACCAGCAGCTGAAGTCGCTGCCCCAATCCTGAAGGAGTGCCCTCCATACTCTTTATGCGGCAGGCCCAACACCTGGAGGAATCTGTGGAAAACTGCCATGAACTGGTATCTAGTAAGGGGGGTCCCATCAAGATGCACAAATAAGCAGCCTGGAGAGGTGCCCCTGGAGCCGAGGAACCTGGCCAGTGTCCTAACAGGGCACAATTGTCCTCTCTCTAGGCCCTGGATGGACAGGGAGACACCCTTTCCCCCCTGGTCCGTCTTGGACTTATGGACCCTGATAGACATGGAGTTCCCATAGATTACAAAATCATTGACATGCAGGGCTCTACCAGAGGAATCCGCCTTGGAGTTGGCCACCACCTTCCCTGGACGTAGGACCCCAAAGAAAGCAATAGAGAAGGCTGCAGAGAATAACTTGACCTTGTAACAGGATGTGCAGATCCTCTTGAGAGTTGATATAAGCTGCTCAAGTGTCTTGTAAGAAAGGGGACGTCTGGTGTCCTGTTGCCTGGGAGACTGCTGCCTCCAACTCTTCACGAGCTTCTTGATCCTATATGACTGGCAAGGATCCTCGCAGCCTGCTGCCTTGCTGAAAAAAGCAATGCTTGCCAATTGGATACGCATGGCATGGGCAGTCACGATAAATAAGGAAATGTAAAACCTCCTCCTCACCCACCGGCCACCTGCTGCCATAAACAACATTGAGTCTGAACTTGGAGAACTGTGTCATAGCCGCCCGGTAGGCTTTGAAGGTAGCTGGCACGATGGATTGCATCAGTTCGAACCAGGCTTCTCATTTCTGAGGGTCCATAGTTCCAGCGGGAACTTTGTGGGCAGGAGGTCTGTGTCTGGAGCTAAGGAACCAAAACCTGCCTTCCTGGAAGCGGGACAATGCACCTGCTATTTCGTTGTTCACGCCTGGGACAAACTGTGCTGAGAAAGAGATGTTAGCCTGCAAACATATCAAGACAAATTGCCTGACGAGCCTCATGACCCTGACAGATTTGGATGACTGCCTGGTTGTCGCACCAAAACCTAACCCTCCTGTTTTTGAATATGTCTGTCCAAATGTGCACCACCACCAGGATGGGAAAAATTCTCAGAAAGTGAGATCCCTGAGCAGGTTGCCCTCACTCCAGCTGGCAGGCCATTTTGCAGCACATCAGTGGCTTGAAGAAAAATCCCGAAACCAATGCCAAAACCCTCCCCCGCCCCCACGGGTGCTAAAGCCCAAAGCCCGGAGCAGGCCTGGGGAAGGGAGGTGGGCAAAAGGATGTAGGCCCAATGCCTGCTGGAAGGCCTCAGGCAGCCTTAAGTAGGCTGCCCGGGCGGAAGAGAGGGCTGGCCCCAATGACGAGCTAGGATGGGGAGGAGCCAGTCCAACCATTGGTCAGCTGGCTCTGGTGGTGAGAAAATCTCACCACACCCAGTGCTGCAACCTGCTCGGCCGGGTAAGTCAGGCCAAGCCATTTGTTTTCATGGCCTGTTTGTGAATAACTCAAACAAATTTTCCATTATCCAGTTGCATTTTGAGCCACAGAGCAATTAAGCCATGAAGAAGTCTCAAGGACATAGGAAAATAAACCAGCTTTCCCAATCTGGTAACCTGCATTACTAGACTAAATCAGCTAGAATGGTCAAGGCATTGGGATAATGGGAAGTGTAGTCCAAATCCTTTGGAGGGTACCAGGTTGGGAAAGTCTGGGCTAAACGAAGCTATCATGCATTGGGTGTAGTTTCAAAAGGATAAATGACTGAGAAGTAAAGGGCATTATGCGAAGCGATAAATGATGTCAGGAAATATTAGTAAGATACCAAAGAGTGAAGACTGACAAATAGGAAGACAGAGCTGCAATGGAAAATAACATGACCAGACAAATTGATTTTCTGCCCTCTGTAAGTGATAGCCCAAGCTTTGAAGAAATTGATTTGTTTTGGAAAATCATCTGTTGTCCACATTAGCCTTATCATCAGGGGGCATTTAAACTGAATTTGATTATGTTTGCTGAACCTGACTAACTACTGCAGCACAACCTTTTACTAGCATAATCAGGAGAAATTGGATTATGACAGGCTGAGAGTGTTGCAGAATAAAACACTTACCACCACCACCCCGACAGCTGTGAGCTTGTTAGATACAAAGATTTACATTGATGAGACCCTGCTATTTCACTAAATCAATATTCAAAAGCAATGTTGCAAGGTATCTTTTAGTGGGGGTGACCAGTTCACCCCCAGTATTCCAAGTTCTCTCTGTAGGATAGAAAGGAAGCTGCTTCCCCAAAGGAGATCATTCTAACTACCGGTAGATGCCAAAGATTACACCTCGTTCTTTCTTCATGAAAACTGTGGGATCTATTCCTGAAACATACATTATTTCCATTTTCCAACCAGAACTTTCTGCACCACCCAGTGATGAGCAAAAGCAGCAGTAGATAGATACAAATGATCTACATAAACGTCATGATTGTGCCTGTTGGTGACTAATATTTGTGTCTGATTGAAATTTTAATGTATTCTGAAAGAAATGTCCTGGATTTGAACAGGAAATGGCCATGAATAACTAGATTATGAAGCAAAGGCATATATTTATACATGGATACATAATGCAGCAGTATAAACAATCTATACAGGGGAAGAGAAACATTGACTTATAGGTCCTACAATCCTTTACCATTGGCCATGATGGTGGGAGGGTCTGCGAATTTTAGTTCGTAATTAAGCTGTTTTAACTTGTTTGTTGGTTCAATATTGTTTTATCTGTTTTAATTAATTTATGGGTTTCATCTGCAATAATTTTTAATTGTTTATATTGTTTTCTTCGTATGTCATCTTGAAATATCAAAAGACTGGAATATAAATATTCACAGTAAGATGCCATCAGGGCCCAACTTCCTCAGAAATCACAATTTTCTTCACTCCTGGCCATCTCTTTTTGCCCTATATCTGATTACATATTCTCCTCAAGGTCCAGGATAAGAAAAGCAAAATCTGATGACATACTATTGTTATTGTTTCCTTGTTTAAAGGAGACAGGTAAGAAATCATAGAAATAGAACCAGTGTAATATAATTTTTGAGTATTGGACTATGATTTTGGAGATCTGAATTCTCACTTGCCCTTAGAATCCACTGAGTGACCTTGGACAAGTGAAACACCCCTAGCCGCAGAAAAAGGCAGAGACATACCTTCTCTAAACAAGTCTTGACTTAGGGTCACAATAAGGTGGAAATGACTTGAAGTCACACATCAAAAACAACCACAGAGCAGCAGAGACCAGGATATTTGAGTCAAGGAACATGTTCCTATTGAGATATGGGTATTTGACAAGTATCCATAGATGAAGATTCTTGTTTCCGGTTCTGGTGGATATTATGAAGGAGATTATGAGAGTGGAACACAAAGATATAAGAGGAAGGGAAGGAGGTATCTTGGGTAAATGATGGCGGTGTCAGAAAGCCACACAAATGCAGTGATTATTAAATAGTTTGGGAAGAAAACATGATGTCTTTTGTGCATAGAGATAATTTGGATTCAAAGTAGTTAGCACTCTCAATGTTGTCTGGTATTCAGAAGAGAAAATAACAACTGAAAGATGGAGGAATAAAAGTCACAGGTCATAGTAATTAGTTTTTATATTAAAGGAGACAATGCTGAGAAACCACTGAATGCCCACATCACATTAGTAGAAAGGATTGTTGAAACCTCTGTGGGAAATGACTCTTAAATAGACAAGACGTGTCTAATGAGAGATCAATGTTTTGAAACCTTGATCCATACTCATTTCTAAGAGGAAGAGAGAGATTTCTCTTCCATGTTCCTAGGATCCAAGACAAAGGAACAAACATTTCCTAAGGGAAGTGTCAGATCCATTCATCCTGTCAGAGAAGACAGACAGATTGCATCTTGGAGTGATACAATACATCTCCTCAATGAATAATTCTCAGTTCTTAAATTATTAACAATTATTCTTTTCCTTTCTCCTCCCAACCTGTGATCTTTAAGTTAGTATTGCCAGCTCTCTGGAGAGGTTGCCAAGTTGTATGTTTAATGCTTAAACTTCTGTAAATGTTCTCTCTCTCTTTTCTTTTGATGCAAGTATGATATAAAAGAACCTGTTTTGTCTATAAAATCAAAAGGAGATGGATGTAGTTTATTTCCAGTGAGCATTTAACTGATAGACTGAGGAGAATGTTAATTGGAATAACTGAGTTAGTTGAATGAACAAATGTCTATATGCTGCCTGGCATTAAGGAAGTGGAGGCTTAAGTCATGTAGCATGTAGACTTGGAAAAGTAAAGTATGGCTCCAGTCAACATCCATCACCCTCATCGTTGTCATCATCATCATCGTGATCACCCCCTCCATCCTATTTCAAGCTTCATGCTCAATGTACTCAGAACTTGGAAATTTATTTAATTTTACTTACTGTATTTTTATCCCACTCTATCTCAACCCCAAAGGGGACACAAAGCAGCTTTCAAATTGGCAGTAATTCAGTGCCACATAACAACATAAAACATACAAAATACAAATACATTATACATTAAAAAATAACATATAAATCAATTTAAATAAGCTGTTAAAACAAGCTTATATAAGGCTAAATATCATTATTCTGTATAAATCTGTAGTGCTATGTACTGAGTTTCCAACAAAAGATAGCTTCAGAACTCTTGATATTACTAGGAAAGAGAAAAAGAACATGGTGCTTATAGCTTGGGACATTTTGTTAGATGCTTCCTTTCTCCTTCTGTATATACTGATGTTTGACAAGAGCAAGACCAAAGCATTGAAAGGCCTTGTATAAAAAATCTTCAAGTAGAAGCCCTTCTTGAGATTACAGTCTCTCTCTCTCTCTCTCTCTCTCTCTCTCTCTCTCTCTCTCTCTCTCTCTCTCTCTCTCACACACACACACACACACACACACACACACTATGCCCATGGGAATACATTTCTGAAATTACAGTGGAAGTAAGAAACTGTGATTAATAGTAAATCCTATTAAAGTGAACAAATTCCACTTAAAATTACCTTAGAGTTGCATTGAAAGATGTATTTTATCTAAGACTTTGACAAAAAAAACCCACAAAAGCATGTGAAAAAGTCCTTAATGTGCATCAGCACTCTATGGTTTATGTAATCACCATCCGGGTCTCAAACTGGTTCCAGGATTTCCTATGCAATCATTTGCACAGTGAAATCATTTTCTTCAATACCGGTTTGAAACAGAATCAAATTATCAGAATATATATTCTCTTTGACGCCCAGCTCATCGCCCTCATCTTCTGGCAGCTCAAGAGCTGCGGCCTCTTCGACACCTTCTGGAGGGACTGCCTCATCGACGTCGACACCAAGGTCTGCCTTGGCCCCACGCCATCCTCCCCCTTCCTTCCTTCCTTTTCCTTTTCCCCCTCTTTTTCTTTCATTCTTTTTCCTTGCTCTCTCCCTACCTTTTTTCATTCCTCCCTCTTTGTTCCTTTCCTCTTCCATTCTTTCATTCTCTCCTTCCTTTCCCCCTCTCTCCCCTTCCTTCTTTCCTCCATTTTCCCTCTTCCTTCCTTTCTTTCTCCCCTTCACCCTTTCCTTCTCCTTCTCTCCTTCCTTTCCCCTCTCCCCTTCCTTCTTTCATCCATTCCCCCTCTTCCTTCCTTTCTCCCCTTCTCCCTTTCCTTCTCCTTCTCTCCTTCCTTCTTTCCTCCATTCTCCCTCCCTCCCTTCCTTCCTTCCTTCCTTCCTTCCTTCCTTCCTTCCTCTTCTATTCTTTTCCCCCAGGTCTTCCTTTCCTTCTCCTTCCTTTCTTTTCACTTCCCCCTCTCTCCCCTTCTTTCTTTTCTTCTTTTGCCTTCATTATTTTACTTTTTTCCTCACTCCCTTTTCTTCCTTTTCCCCACCATTTCCTCCATTCCCATTTCCTTCTTTCTTTTCCCCTCCTTGTCTCTCTCCTGCTTTTCTTTTCTTCCTTTTCCATAGTTCATTCTTCTTTTCTTTCTTCCTCTCCCCTCCTTCCTTTATTTCCTCTGTGTTTCTTTCTCTCTTTCCCTCTTCCTTCTGTCTTCTATTCCTTCCCAGAGTCCTGAGCATGCCTTTTGCAGAGCCAGGTCTGAAGTGTCCCATCATTCTGCCGGGGGAATCCTTTTCTCATAGTATGTACATATATACTCACATTTAGTTGAATTCAGTCTTAAAATATATTCTATATATTATATGGCTCTCAGTGAAATAAATTTCCAAATATTTTGCTTTCATGGCTCTCCGAGTCAAAAATGTTCCCGACTCCTGCCATAGACACACAACATTTATAGACAGACACACAGAGGCCATTTAACATTCCAGCTTCATGAGGGTATTCTGGCCACCAGGGAATTTTGTCATTTCACCATCTATTTGTGACACTGATGGAGTATTTTCCTCATTCTTTTCATGGATGCTGGAGATTTTTATGGTGTCGTAAATTAGTTAAATTAGCCTTCCCGCATAAGCTGTACCTAAATTTCCTACTTGACAGATGCAATTGTCTTTTGGGATGTAAAGGTAGACATTGAGTTACACAATGGTCAGAAGCACACTCTGACCTGGGCTGGCTTCGAACTCATGATCTTTCAGTCAGTAGTGATCTAATGCAGCTGACTCCCAGCCTTCTCCTCTAGTTTCATAATGCCTTGTCTGAGAAGTTGGCAAATCCCACTCATGTAAGTTGCCTCTGCATTATTCTAGATGAGTCCTCATTCCCATTGAAGCCCCATTACTCTGTACTTTACAGATCACACCTCACTAGTTCTGAGCTTAATTCAAGGTGCTGGTTTTGATCTACATGGCCTTAAAGAACTTGAGGCCAGCATCTGAAGGCTCTCTTCTTGTATAAAGAGCCTTCAAGTAGAAGCCCTTATGTATATCCCATTGTCATGATAGGCTACGTGGGGCTTCCTTTGTAGCATCATGTAACTGATAGGCTCCATTCTTGTTAAGCTTCTGGTAGGAGTCAGGTTCTTTAAATTTAACAATATTCCCTTTGTTAGTTCTGACTTTTGTGGTTTTTTTTAAACCAACTTAAAAAATTAGTATCTTCTACACCTTTTAATCTTTTTTATTTGACATATTGAGACTCCTTGTGGGAAGAATAGCAATTAGCAAACATTCCAAATAGAAATAGACAGTTCTTCCTAGGGAATAATCATAATTTTCACAGTGTGTGATCTTTTTCTCTCCCTCCCTAAATATTGCTTTCTAAGTGCTCCCCATACTGTATTAATGCAGTCTCTTTCCCTTCCAAAATATTGCTAAGTGCTCCACTGAACTGTATGACTATCAATTCAGGTGTCTCCCCAGCCTGTTTTAACAGTTAGAACTGCAGCATGTGACCTTAGCTTTTCTTGTCCCCTTTTTAGTGCAACTGCTAAGTTAATGTGTTTGCTTATTCCATTTATATCACACACTTTTTCCACAGCTATATTTGGGATTCAGGGTGACTCCAGCACAATTAAAAAGCTCCTGCCAGAAAGCACAATGAAAATATAAAAATAGAAATGCAAAGTAGTCATACTATTGAAAATCAAGTTAAAATATTTTTAAATTCCTCAATAAAAATAATCAATCAAATTGAAATATTTAAAGTTCCAGTCCAACTATTGAAAATCGTGGCCTTATCAATTGCTTGAGAGTTCCTGAACTGAAAAGGTATTGACTACTGATGGCAGGATAGTGGGGAAGCCAGTCCAACCTCTACTTCTATGTCAATAGGCAGAAAAAGTAATGGACTACATGAACTAGAACAAGCTTCACAAGCTGTGGTCATTCAGGTGTTTGGACTTCAGCTTCCAGAATTCCTGACCATTAGACAAGCTGGCCAGGGTTTTCAAGAATTGGTGTCTCAAGCACCTGGAGGGCCACAGGTTGTGCAGGGCTAAATTAGAGGAATGGAAAGCTTCAAGGTGTGGTTTAGTACACAGCTTGGCAAATGCAGACCATGAACTGTACCCACTTTACAAGGCCATGTTTATGGGTACCAGGCCCTCAAATGCTGTTGAACAATCTCCCACCACAAATGCACCAACAAAATATTTATCCAGTCCACAAAAAAAAGGTGAGGGAACTCTCTGGGAGATATGAGTAAGCCTTTTTTAGGCTGCAATTTCTTCTGTGCTGTTTTAAACAAAAAAAATACTGAATTTTTAAAACACGTAGAGGATTTTTAGCCACTTCTAGTTTCTTTTTCACAGGAGTCCAGAAGCAGAATATGCCAGGGGAGGAACAGGAAAGACTATGAAAACACAGGCTCATTCCTGTACTGCTATAACATGGTTCAATGGAATAGTTGAAATCCAATCTATGGTGGTCACTTGAAAGCATTCAATCAATAGGTGACTCGTGTAAACTAGTTAACAGTTTGTATGGGTCCTGTCTATCAGTGATGCCAAGCAGCATGGCAGAGGGCTGAAATAATAATTTGAGGCTGGGAAACTTCTGAAATGCCACGTAGTAACTTGGCCTTTGCTCCATAGAGTAGGAGGAGGATGTGGTAAAATTGAAAAGAAGATAGTAGTTTAAAGCTACAAAGGAACTTAGCACTTTTTGATCAGATTATTAGAGAAATAAAAGAAAGTGTCCTCCACACAGTCTGCACTTTGACACAATGAACACTGATTGCAAAGTTTATGGTCATCATCACTGTTAAGTGAGTGCCAACTTCCATTGTAGTTTTCACCTTCATTTCAGTCTAATATCTAACCTGTTACATGGTGTGTCTTGAAAGGTAGCTGTTTGTGCAATACATGTAGCACCAAAAAAGGAAAGGTAGCTGTTTGTGCCATTTATACAGTAGCAGCTAGTGAGTTCCTTGCCATTAATTTTAGTCTGAACTTTAAAGAGATTTTCTAAGTTGCTAAACCCTATCCTCAAAATAAATTCAGCATCTTGGAGAATTCCTTCTAAGTTAATTGCTGACATGGAAGCCACAAACCACCAAAGATTTTATTCATGTTTGCTCAAATGCAAATAGGCTTGTGGAAGGGGACATTTAGTAGCATAGTTGCAATTGCAGCTCTTGCCTTGATGCATTTTAAGTTAGCGTTTTGCATGCCACAAAGGTGTGGCCTCATATAAATAGGTTCTTATAGGCACTATCCCTTATTAAGAATACCCATAAAGAAGGGTGTACATTTACTGTATGTCCATAAGTTTCTAATAAACATAAGGTGAGAAGAGGAGCTACATTATTTCTATAGTGTAGATATACCCTTAGATGACTATGCCCAGACAAATCCATGCCGGGCAAAGATATATCTTAAACTATTATTTATTTATTAATTAATTAATTTATTTTATTTACTGTATATTCCGCTCTTCTCACCCCGAAGGGGACTCAGAGCGGATTACAGGTACACATACTTAGCAGACAATCCCTGCTGATTTCCACATACACAGTACACACTATACACAGTACACAGAGTACACAGTGCACACATATAAACGAACAGAGGCAAACTCTGGCCACCAGGGGGAGCTGATGCACTCGTCATCTCTCAGCGTCCTTTATTGTTCCTTCCGCATTCCTTAGCGTTTCCTGGAGTTTTTTTAATGGCCTCATAATTCAGTCGAAATTATGACTATACTATAACTTTCCACCCATCATGGCCATTAACCATAGGATCATTCATACTACACAATTCTAGAACATTATATACCATGGTTCCATACAGTGAAACCATGTGAGGGGCATTCAAAATCAAGGATTCTATTGGATGGAACCATGGCAGAAAAAACAGAATAATAGTGCTATGTATGTAATACTGTAGTTGCATAGTGTGAATTAACCATATATCTTCAGTTAATACACAGTAATAGAAACAGGAACCAGGGATGGATTCAGTAAAGGCAACAAGCTACCTGGGCGTGAGGGGGATATGAATACTTCTGGGAAACAGAATAAAAAAAATAAAACCTGACAGAATAGCAAGGAAAAATTCCAGCCATTTGCCTTGGCCCAAAGTATTCACCAGAACACTGCCAATAGCCTTCCCTTAATTCTTCCTGCAGGTGCTCTTGAAAGACAACAAAATTAGTTCCAACTTTTCTGCATCAGAAGGCAAGAAGCCAGCATTGAGGAACAATTCCTGATCAATAGTGCTGTGCCAATTACTCATTCACTGCTGTCCATTTTGCATCTTCAAATCACAGCTGCAGAACTTGGAAGCTGTAGTGATGGCTCTATTCAGAGCTGATTAAGTAGCATATAAAAAGCATCGTCCCTTCTATGCTTTGCTTGATTGTCCCTAACTATACATCTTTTATTGGCTTGTTTGCACATTTGAGTCTTAGGAATCAACGTGCATTGATTTTACGTTTCCCGCTCATCACCAACATTTCCAGCTTATTTACCTCCTTCCTATGTAGCTCCAACCTTCTGAATAAACAATACCCAGACTTGACTGCAATACTTAAGATGCTGCATCCTCATTATTCTAAAGAACATCCCAATTACTTGTGGAATATCTGAAGCGGCTGTCCTTTTCACACAACCTATCTTCAGTCACAACCATGCATATGGGCCAATATGGCACCACAATGGTAAACCCTGACCCAACATGTACATAATGTTCATAGGATAAATATTAAAATTTTTAGCGGTCTTGCTTAAGTAGAACTGTATGGATACATGTTCTCTTAGTGTTTTTAGGAAGCTCATACATTCTGATTCATGTGTCAGGTTATACCGTAGAGCAGTGTTTCTCAAACTGTGCTCCTCCAGGTATATTGGACTTCAGCTCCCAGAAATCCCAGCCAGCTTACTAGCTGTTAGGAATTGTAGGAGTTGCCCTAGATAATCTTTTCAATTACCATATATACTCGAAGATAAACCAAGTTTTTCAGCCCTTTTTTGAGATGAAAAGAAGCCTCCCTTGGCCTATAATGGGGTCAAGTTCAAGGCCAGGCAGTGGAGGCTGGAGGCAATTGCTTGTAATTGTCGCCTCTTGAGGCCTGGGCACACTTGACCTCCCTGAACAAACCACACAGCTTTGAGGTACAATACAGTTTTATTGTGCAGGAAATAAGGAAAGCGTGAAGGCTAGTACAAAGCCTTAAAGTAGCAGCAATCAGGAACAGCAGGCAAGTATAATCCTGCGGCGGGGATTCCAAACCGGATGCGCAGGAAGAGTCTCCAAACAGATTCCCTCCGAATCAGCAAACGGGCAGCTTGGGAAGCAAGGACGTTTAGCAACAGAGTCTTTTCAGAAACAAGGCTTTAGCAAGACGCACACAGAGTTCAGGGATCCCAGGCAGCCCGTTGCAAAGGGCGGAGGTAGCTTAAGGCAGGCCGTTCACGGCCGGTGCTTCAAAGTAGCATCTTCCTTGAGCAAAAGTTGATCTGAGATGAATCCTATGGTGAGGGACTCACAGTTATAGGATTCTGTGACCAGTTCCGGTGCGTCGAACATCAAGCCCAGTGATTAATGAGAAACTATATGTTTATTGTTACCTAAGGTCCATCGGAATGTGCCTGCCAATTACCGGGCACAGATGCGCTTGTGGGGAGTAGTTTATGGCTCCTCCGCGCCTTTTAAAAGGGGAGGCTAGTTTTGGTAACCTTGGAGGTAGTTATCTAGGCATTCCGTACCAGTTTCACACAAGAATGCAGAGAGGCCCTGCTGGGACCTGGGAAGCATCAAGTTGACTGTTTAACTACTTAATAGCCCTGCTGGCCCAATGTAGACCCAAGCAAATAGGCGGCCTGAAGGTGCTGTGGTGTGACAGTAATGTATAAAATGGTTCTGGCCCAACCTATCTGTCCAAACGCATCTCCTCCTATTAACCAGCTAGGACGTTAAGATCATCTGGGGAGGCTCTGCTCTCGATCCCGCCTGTGTCACAAATACGTTTGGCAGGGACAAAAGACAGGGCCTTCTCACTGGTGTTCCCCAGTTGTGGAATGTCCTTCCTAGAGACATTAGATTGGCCCCCTCTCTCTTTTAGCGTTTCAGAGGAAAGTTAATGTAATGAACACCGGATATCCATAAAGATGACGCGCAGGCAGCAATTCAATCTCACAAGATTTAATCCAGGTATCAGCACCTATAAAGCCAGAACTGGCTTTATCAGCAACAAACTTAACTTATATACAAAACACACCCCCATCACCTGTCAATCATCCCAAAGACCAATCCCCCTGGCTTGCAATACCTAACAGAGATTGCATCATATCCCCTTTAACCCAGTTACACAATGTCCAGTGGATATTTCCTCATATCCCTTCTGAGTCAGCAATGACCATGCCAGGGCTTCTCACGTTGGTGTGGTGTGGCTCAAGGCCCATTTCCAGCTCTGTGCGTCTTCAAGGCCACACCTGGTCAGGATTACTTCTGTTGGAAGGTTCTAAGATTAGAGCACTCTTTGCTCTAATCGACGGATCCTTACAAAATACTCTCCTCCCTCCCCCCTGGGAGAAAAAGGACCCAAGAATATTATTCAATCATAACATCCAAATGTCACTTTAACACTAACCAAAAGCTGTGATACACTCCATAACAGGCAGCCATCTCAGCCACTCTCAAACAATCAGACACTCCCTTCTCACAAATGTCCAGCTTGTTCAAGGCCAAATCCTATCTCCAGCTACCACACCTAAATCTAAACAACTTCCTCCCTTCACTGCCATAGCAGAAGGGCTAACTCACAAACTACACAACCATACCTATCCTACTAGGCTATACACCAATTCCAACTCAACAACAAACCGGCCCCTGGAACGCAGGTATAAGCATCTGCGTCCAGGTATCCTGCACACATCTACTCCTGAACCCATACAATTCTCAACCAACTCTCTCCTGGCAGACTCAACAGGAAATCACATCATCCCCTATTAAACTAGCCCTGAAGCCAATCCTCCAACCAAATCATTCCACTTGGGAACCTAAAACAATCTGCATCCACACAACTCCATTATCCTTACCACCCTGGCAAAAGGCACCTGGGAAACCGACCAAAACTACAAGTCCCTGAACAGCCAACCACTATACCATCCATCATATACCACACCAACCTAGTCTTCACTAATAAGCTGAACCCATTACACAGGACTATGTCAACTGTGTCCAGCCAATCATACGAAAGAATACATCTTGGCATAAGGCATATACCACTCTCCCATGCGGCCAAACACAGCTCTCCAAGCTATCCAGCCACTACACACATCCACACGACCCTCTTACTCCAACACACCATCCCAGCACACATTCCTCTAGACAAACCACTACACCCCTCACTTGGGGAAAAAAAATGCCCAGAAAACTACAACTCCCTCTACTACGTGGCAAGAGGCACTAACCAAACCACAACTCTCACACAGGGGAAAACCCTCTAAAGTCAGGAGACAAACCTTCACTCTAACAATCTATCCCTCTTGGCACCAAGCCACGAGGTGCAGGAAAACTATAAATCACATCACTACAACCCCAAAACCCCAAGACGCAGGAACAAACCCTTCTGCGTACAATCAACTCAACCTTATCTACATAGGAAAACTATCATTCCTAACTAAACAGAGGCAACTCTAACAATAATTGCAATTTATATGGATCAAGCTGTAAACATACATTTAACCAATGCAACTTACTAGAATAACTTATACATCTCCCTACAAGTTAATACCCCAATATCTAAACTCTCTAAACATGACAAATACACATTTATACAGCAATGCAGTAAACCCCCACACATATCTGGAATACCTTCCCATCTAACACATTAACAATAAAATGCATCTTATACAATTTCACATATATATATGCAACTCCTACAAAACCCCCTACAGGATCATATTAATAATCATAAGCTAAGCCTTAGCATCATGCAATCCTGATCTTAGCACCATTATCTCCAACCCCAACTAAACATAGTATATTTCTTCAAGTAACCCCACATCTCAATCCTGAGACCATCCCAGCTCCAGCCCCTCTAAAGACACTTCCCCCATATAACAGCAACTTCCACAAAAAGCACATTACCACTAAGTTACTGATTTTCCCCAAAATCAAAATTAACATGCTGGTTACTGAGACATTGGCCCACAGTTCATCCCCAAAGTTAAACTCGCTCCGAAGTCCGTCTTTCGATCCAAAAAAGGTCTGCGCCCACAGTTCAATCACCTTCTTCGGAAAATCTTGCTCTGGCCCAAAGAAACTCCCTCCCCCCGAGAGACCAAGGGGCACCCCAAGGGGCATCTCTGGGGTTTTATTCAGAACAAAATTAGCCAGCCCCATTTCCTCCACGCCGGCTAGATGGGCCCCAAACAGCAACTCTCTCGAACACAGGATCTCGGCATCGTTCTCCTCTCTCACCACCAACTCAGCTCCGTCGTCCGTCCCCTCACCAACTGGCTCGTACTGGCAACCTCCGGCCAATTCTCTCTCTCTCTCCAAAGGAAAGGCTTCCAGCAACAGGGGACTTCTCAACTGGAATCCTTCGGGTCCTGCTTGTGCAACCAACTCCTGGACCTTTTCACTCCCACCTCCACCAGTCTGCAAAGCAAGCACCTCTGCTTTCGGATGGGATCTTCACTCACTTTCATTTCCTGAGCTGCTGGCATTCCAAGCTTATCTTGCTGCAGCCCTGTCTCCACGGCAACTTGCTCTTCTGGGAGCCTCCAAACTTGATGGGAATTCCCACTCCCCTCTTCCAGCCACAGGCACCACAAAGCAGCGGACCAAGCAAGCATGACAGAGAGGCTTCGAAGGAAGGGGTCTTCTGGCCCCTTCTCCGTCTGAAAAGCCTCCTCCACACTTTCTTTCTCTTCAGCAACTTCACTTTTCAGGAGGGGAGGCATTCCACCTTTATCTCTCCAACTCCTTATTCCAACAGCCCCATCCTTCACTGGAACAAGGGCCTCTTCCCCTCTCCACTTTGTAGAATACACTTCAAAGACTTCAGACGCCCACTCGATTTTCACCGGTAAAGCACCCTCCTCCACTTCAGCAATACAGCCATTACAGAGGAGCTTCTTCTCCACAGCAACCTCCATTCCCCTTTCAAGGGACAGCAAAATCACTCCCCAAACTAGCAACCTTCCCAGGGCTTCCACAGCCAACACAGTCTCGCTTCTCTCTTCACTGCAGGCAGGGACATTGAAGGACAGGCACTCCTCTGCCACTTCTCCTCCAGGAAGCTCCGTTTCCAAGACAGCCGACCGGCCCTCTCCCACCAGGGCAAAGGCGTCTTCCTCCAAGGCATCTTCAACCACCCACTCGATTTCACTCGGTAAGGCAGTCTTTGCAAGGGTTTTAACCCCACTTTCCGCTCCACGCGTGCTCCACACCTCCGGCTGGACTTCCTCCCACTCCGGAGCATCATCATAACATTCTGCTGGGAAACATACCATAAGTTCCTGAAATCTCCGAACTTTCTCCTCTAAAGCTTCCATTTTCCTCAGCAACACTCCCACGTCTTCCTGCCCATCTTGCAGGGCTTCCTTCAACTTTTGCAGCTCGCAAAAGCCTCTTCGTAATTCCTGGACCACCTCTTCCTTGGTCCAATAAGGGGACTGGGCTTCCTTCTGCACAGCCCTTTCACCCACAACAGGGTCCACCGGCACTGGTCTGTCCTTCGACACAGCCACCGAAACTGGCCTGTCCTTTGGCGCAGTTTCCCTGGTCCCACATACATCTGGATCCACCTGAGCCGGCGTGTCCATCCGCACAGCTTCTCTGGTTCCCACTTCTTCGAGCAAGGCCTCCTCAGCCTCTCGATAGCCCCCCTGGGTGCATTCTGCTCCTCTGAGCCCCTTTTCCTCCTTCCTCTCCCAAGAAGGGGCACCATCCACGGATTCTTCCATCACCCAATGAGGGAACAAGCCTTGCAGGATCCTCCTAGCCTGCTGCTGCTCCACCTCACTCGGGCCACTTGAATCACCATGGCACCTACTAGCTTTGGCAGGCTTGTTCCGGCTACTCCTTCCACCACGGCGGTGTTGGCTCTTGGGCCTTGGTTGCTTTCATCCGGTCCCATCTTCATCAGAGCCTCCAGACTCTCTGCTCGCCCCTCCAGCAGCTCTTGAGGTCTTGTTGGGGTACCAATATGTGGCCAGGGCAACCCCTGACGTACCCATCTTCACAGGACCCTTCCAACCGACAGCCCTCCACCACTCACCACTCCTTCCTGCTGCAGCTTGTGAGCTCTTAGAGGCTTGGAATGGGGCATCTTCTCTTCTAGATCCCCATCTGCCACCTCCATAGGGAATAGGGGTTTCTCTAAAGCCCTCCTCATATTCCCCTTCGCAGTCTTCACCGGAATAGTCCCACTGATACTCTTCTTCCTCATCATCTCCCCAAAAGTCAGTGGGACTCACCCATTCCACTCTTGAATAGGGTCTCATCTTCGGATCTTCCTCCACTGCAGAGCTCACTCACACACCCTCAGTGGAAAGCCTTCCACGATAGGTTTCTTTGTAGTTCTGGCTTCTGTAATGAACACCGGATATCCATAAAGATGACGCGCAGGCAGCAATTCAATCTCACAAGATTTAATCCAGGTATCAGCACCTATAAAGCCAGAACTGGCTTTATCAGCAACAAACTTAACTTATATACAAAACACACCCCCATCACCTGTCAATCATCCCAAAGACCAATCCCCCTGGCTTGCAATACCTAACAGAGATTGCATCATATCCCCTTTAACCCAGTTACACAATGTCCAGTGGATATTTCCTCATATCCCTTCTGAGTCAGCAATGACCATGCCAGGGCTTCTCACGTTGGTGTGGTGTGGCTCAAGGCCCACTTCCAGCTCTGTGCGTCTTCAAGGCCACACCTGGTCAGGATTACTTCTGTTGGAAGGTTCTAAGATTAGAGCACTCTTTGCTCTAATCGACGGATCCTTACAGTTAAGACCTGGCTGTTTGAGCAAGCATTCGAAAAGGCAGCGTAACAGACATAGGAATATGGAACAATGGAATTATGAGATTGGACCTTGATTTTAACTAGGAGACGTTAATGATCTATGTTTTATTGACCTGTTACGATTGTATATTTATGTTAATGTTTTAAATGTTTTTAATGTTTTATGATGTTGCTGGGCACTGAATTTTGCCTCTGTAAAATTTTGAGTCACCTGTGGGCTGAGAAAGGTGGTATACAAGTATAGTAAATAAATAAATAAAATAAATAAATGATTTATTTCTCTCCCCTCTTTACCTCCCTTGACAGTGTGTTTTCTTTTCCAGTTAAAAGGGAGGGAAGGAGAGAGATATATTTCATGCCCTCCTTGTTTGCGTGGCTCTCTTTCAAAATCATCCAATTTCCTATTGTTTGTTTATTTATTTATTTATTTATTTGGATTTATCCATTACCACTCCCATCTGGCTTGGGGCGACTTACACATAGTAAAATATGGTTAAAACCACATATATAAAATATATTAAAAGATACATTAAAAATCCTAAAACAATACAACAATCCGAACACACATAATAGCAGGTGTCAGAGAGCCTGCAGTTTCCAATAGCAGAGGGCCTGCAATTTAAAGGCCGAACGCCTGTGGGAATAACAAAGTCTTGCAGGCCTTCCGAAAGGCCAGCAAGCTAGGAAGAGCACGGACTTCTGGAGGGAGCGCATTCCAAAGTGTTGGTGCAATAATATGGAAAGCTCTCCTCCGTGTTGAAGTCAAGTGGAAGGACTTACAGCTAGGGATTACCAGAAGGTTATGTGACTCTGAACGCAGTGGTTTGTGTGTGTCTAAATGAATTAACTTTATATGTGCATTTTTGTTCCCTTGGAAGCAGGGCTGTAGCCAGGATTTTGATTCGGGAAGGGCTGAATTTGATTCGGGGAAGGGGGCTGAGTCTGAGTAAGAGAGGGTCTACCCTAGCAAACCTTTTGTATTGTTATCCCAATATCCCCATACATATGGGATATATTGATCATAGTGATCAGATCATGATATGAACAAACATAATAGTTTAAATAATGTACCAGCAAGGCCTTCTCAAAGACCATCCTAATTTCGGGGGGAGAGGGCTGAAGCCCCCCAAGCCCCCCTCCCCCCGGCCTACATGCCTGCTTGGAAGTTTTCCCCTCATATGTATGCTGGTCTTTGCAAGTCCTATATACATATAGGTATCTAGAGATTTCCATGTAGCTGTGTATCTGTATCTATATGTATACATTATTTTATATGCATTTTCCCCTCACGTGTTTACAAGTGTCTGCAAATCCTACATAGATATAATTATCTATACAGACAAAGAAGTCTAGATAGTTATATATGAATATAGATATATAGGGCTTGCAAATATTGCAGGAGAGAAATGCACATATAGAGAGAGGAGATTTACAAATGTTTCAGGGGGGAAATGCAGATGTGAAATTCGTATATATAATTATAGATCTATATCTAGCTCTGCACTGTTTATATAGGCATTGAATCTGAGCCTGTTACTATGTTGGAAGCTGGCCTGAGTCCCCATGGGGAGATAGAGTGAGATAGAAATGAAGTTCTAGTATTATTATAATTATAAAGTTATTGTTGATACCATATTTTTGTTGACCCTACTTTTCCACTTACAGAGCTAATTTACTGTTTTTCTTTGAAATACGGCATTTTTTTAAAAAAAATAACTTTATTGGTATCTCTTTTTATTTTTACATTTACCAGTAGCTGCTGCATTTTCCACCCTTGGCTTATACTCGAGTCAATACATTTTTCAGTTTTTTGTGTGGTAAATTTAGGTGCCTCGGCCTATATTCAGGTCAGTTTATACTCGAGTATATACGGTAATACTAGTAGTGAAATGTGTGTATCATTCCTGTGTTCACAACACAAATATGAATTCAGGGAACTCTGCTTGGAAAAAATGGAGGAGGATTCTCAGCTTATTATATAAAAAGAGTTCAGAAATGTTACATCTTGCTACCTTGGCCATGTCAAATTGTAGTTCCCATATTGAGAGAAATGTAATAAAAATGAAATAAAACCTAAATCAATTAAAATTCAATTAAAATAACTTTTCCCACACTTATGTGATTCAACCCTGTGAAAAAGTCTAAATGCCTGATCTGATCCACTGGTCTTATGTCTCACAGCCAAGGCCTGGAAAAGTTACATTTTAAGTACAAATCCACAGGCTCTCCAGCCAGTATGGCCATGACCATCCGGTGTTTCACAATGGTAAGGTTTGTAAAATATTGCTGTGAAGGATGCTAGCAAGGGCTTTGCTAATCAGGCAGAAAATGTCCAATGAAGCTCAGAATATCAGACAATACACTTTTACTATGATTTCACAATGCGGTCTTTTTTGTTTTAAGTTACCTTTCTGTAATGGATGGGAACTGGAAATAAATTACATTGTGGCCTTCTCATTGGTTAGGCATGAGAAAGTTTAATGGCATATATATCCTTTTAGTCAAATTATGCTTGTCATAGGAGGACCACAAGGGTGAAACAACCCATATTGCCTTCTATGAAACCTTTCCATTCATGCACAATCCATCAGCCATGCAGTTCAATGTCTGAATAATGTAACCTTTATCTGATGAAGATAGAAACTGGCAGTAGCAATTAGAAAACTTTGCCACAGAATAATACAATTAGAAAGATATATTATAGATATTATGGCCTGATTTATGTAAAGTATTCAGACAGTACATGAAAGTGTGATGCATTTATTTGGATTTATAAGCAATAACAGCAGATAAAAAACTTAGAAGCAGCTCGGTCAAGGAACAAAACAAATAGAAGTCATCCCAAAAGTCTCTGACCATCAAACTAAATGGCATACAGATTCATGTCAGTATACACATCTTTGAAAATCGATACATGTGTGGCCAAATAACATCGGAGAGATGAGAAAGTTGTTAATGAGGAATAAAACACAAGGTAGGAGAAAATATAGGAGTTTGCTTTTCTCTAAGCATGTTGGAAAGAGCAATTTTCCGCCTGCTTTTCTTCTCTCCTCTCTTCCCCTCTCCTTTTGCTATGTGCACCTTGAACTCCATTACAGCAAATGAGGTATACCGAGGACGAAGAGAGAAATGGAAAATGGGGGATATTTTAAGGCAGCTGAGAAAGTAGGATGACAGGGGATTAATTGGGACTGTCCTTACAAAAGTTTGAGATACGCATGAGCATTCCCATTTAAAAGCAAATCAGCCAAACCTCAACTTCCGTAAACTTCCTATCTTCACGATTGCATCTTCCCCTGCATACTCTGAGATCATCTGGGGAGACTCTGCTCTCTCTCCTGCCACAGTCCCAAGTGTGGTTGGTGGGGACGAGAAAGAGGGCCTTCTCGGTGGTGGCTCCCCGGCTTTGGAACTCCCTCCCTAGGGAGATCAGACAGGCTCCCACATTGGCCTCCTTTTGGAAGGAATTAAAAACCTGGATGTTCTGTTGGGCCTTTGATTAGGCAGTTCACCAGAGAACCATCCTGTCCCCACCTTAAGTTCTGCACTGTATTTCGGCCCTTTTATTGGCTACCTCAACACTTTTTGCCCTGTTCATTCAATTTTCCGCACTTTCCATTGGCTTCTTTTACAAATTATTTGCACTCATTGAGCCTGAACTCAACTATGACTGTTATCTTTGCCATATTGTTTTATGATGCTGTTCATGATTGCGTTATGTTTAGTTATATTGATTGATTTTTAACTGTGTCTCTGTTTTTATTTGTAATTTTTGGGCTTGTCCCTTTGTAAGCCACCCCAAGTCCCCTAGGAGAGATGGTGGCAGGGTATAAAAATAAAGTTATTATTATTATTATTGAAGTGGGAAAAAAACCAGGCCACATATATGTATAATATTGCCAGATATCAGGGTCTAGCTCTGAGTCACCAATCTGAAGCCAAGGGGAAGAAATATCAGGGCCAGAGACTAGCCTTGAAAATATTTATTTATTTATTTATTTATTTTATTATTCGGTTTTATATTCCGCTCCTCCCTGCAGGCTCGGGGCAGATCACAACATAGACATACAATAAAACATACAGTAAAACATACAGTAAAAACAAGCAATAAAACCACAATACATGACCATAATGATGACAGGATTACGGTTTCTTGGCTCAGAGGAGGCATACCGAGTCACTCGGATTTAGCCAAACGCCAGCCTAAAAAGAGCAGTCTTACATGCCCTTCGAAAAGGGACAAGTTCGGGGATTGCTCGGATGTGGTCAGGGAGCGAATTCCAGAGTACAGGAGCCACAGCGGAAAAAGCTCGCTGTCTCGTACTGGACAAATGACAGGAGCGGGACGATGGAACAACCAACAAATTCTCAGTCAGTCAGTCAGTAGCCTTTATTTCAGTCAACAAACCATTGGCTAACAACAAATTTTGCCCTTCCGAGCGCAGTGATCTCGGGGGAACATACGGGGTAAGGTGGTCCCTTAGGTACACAGGCCCCAGACCGTATAAGGCCCTAAAGGTTAAAACCAGCACCTTGAAGGCAATTCGGTGTGAAGGCAAATATGTGTATGTATCTTTGATTGGTTGCACATAGAGGCTTGGATTTGATTGGCATACTCTTGAGCACTATCTAGTGTATCATGCTTAGTGACTCCACCTTCTAACATCACCACTGTGACTACACAAAGCTTAGTCCTGACTTTTTTATACCCACCTCTCCTCTCCCTGCATTCCCTGTGTTGAGTGCAAACTACTTTTGCACTTTGAACTTAGTTTGCAGCAATTGAAGCAAGAAGGAAAGTGGAAAGAAGACAGAGAAACCAACATATTTTAGGCAATTGAGAAAGTGTGACAGCAGAGGATGAATTGAGACTATCCCGGCTAAATTGGGATAGCTGGAGTGTTTGCTATCCACAAGAATTCCGAAAGAGCATTCTTACCAAATCCTTAAATGCTTATCAAATATGATTGACTAAAGCTTATATTCCTGCTTCCCCTCATTCTCATAAGATCCAAAAGGAATATTTTAGTTATTTATTTCATTCATATCCTGCCTAAATCTGACAAACAAAACAAAATGTAGCTAAACAATATATAGTGCAAATGTTGGGTTTAAATAAAATAATAATTCTAAACAATTAAAAGACAGTTAAAACATAGTCAAAAGGTAAAACTGAAACACTTCCCATTAGGAAGCTCTTCTACTATAACTTACTAGTCATAGGATTTACCCACCATCGGTGTAAAATAGAGAATGGTATCTCCTATGAGTTTCTTCCAAAGCTTAGCAGAAGCCACCAAAATGGCTCTCTGGACAAGCTTGTGAATAAGGTGGAACTGAGAGAAAGGCTTCTCCCAGTCATTGGGATTTAGGCAGGTTGATATGGGAAGATACAAGCTTTCAGATAGGCTGGGTAATCATGTCAGTCAATTGCAGAAAAACCTTGCAATACCTTTATGACCAACACATATTGACCAGAGAAATTCACAAGCTGCATCAGCATCTGAGGAAGTAGTTTGTAAGCTAAGTTACATTAAATAATACTTCAAAATTGTAAAGATCAGACAAGTGTTCATTGTTTTGTTTTTAAAATTGTGGTTTCCTATTCTCAAGTAATGCTTCATTTGAGTTTTTGCTTGTTTCCTCCCAAGTGATACATAGCATTTAAGTCTGAAGTCAGCCAGAGGGGGATTGATGGCAATGGGGCAAAGATGGCACATAATTGACTCCAGACACAGAAGCATTGATCAGATGAGTTACCAGCCACTGATGGCGCAAAGCCAGACATTTTGTTTTAAAAAGATTGATTTCAAAATGGATTTTTATGCTTTTTTCTCTTAAAGGGAAGATCAAGTGCTCAGAAAAATATGCCAGACCAGCAGAACCTAAAGATGAAGTTTGACTCCGATATCCGGTCACAAAGCATCTTTTTTGGAAGCTTGCCATTAGCCAATTGCCAAAATGACTTTGCTTGTGCAGCTCACTTCATTCATGCAATCAGAGAGACTATGAGATGGAACATGTACCTGGTTCCCCTAAAACAATTGGAATTTCCCTGTGCCAGTGGTATTGCTACAGAGATGGAGCCTAGCACTCTGTTGGTTAGTTCCAATATAATACACCTTGAATGAAAAGAATATTTGAAACTATACAAAATATGCTTTTTTAGTGTTTAAAACCCCTTGTGAGAATAATTTCTGACTGTTTAAAACCTACGTAGTACAGAACCTACTCTGTGCAAGATTCACATATGATTATTTTTCACAGAAAACACAATTTCTGCACAAAAACAGCCTGTTCCTATGAGGAAAATGTTGTTTCCTGCACAGAAAATACTATAAGTAAGGATTTATAATACATAAAATATTATATGGTTAATTTGAACCAAAAAACCCCCCAGAATTTCTGTACACAGAAATATATTTTATATTGTGGGGACATTGTTGAATAGTGAGTCAACATGTAGAATAGATGAATCCTTAGGCCCTTGGATGAGATAAAATTCATATTATTCCCCCAATCCACTCACACTGTACTGAAAATATACACATAGTTATGTTGTGGGAAAACATTTCTGTACCGCTCAGGTAGTATGTACATTGGTCAATTTGACTATAGTTTCACTATTTTTCCATTTACCTTTTGTGATTCAGGTAGTTAATGAAATTTCCCCTTGCCTGAATCACCCAAACCAATGAATGCGTGCCTTTTCTCACAGACAAGCGTTCTCCTTTGAAAAGCACTTTGGGACATAGCATTGTGAAGGACCAATTCATATGTTGTTCAAGAGCGAGGTGTGCATGTCCCTATGACTAAGTATAACAGCATTTTAGTTGCTGGCCAGAAAAGAACACAAGAAAATTGGAGTCGTTTAGCTTGTGAACAAAATATGGGTGTGTTTTTCAAGCCACTGCAGGGCTCAGTTATAATCATATTGCAATAAAACAAAGTCCACCTGATGTTAGGCTTTACTTTTGCTGCTTTAAGATAAAATATTTTTTCCTGAGTGTAGGGTTTTTCTTTTGTGTAGTAGCTCCTAGAATCCTGGCTGGTGTTGTAGTTCAAAATATTAACTTTTACAAGCTTTTGTTTGATTGTGTTTCTTCCTGTTTTTGACACATTTTGATTGATATCAGATCTTCTTTATTGTAGCCACTGTCATAAGTATATCATTTCAATTATGAAAATATATTGAAAGTTTTAGCTGAAGGCTAGTCTCCATGCATGGATGCATATCTAGCAAAATATGTTCCTCCAGGTTTTGCTGGGGTGCTACTCCCATCAGTTCTGAATGAGCATAATGAAGAACGTGGTGAATTTCAATGGAGCAACATTTGGAACACCCCATAATTCTTGTCCCTCATATGTATACCTAAATAAAATGTTAGACAGACATTTTATTTGGGCAAGCTGACAAGTGCCCCCCTTTAAAGATTAGACCATATGTTTAAAATGTTAATGATCTTTTAGTACCTTGAAAACATAATAGAAGTTCCAATATTATTACTGCAACTATTATTATGCAATTAAAATTTACATTGTATTACTATTTTATTATTTATTTATTTATTATTTCAACTTCTATACCGCCACTCCCCGGAGGCTCGGAGCTGTTTACAAGCATAACATATAAAAACAGAGAACATACAGTACTAATACAGGAGACAAAATAAACAATTTAAACAATTAAACAATTTGAGAACTTAATCCACCACATAGAGATCTACTGGGAGAGATCCGATGGCCTATAGTTCTCAATAAGTCCACTTACACTCCAGCTGTGGGGCCGGAGTGTAACTTAAGTCCCTTGCTGGTATCCGTATACTACTCTTAGGGGGAGAGGACCTGCTCTGCCCTGCTGGTTTTAAGGGCTGAAAGGCATATCTTGTTTCTATCCTGGATAACATGCTCTGGAGGTGGGAACCGTTCTGAGATCTCACCCAGCTCCTGTAGCCAACATTCCTTTAAGTCCTAGGCTGAAACCTCCTTCGTCTCTTGGCTGGCCTCAAATTCCCCTGTTGGCCAGGACTGGATGGAATGGCCCCCAACGGGGCCCCGCTGGCAGCAATAGCGCTGACCCCCACGTTTCTTCTCCATTGAGGCAGTTGGGCGGGCTGCACAGTCCTAGCTCAGGCTCCAGAGGAAGTTACGTTACCTCGAGCTGGAGCCGGGAAAGCATCACCAGTCAACTCTCACAACGTTAGTACAGACTTCCTGCGACTACGTCTATGTCTTCTCCTGCGCCTGCGCGGTAGGTCCAATGGTGTGGTGTGGCTGGTGGCATCCTCTAGGCCAGGGGTTCTCATTAGGTAGCTCGGGAGCTACTAGTAGATCTTCAGCCCTCTTCCAAGTGATCTTCAGGCCTCACCAGCCGGATGGGACGCTCCTGCCATGCGCGTGCACATCCTGCACGCACGCTCCTACTGCTGGCTTCCACTCTCGTGGTGCTTCTTTCACCTGCGGGGCATTGCAGGAAGAAGGAAGCACGAGGCGGGGCCTCTGGAGGGAGCGCCCTGCCTCTCTCTCGTCCAGAAGCAGCTGTGCAGCCTCCGTTGCCAGCGAGACAGGCAGGGCAGAGCACTCCCTCTGGATGCCCTGCCTCGTGCTTTCTCCTTCCTGCAATGCCTCTCAGGTGGAAGAAGCGCTGTGCAGGTGGAAAACAGCAGCAGGACACGCGTGGTGGCAAGAGCGCACGGTGGCGGGAGTGCGCGGGAGCATGCGGCGGCGGGGGCAGGTAGATCTTTTGGACTTGGTTGCTTTAAGAGTAGCTCGCATGCTGAAAAAGTGTGAGCACCCCTGCTCTAGGCCATCCGCCATCATCTCTCCTGGCCCATCTCCCAGTGCTCCAGGAGGTCCTTCCATGCCTCCCTTTCGGCCAGGTCCAGACACCGGCGGCAGGCCTCCCCGCGTGGCAAGCCGGGTTCCTCATCAGGTGCCCCCAAAGGGAACGCTGCAGCTCCAGGAGATTTTAACTTAAAATCATTTTTGAGGATCCTTTATATTTAAGAATATAATAAATTACTCTGAAAAAAATCATTCTGATTTGATTTATGTGAGATCAGTGCATACAATACATACACTTGGATCTTTTGGGAGTATCCCCATTTGTCTCCTGGTAGCTAGATAGTAAATATCTTTAGGCCTAGTCTACCATTGCAGGCAGCTGGATGGTTCTCATTAGAAACAGTCTCAATACTTTTTTCCTGGCTTTGCAAATATACACAATTTGAGGTTTGTTGAGAATATTGGTCAACTACTAGTTTTACTGGAGGATTACCTTGAGAACAAACTTGGGAGAGGAGCAGCAAGTCAAGATCTTCCCCCTGAATTGCATCTTGTTATATCCTATTTTCCACAGCTACAATTGTGTTTTTTATGTTAAATGTTTGGTAAAGTTCATTCACTAGTGTAAAATATTTCTGTAATGGATGGGACCTGGGAAGAAATGACATTATGATATAATTGGTATGAGAAATATTTATGGCATGTATATCTCTTTAATTAATTTTGGGCTGAAAGCTATGAATAGTTCCAACTGGAGTAGATCTATTGAATCAATGGAATTTACCTAGATTTTCACTCCCCACTCAACAACTGTTTCTATAAGTTTATTCTAGTTGAGACTAACCAATGGAATTTCAACCTGTTCTGTCAGCTCCGGCAAGGGGGGTCTAATGAACCACGCTCACTCCAACGATGCTGAATGATAAGTAGTTTAATAGGTCCTTAATCCAGGGCAAGCAAAGATAGACTAACTTTTTCCCCGCGCAAGAGTCTCTTCAAAAGCCTCCCGGCCCGCCCCTGCTGGGCCCCTCCTTCCTCAGGGATGACCATCCAGCTCTCCGCATATCAAAGTTCAGGAAAGGTGCCTGGCACATCAAAGGGCGGTTCCATATCAAAGCCCGCCAGTTCCAGTTCAAAGCCCGCCAGATGTTGCTCTTATCTGATGGCGCGAGGGGCTTGGTCCGTTAGGTCAACAAACGGGCCAAGCGGCGCTGACATGTTCATCCTGTGAACCTCTCTATGGGTTTTCTTATATCTTCTCTTTTCTGTTGTAAGTAGACCAATCCCATTGTAAAGCTGTCCACTTCAATGCTCCTTGCTACATCTTTTGTAGTTTAACAAAGTACTCTCCTACTGAATTCTCACTGACCTCAGTGGAAGTTTACTAGAGGGAAGAAGGGAAATAGTGTAAGGATCATGACTAATAAAATAAAAGAAGCCCTGGCATAAACATTTTTAAACAGGTTGAAGATTATTCATGAGATCTTTAGAGCATGGCTTGTACAAACCCAATGAAATCATTAGAATTCATTCTTTAGAACATCACTGTATGGAGAGTTAGATATATAGCAAAAAAAACCCCAAATAATTTACCTTGTAAATGGGTCATTGGCCAGTTTTAACATTTCCGGAAAAATCAAGAAAGGATTTTAGTATGCAGACTTCTAGCAGCTGTTCCCCCAAAAGATTATTTTGGTTGTCAGTTCATTGACCCAACACACCACTATGACTTTGTTGGATCATTGAGGTACAACAAAGTATTTTTCTGATTGAAGACTGAAATAATATTGTTTTAAACAGCAACTATATTGACAAAACCTTCAGAGACAATGGGAGGTCTGTGCAATTTAAGCCATCTTTTGAATATTATGGAAACATTATTGCCTATTGTGTTGTTGACCACTGTGCCTCAGCATCTCCTTCTCATGGACCTTTAAGTTTATTCTAGTTGAGACTAACCAATGGAATTTTACTTTGCTGTAAAATAATCAAAGTAACACCAAATCACTCTATAAAATGCCAAATCACTCTATTAAAGTTAACACTCCTGTATATTATTTAATCTTTTTGTGTAATTTTTTCTTGGGTTGTGGAATACAATGTAATTGTAATGCTTCTAATTATATGCATGCTTCAGAAGGCACAAAAGAGCCAATTTTAGTTGTTGAGTAAATACATGTGTTGGGAATTTCAGAAACTGAAGTCATTTGCAAACACACACACCTCCCATGAAAGTAACTACAAATTAGCAATTAAGCACAATTACATATTTACTGTGAATGAAGAAAATCCTGATATGAAAGTATGTGAGACACCTGTGAGGAAAATAATCACAGAAACAAAACAGGAAAAGAACTCAAGGGGCATTTCAGAGTTTCTTTTAATCAGGTGGCACTATCTCAAAAGCAGAGTTTCCAGATCCTCTTGCATACCATCCAAGTTCAATTTCAATAGACATTACCTCATTTTCTGGCTAATCTTAATTGCTGAGCTTCTCTCTGCCACCCAACTAGTTAATATAATTGGCAGTGATGCTGTGTATTTTCACATACACTTATGTATCTGTTTTATAACTGCACAAATGGCCCATTGAAATCCTCCAGTTTATTTGTGAACTCTTAATTTTTCCAGGGTAGAGGACAGGTTTTTCACTTTCTTGGGAGGAAGGTTCATAATAATCAATGGCTGCAAGACAATTTCCTTATCTTTTCCCCTAGTAATGTTAGGGTTTTTTTTACACTGGTATACCAAGTGGAAAGAGCAACAACTGTGGTGGCAGCCTAAACTCCATTTTGCATCTTCCACAATACCTTTTGCAAATGGTCATTCCAAGGCATTGTGGTCTTTGTGGCTAAGTCACAGAAAAGTGGTGAAGGAAATTTGGAAAATGTTACAAAGCACTCCTTAACCCAGCTCAGAATATCTTTGGAAAATCACATTGAAGATAGGTAAAGGTTTCTCCTAACATTAAGTCTAATCGCATCTGACTTTGAGGGGTGGTGCTCATCTCAATTTCTAAGCCATATAGAGGCTGTGTTGTCCATAGACACCTCCAAGTTCATGTGGCCAGCATGACTGCATAGAGTGCCATTACCTTCCCGCAGAAGCAATACCTATTAATTGACTCACATTTGCATATTTCCAAACTGCTTGGTTGGCAGAAGCTGGGCCTAACAGCAGGAGCTCACTCTGTTCCCTGGATTTGAACCACCAACTTTTCAGTCAGCAAGTTCAGGAGCTCAGCGGTTTAACCTGCAGCAACACCAGGGCTCCCAGCGATCCCCAAAAAATGAGAGTTCTTTGTAGTACACTAGTATAGATTGCTCCAGTGCTTATCTTCATTTTAATTCCCAAACAGCTGGCAGGGGGGTGTAAACAGATGGCGCCATGGATACATAGGTTGCTAAATGGAATCATGAGAGGAACGCAATTCCCATGAAAATTCTCTCCAACCATTCCTTTGGTCTCATTTCCTATGTATTACTGAAAGGAAATGAAGCTTGACATTACACAGTGGGCATCAGCATGTTGCAGGCAAGTAAACCCAAAGGGAAACAGGGTTCAAGAGGGAAAAACCTGGATGCAATAGGAGTGAATGTGCTTTCTTCCCATATAAATACTAGGGTGGGATGTCTTGATTTGGTCAATCAACTTTTCTAGAAGCTGACAAATTGAAACCAGTTTCTGAAACCTCAAATCCATGTGGTCAGAACAGTCCAATTGGAGAAAACTAGATTTCTAAAGTGTTCTCCAACTGAACCCAGCATTATCATGTAGACATTTTTGCATAGCCTGATACATTATGTAGAGACTATGTGGAGGCACTGAGCACCTTTCTGAGTCTTACAGATGTCATTACTCCTACAATACACCTGAAAACTGGTTTTCAAAAAAGCTATATGACCTATATATTCTGATAAAATTGTGCACCAGACTTTCTAGAAGGTAAAGAGTTTCACATGTGTCAGGACATGCTGGACTCTCTTTGAGTATAGAATGCTATAATATAGATGGAAAATAAAATGTAAAACATACCTAGAAAGGTTGGGGTTACGCTGGTGGAGACCAAATGCAACAATCAGTGTTCTTCAGCTGTAGGAACCTGGAGCAAATGATGGCGATGTATAAGTTGCTGGAAAAAAATGTTTCGTGACTGTGCACTATAGCTTTATGCAAGATGGTGTCTCCTGCAGAAATACAGATTTGTGAACATATCTAGAGAATTATTGAGGAGGGTTGTTGTATAGCTTTCAAAGGGGAATTTCATTAGTATTTAGCTATAGTGTTATATTGTTACTATGTGGACATTGAATTGTGCCGTACCGTAAGCCGCTCTGAGTCCCCCCTCGGGGGTTGCGAAGAGCGGGGTAAAATCCAGAAATAAATAAATAGGAATCTGTAGAACTGGTGACCACACATTCTGCATATGTCAGAATGCTAAGGATATCGGGTCTGGAAGCAGCACCAGTTTCATCAAAGAAAAGATATAGGACAGTCAATCAGAGCCACAATTTCTGTGATTATAAGGAAACTTCTACAATTGTATAAATGAATTTATTTTGAGGCCCACATTGAGTGATCCCATGAGTGGGAATGAGTTCAACATGGTGACTGGCATACAGTAACCAGCTAAGCAGTGAAAAAGGTTTTAAGAAAAAGAATAGGGGAAGAACTTTGCCTGTTCTTGAGCCTTTAATGGCAGCTTAATCAGCAGAGATCTGGAGATTACTGTTTTTATGGCTGAAAGATAAGCATTATAATATCTTATTCTAATGTCTGCTAATAAAAATTGTGAAGGAGGTAACAAAAAAAATAAACAATGCAATCTGAATGCTCAAGGCATTTGGTCAGTCCATTTAAATGATTGAAACATGTCCATGAAAAGCTGACTAAAACTGAGTTTGTTTTATCTATATGTTTTAGCTCCAGACAATTTTTATCTTTAATAGCTGGGATAACTGAAATTGTTTTACCCTCATGCTTAATAAAACCTCTTGCTATGTATTAATGTAACATAATAACTTTTTAGCTTTCCCATTTTTTCCATCACAAGTAAGAGTGAATGTATTTGTCATTAATTTTAATATCACTATAATATCAATTTTTACTGTTATAGTATATTAATTATGTGCACATTATACATGTTCAGCATGAGGCAAAACAAAAACATAAATTCTCTTCCTTGTGGATGCTATCATGTTTTTTTAGGATGCAATGTAAATATGCAATATTTCAGCATGAACATGTTTTGTGGTACATTTGTACCCATGCACAAGATCTCCAAGTCTTTACCTAAGTGAAAAAATAGCTGGTGTGAAAATTTAGAATACAGATTGAGATGTGGAAAAAAGATTTAAAGGCACACTTAAATCTCAAGGCACAGTAAAACCCATTTCTCTCCCAAAATTAAGTTTACCTAGACACCAATTGAAAAATAAAACATTGCATCTTCACAACACAGACTGCATTTTAAAAACACTTCTACCCAACCACCACTTCCTATGTCTATTGCTGTCTGTCTGTCTGTCTGTCTGACTGCCTCTCTCTCTCTTTCAGACACACACACACAGGCTCAGCAGACAAACTTATTTAGCTTAGAAAGAGGATAAAGAGGGAGAAAGATCAGCACAAATGAGTATCTTCCTAATAGTTCAACTTGTGCAAGCTGTCTTTCATAAAATATTCTACTAATCTATTTTTTCGAATCCATATGGCATGTTTCCCTTCCCATGCTAGGAATGGATAGCTAGAATCTATCTGTACCTATTTTGGTTCTTTTTCCCAAATATGGACATGGCTTTTAAACCTGTTTTTTATTTAGACTGTTTTTAATTTGTTATTATTGTTTTTCTTGTGATTTGTATGATTATTGAATATGCTGTATTGTCCATTGAAATTTTGTTAATGTTGTATTTTATGGCATTGAATGTTTTGCAAGAGGGAATTATGTTAGCCAGTTATTGGACTTGAGCTTCCTTTCCCATGGCTTGGGAAAATTAGCTACCATGTGTACCATGTGTACCTAAATAGTTGTGTCCCCCCCAATGTTGTGTTCTGACAAAAGGAATCTGCATATCAGTCAGGTACTTCTGAGCACTGGACTTGCCATTTCCTTTCCCAGGCCTAGGAAAACTTAGGTAGCATTTAACTAACTATAAAATGGGTCTTTAGTATCCACTGGGGGTTGGTTTAAGGACACTAATGGATACCAAAATCTGGGGATGTTCAAGACTCATTATACACAGTGACATAGGAAAATAGTGTCCCTTATACAACCTGGAAAAATCAAGGATTGTTTTGGGAAGGTTTTTTTCTTCTTTTTTGCAGTGAATATTTTCTAGCCATCGATGTGTGCATATGAATTGATTACATGTTTTGGAAAGAAATGCTGGCATTCTTTAAATGTTATTTTATTCGGTTGAGTTTTATTAAGTTATATTTATTTCAATAAAAATAGAGGAAGAAAAAAAGAAGGGAGATTAAGGAAGTTGAAGAGGATACTTGGGAAGAAGTCTGAATACAAAGAAAGATGGAATGGAGGAAAAGGGGAGGCAGAGAAGAGCAGCAAGGCATCAAGCACCAGCAGGATGGTAGTTGTAAAAGGCTTCCATGGCTGCAAGCATTCTCTCCTGACGTTTTGGAACTAGGAAATGTGTGTGTGCGTGTGTAGATATAGATATATAGATATGCTTCTAGAACATGGCCATATAGCCTGAAAACCCACAGCAAACCAGGATGGTAGTCATAAGGTAGCATGGGTGATGAGGTGAAGGTGAGGGATAAGTGCTGAACAATTAGAACATCTTTTAAAATGGCTCAGTTTTCAAAGATGTTCCAACAGTAGACAAAATGAGCGAATAATTTGTTTTCCTCTTGTTATCGAACAACCGCCAATCCCCCAGGCCTGTTGTCTGACAACCGGGCAAGCCCCGAGGACCGACTACGGGGCAGAGACCGCGAGGGTTCAGTTAACCTGGCGAGCCCGGAGCGGCTAGGTCCTCGTATCCTACCCACCTCCCTTGATCCAATTATGCTCACCAATGCTGCAAGGTAGATGCCACGAAATTGTTTATTCTGCTCAGCTGAGAGGATGCGAACCGCAATACCCTGATTCCCGCAAAGAACGCATGCGTGTACATTCAAAACATTGGTTTTTAAAGGTTACAGAACTGTCAAAACAATTGAATTTCCCGCCTGCCCCTTCTGTTGGTCGGAACGTTGAGACCAGCTGATGGATGGGGTGTTGACCGGCTCTGGGGAGCCTATCGGCGCTTACTCCCATTCGCCACCCTAGCCAATCAGGAGTCCGTGGCCATATATGGAACGTCCGGGAAGGGGAGCTCAGACGGAAATCGCTGTCAATATAGCATATGAATAAAACAAGAGAGTCCTGGTCAGGTAAACGACCTGAGGTGATACTTGGGAGTGATGGGATTAATGAGATGGTACGTCATTCTTGAGAATGAAAGGGGAAAAGGGGAAGAGGCCTGATGACAGGGATTCACTCAAGCCCTTGTGTGACAAAAGGGGTCTATTTTGGGACACAGCCTGGTTTCCGAGGCCAGGCGTGGCTCCCGCTGTGAGAGCAATTGTTCAATGTCCAAGTTCCAAAGGCTGATTTAGTTAGACTAGAAATCCGACCGTTAAAACATCCTTTAGACTGATGGAACGTGGGCCCGAGGCAAGAACTCGAGTGACCAAAACAAGATTTCCATCAGAGAGCACATGCAATGAGAAAGGTGATGGTCCATAAAGATTTGGAATGGGAATTAGGTTACATTTCCCTCAGCTGACACAATAGCAAGTACAGGCAGTCTTTTCTTTACATGACAAAAGGGAGAGAGGGGAAGAGGTTACAAGGGGTCAGGGGGAACATGGAGGCAATATTGTACAGATGCACAAACACAAAGATGAATCTTCATTTTGGTTTCTATTTTCCTGATGTCAGCCCAAACACAAACAGATGTGGCCTCCTGCTCCATAGGCCAATTCCTTTCTCAGAACTTTTCCTTCTGAGCTCAGAGATGTCCCAAGAATGAGAGGAGAGGGGGAAAGAGGAGAATAAAGATAAAAAGTGTAAAAGCAAAAATAAGTTCCTTTCCTCCCTTTGGGGGTCCCGAACCCGGGATTCCCATCCCAAGCGGCCTTGGCCCTGCCGCTTGAGCTACCGCATCTTTCCTTTGGGCGCAGCTCTCCCCGCAGTCTTAAGGCGCCCGGGAAGCGGGAGGAGAGAAAAAAAATATAAAAATTCAGGAAAAAATGGGGATAAGGTTAGAGAGAGTGGGAACCCTTTGGACAGGCTCCGGTGGGGCTTAGGGAGAAGGCGTGCGGGTTTCCACCCGAGAACAGGCGTGCGTGCTGAAGTTGGGACTTGTTCACTCGCGGAACGACCTGCTGCTTGAAATCTGCTGATCTCGACAACACTCTGTCAACAAAGAGTCACATTCCCCAGTAGAGGAATGAATATTTATTTTATTTTATTTTTGGTAGTAGTATCAAAATTTAGAAATATCTGCATGCTTTTCACAGAGTAAGTCTGGGATTAAAAATAATTTTTTAAAAAGCATAAGCAAAACTGACTACGTAATTTTAGTTAACTTGTTTACCTTCCCAACTTTTTCTTCAATCCCAAACTGTACTTTGCTATGATTCCCATGCATTTGGCAATGTATCTTTTTTGGTATAAGGGTCAGAATCCCTCCTTTTGTCAAGAGATTTATCCTGAGTCTTGATTTAGTCTGGATGAAATGAAAAACTACCCAGAAGCTCAGTGATATCACTAAGGGGGTTCAGATGGTATTAGATGACAGAATTAGAGGGAGGTGATGCTAGGAAACTGAGTGTTGCTCTTGGAGAGTGTTGGAGCCAGAGCTGAAAAGTGCTGTCTGCTGAGTGTCCACCAATGCACTCTGTTCAGTGAGGAGTCCGTTTAGTGTCCCCAAGGCTGATTCTCTGTGTGAGCCCCACATGACATCCATTCACAAAAAAGACAAGTGGTGTCTCAGCACTCTAAGTGCTAAGGGACATGGAGGGTCATGGAAGAGGGGAATGGATGAGTTGTTTCACTGCCCATCCACATGAATGTGGCAAGAAAACACCACCAGCATCAAGGGATCAGCTCAACACTGGCTCTGAGGCAAGAAGCCAACATTTGCAAAAAGCAGTTACAACCCATCTCACATACCATTTTCTTATCTAATAGATATACATGGCCGTTTCTCAGCTGTTTGCCATACATGCTTACTCTTTAATATGCCTGGCAACAGAAGCTCAATTACTAATTAGGTAAGTCTTCTTAACCCAATAGGGTTACATGGCTTGCAGAGGGAGTGGGGGGCAGGAATTTGAAAATTTTGTTTTGAATTTTTGACATTGTGTTTGAGTAAAACCAACTCTTTCCTCTTTTTGTGGATATTCCTTGAGCAGTTGTCTGGTTGTGTGTGCAAAACAAGGGCATGTGACATAGTGGATCATGTCTCTGTGACTGAAATAGAGACATAAACTATGAAATGGGGTGTTATGGATGGGGAAAGTTTGGATTATACAACTTTCAATAAAGTAAAATCGGTAGTTGTTTTGCTATTTTGGAAATCTAGCTCTTAATTACATGGGGGAGTGGTGGTTAGAATTCGTTGTCACCTTCCTTTCTTTGTTTAAAATAATTTTTATTCAATTTTCAATAAAACATCGAGGTAAAGAGGAAGGAAGAGTGATTATTATATAAGGGGAGTGATTAAAGAGCTTGTACATTGAGTCTTCTTATTCCTTCTTCTTTTCTTTTTAGAAGTAGGAACAGAGAGTTTAATTCTACTTTCGGCTGTTTTCTATCTATCTCTTTTTCTATTCTTTTTTTTTGGTTATTCTTGAGTATTATTTATCTATTGAGGTGTTTATTGATTTTAAGTAGTGATCCCATGTTTCATGGTATGTGTTAAGTTTTCCTCTGATTGAACATGTTAGTTTGTCCATCAGCGCTATGTCTAAGGATTTTTTGCACCATTCTTCTTCGTTTAGAGAGTTTTCCTTTTTTCCAGTGTTTTGCATATATTAACCTCGCTGCTGTAGATAAGAATGTGAATAACCTCTCCTGAAAGAGTGATATTTTGTCACCTTCCTTTCAATGATGTGGATGTTTTGTTGTAGGAGGAGACTGAGGGGGGTCATTGTATTGGAGCTGGGGCTAGCATAAAAATATGGCATTTTACGACGAGACTCATTACAATTTACAAGTAACATTAATACAAAAATCTTACTAAGGATTCAGTATGGTCTGGTACAGGAGGCAGCCCAGGGTGTGACACTATATGTGTACTTGTTGACAACAAGCTTGTAGAGGCTTGGTCGATTTTCTCGACTCTTACTTTAATTCAAAATGTCACAAATAAAGCTCTCCTTCTAGCTTTTGGTATTTTACAATTTGTCTCCAGAGAGTTTCTAACAAGTGAGTACATCTTACAATAAAACTGGATTATTTTTCTCCAGTGTGTTTGCAGCTGCAGTCAGGAAGGGAAAATAACATTGCATCTGGAGACCTGTGATAGCAAGAAATCACTTCTATAATGAAATTTGAAGCTGACCTCAGTACTATCACCATCTGAAAGGAAGCTACAGAACCATCCTGATAACTGACAAAGCAAATACATCCCGCATTGTGTTGGATAGAGTTATTACAGTCACAAGAAAGGCTATGTGGCTGAAAAAGCATCTGGCCATGAGATATGAAGCAATTTAGCCTGCTCCCGTTACTACCAATCTGTCCATTGCACTACCAGTTACACTACACATTAAACTATGTAAGAACTGATTTAGAGAGCATATCTTATGCTTTTCCGGGTCTCTGAAAGAACCCTTCAAGTGTTCATATCAAAGCTGCCTCGAGCCTCCCTTAAATTACCTAT
Organism: Anolis apletophallus; assembly: GCA_030556195.1. Lineage (NCBI taxonomy): Eukaryota > Metazoa > Chordata > Lepidosauria > Squamata > Anolidae > Anolis > Anolis apletophallus. The sequence goes on from JARBWK010000010.1 coordinate 53,719,708, forward strand.
ATTCACATGGACTCGTGTGTGAAGACATAGCCTTTTTGATAGTATGCATCCAAACCATATAGGTTTTTATAGGTCATAATTAGCCCTTTGAAGTGTGCTCAGAAATTAATTGATAGCCATTGAAGCTGGTTCAACAAGGGAATTATATTCTTCAGTGTTCCCACTGGAATTTCTGAGCAGGTTCAGAAATGTGTAACCCCCCATAGAGTCCTTTATAGTAATCCAAACAAAATGTAATCAAGGCATATATCACCATAGCAGAACTGACATTTCCAAGAATAGGAACAGCTGGTAGACTTGTTTTATGTGTGCAAGTGCATTTATGGCTACTAAATGAACTTGGCGTCCATGTTCAGGGCAGAATGCAGAGATACATCCAAGCTACACACTTGAGATTTCAGGGGAGGTGTAACCCTCACTATACACAAAGATAGTGTATAGTGAGTTGTTACCAGTGATTGCTCTGTTTGTGTATTGAAGTGCGAGGTGTAACCCTCCCCAGCACAGGATAATCCTTATTCCCTAATCTTCTTTTCAACTGGCCTGAAGATTCTCTCGTTTGTATTAAACTTCATTTTTTTCACCTTTATCCAGTCCACTGCTGAGGGTGCTTACACACACACACACCATAATACAGTTTGAAGCTGCTTTGAGGGTAGGGCATCCATAAAATGTACACACTCAATGTACACTGTAGTGCAGATCAAGCCAGAAAGAGTGCATGCAAAATGCACTAGCACCAGATAATGCACTACAGATGACCCCACACAGGGCCTGAATCTGAGACTGAAAAACATGAGCACTTATCAGGACTCCCCAGCACTGAATCACTTTTAAAATGTTGAAACACAGCTGGCCAGAAGGTAAAGCATTATTTCCCAGGAGAGGAAACCATATCACATCTCATGGGAATACTCACTTTCCAACCCTTTATTTTCAGTCATTTGTCACTGTCTCGTGTTGATCTCAAATGAACATGGATATGCACATCAGCACATCGTCAGCAAAATGAGAAAGAACCCCCCCCCCCAATTTTCTGAATACTGTCTAGTCTCAGATATTATGGTTCCTGGATTCAGTTCCAATACACATTCAGCAGATATATTGTGGCACTGGCCACTATCCCATCCTTGAAGCACTGCACAACAAAACTGGTTCATTTTCATCCAACTCCAAACTACATTATAGTGTCTGTGTAGAATCACCCTAAGAGTCAAAACTAGTTTAGCACATTGGCAGTAGAAGGACCATCTTACAGACAGGCCACCTTGCAGACAGACAATATATGACAAAGGCTAGGAAACTAGATGTAGAGTATGGCTTGCTGTGACAAACAAAGCGATCTTAGCATGCATGCTGATTTCCCAGTTCAGCAAGTTGGAAGGATTCCATTACCACCTCAAAGGCCAGCTCAGCCAGATCAAGGAGGGAGACTGCTGCACAGCAGTGTTGGTGCTGTAGCAACACAATATCTATTTTGTTCCAGACTTATGGTTTGAAAAACCTCATGAAAATATATTAATTTAATATTTCAATTAGTTTGAATTCTTCCTGTACCCAAAATATCAATACAATTGAACATAAGATGGAGGTTCCTATCTAAATACACAAAGAAAAATCAGGCTTTTTAAAAAACAAAACTCCATGCCATTCTGGCATATTTCAAAGTTATGTTCTCATAAATGTATTCTGTTGTCTACCTGGCTTTTATCTTTTACAAAGGTTATTGCAAAATCATTTTCTCCTGACTTCTAGCCTCAGCAATCAATTTATTGTATGTGTTCTGTCCTCTTGAACTTTGGTAATGAAAAGTAAAGTTGTGCTTATGTTATCTTGCTTGACCCTTAGACTTTATTATCTTGGAAACCATAACCTTCACACGAAGAAATATAAAAGGGGCAGAATCACAGGATGCTCTTGTTTCAGATCCCCTTCAAAGTTTTGTATCTGAGTCATCCTTGGATTGAAACTCCTAGCTGCAATGCCTGCTGATTACAATGGGACGTGGGAAATGGAATCCAATGAAAACTTTGAAGGTTACATGATTGCTTTAGGTAAGTATCAAAACAAATTCAACCCAGTTTTAAATGTTGCCTTTAAAATATAACGGTCTAATTCAAAACAAATATACTTGGAAGTTAATATAAGCAGGACAATAGCTATACCTTCTAAAAATCAGATTATTAGAAAGTAGCTCCAGTTTTTATTTTTGGAGATTTATTTTTTAAGCATCTGCTTTAAAAAAAACCCTTACCAATTCTTGTTTTTGTTGTTCCTTTAGTCTCTGGAAAGGTTGAGATGCCATTCAACAAGAAAGCAAATAGTCAATAGCTAAAAAGAAATGCTGATCAAACACAGGGGCAGATAATGGCTTCCATGTCAGTAGGGCAAAGAATCTGTTCCAGGTTTTAGTTTAGATTTACTGGCCCAGTTGCTGAACTTACTGGAGAAATGGATTCTACTCTTTGGATAGCTACTTTAAATTCAGTGGATTCATTCCTCTTATGATGTGGAAGCCACAAGTGCTATTTCCAAAATAGTTTTCCAGTCATGACCACATGACCTTGGAGGTGTCTATGGACAACGCTGGCTCTCCGGTTTAGAAATGGAGATAAGCACCAACCCCCAAAGTCGGACACCTTTACCTCTACCTAATTGGAAAACTCACTATGTATGATATTAAACGCAGGTGACACATGTGGAAAATTATTACAAATTCCTCAGACTGTAACAGGAAACTGGCCCTAAGACTAGAGAGATACCACCATCAATTTCATAAGTATACCTTTATTTCATTCAAATGCTTGTGCGCCATCCTATACCACAGTATCCCAAGATGGCAAAAAAGCTAACATCAATTTAAAACAGTTTTGAAGAATTTAACATTTAGATTAGTAGACCATTTAGCAATAAAAGCAAACCTTGTCACCTAACGTATCAGGAGAAGAGAAGTAGAACTGTATCAGCTGCAGGAAGATGTTTTCAACAGCATGGCCACACACAGTGAACAGTGAGATAAGGTGGATATGGAATAAACAGCCTGGTTTAACCTGGATGTTAAATGTTTGTATATTGCCTCTGAAATTCTGTCACATTGTCCTTGCAATGTCCCAGCAGCCAGGACACCTTGTCCTCAGCTGGTGTTTGTAAAAGCTGGTCTGGCTGTAAATCAGTAATCCAAGGGCTATGGTTGGCAGTCAGATTAAAAAATAAAAACAGAAACAAAAAGAACTGCCAAATTGCAACATTGACAATGTCCTATAGGCGTAGCAGGTTTTACCTCACTTATTTTCTTATTTATTTGATCAAACTCTACATTTATATACCACCTTTCTGCCAAGGCATGGCCGTTTACATAATGGCTTGCAATTTAAGAGCCACATATAAACTAGAAAAAGAGAAAACAGAAACATTACGCAGCATTTGTTGTCTGCTGTTGTTAGCACTGAACAGATGCTTGGTATAGTTAACTTTGCTGGCACCAAACAAATTTGAGTGGATGCAATGCTGAATTTGGGCTTGTTTACCCACTTTTCCTCATTAAGAGAATTCCTGTATTTATATTTTCTGCACCTGCAAGGATCTGAATTGGATCTATCAAAAGCAGGAATAACAACCACGAGTTGTGGAAACTTTGTTTATATACACACAGCTGTCTGTTATACATACCTATCTCTAAATAAGGGCCAGGATGTATGTACACTAGGATATGCATATTTGTTTAACTCTTTCATTTGGAAACAAAGAATCCTAAAAGTTTTCCCCTTTTTGAATCAGATTAGGAGATATTTGTGGAGATTCCACTTTAGGAATTTTTTCACATTTTGAGATATTTTTGTGAAAACAATTATTTGTACAGAAGCGTGACTCTTGTGCAAATTACTATTTTTTCACAGAACACACTTAATAAAATATACTGCAAAGTAATTTTTGTGCAAAGACATCTATCACACAGAAAACCTTCCAATGCAAAAACTTTTTACCATTTTCTTGACAGTGTGTTGGGATGCCCTTTTCTCACTGAGAATTAAAAAAAACTGGCAAAGTATTATTTGTCTATATTTTGTACAATACACACAGCGATCAAAATAATATGTGCCAAAATAGGAAAAATGTGCAATCAAAATAGTATATATCTTGTTATGGCTTACATGCTTGCTCATGGACATTCATAGAATCATAGAGTTGGAAGAGACCTCTTAGGCCATCCAGTCCAACCCCTTGCCAAGAAGCAGGAAAATCGCACTCAAAGCACCCTGACAGATGGCCATCCAGCCTCTGCTTAAAATCCTTCAAAGAAGGAGCCTCTACCACACTCTGGGGCAGAGAGTTCCACTACTAATCAGCTCTCACAGTGAGGGAATTCTTCTTAATGTTCAGGTGGAATCTCCTTTCCTGTAATTTGAAGCCATTGTTTTGCATCCTAGTCTCCAGGGCAGGAGAAAACGAGCCTGTTCTTTTCTCCCTATGACTTCCCCTCACATATTTATACATGATTATCATATCTCCTCTCAGCCTTCTTTTCTGCAGGCTAAACATGCCCAGCTCTTTAAGTTGCTGTTCATAGGGCTTGTTCTCCAGACTCTTGATCATTTTAGTCGCCCTCCCCTGGACACATTCCCTTCAATTGTGGTTCCAAAAATCGAACACAGTATTACAGAATAGAGAGGTAGCATGGCTTCCCTGTTTCTAGACACTATACTCCTATTTATGCAGGCCAAATCCCATTGGCATTTTTAGCTGCCACATCACATTGTTAGCTCATGTTTAACTTGTCCAGAAGGACTCTAAGATATTTTGCACATGTACTGCTGTGGAGCCAGGCGTCCCTCATTCTCTTTCTTTGCATTTCATTGTTTCTGCCTAAGTGGAGTATCTTGCATTTGACATTATTGAACTTCATTTTGTTAGTTTTGGCCCATCTCTCTAATCTGTTAAGATTGTTTTGAATTCTGCTCCTGTCCTCTGGAGCTATCCCTCCCAATTTGGTGTCATCAATTTGTGGAGCTGAGATTTGTATTTTGTAGTTTGTAACTGTTAATTTTATATGTTTTATATGACTGTTTTTATCTTGTGATGTATTGTATATGGGCACTTGTTGCCGCTTGTTCACCGCCTCGAGTCGCCTTCGGGCTGAGAGAGGCAGTATAGAAGCATGGCAGATAAATAAATAAATAAATCTGGAAACTTGATGCTCATGCCTTCTAACCTTTCATCTAAATCATTAATAAAGATGTTGAACAGAACTGGGCCCAGGATGGAACCCTGTAGCACTGTGGTGTTACTTGCACATATGTGTGCAAGCACCAAGTTTGGCTTTTCATTGGTTTACAATTCTAAGGGCCCTTCCACACTGCCCCTTCCACACACATCCTAGAATCCGATCCCAGATTATCTGCTTAAAACTGGAATATATGAGTTCCCATTGCCAGATAACCTGGGATAAATACATAATCTGGGATCAAATCTTAAGATAAAGGGGCAGTGTGGAAGGGCCCTACGAATCATGTATGTGACATCTTAATTAATGGAACTTCACAGAGATAAAATTGGAGGAAATTATTCATCACATTAAATCCAAAAGCAAATTTCATTTTAGGAAGGTAAAAGTTGTCTGTTTTTAAGCTTGACTGGGAGATCAGGTTTACTATAATAAATTCCACCAAAGAAAATCAGTTTTATTCAATCATGTCAATGCTAAAACTAGAATATTGTTGTTTTGTTCATGAATAAGAAATTACATTTCTTGGTTGTGACTTTAAAAATGATTAGACAATAAAAAAATAAGTCACACTCATTTTTTCAATCCTGTATTCTTAGTAGCCCCAGTTATGCACACAATAATATCCTTACAAGAAACCCACATTAAACAAAAACACTCCAAAAAGATTTAGGAAAAGAATTCTATGCTTCAGCCACTGAAAAGAAAAGAGGAGTGATCTAAAGATCTACGGATCTACGTATATCTGAAGATTCAGGCAGAGACAGAATTTAAAGATCAAGATGGAATATTCATAGGAGTTCTAATTACATTGAACAATCAAAAGACACTACTATGCAACATATATGCCCCAAAGGGCACAAAAAATTCATAAAAAACTAAAAAGATCAGATATTGAAACAAGAATTCGATGAGCTAATTATTATGGGAGACTTCAACGAAGTATTGGATAATAAACTAGACAGAAACACGCTAACCCAACAAAACAACGACAAAAAAGCCGGGGAACTACCAGCATCATTTTCTAACTTAATGAAGGAATTCAATCTACAAGACATATGGAGGAACAGAAATCCAAAGGAAAGAGACGACACTTTCTATTCAGACCGTCACCAAACATGGTCAAGAATAGACATGGTTTGGACAACTAATATCATATCAACTAGGATTCAGAAGATAAAAATATTACCAAGAACAAATTCAGACCATTGCCCAATAGAATTTAAATGGACCACTGGAGAACACAAAAAGAAATGGAGACTAAACAATGGCCTGCTGAGAACAGAAGAGGACATAAATAAGAACAAAGACATCATACGAGAATACTTTGAACTAAATCTAAAGGAAAATGTCTCATAGCAAACAATATGGGATGGAAGTAAAACTGTGATGCGGGGCCACTTAATATAACAGTCTGCAAGGAAAAATATGATAAGAAACAGATAAATATCGCAAATAATGACTGCAATAACAGATATAGAAAGAGAATTGAAGCATACTAAAAAAAACCCAGAAACTGAAGATCCAATTGGAGACCTTACAGAAACAAAGGGAGTATGTGGAAACGGACCAACTTTTAAAGAAAATGAAATATGTAAAACAACAACATTTCCAAAATGCAAATAAATGTGGAAAATTGTTATCTAGGAAAATAAGGAAGAAAAGGCAAATACAATATGTAACAAGAATTATCACGGAAGGGAAAATCTTCCAAGAAGACAGAGATACTGCAACAGTTCAACAAATATCATAAGAAACTCGATTCAGAAGAACAAATAAAGAAAGAAAATGTAATTCAACACTTGGAAAAACAGAAAATAACAAAATTAACAAAACAGCAAAGAAATATTCTGAATGAAGAAATAACAGATCAAGAAATAAATGCAGCCATAAACAAACTGGATCCTACCAAAGCCCCAGGACCAGATGGATTCACCGTGACCTACTACAAAGTACTCAAAGATGAATTAAGACCTCATCTCAAACAAATAATGAACGAAGCGCTAAAATACAAGAGGTTACTGGAAACGTGGAAACCAGCGAACATCATAATGATTCATAAAGAAGATGTCAAAAACTATAGACCCATCTCGCTTCTGAATCTGGATTATAAAATATTTACAAATATCTTGGCCGAGAGACTAAAATTATATCTGAAATATTGGATTAAAGAGGATCAGACAGGCTTTTTACCACAAAGAAATATTAAAGGGAATGTGTGGACAATACGTGACTTATTGGAATATTACGAAGCCAAAAATAAAAAAAGAATTGGCATTGCTGTTCATAGACACTGAAAAAGCATTTGACAATGTAAATTGGAATTTTCTTACTAAATATTCTTACTAAAAGAAATGGATGCTGGATACCACTTTATCAACGCAATACAATCCATTCATACATCATAAGAAGCTACAAGAACTATAAATGGACAAGAGGATAAAACAATCAAAATACAGAAAGGGACAAGACAAGGATGTCTCTTATCACCATTACTGTTCATTATGATATTGGAGATTCTACTGATTAAAATAAGAGGAGACATTACCTTAAATGGAACAAAAATAAGAAATGATACCTACAAGATAAAAGCTTTTGCAGATGATTTGGTCTCTAATATCATTCCCTCCAAAATGCAGTTGGGCTGTATTTCCTGAAATATGGACTGGTTGGATCTTTTCACGGTCCAAGGCACTCTCAGAATTTTCCTCCAGCACCAGCCTTCCTTATGGTCCAGCTCTCACATCCATAGGTTACTATGGGGAATACAATTGCTTTGACTATGCAGATCTTCGTTGCCAGTGTGATGCCTCTACTCTTCACTATTTTATCGAGATTGGTCATTGCTCTCCTCCCAAGAAGTAAACGTCTTCTGATTTCCTGACTGCAGTCTGTGTCTGCAGTAATCTTTGCACCTAGAAATACAAAATCTGTTGTTGTCTCCATGTTTTCTCCCTCTATTTGCCAGTTATCAATCCATCTTGTTGCCATATAAAGATGCAATTACATCCCTGTCTATTTATTAGATCTAATTCCTGCCTTTCCTCAAAGGATCCAGGGGCTATGTAATGATCCTCCCCATTTTCATTCCCAAAACAATTCTTGAGAGCCTGATAAGCATTGGCTACGGACCTGAGGTCAAAGCCTTCCTGTTGCTAATGCAATGTAGTAATTGCTAAACTAATCTGAATCTTGTACTAATTCCTGCTAAAAATTGACATGTGTGTACCATTTGAACAAAGTGGTCTTTCCACTACACAGAAAGTCCTTTCTGAAGCAAACACCGATAGCAGGATCCACTAAACCTCAAAAATGTAATGTGTCTGCTTTATTTATTTCATTGCAGATTATTATAAGTTTGAATTGAGTTTGTTAGCATGAATATATTTTGCTTCATTCTACAGATATTGACTTTGCTACCCGTAAGATTGCAAAGCACCTGAAACAGACAAAAGAATTTGTTCAAGAGGGAAACAATTTCAAGACAAAGACACTGAGTACCTTCAGGAACTATGAAGTGAATTTCACCATAGGAGAGGAATTTGAAGAGCATACAAAGGGGCTTGACAACCGCACAGTGAAGGTAGAAACCTATGATTTCTTTTCCATTTACACAGCAGTCAATATCAGCATCTGATATTCAGAAAGCAGGTTGAAAGCAAATCAAAAATGTTAAAAGAAGTGTTTACTTATAAAGAAGCAGTGATCTGCGTTTAAAATTTTGGATGTAGTTTGTGGGTGGTTGGCTTTCACAACTATTTATTTTAGAGATGTAAATCATGACAATTTTTCAGAGCTGTGTCAGCAAGAGAACTACCTTTTCATTGGTTTCGAAGTATTTATGGTTCCAGATGCTTATATATTATCAGTTCATCCCACACGGAGCCACGGTGGCACAATGGGTTAAACTCTTGTGCCGGCTGAACTGCTGACCTGAAAGTCGGCAATTTGAATCCATGAGGTGGGGTGAGCTCTCATCTGTCAGGTCCAGCTTCCCATGCGGGGACCTGAGAGAAGCTTCCAATAATATGATAAAACATCTGGGCATCCCCTGGGCAACATCCTTGCAGATGACCAATTATCTCACACCAGAAGTGACTTGCAGTTTCTCAAGTCGCTTCTAACATGAAAAAAAATCCCACAAAATAAAGATTCAAGCAGTTGTTGAAGTATCAAACTTCTAAGCAATACAATCTTTTCACCTGCAATGGCAAACTTTTTCATTCATGACAATGGTCAGTTCTACACATGACTAACCTGGGCCCAATCAGGTTTCTTAAACCCAATTGGCCCTGGATTAAAGTCCACACACCTACCCTCAACATCTGCACTTTACTTTACCGGTCGGGGGGGAGGTGCCCAGATGCAAAACACCCCCCCCCCCAAAGCCTTAAAACTAAAAAATAACTTACCCAACCACCATTCCCCCTTCTCTGGAGCTCTCCTGGTGTGTAGAAATGACATACCAGGAGAAGGGGGAAGGAGCAATTTTCCCCCTCCTCCCTTTTCCTGGCCTATTATTTCTACACACATGGAGAGCTCCTGAGAAGGGAGAATCATGGCTGGGTAAGGTATTTTCTTTTAAAAGGCTGTAAAAATTGGTTTATGGGGGGAGTGGGGGCTGCCTTGGGGTTTTCTGGCTCCATGGGCCCAAAAATTCCAAACCAGCTGTGTGGATTGGAAGTCATGTGACACAATCCCCGGGCCCAGTCCACACAGCGTCCACACCTGGCATCAAATTACTTCAGGACAAACCAGCATTTTCCTGCTTTGTCCAAAAGGAATTTGTTTTTACCAAATGCGTTGTTTGGATGCTCCAGATAAAAACGCGGGTGCTCACGCATGTTAAGTGCTGTCTGGATGCTCCCTGTGGCAACTTCCTGAAGTGTCCTCCTTGTGGTAAATCATTTTTAATTTTTTTCATCATGAGTACACTGTGAATTTTATGTTTGTCTCCAATATTTCACAGATGAAAGGCAAGATGTATGTGGCTAAGCAAGATCAAGTTAGCTAAAATTACTTTACTTTATATTGATGAAACCCATAAAAGATACTAACCAAATGTAGAACAGCATTTTTATTGTACTAGTTTCAACCCTGAAACATAATGAGTACAAGGAAAAATCTTCATGCCAGTCTCAAGATCTCATTTCCCATGTATCAGTTTACAATATGTGCATTTCTGCATTGGACTGAATGTTATTCCTGGTTTTAATCAGTGGGAAACCAAGTGAAAAGAGATCAAATGTAAGCTGTGGCCGTATGGCTCTCTATCACATCTGTAGAACAAAATAGCAAACATTGCACTTGCCTAAGTATATTTTTTTCAAGGAGGATGGAGAGAAATTCACTATTCATTGTCAACATCTTGACCTTTCTATACCCTGGCATCACTGTACAATCCTCATATCTTTGTCAAAGCCATCCTTTACCAGTCCTATCTAGGAACAAAACTGCCTCTTCCCTGAACTTTCTGCAACCTCAATTTTCTCCTCCTATCTCACTGCTGTTATCTGACAGAGAGAAGAAAAAGCATCTTATTTCTCTTATAATTCTATCTGATTCCTTATCAGCATGATTTCTATCCAACATTCCCACACCAGCACACTGCGGGTTTTGCAGGAATAGCAGGGATTAATTATATTTAAGAGAGCCATTCTGCACCTCTGCACTTTTCAGTGCAGAATGTGGGAAGTTGCCAGACAGCCATCGGGTATACAGAGGTTATGCTTTCTCCCACTCACAGTTGTAGTTAAGAGAGCTAACAAAAAGAAAAAGAAACATTTAAAGCATCTATCATTCAAAGCCCTAGGATGCATTTCACCACTATTGTATTGTACCACTAGGCAAAGAGTTTCCAGCTTCCCCCCACCCCACCCTGAACTGTACTGTTGAGTACAACTTATATCAGGGTAGGATTCATCTAGTCAGATGTTCCTGAACTACAATCCTAATACTACTAGGCTGGATCTTATCCAAGATTAACTTCTTATACCAGATTATCTGGCACTCATATAATCCCGTTCAAAGCAGATAATCTGGTAACAGATCCTGGGAACACTAATCAGCTGCACACAGCTGCATAAAATCCTATATTATCTGCTTTGAACTGGATTATATGGCAGTGTGGACTCAATTCAATGCAGTTATTGTGGATTATCTGCTTTGATATTCAGGGCTATATGGCTGTGTGGAAGGGCCCTAAATCAGCCCAGCAAGAGTGAGAAATGGGGAAACTTGCAGCCCAAGAACATCTGGAATGATACATGATCCTCATCAGACATATATCCCATGAAAACGAATTTATGTATCTCTTGATTTACCCAATACCCATTGATTCAAATGTGTACTTTAGTCAAGATTAGTATTTGATTTAGGTCAGGCATGTAGCCAGGGGGGGCTAAGGGGGCTTCAGCCCCCCCCCCCCGAAATTCTCAGGGTGATCCGCGAGAAGGCCTTACTGGTACATTATTTAAACTGTTATGTGCACTTATATCATGATCTGATCACCATGCTCATTATATCCCACATTAATGGGGTTATTGGGATAACAATACAAAAGGTTTGCTAAGGTAGACCCTCTTCCACCCAGTCTCAGCCCCCCCCCCCCCGAACCAAACTCAGCCCCTCCAGATTCAAAATTCTGGCTACGGCCCTGATTTAGGTGATTATGTCTATTAGAAGATGTAACTGAGAAAGGCCATTCAACAAGTTTATTCCATTTAAATGACTATCCAAAAAGAGACCTTAAAACTTAATTGACAGGATTTCCTCTTCAAGAATTGTCAGAACAGTAATTGGTCATGAGTGCTGAAAATGATCAGTTCTCAGGATTAGGGAATCTTACTATGATTAGTATTCAAGCAACTAAAAGATAAAAATGAGGGAGGACACGTATGTGTAATACTAAAATAGAAATGTTCTTATGGGAGAATGCAATTCCACATTACCAAAACAAAGAAATATTTTTGTGTCACCAATAAAAGAACAATAGCTGATATTATTTACATGAAATATGTTTTCATATATAAATATATCAACATTTTGAAATAACTACTATAGAATTTACTTAGCTGTAACTGTAACCCAACTACTTAGCTATGTAGTGCCTTCCAGTTGGACCCCCACAATCACCACAGCAATTGACTAGGGTCTGCTAACCTCAACCAAGAAGCAGCTGACTCAGATTTCTGCTAGCTCCTATGAGCAATCATCATTACAACAGCAAAAGTAAAGTCCCAGTTACAAGTCCCCCTCACACCAGAAATCACTTGCACGAGAAGAATTGGTACTGTCAGCCAACTCTTTGCAATCCTCAGACCACCATTGACCATAACTACTGCTGCCCAGTCAGTAAGGACTGGAGGATGGTCACTTATGAAAGAGGTGGTCCTATATAAAATACAGTAAGCCCTTTGGCATCTGCTGGCATTTGGTTTTAGGACCCACCCACCCCACCTCCCCAAAATGGATGCTCATCCCATTATATACAATAGTAAAATAAAATTATATCTCTTGTATACATTAGAAAAATGAAGGGGGTTGGTTTTGAGTATTAAAATTATAGAATGTTGTTGAATTTTATCATTTAAACCTTACAGACATTAGTGAACTGGGATGGCGATAAACTAGTCTGCGTACAGAAAGGTGAAAAGAATAACAGAGGATGGAAACACTGGATTGAAGGAGACAAATTGCATCAGGTAAGAGTAGCAATCATTGGTTCAAGATGTATAGCAATGGCTACACTGCAGTGACGTTATTTGACACTCCCAAGAATTTTAGAAATATCCTTTCCTCTTCATTCTGCTTTCATAATTATATGAAAAGTCATTTTAAAACTGCTTTGGTATCTCCTTTCTGTTCCATTATTCTCTGTTTTTCCATCAGTCACCTGTCAGCTACGATGTGAATCCATAGTAACATCAAAACATGGTCACTAGGTGACTTTAGACTGTTTTTTAAATAGCTGAAGGAATTAAATGAGACAACCCCATGCCTGGTCCCCTGAATTATTTGGATGCAGAAGGGTTGCAAATATTTATTCTGCCAGAATAAAAGGAGCCAAAATCTGTCTTGGTTCAAGGCATATTACTGAGATCCAGGAGGAATTAAAATATTAAAAATTCAGCACCAGAATTTAAAAAACATATAAAAATAAATAAATATTACTGCCTCAGAAGAGAGAGAAACTTTGATTTCCATTGGGATATAACTGTATAACTGGAATGCTGCCATAGGCCAGTCCTTGTTTCATGTTTTCACTTTCAGTTGCAGGCAATAAGCTGAGGCCTCACAAAATCATTATAACTAATGGCAAAATTCATGTGGAAGAAAGTGGTTGTTCCCATATTCCAAAGCCAAGAGATTTAAAAGCAATTGGAATTTGTCCTGGAAATAAATTAGGAGTTCAAAGGGTAGTTTAAAACACACACTCAATTAAAATATATATATAATGGTTGCTGCATGTTGCAATATGTGTATCAAATAAAAATATCCAATTATGGGAAAAGAAGGTGATTATTATTATGCTCTATTTCTGCAATAAAAATATGATAAAGCTCCTTAGACTACAGGAAGCTTCAATGTTACCAAAGTGACATGACTGAAATTAATTAGGCTTGTTTGATTTTAAAAATGGTTCAAAACTCGTTTCGGATGTAGGGGGCACTGGTGGTTTGGATCTAAAGTCAATTCCAATTTTCACAGAAAAAAGTGTTAAACTTTTCAAAATTTCAGAGACTTCTGAATCCTTCGTTAATGATTTCAAAGTGTTATTTCCTGTTTCATTGGGTGGTCTTTACTTTGAAAGTAGTTGTTTTCCTCCAGACAAAAAGGGGGGGGGAGCAAACAGAAGAAATCCATCCACACTGGTTAAAACTGACGCGGGAGAGAAAGGAAAGGAATCCTTCCACACTGACATTTAAACTGATATTTTCCTGCTGTTTTTCTCCCTTCCCTTCTCTTTCCTTATCTCTCTTCCTTTCCCCTTTTCTTTTCTCCTCCAAATCCCAGCCAATTCAGGAAAAGGGGGGGGGATTTTACTAGGTTCCCCGCATATGTTTTTCCCTTGCAAGGAAGTTGCATGGCACCTTTCCCACCCATACTGCCTAGTCCCTTCCTGTTCACGTCCCTGGCAGCCATGCCGAAACCCCGCCCCTTCCGAAGTGGTTTCCCCTCATTGGCTGGAGGCAAGCATCCCAGCATGCAAGCTGCTGCTTGCCTCCAAATGCTGGGTCTTTTCCTAATCACTTCCTCAGTCAGAACAAAGATGGCGACAGTGGCTTTGAAAGGGCAAGGATACTTCTGGGTTCCCAAATCGCTTTGAAATCGCTTCAAAAAAGAATTTGATCCGAATCACAAAGTTTTTGACTGGACCTAACCATGCCTAAGTCTAATGTGTCCCTTATGTGCAAAAAGTTCGTGGTCATTGGGCAGAATGAGGCACGTGCTTCAGGCTGTGGTGCAGCAATGGCAGTCTTCTGTCTGTTCTTGGTAAGACTTCCCTTTCTTCCCAGACTGTCCCCATTAAAATGCCCTATTGTCATCCCGAGGTATAGTGGAGGACCCTTTGCTATTACACTGGCCAACACACAGTTTGGTGTCTCAAATGACCTGTCAATTCCATAAATGATTCCAGTTTTCCTCTATCAGCTCTAGTTCTTGAGAGACAGAATATATGCCATATATCAGTCTTCATCTGCTCGCCCAAAGAAAATAATGATAACCATAGCTAAGAAACTAATGCTGATGGGATCTATCCAATGCCGTTTTCTGCATTAGCACCGCAAATAACCCCAGGAAAAGGCCTGAAAGCCAAAACACCAAGATTTTTTTTATGTTGGGCTGTGTTCAACATAGAAGAAAGATTCAGCTCCAATCTAGTTTGTTTCTGCACATGGCTTTGTTTCAGGTAGCAAAATACAGGCAGCTACCCCAATCCTCATCTGCCCATCTTCAGTGACCTCTGGGCTCTAGATCCTCTTGAAAGTGATGACATTTCTGTAATTAATCAGTTCCCATTCAGCAAAAGTATAACAACTGCAGTAGTTTTTCTATTAAATTCTGGGAATGCCACCCACCTAATAAAGTTTAGATAACCCATTTGAATGTGTGAGCAGTCTTTCAACTGTTGCTGCTGTATGTTTGTCTACATGTCTTTTGCTTGGTCTTTGTGAACCAGAAAAAAATATAATTCCTTACCCGTAACTTGAGTGTGTGTTTGTGACAGCAGCTGGGAGATTGTAATTCAAAACATTCAAACTGAAATGCATTGGGGGGGGGGGGGTATTCCTACCACATTTGTTTCTTATATAGATAGCCTGGCCTTGATTTTATACACAATATTTTTTATAATTTTGTGCATGAACATTTGTGAAGTTTTGACTTTCATCCAAATTATGAACTGTGACCTGGATCACTGCCTCCTTTGTACAGATGGAGAAACACTATGCAACAGCTTTCTCCCTTGTCTTCAGTTAATTACAAAAGAAAAAATGAAAGAGAATTCCAAGAGGATATATCTCTCTGCAAAAATCCTCTTAGAATATGTCACTATCGCTGTTTTTGTTGTTGCCAACGCTGTGGCTCCAGTACAAAATTGATTATTTGCAAACGTTGTGGCTGTAGTAGAAAGGAGTAAGGAATTAATTTCACATATTTACAATAATAAGGGTGAAGATGCCCTTTCATACACTCATCCTAAAGGTTTTCATAATCATAAAATTCTACCTTCATTCATAATATGAGTATGAACCTATTTACACTGAAGTCAGTAAGTTGTATTTTAAAATCACATTTGCATTGATGGAAAAAATCTATCCTATCCTTCTCTGTGACAGATTTAATTTATTTCATTACAAAACACATTCAAAATGGACCAGTAATTTCATTGCATAGATTTGTAACAAACAGCATAACCCTCTAGGTTACAATCCACATTCTGCAAACAGTGGGTCGAGAAACCAAAATGACACACTTACCTCCTGTTATCTTTAAAGCTTTTCCTTCTCTTCTTTTACAATTTTCTCACTGCTTCACTGAGTTTAATAAATTACAGTATGTTGGTTAATAATAAACTATGCAATGTCCCACTGTTACAGAGCAATTTCCATACATTTTTCATTTTAATCCTTTTAAAAATTCGATTCAAGTGTCAAAATCTAATTACTGCAACCTGTATTGCTTGCTGGCTGATTGGTTCCGAAAAATACTCTGCTCTTTTCCTTTTAATATCCCAGCATCGCTGTTAATGCAGCAGCTCAGTTGTTTTATCTTTGAGTTTTTGGAGAGAGATGATGAATACAGGAAATACAAATGAAAACTGTCTGGGCTCACCGATGGCTTTAATGTTGCAGGAGCTGACATGTGGAGACCAGGTGTGTCATCAGATCTTCAAGAAGAAACAATAAATGGATTAGAATTTGATACAGCTGTGCAATGTGTAATTGTTACATGATACATTATCCAAAAGGAAGTGAAATGAAATAAACTTAACCATGTTCGAAATCTTTTGCCTTATAAAGTTAAAAAAGTTCTTAAAACAACACCAAACATGAACTTTAAAAGAATGTTTTCTGAGTATGCTTTAAATAATGTAAATCTTTGTCTGTTAATTATTATTCTTCATCTCAAATACTGGTGGGGGGTTTTTTTTTCAGTCACCAAAGAGTGGTCCCCCAGCAACAATGCAAAAAATAAACAATTAATCTTGACAATGGCACATCACTCCATGATATTCTAAGACATGAAAACACTTTGATAATGTCTGAAGGCAAAGCCTGTGTGCATTACAGCCCCCCTCCTCACAGCCCACAAATGTAGCTCTGGGTTACCAAGCTTCTAGTTGCATTCAAAAGAATGGCTCAACTCAACAGTATGGTAATAAGATGCAATGCCACTAGGATTTAAATCACCACCATAAATCTGGAGTGTGTGCCTGCAGACATCATTATTATTCTCTGATCAATCTCCTTATGCTTCCAGCTCAGGTTTAGCAGGAAGATCTCAAAGAAAACTATCTTTACAGAAATGCTGTGATGGATTTTTTTTATTTAAAAAAACCCTATGGAAACTTTGCTAACTCAATGAAAATGTTTTATGCCATAATGAACAATTCAACCAAATTGCAAGGCCCATTCACATGACACAATTAGAGTTCTATGTTCAGCATTAACTACATGCTGTACAATCTTGAATTTTGCAGTTTGATATTACAGAGAATTCAAGGTACAATCTGAAAATGCAAGGATTTCATACCACTTTGCATCTCTTCCATGATTTTCCCATCCTGTTATATTCCCACGACAGTTCAATGGGTCCCTTCTCCTTCTGAGCCATCATGCCAACAGTAAAGTGACATCAATAGCCTGGAATATCCTCTTCACTCTCCCTCTCTCCTTCCTCGCCCTTGCCATTCCTAAAGTGGTTGCTTTGATTAGATAGATAGATATCAGATTTCATAATTGCTCTAAAATAAAATAATAATTTAAAAATTAGGAATGAACTGCAAAGCATGCTGGTAATAGTGAAGAAGGTAGAGTTACAAGTGTGTGCAAAGGACTGACTGTGTGACCATGGATTGGCAGACCAGTGTAACATTGTACTACCGAATACAAGTGTAATTTCAAAAGAGGACAACCTGATATGTATCCATTATCTACACCAGACTTCAGCTCCCATAATTCCTAACAGCTGGTAAAATGGCTGGGATTTCTGGAACTGAAGTCCAAAACACCTGGAAGAGCACGATTTGAGAAACACTGATCTATTACAACTGTTGTGGCATAATAGATAGGTATGGTAATGTCCTTCGGAGTGGACAAATTATGAGGATCCAAAGCACAATTGTGACTTCCCTTATTCTGGGACTCATGGAGTAAGCACTGTAAGTTACTTTCCCCTGAATACTTTACACTATTGAACTTAATGGTACTTCTGAGTGGATGTATATGAAATTGCACCATATACTTTCAGTCCTATACTCATTTTCCTAGTAGTAAGCCCCACTGTTAAACTGCAATTCTACCCATGGTTTTAGGGTATGATGCCAATGGGGAAGGGGTAGTGGAACTGTTGATTGGAAGGCAATGTTGCCAAATGGGTGAGCTGAGCACATATACACATTTGTGAAAATGGGCTTGTCTTGTTTTGGAAAACAAAAAAAAGACATGCCATGTTTTTTATTGCAAGTACAGTTTGAGCAAACAAAAACAACAAAAACGGCAGCTGTGATTTTCACTACCATGTGAGCTAAAACATTTTGAAACCACCCACACATGCTCACAGTGGTTACACTCCCTTGGCTTGGTTTTATGATGAGGTGGGAGAGAGACCTTGTGTTGCTTGTCTTCCCAATTCCAAATTGGATTAGAGAGGTGTTTGAGAACGGACATATGAAATGTACCTCAAGAGGACACAAACTGGAACAATAATAACTCACACTGAGACGGAACTCCGGTGTAGATTCACCTCTAGACTAACAAGCAAGCCTCGCCAAAGAGCTTTCACAGGTTCATAGAAACTTCTTGTACCCTTTTATGACTGATTTTATATGACAGTGGGTATCAGAGTTGGAAATAATGTTTAAAAGAGAGCTGCATGCAGGAGTGGAGCTATGTTTCAAAGCAGCTGTTTGCAGATTCTATGTTCAAACCTATCTCTGTAGTCATAAAAAAGAGAAAATCTATCTGGAAGCCAGAATCCTTACAAAACCATATATGTAAAGGCTCTCTGATGTAGTGTCAGACAACAGACTTCAGGCAAAGAGAAATCTTGACAGAACCTGAACAGGCCTCTTATGAAATATCTAGGTTTCATATCTGATGCTAAAAGGAATAACTCATTTCGTGCAACCATATAATTGTGTTGTCAATCCATCATACACTCAATGGAGAATTTCCATTTTAAAATGTATCCAACCTGCTCTGTGTAACTTTGTCCTTTAAAATACCTGAATACCTTTGAAAAAGAAAATAGTATGTGTTCCTAGCTATAATGAAATATAATGGCTAGCATCTGTTGTACAATAATATCTGAATTACAGATGAATTCAGCACCAGAATAACACTAAGCAGAGTCATATTGTCTGCAAATGGACAAGTAAGATTCTCAAAACATTTTATTACAGCTTCTAGTTTGGGATGGAGTACTAATGTATATGAACTAAAACTCAAATTAATGTAGGGGATGGGGTGTCCTGTCCACACTCATAATTACTTGTTTATATTCATCTCGTCATGTTGAAGGTAGTTGTTGGATTTGGGAGCTTAACTTTCCCTACAGTATACATGGGGAATGTATGCACCTTTAAATAATGTTAGACTTCATTTGCCAAAAATTGTGGGTGGGAGGGGGTGCTGCTTAATATAATAACAGCTAGAAGACCACACCTTGTCCATGTTATTCAAAGACAAGCTTGTGTACCCTTTCACAGTTTAACTGCTATGGTCCCATCTATGTAATCTTGCCATTCGAGAGAACAGTTAAAGTAGAATCATAGTAATTGTGTAGTGTTAAAAGGCACATGTTTACATAGGTGTTAATTCAACTGAGGTCAGTGGGACATACCTCCAAACTCCAAATACATAAGACTATAGTGGTAAAACTAACATTGGCAATGTGATCTAAGGAAGTTGAATTTTGTTTCCAAAGTGTTTTCAAACTTCTGACTTTTGCAAAATGTGGGTATTGCGTGACAGAAAAAACTAAAATAGTGTGCTGATTCAGTCAACAGTAACAAGCAACATGTAAGAGTTAGACATGCAAAAGGGGGAGTGGGCTCCATCCAGTGTTAATTTTCCATAATTTTAGGATGGAAATAAGGGATGCCATAGTTATGGATGAGAAGTATAGCCTTGAAGCATAACTAGTTCATGCTCTGTCTTTAACTTTGTGGCAAAGCAAAACCAACCAGCCAGCCACACCAGTATTTTTTAAAAGCATAATAATGCATTTTTTATAAACTTTTTGTCTTTTGGACATGTGCATTATGAAAATTAAAACATGTTGAGGATTATGCTGCAATCTGCAGAAGTAACGGATAGTTTCTACAATGCTTGCTATGTTCAATTTGCTATTAAACTAACACAAGTCTCTTATCTTCTTTTCAGTAGGTGAAACATTTACATTCAAGAAGGGGAAATGTTGGACTAATAAATCTTAGAATATGTGTTCAACATTTTTTAGCATACAGCCAATGCAATATCATGTTCAACAGTGCCTGATCCATTCTTCCTACAGCAACAGAAATGTAGGTCTGCACAAATCTCAAACAGAGCATTTCTCCACCATCCCCAGGTCAGCAGCCTCCCATTCCCTGAATTTTAGGACCAAAAATTAAGACCAACAATTGGATTATATGTCCACAATGCCAGAGAAGCAGGGCAATCAAAGGTCTGGAAAGGGCAAAAACTCTCTGGGAATGGGTACAATAATAATCTGAATAAATGGATCAAGAAGTGAGGGAAATTAGATAACAAAATAATATGACTTACAAGTTGGTGTTTTGAGGTGCCATTTTTGGTAGACAAGTGAGTGGAAAAATGTGCCAGTGTTGTTTATGGTTTGACCATTGGACTACAACTCTAGAATCAGACTTCAAATCCCTGCTCAGCCATGGAAATCCTCTAGGTGACCTTGAGCAAGTCACACTGGTTGCCTTGGAGGAAGGCAATGGCAAACCTAGTCTGAACAAAATATTGCCAAGGAAACCCTGTAAAAATTATTTGATGGAACATGACACAGTAGAACACTACCCTCCCTTGGACTCACAATCTTATGGTCAGTGCATATGTTTGTCCAAGCCATACAGTAGGCAAAATTTAAACTACATCCTATGTTCGGCATTGCAGTTTCAGTTGTGTTCTCTACTCAGAAGTATTCTTGGGTGTAAGAGTGAGATTAAAAGGGAACCAAAATTGATATGGAAAAAATATTGGATTTGCCAGCACTGTGCACTTTTAATGTACTCACTATACAAATTATCATAATATATTTTTAACTGATTACTCAATAGCAGAATAATTATTTTAGGTACTGAATGTAAAGTCTTTTCAGGGATAAAATGCAAAGATATATTATAAATCTACCATTAACAAAGAATGTTCGTTTTTTTAAATAAAAACAAAAAAAACAAAAAAACACCAAGTGTACCAAAAGATATCTTTCATGCATGTAGTATTTTACAAAGTATATTACTCAGCATCATTGACTTCAACATCTGAGGTTATATGTATTGTTTTCAGCATTTCTCTGCTGGAATCCATGACTACAGTTCCATTATAGTGTGCCATTCTGCACCAAAACATTCTTTTTTCTATTGTTGAGATAAAGTCAACTTATAGGTCAACCTCCCCCAAGACCCATGGGCATTGTTAAATTCACACTTACATGATATATTATATTTCTTTGTTAATTGCATTGCAAATATAATACTCCCCCAATGAAGCAGGAGCAACACGATATAAATGCCAGTCATTTCATTCCTGATAGAATTTTCTAAGGGACATTATGTCAAAGGTCTGCACTTTCTGCATGAAGGAGGACTGAGGAGGAAGGTCACTGCCATTCCTTTTCTTTGGCCTGGCTCTCCAACTCTTTCCACTTGTGGTGGTGGTTGTGGTGTGAGACTGATGGGGATGTATTTCTTCACTATTTTCTTCTCAAAGGTGTCGAGAAATAATTTCACAATTTTTCTCTCACTTGGACTAAGTCTTTGGAAATCATACAGTTTTGAAATACAATTTTGCTTCTTCTTCTTCTTCTACATTTGTACCCTGCCTTTCTCACTCCAATGGGGGACTCAGGGTGGCTTACAGACCATTGCTTCCAATGCCATGTTACACATATAATAAAAACATGACATATCAATTTAAACAATTAGCATATCAATTTCAACATCTTTGTCCACATTAAACTATGGCAGTGTCAGCTCCTGGTAGGGTTTTGAACAAACTACGCCCACACAGGTTCTTCCAGGGATATGTAGTTTTATTCACTCCTAACTCACAGCCAGCAAAGAAGGAACTGAGGGTTTCCCACTCAAACATTCCTCTAAACATTCCGTCCCCAATAATTTCCAACATTGCCTCGAAGCCGTTACTGGATGGCTGCGAGCCAGTAGGTTGAGGGTGAATCCGGCGAAGATGGAGATCATGTGGTTGGGCCGCCCGGGTGATTTAGGGGCCCAGCTTCCGACCCTGGACGGTGCGGCGTTATGCCCATTGCCTTCCGTTAAGAGCCTGGGGGTCCACCTTGACTCCCAGCTGACCATGGAGGCCCAGGTCTCTGTGGTCAGCAAGATTGCCTTTTTTCATCTGCGACAGGCAAGGAGGCTGGCCCCCTATCTCTCCCGGAACGACCTGGCCACGGTGATCCAAGCCACGGTCATCTCAAGGCTGGATTACTGCAACGCGCTCTACGTTGGCCTTCCTCTGTCGGCGATCCGGAAGCTCAAGCTGGTGCAGAACACTGCCGCCCGGCTCCTGTCTGGCACCCCAGCAGGTAGCCACATAACACCCATCTTGCAGGATCTGCACTGGCTGCCAATTGAGCACCGGATCGCCTTCAAAGTGTTGGTTCTTACCTTCAAGGCCCTGCACGGCCTGGGGCCAGCATATCTGAGGGACCGTCTCACACCATATTGCCCTCCAAGATCACTGCGGTCTGAGGATTCCAACTTCCTGGAGATACCTTCGGTGAAATCCGTAAGATTGACATCCACTCGCCGAAGGGCATTTTCAGTCATAGCTCCCATGCTGTGGAATGCCCTCCCGGCCGGAACTCGGGCCATGAAGGACTTTCTCCCGTTTAGACGGGCCTGTAAAACCCACTTGTTTAAGCAGGCCTTTGGCGGGTAGGCTCTGCTCATGCCCTGCCACCTGTTCGCTCGTCCTAGGACGTTTACCTGCTCATTGCTGAGTTGTGCCATTGTTTCATTTTGTTACTGCTGTTTTTAATTGTTTTATTATCTTGTATTTTACTGTGTCCGTTGGCTCCTGTAAGCCGCCGCGAGCCCCAGGGAGTCGGCGGCATAGAAGCCCGAATAATAAATAAATAAATAAATAAATCCCCCTCAGAGTTCCCCCCTCCTTCCTCCTCCCCCCGGTTTGTCTCTTTCGACCTGCAATTCACATTCCGTAGCTCTGGCCTCTCCTCACTTCTCCGGCCAGATGGCTCCTTACCAGCCAGAAAGTTTGTTGACTTAACTGTCCTTGGGTACAACTGACACGCAGGCCAGCAAAAGCACATGGGAATAATTTATTCAGCACAAAACTCATGATACTGGTTTTAACGGGGATTCTAACAGGGAATCAAATGTGCAAAATGAAGTTGTGTTTCCCAGGGATTCAAATGTGCAAAATGAAGCTGTGTTTCCCAGGGATTCAAATGTGCAAAATGAAGCTGTGTTTCCCAGGGCCTCTGTAGATGAGAATTCGCTTCCTGATAAAGTAACAGGTGAGAACTTTAATGAGCCTGAAGAGGAGGCTAAATTGCAGATAGATCGCAGGGCAGATTTCTGTGAGAGAAGACAGTTTGCTCAAGGTCAGCGTAGGAGCGAATAAATTAGACAGAAAGCTGCTTTTTCTATCTTCGTCAGGCAAGGCAGTTGGCACCTTGCCTTTCAAGTGAGGCCTTGGCAACAGTCACCCATGCCATGGTTACATCTAGGCTGGACTATTGCAATGCTTTGTACGTTAGCTTCCCTTGGTCAACGACCCAGAAAATTCGGATCATCCAGAATGCAGCAGCCAGGTTACTCGCTAAATCACCTATGAAATGCCATATAACTCCTATGCTGCAACATCTCCATTGGCTCCCAACAGATTATCGGGCCCTGTACAAGATGCTGGTCCTAACTTTTAAAGCCTTGTATGGCCAGGGGCCAGCATACCTCAGAGACTGCCTCTCTTCTCTCCACCATCAACGGTCGCCTCGCCCCACTCAATGAAATCTTTTGTATGTACCAGGTCCCAGAAAAGTACGTCTTGATAGTACGAGACGCAGGGCCTTTTCTATTACTGCTCCTGTCTTATGGAACTCTTTGCCCCCTTATCTGAGAGCCATGCGAGATCTGAAATCCTTTGCGCAGGCACTTAAGACCTGACTTTTTAACAGAGCTTTTGTTTTACAATCCGATTTTAATACTTGTCTGTTTTAATGCTATATCTTTATGTAAATATCCGGGAGCATCTGGGATGGAGGGCGATTAACAAATAATAAATTGAATGAATGAATGAAAAGTGGATTGGTTTTCTACTTAAGTGAAAGATACAGGCCAATTGCTCAGGTTCCAGACTTCGTTCAGTATAGACATAGTTCACAAAATCTTCTTTCCTGATCCATGGATTTTGGATTTGCCTAGCGCCTTATTCCTTGTTTCCTTTGCTTAGCAATCAAGTTATTGGATCTTACTTAACCTTGTTTCAAGACTTGGATTTACAGTTTTTATGCTTGCTTTTGAACTGATTGACTTTGTTGGATTGTTCTTCAATGAATGCTTTTATTTCCTTCTAACCTATTTACTGGATCTATCTTTTTCCTTCAATAAAAGAACTAGTTTTTCAAGGACTGTCTGATGTGTTTGATTCCAGAGGTGGATTTCTTGTCTGGGGTGCAACAGCGTCCTTGGTTCATAATGTGAAAGCTATGCCTTGATTTTAACAGACAAAGCAAGTTTTATATATGACAATAAAACCTGTGATGATACCGAAATAAATAAATAAATAAACGTTAAGTAATAAACATGACATCTCAATTGAACAACTCAAATTTAAATACAATAAAAAAGCTTAAAAGTAAATATTCAATCCCAACCGAAGTGGGCTGATGACATATCAATTAAACAATTCAAATATAAATAAAACAGCTTAAAACTATGTATTCTGTGTGAAGTTTGCACATGTTTGCTTTACACAAAAACAGCCTTTTCTATACAGAAAACAGCATTTTCTCTGTGGAAAATAACAGTTAAAGGCACAAATATTAATTCTTATGCAGAAGATGCTGCTGTCTGCACAGAAAACAGTTTTATGTGGAAAGCAGCCAAGTACAAATTTTACATGGAATGAATCATGAATTACAGCATTTTCTGTACAGAACTAATAATTCTCATTTGAACAATAATTTCCAAACAGAAAATATTGTTTTCTGGGCAAAAAACCCCTATGTACAAAATTTATGTAGAAAAAAATCCCGAACTGCAAAGATTCTTGTCATTCCAAAGTTCTTTTCATTGGGGTTACTCAACACTTGAAAAGCATATTTTCCAAGCATACCTGGAATGTTTTACAATCATTCTTTCCATCCTTACTGACTGGCACTAAATGCTTCCAAGTACTCGAGGTCCACACTTAGAAATGTACATGCTTTAACCAAAACAAGAAAGGGAAACCACAAGAGAAATTTGAGAAATTGGGGTGGGCAGCAATGTGTGGACTGAGACGAAATTCCCCAGTCACACATAGCTTGCATTCTCCTCTCCCAGAGCATTCCAAAATTCATGTTTTCAACAAAACCTCTTTCAAAAATAATGCTTGAGAAAGTTGATGAAAACTGGAAACACATAGAGGTGGGGAGTATTGATGGAATGAGATTTTCATACATCTGTAGAGCTTTCTACATGGTTTTCAGGCACACCTCCCCCCCCCCCCCACCAATGCTATTGAGCCAACATGTATAAAAGTTTTGGGTGGTAGTGTGGCCTTGAAGGACTGGCTGGGGCACTTCTGGGGCTGAATTTTTCCCACCCCTACAAATTGAGGCAAGGTAGGAAACAAATATTTGTATGCAGCCAGAAAGGTCATGTCCTCACCCAATGAGCCTGTGCTCCTGGTGAAAGAAAGCCCTCCTTGAGGAGCTTATAACTCCAGAAAATCTTTTGATCCCTCGTGTAGGCAATATATCGTGCCATAGGTCCGAAGTTCTCAGTGCCACACACAAATAAAGTCTATTTCAAACTATTTAAACATGCAAAGAACCAGCATAGTGTAGTAATTTGAGCATTGGACTATGATCCTGGAGAATAGTGTTTGAATCCTTATTTAGCCATGAAAGTCCAATGGATGACTTGGGGCAAATCACTCATACACACACACACACACACACACACACAAAACAAAGGCAACGCATACACCCTGAACACATTTTTCCAAGTACTGTAAACCTCATGGTACTTTCTCCTTAGGGTAGTTATACAGAAGAGTTCCAATTAACCAAGCTCCACCCATCCGACACTCGGTGTTAACCAACGCCATTATGTGGCCAATTGGAAACATTACACCATTTGATCTGTTCTTATGAGAGCAGCTTTATTCCCATGTAGGAGGAGAAGGGGAAGGAAAGTGCATTTCCAAAGGGAGGCGGGGTGAATCAAAAGAGAAAGAGGGATGGGGGGGGGGAGAATGGAGGGGGAAAGGTAAATGTGATGGCTCTTCTTCTTCTTTTTCCTCTCTCTCTCTCTCTGTTCTTGGTGCATGCAGAGCCTTGCTCTCCTGCTTTGGAGACTTATCTCCAACTCAGCCTTGTTTCCAGATGGAGGAGGGGGAAGGGCTCGTGACTGGAAGGAAGGAAAGGGGGCAGAGGTTCCCACCTTCTTCCTACACACACACACACACACACACACTTTGCTCCAGATCCCCCCCCTCTTCGCCCTTCCTTTTCCTCCCCCACGCTCTCTCTCTTCCTCCTCCTCCTCTACTTCTGACAGCCTTGTAGGAACTCGCACTTCTGGTCTCCCCTCCTTCTCTTCTAACCCAATCCTAGAAACACAAGAGACCTCCTCCCTTAAGTGACTATCCAGTCCAGCCCCATTCTGCTAGGCTGGAAGGCACAAGCCAAGCCCTCCCAACAGAGAGCCACCCAGCTCCAGAGGAGATTCTGGACACAGTCGACCAATATTAGCGTTTAGCAAACTTTGGTTTTCCAGTGTTGCTATTCCTTTATGTTCAATATTGGGATTCTAGAGACAGTTAATGTACAGTATATGAGTGTGTTCCCAACTCTGGTCTTCCAGGTATTTTGGATTTCAAACATGATGTTTTGGTGCTTAATTGGTAAATTCATAACGTAATAAGCTTTTCCTTAAAACCTTATTATCCAACATTTTTGCTTATCCAATGTTGGATAATAAGGCCCATTTATGTTGGATAAGTGAGACTCTCCTGTACATAAAAAATGAATTGAACAATTCAACAACACTTCAAACAACAATGGATAGACCTTGGAGACACTCCAGCAGAGCTCAGTCCTTAGATAGATGTATATATGGAGAGATGGCCCCTCAAATATCAAGGTTCCATACTATAAATGCCATTGTCAGTGCCTTGAATTCAGCCTGGAAGTACATTGATTTTCTAATGTATTATATTGTTTCAATAAGATCTTCTCTTCAGCTGTATTGTATGAGCTGCAGCTTAAAAGTTATCTCCAAGGACAGCCCCATATTTAGCGTATTGCAGTAGTTTAATCAAGAAATTACGAGCACATAAATTATTATGGCCAGTTTATTCCTTTTTAAGAAAGGCCTTAGCATTTGGAGCCACATCTTCCTCCTGGAACTTGAATAAAAATATGCATTCCGAACAACTCCCAAACTACACACTTGGACCTTCAGGAGTAGTGAAACCCTATCCTGAAATATTGTTTGCCCAATTCCAGGATCCAATTTCAGTTTATCAGTACTCATCCAGATCTTTATGGCATTCAGACAATATTCCAGTATCTGTGCAGCCTCAATTGGCTCTGACAACAAGAGGTAAAGTTGAGCATCTATAGCATATTCAGGGCATACTGCCCCCAAACTCCAACCAATGCCAACCAGTTGCTTCATATTGGTATTATTATTTTTATTATTTATTATTCCAACTTGTATATTGCCACTCTCCAAAGGCTCGGACTTCATGACATTTAGGAAAGAAACATGTTAACTCACAGCTAACTTCATGGACTGAACTGGAGTTTCTCATTGTTACTCTCCAGAAGCAGACCCATAAACAGATACATTTTGGTTTAGTAGTTATGGTAACAATGAATTTTGAACAAGGGGTAAGTTTGAAAAACACAGTTGTATAGCACATGAATCCAGTAATTCGTTTAATTGCAATATTTGTTTCTGCTCTAATTGGCAAGTTCACATTTAGCTGTAATATAGAGAGATTAATAGTTAGGACAGAGGCACTTAAGATTTCAATGCAGAATATTGTCCGTTTTCTCCTAACTCCCCCCCCCCTCCCACGCACATTAGAAGTACTTTTTAGTTTTAATTTGTGAATGATTGAAAGGATAGCAGTGGGGATGTTTTAATTTTGGTCCTCTTGTTATGCAGATTCAGAGATTAGAAGATAAGGTGGACTCATTTTGTGAAAATGAGATTAAAGGAAAATTAACCAGACATGCATTTTGAAAGCTGCAAAGATTTTATCAGTTATTTTTCCCAACATTCTTCCCTGCCATAATTAGGTCTTGTGTGGCAGGGTGACTGATTACTCTATGAGACCTGCACGGAAGAGTGAGGTTATAAGAAAAATCATAAATGCAAAAAAGTCTTTTGAGACCAGAAAAAGTATATCTATTCTGCAAGAACATTTTGCTTGCACCAGATCTTTCAGATCATGCCTTTTCCACGATCACCAATTCAGTGTGAAAGGGGAACAGAAGCAAGCTGTAATGATGATTCAGGGCCCACCACACTTACGGAAAACCTGGGAGGAAGCAGGGTAAAATAACCCACTTCCTCCCAGGTTTCAGTTATCAAACCCTCCCATAACCCCAGGCTTTCCCTCGGCGGTGGCTAGATGCCACCCTCAGTCAACCAAAAGAAATCCTCTCCTCCCACCTCTTGATGTGTCATTTTCAAGCATCAGGAGTAATCTATTGAGGGCTTGCTCTGCTGACAGGCCCTTCCAATAAGTGTTTGGGGGGGGCACTGGGGGGAGGGGTAGGTACCCTACCACTCCAGGAGCCTGAAGAACTGGGATGGCTTTAGGGGACTGTGATAATTTGCTTTTAGCTGAGGTAGCATTTGGATGCCTCTGGTAAAAGCAAGACAGGTCCTGCATTTTGGGCCTGTCTGGAAAAGTTCTTAGTGTTGTCCAGGACAATCCGTGTGTACTACTGGCAGGAAACTAGACCAGTGATAGCTCTGCAAGGGAAAGGATGAGAAAATAAGATGGAACAGGGAAGGTAACATGGTGCCAAGGGAATTATGTTGCTACTATCTTAAATCTGGTGTTCGATAAAAGATGGGATATATATTAATTAAATAAATGACCAGTCTCTTCCGCAAGCATCCATGGTAATGTGTGAAGATAGACAAATTGAGTTCAAATTACATGCATGACCACAGCAACACCAGATTCACGTGACAACTTCCTAGAAGTTGAGGGAAAATGTAATCATCTAAAATTCCCAGAATATCCCAAAAGCACGGAAACAGACATTTGGGGTGTGTGATTCTGGTAGTGGTAAAAAAGTGAGTAATTTTTTCCCCAGGTACTGAAAATGACCCCTGGCTCTCTCTGAATTCTGAATGAGAGAATAGGTGAGAAAGGAAATTCTAGCTACACCAGGCATAAAGTCATGATTTGGTTTAGGAGAAAGTATAAGCATTAAATACAGAAAGGAAAAGATGGAGACAATGGATTCGGACAGAGCTATATGTGATTATAGGGTTGTGTGCTTGAGAGACTAGGAAAAATAATGGTACCACTGGCTGTAACAGGAGAGGAAGCAGGAAGAAAGGATAGGGAAGATGAAAAGTTCTGTCCTTACTACATTGGATTCAAGACAGAAGTAATTCATCTGAGAAGAAATATTGCCAAGTATGGAACTGGTGAGAAGCTATAAAACTGAGGTGAAAAGGCAGAGCTGTGATGCCCAATCAATCAAGGCAACCAGCCAAGTTGCTTTCATTCAGATAACACATTTTGAAGCTGTGCATTAGGACTGTTGAACCAATGCAGCCAAATCCAAAATAATGAAGCAAAATAGACTCTTTGGTCTAGACTCTAGATCAAATCATATTAACCCAATTTGGACCCAAATAGCGTAGTCCAAAACATTTCTGGATAGTCTGGAGACTGTGGCATTAAAAATAAGTAGTAAAACCAAACAGTGTATTGCTAAGCAATTATAGGAAAATCCCAAAATGGGATGACATAGAACATGAGGTAAGGTGCAATGTTTTTTCATTCACAGCTCCATCATGAAAACTGGAGCAAAATTTGTCCAGCTCTTTCCAGTCACAGTGCTTGTTGGAGGGATTACATGACAACATTGAAGAGATTATGTAAAGCCATAATCAATTTTCTCCTCTGGCATCTGTTTGCTTGTTTGTTAGTTTTAGCTTTGGTATTGGCAGATGAAAAAACTGCAGTGACAGTACGTAGCTGTGGTCATCTAGACTGTTCTGAGTCTTCTTTTAATTTCCTGTTGTTTTCTGTGATAGCCTCACTTAATCTTTTGTTTGAATTTCTTGTTAATATTTTTGTTGTTAATTTGTTAATTTTTACACATTATGAAGATGTATGTGTTTTTAGTAGCAAAACATACTTTTCCTCTTTTCTCAGTTGTCTCTAGCTGCTGTGGTTAGGTGGTAGATGGAAACCAACCATCTAAACTGCCATGAAGAGGCAGAACATTGTCTGGGATGACCTTGATTTGAGATTAGAACCCATAATAGTTATTTACATTCATTTGCATTATGGCACCAGCAGCCAGCTCAACAAACTTGAGGTAGCACTAAATGGTTTTGCTCAGATAGAAAATTCCAAAGATCCAGGCTGTGAGGAAGGCTAATGGCAGCAATCCTAAGTCTACCTTCACCCTTAGAAATGTAGGCAGACAGATAGGAGAGATGAGATATGGGAGGGAGGTTCATCTATGTAGCTTCTGATCACCAAAGATTATAAATCAGTTTAGGAGAATTTGTCAGCGTGCTTGTATGGGTTGAACTACTAATAAACTTCTTCTTGGGATTCCATAAATCCTTATGTTGTGTTGTTGCATTTCAGCAGTTGGACTACTTCTGGAATAAGACAAAATCATCATCCCTTCAACATTATCGTTTTAATGTCACTGTTACATTTGATAATCAAATTGTAAACCATTTAGCTGACCAAAGAGCAGGGCTAAATAAACTGTAACACTGGGCTACACATGCCAGTACTAGTTTGGTACAACCACTGGAGAACCTTTCCATATTCCCTGGACTGTGCTTTTCCTGGCCAAAATCCAGGGAAATGCACAGGAGTGTCAAGTTACCTTTTAAATGGGCTGAAACTGTGCCTCCCTCCACAGCACTGAAAAAACAACTATGTAACAAATTTCCCAATCTGTGTTCATTTTTCAGTCCCATCCCTTGGGTTCCTATCACTCACCTTTCCTTTTACTTTTTAAAGATTCCTCCCTGGTTCTAGTATCTGGGCCACAAATTGACCATTACACTGGAAAAATGAGTGTATTGATTGCTGAGTTTAGTGTGGGACCAGTTTTCTTTGTTATTTATTAAATTAAAATATCAAAATAGAGAGGCAGAACATAAAAGGGTAAAGTTTTATTGTCTAACAAATAAAATAAAGATCCATGCTGTTTGCACTTCACAATTGCAAGCAAAGTAACACTCTTTACACACTCTCAGCTACACAAAAATCCCATTCCCTGCTTCTTAACAGTTTCTAAAGTGAAAAGGCGGTGGTTTACTGATACAAACAGTGGAACAAAACAGAACTGCAATATTCAATAAAGCATTCAAACAACATGTATTGTGTCATATACAGTAACGCTTAGCTCAGTACAACATGAAAACAAAAGTCAAGCCGCAAATGGCTCTGGTGGGGAAACCAGTCCCCAGTCGCGTACTCACGCGGCCAAGTCCCTTTAAGGTGGAGCGTTCCAAAATAGATGAATTAAAATTCAAGAGTCTGTAATGACGTGGGAAATCCGTGGAAACGGGGGACAGATCGTGTCCAAATCAAAAGAATATTGGTAATCCAAATGGAGGCTCCAACGGGTCTTGGCCGCGTGAGTACGCGACTGGGGACTGGTTTCCCCGCCTGAGCCATTTGTGGCTTGACATGTTGTTTGAATGCTTTATTGAATATTGCAGCTCTGGTTTGTTCCACTCTTAACAGTTTCTACCCAACTCTATTTATAAACTAGTCATATCTCTTTAATAGACAGGCCTGTGATCTCTATATTTGTCCCACATAGGCTACCCCATCCCAAAGTACACAGCTTCTTGATTCATAACCTTTTTTGTAATCTGTGGCTGTGAGTGTAGCCCTAGAGGGTCCTGGGGTATAAAATTGGTCTGCGGATCCAGTGTAGTTATCTTGCATGCCCTAAGGATATCGTGATTGGACAAAAGGACCATGAAGTGTTGAGATTTAGCAGTGAACAGCTATGTTTCAATGAAAAAATGGTTTTGGGAGGGGAAAATGTGTTATTTATTTCAAATATTTATATCCCGTCCTTCTCAACCCCACGAGGGGGGACTCAGGGCAGCTCACAGCTGGCAGACATTAGATGCCAATAACAACAAACAGTCACAATACAAAGCAAATTAACATTAAATATACAATTAATTATAAATATACATTAAAATATCAGAACTTTAAAACATTAAATCATAGCCTGGTCTTGGATTTGGCTAGGTTCATCCCCTTTTTACTGTGCTTCCAAATTTGATGTGGATATGTGAAAAAATAAAAAGGTATAGCTACTTTTGGTTTCCCAAGGTGAATGAATGAGTTTGTACTGGCCATGTCGGTTTCCAAATCTCAATTTGAATGTAATAAAAAAAATTGCATGTGCGCTGTGGTTAGCTACTATTATTAATTACTCTTGACATCAAGGGTTATAGAAAACAAATGAACTTTTATCATAGGAACTTCATCAGAAATAAGGGTACTAGGCTACATTCAGCTGGAACAGGAAGACTTTATATTGTTCTTTTGCTACTGAAGGACTGAAAGAGCAAAAAGATATGTAAAGAAGAGCTGAAGTACATAATCCTTAAAACTATCTGTCTAAGGAGTTAGAATAGATGGGGAAAACAAGGAGATTTTAGTTTATTAACTGATTAACCCTGGAAAAAATCTTCAGGGTAGCCATACTGGCTATGCAACCAAGTACAGCAAAAAGTAGCAATATTTTTTTATGCACGCTTTCAAAACTTGCACAAAGCTCTGTCATCACAAAAGATGTTAAATATCATATAGAAGAAAAATGTTAACAGGCTTTCTAAGACTGGGAAGGAGAAAAGTCTGGTACTTTTTAAAAAAGATTTCAATATCTATTTTTATATCACCAACTATACTCCTCTTTCAGTCATAAATAAAGACACAGTAGGGAAGGGGCAAAGGTGAAGAAAGCTCCCAAGGGAGTATATTAGGCTTTCTGACACTTATTTAGCCATTTCCATTTTTTATATTTTATAGTCCTTCCATAGTCCATCCTAAAATTGGCCATTAAAGGCTTTATGAACAACTCGCATATACCCCGTCAAGCATGCTGTTCTCAGAAGCCCTGTTTTTTACTTGAGGAAATAAAAATGAGGCACGAAGGTTAAATAGGATCTTTACCAGTTAATCCCATAATATTACCTTAAGGCTACTAGTTTCATCTGAGGGCAGCAATTTAGAGTAAAACGACTTTGGCTGCATTCAATTTTTGCAGTCAACAGCTAGCGTTTATATTCTCCCATCATTTTAACCCATTCCCATTGTTTTGTTCTTTGGTTTTCACAAATTTCACAATTTGTCTTTAATCCATGTTTGCCCACCCTAATTCAGCCTTAATACTTTTGTTAATTGACAACTTGAATACTGAGAACTAATATTAAATATCAATAGTTAATACTTAGTCTGCTGTTTTGATTCAGTGCAGTGTAAAACTCAGAGAATTGAACTCGTAAAAAAATGTTCTCTTCCCAAGTATGTATTATTTTCCCTGGAGAAGCAGTGGTGATAAAATGCCCCTCTAATACAGGGTTTCCTCTCTAGAGCTTTCAGTTTAGTTTTCATTTCTATATGGATCATACACTGAACACGTCTCTTCAGTATATTGCCACAGGAGGATAAGGTCTTGGTAACTTGAAATCCTTCACCCCTGTCATAAAAAAAAACACTTTCAGCAACCTTACTTGAGAAAGGCTGTTGTGCCTGAAAGCATGAACAACCTTTATATTCACTTAGTTGGTCAGCATGACAACTAAACTAAAAGTCACTTTACAGTATTATATCATTTCATGCCTTCTTTTCTTTAGCGCAACTCAATGTAAGCAATGTGAAAGAAAAACTGAGTCTCAGACTGTATCAAAAAAAGGTTTTATTAACCCAATGTATTTTGCCCAAGAAGTATTTGCATGGGGAGGAGAGGATAGGGAACTCATCTGCAGTAAGAACTACATACAAAGCACTGACTATAAACATTCCCCTGTAAATAATGTATCCTTTTGTTCTCCTAAATATATACCAGTAAATTATATATCACTACTTTATTCAAGTGAAAATGCCCTACTTCACCCTGGCAACTATACTTTCTTCCAGCTCTCTCTCTCTCCTTCTCCTTCTGAGCTTAACACATAAATACAATCCCTTCCTTGAGGTATCTTTGTCCATTTGATGAAACTAATCATTTATAGGGGAGTTATACCACACAGTTGAGGGACAGCTCCCTTTTCCCCATCCCTTCCTCTGTCTTTTCATATTGATTTCTGGAGGCCATTGGACTTGATCTTCTCTGCCGTTAGACAAATGATTGTGTTCGGTAACAATAACTCTTTCCCCCATACTCCTTTCAATGTTCTAACCCTAATTCTTTGTGTTTCTTTTCTCTACCAGCAAAGAGAAAATAGATTTTATCTGTTTTATGGCATCCTTTGCTTAAACTACATGAGGCTACATATTCTTTGGATTAACTATACAAGGGCTACATGTGCCCTCAATGCCTAGCATGACATGAGGTAGGTAGGGATATTTTGCTTTTTCATCATGCTGGCTATCACCTTGCTAAATAACTCTGTATTTCCTGAATCCTTCGTAGACTTCACCCCATTGGTTTGCTATGCCAGCCCTCTTTGCTTTTACTTTTTACTTGAATTCTTTGCCATACCAGCACAGCACTTTGTCACTTTTCTCCTAGATGACTCTGCTGTTATATGATTTCAGTTTTTACAAGGACGGTGAGTTTGGAGCCTGGTATGTCCCATTTGACCCAAATGATCTAAAGATACAGACAAGGTGAAGGCAATGATCAGAGGCTTTATTCTGCTTGACCAAAGAGGATGTCAGCAGAGACGGCACTCAAAAAGACTAACATCCTGCCATTGCAAACATACAGGTTTATTTATAGCTCTTTGACAGTTCTTTAACAAAGGCAGATTGCAGCACTAGTTCCTGATTGGTTCATGATGGTGCCAGGTAGAATCCACTCCTTGGTTGGTCTGTGGTTCTGTCTGTCATCATTGCTGGTGACCCCCAGCCATAGGGGGAAATTTCATAAACCTTCACTGGATAATATTGAAGGCTTGTATCTGTTTATTGATCTACCCAAGATCGGAGTGCAAATGAAAAGGATTGTGGTGTGTCAAGAGATAATGGGTTGAAATTAATTTTGATGTCCCTGCTCCATTTAATTCGATGAGTGCCAGTCAGATAAGCACAAATGTGTTCAGGATGTTGGTGGTTTCAATGAAGACATAGGGAGGGGTGTCTGATTTGGTAACAGAGAGGAGGAAACATTTCCAGTAATCAAATCAGATCACATCAGAAAAAACAGGAAAAGGCCCAGCAGCTTTTTTGTAAGCCCATTGTAGTTCCGTGTGTCTTCCCAGGATATTGTGAAAGGGTTATGCTAACTAGTATGTGACCACCCCTTGGGATCTGAGGTGTGTACAGTACTTATGCAACAGTCAGTGGGGTTCAATGAAAGATAGTCTGAAATAAGGGTAAAGTTACCGTGGGCTCCCTAATTCATTCCTATGGAGCTGCAGGCTATGGGGTCCATCCTTTTGGGGTCCAATTCTTTGTTAAGACTGGTGCCATTTCTAGGTTGTATATTAGCATCTTTAATTCTGTGGGGAGTACATACTTTTTACATTGGCTGATGTGTTTTTCATTTTGTTTTCACTCCCTTCAATCCTCCACCATGTTTTTCCCTTGAGAGAAAAACAGATAATAATCCACAAGTCATTAGAGCACATTGGATGAGCTTTGTTGGGAGAAAATAATGGGGGTTTTTTGTTTGGTTGTTTGTTTTTTAGCAAGAGTGGATAAGGACAAATGCAACTATGGAAACATCACTGATTCCTTTTTTTGCATGCCAAAATTGACCTACAACATCATGGACCATGTGAAGCGAAATTATATTTTGAACACTGATGAAATAGATGGTGAAAAATGACACCGATGCTCAAAATCCAATAGAATGACAGGCAATTAAAATGGCTTAAACTATTTTTTTAATGGCTAATATTTTGACTTCTATAAGATCTTTGCTCTTCTTGAGCTGCAATGTCAAGAATATATTCAGGAATCACACCTGGAAAATAAGTTTCAGTGATTATAGGTTAAAAATGGCCTGCACACACAGACATTCTGGTCTCTGAAATAACAGCCTTCACACCTGAAAAAAACCCATAAATTGCTGTATGCTACTTAATGGGTACTCTGAAAGTATTAGCAAGCCACTTTAACTTGGGACTTGAATTGAAAATATGATAAATAATTAGTTAAAATATTAGCAAATCGGAAATCACCAAATGAGGTAACACATTTCCAGAGAATTATTTGGAAGTTATTTTCTCTTTTTGCAGTTTAGGCTCCTCCTGCACTTTGGACACAGAGAGTGAACATACTACTGTATCAACACAAACATTTTTCTAAGGAGCTTTTTCTTGTGCCTGGGAAATAGCATGTGTCCCTTGGGACTACTGCATAACTACAGGCTTGTAGAATATGGAATCAGGATATTGAAGCTCACAATAGGTGGTTTTTGATTTGCTAACACTTTAACGATTTCTCATATATTCAGTTCAGCTGCCTACGATGACTTTATTCAGAAACCTACTTTATCTGCCACATCCTCATCTAAATACATGAAGTAAGAGGAACCAAACAATGCGGAGACATGTATGCAGAGAGATGTATCTCCACTATCGAACAAGAGCTGCTCCCATATAAGAACATAAGAACATAAGAAGAGCCATGCTGAATCGGACCTCAGCCCATCTAGTCCAGCATTCTGTATCACACAGTAGCCCACCAGTTGTACACGGGGATCTCGAGCAGAAGGGAGGGCAAAACCCTGACCTGCTCCCGACCCCCCACAACCAGTACCCAGGGACATCCTGCCTACCTCAACCAACTCCGAGGTGGCACTTGAATGTCCTTTTCAGTAACTACCGATACACTTGGTATCCATGAATCTGTCTAATCCTGCCTTGAAGTTGTTCAGGCTGACAGCTGTCACAACCTCTTGTTTGGGATTCAGAAGGAATGAGTGTGTTGCAGTGTGACAAATTTCTGTCTTGGTACTTCTGTTTTTGAGAGACCTAATGGTCCCCTTGGTGGCGCAGCGGGTTAAAATTCTGAACTGCTGAACTTGCTGACTGAAAGACTGGCAGTTCGAATCCAGGAAGTGGGGTGAGCTCCTGCTGTTAGGCTCAGCTTTTACCAACTTAGGATAATTGAACATATACCAGTTCAAAAATATGCAAATGTGAGATCAATAAGTACCACTTCTGTGGGAAGGTAATGGCGTTCAATGCAGTCATGCTGACCACATGACCTTGGAGGTGTCTATGGACAATGCTGGCTCATTGGCTTAGAAATGGAGATGAGTACCACCCCCCAGAGTCGGACACAACTAGACTTACTGTCAGGGGAAACCTTTACCTTTAACAAATGATTATAACGAACTCATGAAGCAGTTGCATCATTCAAAGTCAGTTATCCTGCTTGCTTCAATTTGCCACTGTGCTGAATGGAAACTACTATGAAAGTTGAAAAAGACCTGGAAAAAGAAATTGACCTGAGGAAACTGAAGATGATACAAACCTTCTGACTTCTTCCAACATAAAGCATTGATAACTGGTAGAAGTAGCAAAGGTCAAGCCTCTTAACATTAATCTTCTGCTCTGAAATTTTGGTTGCCAGTTGGATATTTTTGGAAAGATAGTTTCAAAGTTGGATGAGGAATAGACTCTATCAGGTGAATGAAATCCATGCATTTATTCCAGGGAACAGAGAAATCTCAGGCCTACCACTCTCTAGTTATCTAGCTCCAAGGTGATAATGAAAGAGTTGCTAACTATAATGTAGAATGCCATGCCATATTGACATTATGTCTGATAAAGGAGTGACTATTTTGAAGCTTATGTGAACATGAAAACCCCTCAGCATGACATCTTGAACAGAAAGTGCTTTTGTTGTTGCTTCTGTTAATTAATAATCAAAAATTGGATGTCAGCTTCATTCTGTGGCACAACAGCTTATTCTTCACCCTCTGCATTGCCCTTGTAATATATTATATACATGGCCATTCAAATAATGAAATTATATTCACAATTAACCAAACCATATATATGTCCCCTGTTTTTCATTTAGCCAGGTGTCCTTTTAATTGTATAGAAGCCCCAGTTATTTCTACTGGCTTCTTTTGTAGCACAGGCTTGAAGTTACTGTGCTGGCTACCACAGGCAAAAATAGATCCAGGCAGTATTTCCTTGGTTCAGAGGCTTTTATATTGTACTAAATTTGATTCTGCATTTTACATAAGGCCACGTAATTACACTGTTATCTGGGAGGCCTACAATTAAAATAATAAAATACAATTTTAAAAGACAATATAATAAAATAACAGTTTGCAGGCAGTATTTTTTTTTCTGCAAGAGGGAAGTATAAAAGTAGA
This sequence comes from Anolis apletophallus, assembly GCA_030556195.1. Classification (NCBI taxonomy): domain Eukaryota; kingdom Metazoa; phylum Chordata; class Lepidosauria; order Squamata; family Anolidae; genus Anolis; species Anolis apletophallus. Next base: position 53,758,838 of record JARBWK010000010.1, read on the forward strand.
TAACTAGAAATATAGAGCACATAAACATAATGTTCTTGCAAATATCATTCTTTAAAATTCTGCAAAGTTGAAATGTCAGATAATTAACAAGGGAAGCAAACTATGTGATTAAGCAATTTTATGTGACAATGGAAGCTAATGAAAGCAATGCACCACACATTCTGCATTTCATCCTGTTGTTAGTGGAAACATTGTTCTTACCCTTTCGTTCTCTTATGTCTCTTTCACTATAATACTCTTGTTCTCTCCTCTAATGCAACAAGACAACTACCCTTTCCTAGATGACTCTCAAAAAGTTGTAAAAAAGTGTGTACAACCCATGTCTTAACACTATAAAGATGTCAGAGTTGATGTTCCAAGCTTCTGTGTAGTGGCTGGAAAAATAGTTTCCATTTGGAATAAATAGTCTTATTACATCACATCATATAGCCCTTTTGATAACAAACGTAGTCCAGAGAAAGGATTAGACTTTCCTGACCCGCTTCTCACCTTCTCAATGTAAAGGTTGGCACATTTTGCTCTTATAATTGTCCATCTCTTGCCCACATGACTAGCCAATTTTATTGCTGCTATCTCTCAAAGAGTCAATAATATACTGGAATCAAAGGGAAGGATGGATTCAGTGCTGCTCAATGGAGTATATTTAATCTTGAACAATACACTCATAATAATCCAAACAAACCTACTTGTTTCATGGCAAAGGCTGGATAGGAAAACATGGACATGTGCCACATTCTCAGACACCTATACTGGGCTATTAGTATTAGACATGGTCACATGCAATCATGAACACCTTATTAATGATTAAGGCACATTGATCATAATCCAGATTAGAGTTTGGCATTCTTAAATTCTTTGAATTCAATAATAATAATAACCACACCTGAGAACCAAATTGTAAACATTAATTATTGCCATGGAGTAATTAAAAATAATGCTATGAAATCCAATGGGACTTATCACCATACAAGTGGTTATAGCTCTGTAGACTTATTCTTTATCATACTATAGATATCTGAGGAAGTTCATTCACTTCTAGTGTTGCTTTGAAGGACCTGCTAATACAACAAATGATTTCCCCTTTACAAAGATATCCAGTTGTAAACTAATATGCTAGAGTTGAGTTGTCAGACACAAAACTAGATAGTTGTATACCAGAAGGGATTGCACAATACCATTTTCACATGAAGGCATTTTAATTATTTTTGCGGGGTCCAACTGCATAGACCATTTTAGGAAAACCCATTTTTAGTGACAAGAAATGGCTGAGGCCTCTTCCACACAGCTAAATAAAACCCCACATTTTCTGCTTTGAACTGGAATATACGGCAGTGTGGACTCTGATGACTCAGTTCAAAACAGATGTTGTGGGATTTTCTGCCTTGACATCCTGGGTTATATGGCTGTGTGGAAGGGCCCCAAAACTCAGGAAATGCTTCTCCTGGACCATGGCCCATGGTAACCCAAAACGTGCACAAAAAGTCCCTAAAGGACATCTGAAAGCATTTGGTTGGGAAATTACCTCATAGATTACATGAAGTCCAGTAACTGCACATTGCCCACCTTTGCTGTGAGTCAGTTGCTTCTTCCAGTCCTCATTCAAGCCCTTCAAATCTGATTCTTTATTAACAAAATTGTTGGTGCTAAGATCTCTTTGGGATCTACATTCATCTGCTTTCTTCCAATATGTTGATACTTTTGGATATTTGTCCATGGGCACATCTACATTGTAGAATTAATATAGTTTGACACAACTTAAACTGCCAAGGCTCAATGCTATGAAATCATAGGAGTTGTGGTTTTAGGAGTTGTAGTTTTAAAAAGTCTTTAGCTTTTTCTGCCAAATAATTCTTTTTTTTTCCTTGTCAGGAGTAACTTGAGAAACTGCAAGTCACTTCTGATGTGAGAGAATTGGCCATCTGCAAGGACATTGCCCAGGATGTTTTGATGATTGACCATCCTTGTGGGAGGCTTCTCTTATATCCCACATAGGGAGCTGGAGCTGACAGAGGGAGCTCATCCGTGCTCTCCTCATATTCGAACCTCCAACCTATCGGTCTTAATTCCTGCCAGCACAAGGGTTTAATCCATTGCACCACCATAATAGTCCTGGTACCTCACCAAACTCCCATGGTTACATTGCACTGAGCCACTACAATTAAAGCCATGTTAAACTGCATTCATTTGACAGTGTAATTCCTTACCTAGTTGACAGTTCTGATTTTTGTTTATCCCCTTCCCAGATTCATTTTTGCAATAATGGTTCTCTCCTCCCATTTTTCCTCTTTCTCAGAAATCTGTCACTGTTCATTGTCTCTTAAGTAAAGCCGAAATGCAGGACTGCATCCATGGACACAGAGTTCTGTTCTTTCTCTCTGCTAATGAAATTGACCTATAAAGGATTGAAATTATTGTCATTCAAAACAGTAGAAACATGATTTAATGGACTCCTTTCATTTTTGATTACAGCATTTTTTGTATTTAACCTCCATGCACTGATTGAAGGTACATCTCGTGTACAGAGTGGAATTCTCTTTAATTATATGAATTCATCTAGATACTAATCATCTTCTATTTAAAACAATTGTAGGCAGGATAATTGAACCTGCAGTTATCCAGAGATGTGGAGCCCAAGTGAACTTTTTAAAAAATTTAACAAGCTCCCGAACTTTTATTATACGTTGTTAAAGAAATATTAAAATCTAAAAGATGTGCTAAATATTCACTGCCTTTTTTTGCTAATGTGAACACACAGTGAAGTTGTGATCTACATGATAAAGGCCCATAAATGCAAAGGTCAGCAAATTCAAGGTTGCTATTAAAAAGAAGATTCTAGAAGGTTTTAAGAAAATGTAGTGAATTATGCTTAATGCTTAAAAACTCCAAACATTTGGGCTTAAATAGCCTTATTTGGAGTAATATCATGTCAAATATATGAAACAATGCTCACCTAGGAATGATTATCACATTCAAACTATGTAGAGTCTCGTTTATCCAACCTTCGCTCATCCAGTTCTGTATTATCCAACTCAGTCTGCCTCCCGCCTGGACCCAATACATTACGATGTTTTGGTGCTAAATTCGTATATACAGTAATTACTACATAACGTTACCATGTACTGAACTGCTTTTTCTGTCGATTTGTTGTAAAATGTGAGGTTTTGGTGCTTAATTTGCAAAATCATAATGTAAAATGACATTTAATATGCTTTTCCTTATTCCCTCCTTATTATGCTGTGCTGTTGCACCCGGTCTGTAAATATTCAGTGAAGGGCGAGGACGTGGTCTCTCTATACCGGGGGATTGCTTCTTGCCTTCCTTTAGAAGCTTGGGGCTCCCAAGGACCAAGCTGGACACTATAGTTAACTCAAACAGGCTTTATTGTTCTTAACATGAGTTAACTTCACTCAGGCACTATACTTTGATAAAGGAAAAATACTTTACAGTCTCTCTGTTGCTTAGGTCTAGGAAGCTTCGGCCGGATGGCTCTCCAAGTCCTCTCCTTCTTTATGGCCTCGAGTTAAGGACACTTGAGAGCCCAGCCAGATGGCCTATATTGAAGGCATTAAACTTTCCTCTGAATGCCACCTGTTTGAAGGCGCTTGAAACTCCTCAGAGCTGCCCTACCATCTGGTATGCTGGGCTTTCTGTATGAACTTCAAGGAAAGTCAGTTTGGTGTTGAAAGATAGCTTGACCATGGCCTGACCTGGCAAACCTTCAGGTACGTCCTCTTCTGGAGAAATCCTGGAAAGCTCTGCTAAACAAATGGCTTGATTCCCAAAATCCCTGGGAAAGGGGGCAGGACAAACTTAATTGGGATCTGTAAACAATGATTGACAGGTACAAAGAACCAATCAATGCAACCTCACCTTTAACAAACAGAGCAGGCTGCAAAAATACATCGTAACAGTGCAAAACTTTAGGAACTTAATGTTTTCCATGCAAGTGTTGCTCGCTGTGCCATCACATGTGCAACATTTTTGCTTATCCAACATTTTGCCAGCCAGTTTATGTTGGATAAGTGAGACTCTACTGTACTTGTTTCCCACTGGTTTCAGTCCAAGAGGATACAACCTTTGCCTTGTCTCTTGCACCACATCTGTGGTTCCCAAGCTTTTTTTAAAGTGAAAAGACTGGTTATGTTTGAATATTACAAAAAAATGAATTATCAAAAATGGTTCAAATGTAGATGAATTTTGAATTCACAGATCCCACCCCTCTGATGTAGCTACAAAGAGATCGGAAGTATTTAGTTCCATAAAAATTAAAATAACCAGTTGTTACTGTTACATCCAAATCCTTAACTGTGGTTAATATTGTTTTCTTGAAACAATCCCTCTGAACAAACCATTGCAATCAAACCAGTCTAACAAGTTCAGATAAACTGCTAAGTTAATCAAAACAATGGAAGCAAAAGCTTCTGAATCTATCCTAATACAGGAGAATGAATATGCAAGCACAAGAATAATCTAAGATCAATCAATCAAACTATTACAGTCCAAAGACCAAATCCGTTCAGTGGAGAAAGTGCACAGCAAATTCATAAACGGATAAGATTAATCTAAGATTACTCCTGTCAAGATAACCCATGTTAAGCACTGCCAATGATATGGAAATAACTAGTGCTATTGTTCATATGGATGTAATATTCATATTATAACTGTACAGTATTACAGTTGTGGATTGTACTGATTTTAACTGAAAAGAAGGAGTTAAATCCAGAATCAATGCATGGTGAGTACATGGGACTTTCTCTGTTAGAGCATTATCACTTGTGGAGCTCTCTCCTCACAGATGTCCAGTTAAATTTTCCAGCGAGTAGCCAAAATCATACTCTGGTCCTTAAAACCAGGATAAGCCTTTTGTATTGATTTAAATGTGTGTGTACATATGATTTAATATGGAATGTATAAAAAATAGCACCTCTAGGTGAGAAAAAAAACCCTGGAAGTTTCAGGTTTCGTTCTGTACAAACTAGTTTCATTTTTGAGATCAAATTACATTTATTTTACCCTGAGATATATCTTGGGAGCTCCCAATGTTACCAAGGATTTGTGATTCCATTCCCCAGGTCAGTTTAAATTAATCCAGTGCTTTCTAAAATCAATTGCATCTACACTTTCCAAATGACTTTATTGCACAAACCCACTATTCTACTATTGCCACACTATCTTGAAACAATGTTGTTGCACTTTCTCCTGGGACTACATAGGAATCGCGGCACTTAGCAATTACGAGCCATACCCAGCATTTTGTTGTTCAGCCATGATATTGTTTTTAATTGTTTTAAAAATGTTTGATTTTATGCTTATTGCTATTTATTATTTATGGTATTTGTACCCCGTCGCTTTTCACCCTCGAACGGGGACTCAGCACGGCTTACACTGCAGCACTACAGGCCGCTACACCATAAAACAGAAATAAAATCCATACAACAATATAATCCACATCACATATAAACATTAAAACCATCACATATAAACATTAAAACCATTACTATATGATATCAACTGTTTTTTTCCTGCTTGTTTTTAACCTGTATTTGTTTGGGCATGTCCCTTTGTAAGCCGCCCCGAGTCCCTTTGGGGAAATGGAGGCGGTGTACAATATAAAGTTATTATGTGACTTAATACTGGGTTGAACACCTTCAATATCGCACATTTCTTCAATTATGTTATTGTGCTGCTTCAACAACTTGTGGCACTGGAATCAGACTTCTACATACTCCTGTAACCCTGTCTTCCTGTACTGCCATTGCTTTGCTTTTTACAATAAATAAATTGCTTTCACAATTCCAGCTTTGTCAAATAAACATAGGCAAATATAAATATTTTATATATATATATATATATATATATATATATATATATAAAATTAAAAAGCGGAGTTTCCCCATTGCACCAAAGTAGATGATGAGAATGCTGTGTGATTGAGAGTCATTGTTAGGTGTTACCCATCAATAGCTAGGGGCAGAATAATCATGGGGAGGACACACATCAACAGTGCAACAGTCATGTTATGTGATAATAGCAATAGCAAATTCCCTTCCTTGTGCTCTAAAATCCTAATGTATCTACCACCGAAAGAGTAAAGAAGGAAACACAATTATTTTTTGCAGGACTCACATTCAGCAACGATTGAACAAAGGAAAGAGGAATTTTAAAAAATTGTTCAGTGCAATACTGCTAAAGCACGTTAGTATTCTGACTATAACTTTTAAAATGCTCACTGGGAATAGGTAAAAACAATTTCTGAACCGTTGCATGGGACTGGATGTGGATATGATCATTGGGAAAGAAAACAGAAAGAACACAAGGGAAGTAAAGAGAGGGAGACCAGGAATATTCAACAAAGAGATTGGATGCCACTGGGAAATAAGCAGCTCCAATCAAAACGAAATGAATTATAAACTCCCAAAACTTTAGAGACTTTTTTCTCATTGAAATATACCCATAGCTTTTTTTAAAAAATTAACATTTTTAATAACTGTAGTACATCATTTAGGGGACCCTAATAGGCTGATAAGTAACATACAAATATTTTGTCAAATAGACATATATACACAATTGAAAATTAAAAGTTTAAAGGAGTAAAAGGTGCATGGTTGCTACACACTCACATAACATGGTTTCGAAAAAGCTAAGAAAATACATAATGTAAAACAACATCCTCTAATGTAATTTAATGTAATTACTGTAAATGTAATCACCGTTGATGTTTCCTTTAAAAAGAAGCAAAAAAAAGTTGCATCAGTCTACTCAATTCTGCCTAAATGTTATTAAACTAACTTTTTTCATTTTTTAGAAAAAGTTGCAGCAGAGAGAAAGTATAACAACAACATGAGGGATTGTTGAAGTAATTAGGAGAATGAATTAAAAGTGCATCCAAATAAAATTACAGAATGCAAGGTATTTGTGGCTTTCTTGCTACAAATTTTTGAATGGTGCACAGCCTACATATGCCATCTAGTGTCAAAATTATATATTTTTGAGAGTATGGTGAAAAATGAAAAAGAGATAGGATATCTCTAAAATGCTATCAGGAGACGATGGCAAGCTTATTTTCTGTTGCTCCAGAGATGAGGACAAAGAGCAATGGATTCAAACTACAGGAAAAGCAATGCTGTTAGAAAGAACTTCCTAATGAAAAAAGTTGTTTAACAGTGGGGTATGTTGTGTTGAATTGTGCTGAAATCTCTTTCTCTGGATGTTTTTAAAAAGAGGCTAGGTGTTCATCTGTCAGGAGTGCCTTGATTGTGTATTCTTGCATGATAGAATGGGATTGGACTGGATGGCCCTTGTGGTATCTTTCAATTCTAGGATTCTATGTAATACAATAGCCACAAACTGCAGGGCAGGGGGGGGGGGTGACAAAGAAATAGTAGACTAGGGGTAGAATTGGGTATTCTCCAGCACTCTAGACAACTAATTATGCCATACCTTCCAGAATTTCAGAGATGGGATGCCTATCATCAAACAATAGCAATTTATTAACAACGGAAAACAGACATGCTAAGAGAGGCCACAGGAGGTTGCCTTTTCCTGAGTCTATAAGAAAGAGGAGAAAGTGGGAGCAGAAGAAAGAAACTGGGACATTAAAAAAAACCAGATTCAAGTGAGATGACACAGGGACAGTCCTTGCTAAATTGGGACCATTGGAGAGTATACTGAAGTAACACTGTGAAATAAGAGACCAGACAACAAAATATGGACCAAAGGGCCATTGACTGATCTATTTAAACTGCAATCAAGAGCAGTAAAACAAATCTAACCTGGAGGGAGCAACAAAGAAATAGGACATGACGGAGAAACAGGTATCACCCAATGACTGCCTCCTCGTCCATCTCTGGGCAAGCAGCTGAACCCAGGGGCAGTCCACTTCATGGCTTGCTGGCCCAGAGGTAAAAGCAACAGTAGGTAGTTCCTCTACTGACTAGCATACCAAAAAGCGGTGCATGTAAACACTACCACAAAAATCATATAGAGTTCTCTCAATATATTAGTAACAGCCCAACTCAATTCTACTTGTTATACAGCATTAGTATCATCTTATTTCACACTGAGTAAACAGAAACATATAACTTATGTAGAAGGACTTGTGCGTTTCCCCTTTCCTATGTGTAAGTTATATGTTTCTGTTTACTCTGTGTGAAATAAGATGATACTAATGCTGTATAACAAGTATAATTGAGTTGTGCTGTTACTAATATATTGAGAGAACTCTATATGATTTTTGTGGTAGTGTTTACATGCTCCGCTTTTTGGCAGGCCCGGATTACCCATAAGGCCAGACTAGGCCATGGCCTCGGGCGGCGGATTTTGGGGGTGGCATTTCCGGCCCTGAAGGAAGGGGTGAAGGAAGGAGTGGTGCCCGCCCACGGGACAAGGAGCCGGGGGGAAGTCCCGCCGCCCGTAGGGCGATTGACGCGGCGGGCGCCACTCCTTCCCTCAGTGAAGGGAGGAGGTGCGCCAGTGCGAGCGTGGCGGCGGGGGAAGCCGCATGTCACCCTAGGGGCGGGACTTCCGGCAGCGCCTTGTGCGTCACACCGGCAGCGGCTCCACCCCTCCTCCCTTCAGTGAAGGGAGGGGGTGGAACCGGCGAGAAGGCGCCACTGGAAGTCCCACCCCTAGAGAGACTCATGCGGCTTTCCCCACCGCCGCCCCGCTCGCCCGTGCCCCAAACATAAGCGGGGCGGCGGTGGGGAAAGCCGCGTGAGTCGCCCTAGGGCGGGACTTCTAGCGGCGCCTTCTCCTTCTCGCCGGTTCTGCCCCTCCCTTCACTGAGGGAGAAGGCGCCGCTGGAAGTCCCGCCGCTAGGGCGACTCACACAGCTTTCCCCACTGCCGCCCCGCTCGTTTTTGGGGCACGGGCAAGCGGGGCGGTGGTGGGAAAAGCTTCGTGAGTCGCCCTAGGGGCGGGACTTCCAGCGGCGCCGTGTGCGTCACGCCGGTTCCGCCCCCACCCTGTACGGCAGCGAGGAGGGGCGGAGCCGCTGCCGGGCGTGACGCACAAGCGCGCCGGAGTCCCACCCTAGGCGACACGCAGCTTCCCCCACCGCGCTCGCACCGGCGCACCTCCCCCCTTCACTGAGGGAAGGTGTGGCGCCGGTGCGAGCGCGGCGGCAGCGGGGAAGCCGCGTGAGTCGCCCTAGGGGCGGGACTTCCGGCGGTGCCTTGTGTGTCACGCCGGCCCCGCCCCCCGCAAGAGGCCCCACCCCCGGGGGGGCATTTAGACCGGGCGGCCTTGGGTGGCACAGGCCACTAATCCAGCCCTGCTTTTTGGTACGCTTGCTAGCCCAGAGGGTCATCACTAGAAAGCCATTCCAGGGGCACTCTCTCCTGAGCCACAAAACTGTGTAAGAGAAAGTGGGAATCCCCTAGTCTAGCCCCAGGGGGGGGGATTCTCAAGATGCCCCCCAAGCCTTGGAACTTGTAAAGACAATCCCAGATATCCCCTTTCACCCCAAATTGAGAGTACCAGGGTGAACACCAACAATGTTCTTCCCCAGTTCCTGCCATTGGAAACTTAGTAGTCCCACCCGAATAAATTTCTTCCTACAACAGAATATGTGGTAGGCGACTTCCCCCTGCCCTCCTTAGGGGAGGGAAAAATTTCTACCCAGCTCCTTAAGGTGACCAGCATTCACTCATATTGTGCTGAGGAAAAGCGGGTGGGTCACTGAATAAACGGAAGCAGGATGGAGGAGCCAGATGGATAGCCTCCTGCCCATGCCTCTCCCTCCTGCCGAGACTAGTGTGGTATGCCAGTCAATGATATAAACTGGTCTCATCACAAAAGCTTCAATTGCATGCCTCCAGCCAAATTCTTTGGCTATCGGCAATGCTTATGCTAGCTTTCTTTGAATGCAATTTTCCAGCTTTTTGGCAGGAGTTGGACTGGATGACCCATGAGGTCTCTTCCAACTCTATGATTCTGGGATTTGCAGTCAATCAAGATCTGGAGAACCACATAATCCCCACTCACGACTAAAATAGTTTGATCTTTTGTTAGATCCAGTCTGACACGAATGCTTTAATTAATACCAATCCAGTAGGCATGTTTGCCTGTTTGTCCTATGATCCTGACTTATTAGTAATGGCATAGCATAGCTCCTGTGCCCCTGGGGTGTAGGTTTTTTTGTGGGGTTTTTTGCGCCTTATGCTTCTCAATCTGTGCATTTTGGGAATATTTATTTGGAGGGTGGACATTAGCCTTCCAAAATCTGTGAGAGGACTAATGTGACTTCCTAGTTTCACAATTATACAACTTGATGTAGGGAATGTGAAAGTCTGAACAGAACATATAAGTAGAATCTAAACAGATAAGCACCAAAATCCAAGATATTGACAAGCAAAATCATGTCTAGAGAAGGGTGACTGAAATGATCAAAGGTTTGAATGCCAAGTCCTATGAGGAGCAGCTCGGAGAAAAGGAGGCTGAGAGGCGAAGTTATAATAATATTTAAATACCTGAAAGCTCATTTTCTGCTGCTCTAGAGATTAGGATACAGAGCAATGGATTCAAATGGCAAGAAGAGAGATTCCACCTAAACATTAGGAAGAACTTCCTGATGGTAAGAAATATTTGGCAGTGGAGTATGCTGCTTTGGATCTTGGTGGAGTCCCCTTCTCTGAAGGTTTTCAAGCAGATGATGGATTGCCATCTGTCAGGAGTGCTTTGATTGTAATTTTCTTACATGACAGGGTAGTTGGACTGGATGGCTCTTGTGGTCTCTTCCAGTTATCTGATCTGAAGATTCCCCACAAGATTTGGAACCTTGATAGAAAAAAAAACCCAACCACCTGGCAACTATAAAGAGGGTGGGGGTATTTTTCCTCCTTGTGGCCCCTGGCAAGCCACACTCTCATATTTCTGCATGTTGGAAGTAATGTCACATTTTGGCTATTGCCTATGAAGCAATTGGGAATTTTAATGAGTAGAATAAAACACAATTAGAAAAACAATTGTAAGAGATGGGGGACATAGGACAGTTGGAAAAGTAGTGTTTGGGGACCAAATATGACCTTAACTTTTCCCACTACAGAGAATTTCCTGCATATTGCAAGTTTTCCTTTCAAATGTTGGGGTAATATCATATTCTCGCTTCCTCACACATTCATTTTATTTATTTATTTATTTCCAACATGTCTACCCTGTCCTTCTCAACCCCTGAAGGGGGGACTCAGTGCGGCTTACAATCGGCAACAATTCGATGCCACAATAAATATAGCAAATATAACAATTTAAAACAATAGATAAAACATTAAAAGAAATTAAAACATTATTATCAAATTATATAGCCATTTCCAGTCCGATTCAACATCCAAAGTGCCATCTTGCAATCTCCAAAATAGTACTAATAAGCATGGAATTTCAGGATCTCTCTCCATTAATCAGGGGTAAACAAACTATAGTCTTGGGCCCACATGCAAGTTCCTGATTCCAGTTGTGTGGTCCTTGATCCCTCCAGAATTCTTAAGTTGCCATTCTGGCACCGGGAATGTGGCGCAGCTGACTGTCAGCTGCATAAGGTCTCTCTGACCAGAAGGTCATGAGTTTGAGGCCTGCCCCGGTCGAGGTGGGCTCTCAACCTATTTTCAGTTTCATCTGTCAAGTAGGAAATTAAGGCACCACTTAGTGGGGAGGCAAAATTTAATTGATTTACAAGGCCATAAAGATCTCCAGGAATGCACGCTGAGGAAAGCACACTGAGGACGCTGAGAAATGAAGGAGTGCAACAGCTCCCCCTGGTGGCCAGATGTTTAAAAAAGACATTAAATGCATGCCTATATGTGTTCATTGTAATCCGCCCTGAGTCCCCTGCAGGGTGAGAAGAGCGGAATATAAATAAAGTAAATAATTAATAAAGAAATTCTTCTGCCAAAAATGTGGACTCTTCTGGAGATGCACTGTACCTTTTTTATGGCTAGCATGGCCTCCTGTAGTTTTTGAAAGCCCGAAATTAACTTCTCCCTAGTCCCTATTGGGGGATTTTGCCAAGTTTGGCAGCCTTTCCAGCCATTGGAGGTTCCAGGGCAATTAATCGGCTTCCAGAACTTCCTCGGTTGTTCATCTCCAAATTAAAGGATCAACGAAACACTTGTATAATTATTCCCCAAATGAAGCCACTTACATGGAGTATTGGGCTCTCCTCCCATGATACTTTCCTTCAGTCCCCAATGTTTTAGCATTGCAAAATGATATACTAAAAAAATATATTTGTAATGTCTCTTTGCTACAATCAACTCCCTTGATAGCACTGGCCACATCTTTTCTCTGAATGCGTAAATTGCGTTTCTAAATGTTCAGCTGAAGTTTTACAGTACAGTGCTAGAAATTTGGGAACAGAAGCAAAACTTTACTTGGGAGGCTGAATTATTTGGAACAATGTCTTTATTTTCCACCACCCATAGCTGCATCTGTTTATAGATGTCATTCAGCAATCCAAATCCATGTGGCATTTAAATATACTGTTTAAAAAGGTTTTAAAAATCTAGCCGAGATAAAATATTGTCCAAATATTTTATTTGCGTGCGAATCTGAATATAACCCATATGGCAGCACATAAGAATGCAGTAACAAAAGCCTCCATCTAGTTTATGCTGTTGTTCATTGCAGCGAGTAAATTATTTGTTAACCTGCTCTTGGCAAAAAGACTCACACTGTTATACAAACATCCGCATGGTGCAATGAACATTTTCATGATTGCCAGGTGATTGCTAATTGTTTGACCCACAATACGCAATTCAAATGCCAGCAGGAATTGGGGGAATACAACAATAACTGTTTTTAACCTTTCCAACAAGAGCATTGAATAGGCATTACAACTTCTGGAGAAAGAAATTATTTTTAAAGCACCCACTTCTAACCCACTGTGCTGACAGAGCTACTTTCCACCTGAAGGAACTGAGCCAAAATCAATGCTTAATATAAGGCATGCCTAATGAGAAATCTTGTGGATTATAGTCACACACGAGGTTTTCTAAAAGCTTCTCTTGACAGGCTATTTAAATTACCCTGACCTTAAAAGAAAAAATTTACATTAGGATTTTTCATGAACACAGTGCATCAAGAGCCCATCTGTGAGTTGGTGAAACAAAAATCATTAGATGCAGTTGAATGCAATTTAGCTACACAGATTAGACTGGCTGTGTAACAGTCATAACACACATTGGTAAGTGTTCAAATTCGGCTCATTTAATTGATGGAACCAATTGTTAAAAGCTGGGTCAGATCTGCAGCTGCTACAAACTGTGGCCCATCAAGCTGGCTTTAACCTTCCAGAGGCAATTTTCCCAGTAGGAATAAATGGAGATTCCCCGTGTCTCGGTTTTCATGCTCTTTCTTGATGTGAATTTAAAATCTCTCTTTACAGATTTTTGAAGCTTCAGCCAAGTTTAACATTTTAAAGAAATAATGACTGTGTCTGGCCTTCTTCTCTGTTGCCTTCACTTGTTGTCCAGATGGCAGGAAAAGGATCCACATCTATGCTGAAACCCATGTATTTTTCTTATCTATCTGAAGTATGTCATTTTTTTCTGGAACAAATCCTGTTTCTTTAACTGTTAAATGATTAGCAGACATTCAACAGCCTGCCAATAAAAATATGAATTTATATAACACACATATTAAGTGTTTAAATATTTCACTCACTGTATCACAACAATTCTTAGTATAGCCTTCTAAGGCATTGAAAGTAGTGCTGCTATTATTATTCCCACAATGCAATGGAGTTAGGACACACTTAGCCACTCCACCAAGCTATCTCCTGATACATTATTTTAATTGACTGTTCTTTCTTGGAGCCAAGTTCCCCTTACTTGCTCTATACCAATGTTAATTAAAACTAAGCAAACATGTGAAATAACGTTCTCTAAATGAAGTTGGGCAGTTGAGTAGAAGCTTATTGCACTATATTACAAATAGCAATATTCCATTATAGCATCCATTGTTTGTCTGCGTCACACATGTTGATTCTAAACATATTAGGGTAAAGGTTTCGCCTGATATTAGGTCTAGCTGTGTCTGACTCTAGGGGGTAATGCTAATCTCAATTTCGAAGCCGAAAAGCCAGCATTGTCCGTAGACACCTCCAAGTTCATGTGGCCAGCATGACTGCATGGAGTGCTGTTACCTTCCTGCAGAAGGTATTGATTTATTTATATTTGCATGCTTTCAAACTGCTAGGTTGGCAGAAGCTGGAGCTAACAGTGGGAGCTCACCCTGCTCCCTGGATTCGAACCACCAACCTTTCGGTCAACAATTACCATCCATTTTTCACTCACGCAATGTGTGCTCTGCATTACTTCAGTCAAACTACTGTCCCTTAGCTTCACTGCATTTTCTGTAGTAGAGGAGAAAATATGATTTATTACTGCATAAATTAAATTGGAATTCAGAGAAAAGATATTTAGATATAAACACAAAGCTGCAGCCACTGCCATCACAAAGGGCTGAAGACACCCTATAATGAGATTTGAAGACTGAGTTGTGAATAGGCAACTAAAGGCTCCACTCCACATTACCACATGATATAAACATATTTTTTGTTTCGGTTTTGTATAGCCTTCCCATCCTAATAATTATGCTCTGCTTGTGACTGTTCTGGGGATAGCTAGATGGCTACGCCCTGAACACACGGTACTCAATTTTATGTTGCTTCAAGTCTCATCCAGAAATCACTATTTGATTTTTTACTCTTTCAAAACAGAAACAAATGGTAGGTCAAAGACATTTTCTCCACATCTACATCTCACTCAGGCTTTCCCTCCACCTATTTTTTTAAATAAAAAAAAACAGCCAGAAAAAAAGTGTTTCTACATTTTATTTATGAAACATTTCATATCATGTCAAAGGAATTCTACCTTACCATAATACCTTATGAGCAAAAAAACCAAATGGTATTAAAAAGCCAGCATAGAAAACAGGAGCCACTAATGCTGAATAATACCATCAGGCAAGTTGAATTAATCTGCTTCTGAGTTAAGGGGGACCATAATGTTCCCTTCAGTCCTCCCCAGCTGCCTTATAAATAAAACTGGTGTTACCTTGGGGGTGCCAAGAATGTTATGTTCTGCCTTAGAATTCTGCCTTGAGACTCAAAACATCTTCCTTTGATGTTCTTGGGGAAAACACAGCTCTTCAAAATTGCAAAAGCAAAGAATATAAAGACTCAGACAATCATAATCTTTACATGTATTATTTATAGAGTGCCTAAGGAACTAGGCGTTATATAGTGATTATCATTTTTAAAAAGAGCAAAAGAAAAGCAAACTTTCTAGATGTTAGCTCTGTAGCACAAAACTTAAGGTTAATACATATGACAGGCAATCTGTTTCTGCAACTGTATCTTGAAAGCTAAGGAGGGTCAGCCCTAGATAGTACCTGGATGGGAGATCGCCAAAGAAAACCAGGTGCTGTAGGATGCATTTCAGAGGAAGTAATTGGCAAACTCTCTCCTGAGTATATTTTGTCACTGAATTTTTTTATGAAATTCATGTAATTGTCATTAATTCAAGGCAGCTTGAAGGCATAGTGTGCATTTATTTCTCATATTCTTTACTTAATGAGCTTTCATTAAAGAACAGAATGGAAATAAAAGGCAGCGATTCAGGTCAGGAACATGATCCCTCAATCTGCAGCCCAATTCACATTTTTGACCGAGAATCTGAGATCAACTCAACATAATATGTTCACACTTTGTTTCCTCTCTCTGTCAAGGCTGCTTGGAGTTCAGCAGGTGCAAAGACACCCAATTCAGTGACAATGCCACCCGTTATCAAGTCATGGGGTGTGACATCAAAAGCTGGGTTCCAAACACCAATGCCTGGAAAGAAAGAAAGAAGACTCTCCTATACAACAGTGCTATACATAAATGCAATATGAAACACACTTAGGTCACCCTCCCAAACCTGGTGCCCTCCAGTATATAAGGAACAACAGCTACAACTTCTACTATATCCAGCTACAATGACTAGTGGCCTTTGATTCAGTTAGTTCAATCCCCTACTTTCATGCCTCTGAATGGTAGACAGATAACTCTCAAAAATGGTAGAATAACAAACAAAAACAAAGTGTTCTGTGAGAAGTCTCAAATGGCCTCCATATCATTCCACAGTGCTGGGTTCTGAGGTATCTGAATTTACAAAGTTAATTTTATTTAAACTTTACTTACAAAGACTCAATGTACAAATTTGAAACACATAGACAGCGCAAACTGGTGTCTCCACCTATGAAGTGGATTTTTAAAAAAAAATTACTTAAATTTTCAAATACAGTGCTTAAGAAACAAAAAAAAGAAAACATTCAAAAAGTGTATAAAGGAAACAGGAATCTAAGAGGGGTAGATAGGGTGGCAGCTCCAATCAGGGAAGGAAAGCGAAGGAAAACAAAGGAAGGAAAAAGAAGGGGGAAAGGAAAAAAATGAGGGTATACCCAACAGGTGAAATAATACATCAAACATAAATGCAAGTTGACTTCCATTTCTCTTCTTGGTGGTGTCTTGTCTTGTATTCATAATTTCTCTAAGTCCCCCCTCTTACAAAAACAAGTTATCTTTCTAGTTTCTTGTCATTAAAAGAAACTATGAAGTGGCTTTTAATGGTGTGTGCGTGTAGAATTATTAAATTACTAGACAGGAATAGAAATGAAAATGCAAGTTTGTTCTCCCTCATCAACCCCATGATTTGGTACCTGGTGCTGCAACCCGCACACCATTGATGTCCGTCAGCTCCTGGCTTGGCCGCTCCTCAATGATAATTTGACCACCATGTTCTAAGCTTAGGTCACATGAAGTGCTAGGTGCTGCCACATAGAAAGGGATCCCATGGTGTTTTGCAGCAATAGCTAGCTGGTAAGTACCCACTTTATTGGCAGTGTCTCCATTGGCAACAACCCTGTCTGCTCCCACAATGACAGCTGGGGATTTGTTTTTTTAAAATAAAAAAGGGGGGGAAAAGGTTAAGGACAAAGCATGGGTTATGAGATATTAAAAGAATTAAAATGCAGGCTGCGGTCCTTATCCAAATGCATTCATTCCATTACCAAGGCAATCAAGATGAAAATAGCAGACTCCTGTCTATTTGTTTTCCCCCTTATCCTGTCTATTTGTTTTCCCCCAATCCCCCTTTGATTGTATGGAATATCAAGTAATATATGTTTTTCTACCTGCTACCCACACTTTATTCTCACAACAACATTATGAAATAAGTGATGAGATGGGTTGGAGTCCACCCAATGAGCTTCAAAGTCGAAGTGAACATGAATTTCCTCAGTCCTAATCATTAATGGGTCTGTGAACAATCATTCTGATTCTCACATTCAAGAAGTGATGTGCTATATGAAAGCCATCCACCACTGTTTAGGTAGAAACACTTCCTCCAACAAACAGATCAGTGATATATATTGGTATGCAGACATACATCAGTTAACAAAGTGTCTGATGAAGTAGGTTCTTTCTACAAAGTTTTATTTTCACTTCATCAGTCCCCCATTTCCCTTTTGTCATCTGCCCAGTTGGAAAGTGTTAAGAGCATTGGCAATGGGAGGATGGTGAAATGGCCTGCTGCTGAAACAGAGAATTTCAGTATCAGGTTTCAACAGCATGCCTGCAGAAAAGAAAGAATTTTCCTAGCCAGGCCTACTGTATCTAGAATGGGTAAGATAAATAGCAGCTGCTCTAGAATCCCTTAATGAGCATATATGGGCAGCAAAATAGAGAAGGGGGCAGATAAGCTTGACACTCCCATCTCCCAGATGTCAAAGATGCATAGACTTGTAAGTTGGTAACATACATAAGAAAAGTGGAGGCTTGTGAAAGAAAAAAAATCCTTGGATGCATTTTAGTTGAAAGTTTGGAATAGTCTATGGAAGTTTCAAAATGTGTCTGTTTACTTGAGCTTGTTGTTTTATTTCAGTTGTGCTAGGTTTAGACACAAAAGTTTGTAATGAAGAAACACATAACTATTTTTCAATGTTATTTCTGCCTCTGAAACCAAATGTTCTGTTAAAAAAATGCCCAGAAGCGCATCTACTTCATCAAAAGAAATGTATCTGTACAAGGCTATTTGATAAACAAGTGAGAACACTAAATTGCTTGCAGAAAAGAGACAGGTGTTAGATCAATATGGAAATGAGTGAGCAGTGAAGCAGAAGAAGTAACATGCAAGATATTCACCTGATATCTTCTTCTCCTTCATAGCCATAGATACCATGCTGTCAGCAATGAGTGTGGCAGGAATTTCTTCATATACAAGCTCATAAGCTGTCAGACGGGCTCCCTGATTGTACGGCCGTGTCTCTGTACAGTAGACATGTTCAAGACGACCCATGGCATGCAGAGAGCGAATAACACCTATAAAGCAACACTGTAAGTACTGGCAATATATGGGATTGGGTTAAAGCAAGGAGTAGGGACCTCAACATATTAGGAAATACTCGGTTTCTGAGACTGATTGAGGACAATTTCCAACAGGCCCCATCACATAATGTTTGCCTCATCCCAACCATAATCCATCAAAATCTATATCCAAAACATGGCAGAAATGGAGTATTTCTAGATGATTATTTTAACCATAGTATTTGAAATATTATAGAGTTCTCCATCACTAAAGCATTGTTTTTGTGTGTGATTGGGACATCAGTATGCATCCCATCAGCAACAATATGACTTGTCATCTGGGGGGTGTAGTCTCATGACACCAGACTGTTCATGATGGAAGTGGCTGCCATTTCTGTTTGGGACAGGAGAAAGAGCTCCAAGATTAAGGAAATCTGGAATTGCCGCTTTACCTCGTATGCGTGTGTGTGTAATTTTTAACTGGAATTTGCACAATGTCTTCCTCTGTTGTATCTGTATTGAAGCAACAGACTTTTAACTATTATGTCTTCTCAGAAGGAGAAACAGTGTTGTACGAAGCTGAATCGCCTCAACTTCAGCCTCATAAAACTCAAGTAGTAATGGTAGCAGTACCATCAGTAGATGCCGCAAAGGAGCCATATCTAATGAATCAACAATCTATTGTTTAGAAATACAATAACATTACATTCCTCAGATCCCCGTGTTATAGATCTCTGCATTTCGCACCAAAAAGTAGCTATCAGGCAAATGCATTTGCTGTACATTTTTTAATCTCAAGAGGCTACATCACTGCGCAGATTTAGATTTTATTTTAAAGGTCATAGAGTGACATAGGGGCTCTTCCAAACAGACAGGGAGGAACCATCCTTCTGAGGTGTGATGGGACCAAGAGCAACATTTTCTGAAGTTAAGAATAGTAGTATTTGGGTGAGATGGGGTCAGTATGCATCCCGTCTGCATTCAGTCAGAAATAACTACAGGATGCATACTGATAGAAATGGACTATTGCCTAATGAGATGTCCTAGTCATTTTGTCCATAATGGTGATGCTTCTTGAATACACAAAGATGTCTCTTACCAAGTGCAGTTCCATAGCCAGCAGTGGCCAGTGAGCCTGTATTGCAGTGTGTGAGGACTATCACTTTGTCCTGCCCAACCCTCTGCAGGAGGTGGAATGCTCCATGGTCCCCAATGCTTCTGTTGTCTTTGAGGTCTTGATCCAACATGGCTTCTGCCCAGCAGATGACCCTATAAAGAGAGGTGATACTGACCGTCATGTTCTTACCTATAAAGTTTGAAAGGACTGGGAGGGAACAGGAAGGGAAGGTTTGGGGTCCTCACTTTTCTCGCAATCTCTCAACAGTAGATCCTTCACGCTTGGCTTCCTGGCGGACAACGCGACCCAGTTCCTGAGCAGCTTGGGCCATGTTGACAGCAGTTGGCCGGGCACTAACTAAGTAACTCAACGAATCTAACACAAATGTTTCCAGGCTGTCTATACTCTCTTCTTCGGTTGTTTTATTATGCAGTTCCACTGCCAAACTTAGGCAGCCTACAATGGCAATGGCCGGAGCGCCCCGGACCTAAGAGAAATGAAACTCTTTTAGTGATGTGAAGGATTCAAAATCTCCTCCCAACTTTCTTGCAAAAATTATTCTTAACATACAGAAAAAACAAAATTTCCCAGAATACAGACAGTGCCCAAGTTATAAACAAGATAGATTCTGTAGGCTTGTTCTCAAGTTGAATTTGTTTGTTAATTGGAACAGATGCATTTTGAAGTGTAAATTTCCCTTCCGAGGCATAGATTTTTCTCATTTCCTATTGTCTCACCCCCCGCTCTTAACTGTGAGTCATTTGTAAGTCAGATGTTTGTAACTCTGGGACTGCCCATGCTGTGAAAGCACACGGAACTCAACACTGAGTTCTACAGAAAAATACCCAAGTCTTTTAAAGAGTCCTGAGCTCAAAGCACTTCACGGAGTTCCCTCTGTTAAAGGCTAATCTGGTGAGCCATTCTTAGGTTGCCAATGGTATGTTTGTTCATTCCATTTTGAAAACAGCGCATTGTTTCTCAACTACTTTTGGTTTATTATTAATACATATGGCCCTGCTGCCTAGTTTGTGGTTTCACTGGATACATAGCATTGATTTTAAAGAAATTAAAAGCAGGTATGTGAAAACATGATAAGCCCTGCTAGGATCTACTACATCAGTGGTTCTCAACCTGTGGGTCCCCAGATGTTTTGGCCTTCAACTCTCAGAAATCCTAACAGCTGGTCAACTCACTAGGATTTCTGGGAGTCGCGGGCCAAAACACCTGGGGACCCACAGGTTGAGAACCACTGCACTACATGCTCATAAGTCTCCATCCACAATTCAATTCTGATTTAGTAAAGATTGAGGAGGGTGCTAAGGAGCAGACCAACAGGGGGTGTTGTTTTAAAGCAGAGGGTTCTAGAAATTGCAAATTTAGGGTTTATATATAGCTCAGCTGCTGTATGATTTCCACACTTTAGTTAAATCAAAATCCAGAAAGGAATCTAAATCTGTTATATCCAGGATGTAAGTTATTAGAAATGTAAGTTGTGGCAGCCAGTTTTGGAAGTTTAGAAACAAAAGGTGGCAGGAAATCTGTTCTACCTTCCAAAGTTGAATATGCAAATGGCTCTGATTTGTCCCCCAATGTTAGGTCCCACACACAAAAAACAACAACTTTTACAGTATAACTAATACAAATACAGTTATGTGATGAAGACGCCTGGAACCAAGGGCTCTATAAAACAGTACTATCACAGTGGTTTTCAGCCTATGGATCCCCAGATGTTTTGGCCTACAACGCCCAGAAATCCCTGCCAGTTTACCAGCTGTTAGGATTTCTGGAAGTTGAAGACCAAAACATCTGGGTGCCCACAGGTTGAGAACCACTGTGAAAGTAAGCAGTGATGCATGAGTTGATAACATTCCATGAACCATGGGTTGGCAGTAGCCAAGGGACATGAATATGGTACCAAACCCTACCCTATTAGGAAGAATACCAGTTCCCCCACATCTGAGAGCAAGAGAAGCACTGCACACTGGCTACAATTGTTTCTTTCTTTCCTGGAGCCAGTAGAAAATGGCTCAAGAACTGACACCACCATTTGGAATAGAGCTACTATAAACAACAGGTGAAACCGCCAGAGACACCAGGTCTGCTATGCCAAGATGGAATTCAGCATCATTTTTTAAACGCCAGTGATTTAGACGGTAAGATAGGGGCTGGGACAGTGATGATGGGAGTTGTAGTTTTAGTTCCACTACAGCACAGAGAATAGTACTATTATAGTCTATTTACAAGGTCATTCTCTGGCAAGTAGTGCTGGTGTCTGCTCAAACTACATGTCCCAAAATTCCACAGCACCCAGTCATACCAATTAAAGTAGTGCCAAGACTGTATTAATGAAATTCACCCATAAACTACCATGGGTCAGTGCTATGGAACCCTGTGAGTTGTCATTTTACAAGGGCATAGGCCCCACTAAACTACAATTCCCCAGGATCCCATAGACCTCGAGCCATAGCAGTTGAAGTGGCATCAAACTACAACTCCCAAAATTTCACAGCACCCAGTCATACCATTTAAAGTAGTGTCAAGACTGTATTAATGAAATTCACCCATAAACTACCATGGCTCAATGCTATGGAACCCTGGGAGTTGTAGTTTTACAAGGGCTTTGGCCCAACAAAACTACAATCCCCAGGATTCCATAGCACTGAGCCACAGCACTTGAAGTGGCGTCAAATTATAACTCCCAAAATTCCGCAGCACCCAGTCACGGCAGTTAAAAGTATTGTCAAGACTGCATTAATGAGATGCACCCATGCACTACCATGCAATAGAACCCTGGGAGTTGTAGTTTTATAAGGGCTTTGGCCCCACAAAACTACAATCCCCAGGATCCCATAGCACTGAGCCACAGCACTTGAAGTGGCGTCAAACTACAACTCCCAAAATTCCATAGCACCGTAATTGCAGTCGAAGTAGTGTCACGACTGCATTAATGAGATGCAGCCATACACTACCATGCAATAAAACCCTGGGAGTTGTAGTTTTATAAGGGCTTTAGCCCCACAAAACTACAATCCCCAGGATCCCATAGTACTGAATCATACTGAATGGAAGATGCACCTTAAATCAGGAGAGCAGATTTTTGAAGCACCTTGCAAAACTACAAATTCCAGATCCCGCATGATTCACAGCATAGCAGCTAAGGTGGCAACGAAACGCTTTCCCTACAGGTCAAAGAAATGCTTCTGGTTGAAAGATGAAACTTTCCCAAGTCTCCCTTTGCCCCAAACCCTTGGCTGGAGGGCTCAACCGTTCAGCCCAAGCCCACCATGGTTCTCCAGGAGCCCCCTCTCCCCTTTGCAGCACCTTCATGCTCCGGATGGCCTCCCATCCCTGGTGGACGCTGCCCACCGCCTCGTAGAGGCTCTGCTGGGGCAACAGGAGCTGGTTGAGGATCTGCAAGGATCCCCTGCGGTACCGGATCGCTTCCAAGCTCATGGCTGCAGGAAGGAGGCAGGACCCAGCGAGGGAGGGGAGGGGGAGGAGGAGGACCCACGTGGGGAGGGAGATCCACTGCACTCCACGCCAGCTCCGCTGGGTCCTAGCTGGAGCTGCTCAGAGAGTCATAATAGGGAAATCCACCCCATTGAGATCTCTCTGAACAGGAATGAATGCATCATATTTCATGCAGTACATGCGAAAAACAGGTGCAGAGTCTACATTTGCACCAAGCCTGGCAAACTTGGGCCCTCCAGGTGTTTTGGACTTCAACTCCCACAATTCCTAACAGCCGATAGGCTGTTAGGAATTGTGGGAGTTGATGTCCAAAACACCTGGAGGGCCCAAGTTTGCCAGGCTTGGTGCAAATGTTGAATGGATGCAGTTTAATGCTACTTTAATTACTGTGGTTCAAGGCTATGGACTCTTGGAAGAAATAGTTTTATAGCCTTCCCACCCAAAGAGTGCTGGTGTCTCAACAAACTACAACTCCCAGGATTCCATAGCCTTGTGCCATGGGAAAATAGGTACAAACTGCATTCATTCTATAATTGGGTTGCTGTGAGTTTTCTGGACTGTATGGCCCTGTTCCAGAATCATTCTCTCCTGACGTTTCGCCCACACCTATGGCAGGCACCCTCAAAGGTTGTGAGGTCTGTTGGAAACTAGGCAAGTGAAGTTTATATATCTGGTATGTCCCGGGTGGGAGAAAGAATTCTTGTCTGCTTGAGGCAAGTGTGAATATTGCAACTGGCCGCCATAATAATAATAATAATTATTATTATTTATACCCCACCACTATCTTCCCAAAGGGGACTTGGTGCAGCTCACATGAAGCCAAGCCCGAAAATACAATACAACAAATAAATACAAGGGAACAAAAAGTGCATCACAATAAAATAAAGTGACAAAATAAAATAAACAATGCAAAATAACAGAATGGAAAATTGAACACAGTGGACGGGCCAAACGCACAAGATAAAATGATGAAACCCTGGGTGAGATAGGAAAGGAAAAGATGTATTTGTGAGGGTTAGGCCTTCATTAAGGACCGGGGAAGTGCATCATGAGGACAACACTGTAGATGGAGCGAAACAAGATGGGATGTATGGTCACTCTCCAAAGGCACATTGGAAAAGCCAAGTTTTCAAATCCTTCTTAAAGGCTGCTAGGAAGGGGGTTTGCCTAATCTCACCAGGTATCGAATTCCAAAGCCAGGGGGCCACAGCGGAGAAGGCTCTCTCCCTCGTTACCACAAGTTGTACCTGAGATAGAGGAAAAGGTGAAAGGAGGGTCGCCCCTTGATTAGCTGGAGCCCCCAGTGGCTCAGTGGATTAAACCCTTGTGCTGGCAGAACTGCTGACTGACAGGTTGGCAGTTCGAATCTAGGGAGTGGGGTGAGTTCCCGTCTCAGCTTTAGCTTCCCATGTGAGGACATGAAGGAAGCCTCCCACAGGATGGTAAAACATCAAAAACAGCCAGGCATCTTTGCAGGCAGCCAATTTTCTCACACCAGAAGCGACTTGTAGTTCCTCATGGGAATATAAACCTTGATTAGCACTGAATGCCCATGTAGCATCAAAGCAGCTTCCTGCCTTGCAACATTCACACTTGCTTCAAGCAGACATGAAAATGAACAAAATCTGAGTGGCTACCAGTATTTTTAAAAAACTCTAAAATCATAATGGTAAATAAAAAGCAACCCTCAAAAAACAGGGGAATTCCAGACAAGAATCAATCAGGGCCACCTAAAATTTCCCAACAAAGGACCCCCAGGCTGCAACCAGCTAGGCTTTGAAGCTACAAGGCCATTAAATGCTAATCAAGGTGGCTAATTGCAACATTCATACTTGCCTCAAACAGACAAGAGTTCTTTCTCCCACCCTGGACATTCTTCAGATATAAACCCCACTTGCCTAGTTTCCAACAGACCTCATAACCTCTGGCGATGCCTGCCAAAGATGTGGGTGAAAGGTCAAGAGAGAATGCCTTTGGAACATGGCCATACAGCCCAGAAAACTCACAGCAACCCAGTGATTCCAGCCATGAAAGCCTTCTACAACACATTATATAATTCTTTTCCCCCCCAGAACCAGCAGTAAATGGCTCATGAACTGACTGACATTGAGTCCCCTTCCATACAGCTGTATAAAATCCACTTGATTATATGGCAGTGTAGACTCAATGCCCTTCCAGACAGGGCCTATATCCCAGAATTTGATCTTAGGTTTTCTGTTTTAAACTGGATTATATGAGTCCACACTACCAGATAATCTGGGAAAAACAGAAAATCTGGGATCCGATCCTGGGATATAGGCCCTGTCTGGAAGGGCCCTTAGATAATCTGGTTCAAAGCAGATATTGTGGATTATCTGCCTTGATATTCTGCATTATATGGCTGTCTGGAAGAGCCCTGGATCACCATTTTACGATACGTCTAGTATAGATCCAGCCTAAGAGGCTATTTTAAAGAATAAAATTAAAGGAGTGAAATATTCCATGCTCCTGAGCTAAATTAATAATTGGGTTGCTGTGAGTGTTCCAGGCTGTATGGCCATATTCCAGAAGCATTCTGTCCTGACATTTCGCCCACATCTATGGCAGGCATCCACAGAGGTTATGAGGCCTGTTGGAAAGTAGGCAAATGAGGTTTATATATCTGTGGAATGTCCAGGGTGGAAGAAAGAAAGAATGGCTGCTTGAGGCAAGTGTGAATGTTGCAATTGGTCACCTTGATTAGCTTTGCAGCTTCAAAGCCTGGCTGGTTGCTGCCTGGGGGATCCTTTGTTGGGAGGTTTTAGCTGGCCCTGTTTGAATCTTGTTTAGAATTCCCCTGTTTTTGAGTGTTTATTTACTGTCCTGATTTTAGAGTTTTTTAAAAAATACTGGTAGCCAGATTTTGTTCATTTTCATGGTTTCCTCCTTTTTGTTGAAATTGTCCACATGCTTGTGGATGTCAATGGCTTCTGTGTGTAGTTTGACATGGTGGTTGTTACAGTGATCCAGCATTTCTGTGTTCTGAAAAAATATGATGTGTCCAGGTTACTTCAGTATAGACAGATGATCTAGTTCAAAACAAAGAATGTGGAGTCTCTGCCTTGATTTATATGACTGTGTAAGAGCCCCCTGAGCCCCCTTCTACACTGCCATATAATCCAAATCAGAAAATCCAGAGTATCTGCTTTGAACTGGATTATATGAGTCTACACTGCACTACACTAATCCAGTTCAAAGCAGATACTCTGGATTTTCTGATTTTATAATCTGGATTATATGACAGTGTCGACGGGGCCTCGGAGGCCCCCTACTTTGAACTAGAATATATGGCAATATATTCTAGTTCATAGTAGAAAATATGGGATTATATTCAGCTGTGTGGAAGGGGCCTAAGATAACACAGGGCCCTTTCACACAACTCTATATCCCAGAATATCAAGGCAGAAAATCTGACATTATCTGAGTATGGACTCAGATAACCCAGTTCAAAGCGGATATTGTGGGAGTTTCTGCCTCAATATTCTGGATTATATGGCTGTGCGGAAGGGTCTGTGGTTGCATTTGCTATGTAGCTTTACCAAGCTGTTTTTAATTTGCTTGTTGCTCCACTGCCTCTAGTAAATCACACTAAGTTGGTTAATAATAGAATATGCAAAGTCTCTTTACATTACAGAGCACTTTTAAAGCATTTTTCATTTTTATACTTTCTAAAACTCAATTCAAGTGTCAAAATCTAATTACTGCAACTTGAAGCGTACACTGCTTGATTACAGATAAAATAAAGTGCTCTTTTATTTTTAATAACCAAATGTTCTATTGATGCTTCAGCTGAGTGGCTTTGGCAGTGATTTTGATGGAAACGTAAGTTACAGCCCCCAAGCAACTCGTTGCAGTATTTCTAGAATGGCAACTCCTTGTTCGGTGGGATTTCATTGAGTCTATTAATTCTGTAATGCTAGACATCAGGTATGTCTGTCTTGGGAATGATTTTAGACTGGAGCCATAATGTCAAATGAGTCTAAAAAAACAAATTGTTTTCATAATAGCCTTTTTAATGACCAAAGAGGGAATCCTAAATGGAGTGTATATAGCTGCTGGAGCAGAATGGTGAGATTCCTGGTCACACAGAGAGCAAATAAGGCCACGCAGTACATCCAATATTATTATAAAGTGGTTTGCTGTAAGTTTTCCGGGCTGTATGGCCATGTTCCAGATGCATTCTCTCCTGATGTTTCACCTGCATCTATGGCAGGCATCCTCGGAGGTTACTGTCCAGGGGACTTTTTCAAATGCTTAGGTTTTCTTACAAGGTTGCCCACACATCTAAAACTCACGAGTAAGGAGCCTTTGTATATCTAATTATTGCAAATCTTTGCAGGAAAAACAAACTACATACA
Source organism: Anolis apletophallus (assembly GCA_030556195.1). Classification (NCBI taxonomy): domain Eukaryota; kingdom Metazoa; phylum Chordata; class Lepidosauria; order Squamata; family Anolidae; genus Anolis; species Anolis apletophallus. The sequence goes on from JARBWK010000010.1 coordinate 53,786,139, forward strand.
GATAATATCTTTTCACTTAGGATGGCTGAGATTATAGCTCACAAATTTAATATCATCACTCCATTGATAAGTTTCACGAAGAGAAGTGTGTGAAAGAAAGCACTTAATGCACACCAGTGGTCTGTAGTTTGTGTAATCACCATAAAGCAGGCTCCAGGATTCCCTATGTAATCTGCACAACGAAGCCACTAACTTCAATGCTGATTTGAAACTGACTTAAGTAGTCAGTGTTGATGTGCCCTGAGCAAATTGGCAGAAATATAAAGGTTTAAATGCCAAGGGCCATTCCACACAACTGAATACAATCCCACATTATCTGCTTTGAACTGGAATATATGGCAGCATGAACTCAGGTAACTCAGTTCAAAGCAGATATTGTGGGATTTTCCGCCTTGATATTCTGGTTTATATAGCTCTGTTGAAGGGCCCCAAGAGGCAAGAACAGGGCAGCGACATCTGTGACTGCCTGAAATGCCATCTGACTTAGGTTTCATTCAGCCTAGCCATCATGAAGGATAGTGGCAATAGCAGTCCAGCACTATATAGGGCAATATAAGGCTCCCAAGCTCCATTGTCTTAGTGGCAAAAATGTGTTTTATGTAAAAAAAAAAAATGCTACTTCTTCCACACAGGGCCCTCAATCTTTTCTTGCCACATAATATCACAGCAGATAATCCACAATATCTGCTTTGAATTGGATTATCTGAGTCCACACTGCCATATAATCCAGTTCAATGTGGATTTTATACAGCTGTGTGGAAAAGGCCTGAGGATGAGAGCTGGAATATTTATTTATAAAAATAATTCATTGAATTACTTGTTATACAAGTCTACAGCCCCTTCCACACAGCTGAATAAATCCCACATTTTCTGCTTTGAACTGGAATATATGGAAGTGTGGACACAGACAACCCAGTTCAAAGTAGATATTGTGAGATTTTCTGCCTTGATATTTTGGGTTATATGGCTGTGTGAAAGGGCCCTACATGTTAAAAACACCTTAGAGCAGGCACGGGCAAACTAAGGCCTGGGGACCAGATGTGGCCCCTTGGATGCTTACCTCAGGCCCTTCTTATTTTCTCTGTCCTCTTGACAGAAGGACACGGTGGGACACCGCATCCTTATGGCAAAAAGATGGGGGTGGAAGGCATGTAGCAGCTGAGAGCCCTCAGCCACTGTATGTCTCAACCTCCTCCCGCATAAGGACAGTGTGAACGGCCCCATCCTTATGCTAGGAGGACGGCTCAAAGGTGGCACAGGTGGCTGAGAGCCCTTTGGAGCACTCTCAGCCACTCCCTGTCTATCCCTCCTCCTGGCATAATGCCAAGAGGACAGCACAAGAATCGGAGGAGGAGGGTGGAGAGGAGGATTGGGAGAGGAGGATTGAGGCAGTTGCAATGCAGCCCCAAGATGAAAAAGTTTGCCTATGCCTTCCTTAGGGGTTATGTTCAGATTTTGAATTATGTTGTATTTTGCTGTTGGCCATGCAGCAAAATACAACATAATACAAAATCCACAAATGCACATCACACTTGTTGCAAAGTTATTTGTTGTCACTTTAATTACAAGATATTCAGAAGTGGGAGCTTTTATTTTAAAATGAAGGTTCAGTGTGGCACAGTGCCTGGGGCCCATTTATAATACTCAGTTCTAGCCTAGACTACATTATAACTGCCATGGTTCAACCATACTGAATCCTTAGTATGGTTGAACCAGTTTAAGGAAAGGTATTAAGAATTCTCCGCCAGAGTACTCTAGTGCCTCACTAAACTACAAACTCCATGATGTTGTCATGGCAGTCAGAGCCGTAGCCAGGATTTTGATTCGGGGAGGGCTGAGTTTGATTCGGGAGGGGCTGAGTCTGAGTAAGAGAGGGACTACCCTACCAAACCTTTTGTATTGTTATCCCAATAACCCCATGAATGTAGGATATAATGAGCATGGTGATCAGATCATGATATGAATAAACATAACAGTTTAAATAATAAAAAATTCTCACCCTGAGAATTTCAGGGGGGGCTGAAGCCCCCTAAGGCCCAACCCCCGGCTACATGCCTGATGGCAGTTAAAGTATAACATACATTCCGTTTAGTATGAAAGGCACCCAGGCTTTTGTTAACATTTACTGGATTTTCTTAATCATGTTACTTAAAGCACCCCAAGATGTGTGCTGAACTAATGCACATTTTACTCAGCACATGAATCCTTCCTATGGGCAAAGATTTTTCCAGGAAAAAAGCTTGATTTTAAAGCATAGTCCAAGGAATCAGAAACATTATTATTATTAGCATCATTATCATTTATATCCCGCCTTTCTCCCCATGGGGACTCAAGGCGGCTAACATCTGTCCACATTAAACAGGTTAAAAAGAGCAATACAAAAGTTAAAAAATGATAGCAGTGTGGTAAAAACAGAATTAAAATTCAGCAAATACGTTAAAATAGCCTTTGAACTCATATCCCCAATGTTTCTTTATACAATTGCTTTCTTTAATTCTCAGCTGTCCCTCTGCCTGTCATGATGCTCTTTCGTACATGAGAAAGTCGTGTTAATGCAACACAGTATTCATGCTATAGGTGCCTCCCATGTATAAAGTCCAACTGTTAATCGTTAGACAAAATAAGGGCAAAGAGCAGGAACTAAGTTAGGCCCCTTCCACACAGCTGTATAAAATCCACATTGGATTATATGGCAATGTGGACTCAGATAACCCAATTCAAAGCAGATATTGTGGATTATCTGCCTTGATATTCTGGGTTATATGGCTGTATGGAAGGGCCTTTAGACTATCCGTGATTATAACAGTGTAGTCTTCTTTTTGTTGTTTTTTATTCGTTCAGTCGCTTCCGACTCTTTGTGCCTTCATGGACTAGCCCACACCAGAGCTCCCTGTTGGTCGTTGCCACCCCCAGGTCCTTCAAAGTCAAGCCAATCACTTCAAGGATAACATCCATCCATCTTGCCCTTGGTCGGCCCCTCTTCCTTTTTTCCTTCCATTTTCCCCAGCATCATTATCTTCTCCAAGCTTTCCTGTCTTTTCATTATGTGGCACAATCCTCTTTATTCAGTAGTAAATTCCATTGAACTCAGTGGGTCTTACTCAAAGATAAATATGTACATGATTGCAGCCTGATTATTCTTTCATGCTGGACATAGAACACATTAAATCTAAGGAACTTCATAATTCTTAGACTTGATTATTTTCCTGGTGCTTGGCTCATAGACTCAAGACTGTGAGCAGATGGGTTATGGGATACATAGGATGTCACAACTAGACCGCTAACTTAAATTTAGCACAGATTTTAAAGATTTGGGAGCAGTTCCCATCAGTTCAATATGGGTTAATAAAAATTTTGGCCCTAGATTCTTGAAGGACATATGCCACAAAACCTGTCATTCCAATATAGCTGGCTAGCTGAAAATCATGACATGGAAACAAGTAACCACTAGGCATGCTAAAATTGAAACGGAAATCTAATTGATTCGTTAGAAATCCGTAATTAATGGGACTTTTGTTGTTTTACGGATCGCTGCCCCGAACCAGGAAGTAGACTTCCTTTTACGGTCCGTGAGGCCAACAATTTGCGTTAGGATCGTTAGAAATTCTTAATTATTAATTAATTAATTATTGTACTACTCACTTCTCCCTGTCTTCTCCCCCTCATTTCCTTCCCGCCTTCATTCAGCTTCTTCTTTTTCCCGCATTTCTATGGGGAACTGGAAGTGACGCTGCTGCTAGGTAGAGGCAATGCATTCTGGAAAGTGATTCACACACACACACACGCGCGCGCTTCTCCTCCTCTCTCTCCAGGCTTCCCCCCTCCTTCTCTTCCCCGTTGCTCTGCTGCCATGCATGCCCCATCGCAGGGGCCTGATTCACACACACACACACGCGCGCACGCTTCTCCTCTCTCTCAGGCTTCCCCCTCCTTCTCTCTTCCCCGTTGCTCTGCTGCCATGCATGCCCCATCGCAGGGGCCTGATTCACATACACACACACACACGCACGCTTCTCCTCTCTCCAGGCTTCCCCCTCCCTTCTCTTCCCCGTTGCTCTGCTGCCATGCATGCCCCATCGCAGGGGCCTGATTCACACACACACACACACGCGCACGCTTCTCCTCTCTCCAGGCTTACCCCCCTCCTTCTCTTCCCCGTTGCTCTGCTGCCATGCATGCCCCATCGCAGGGGCCTGCTTCACACACACACACACGCGCGCGCTTCTCCTCTCTCTCCCGGGCGCTCTCTCAGATGCTTCTCTTCCCCGTTGCTCTGCCTTGCCCCATCGCAGGGACCAGCTTCAGCCCTCCAGGTACGTGTTTTGGACTTCAACTCCCACCATTCCTCACAGCCTCAGGCCTCTTCCTTTTCCTCTCAGCCTGGGCAAACTTGGGCCCTCGCTCCCTCAGGATCGGGGTGAGAGAGAGGCAGCGAGGAGCGAGGGGGCTCCTCCTCCTTTTCTTTTGCTGCTTCCAAGAATAGAAAACCCCTACCTCCCTCCCTCCCTCCTCCTTCCTCCCTCCTTCCTCCTTCCCTCCCTCCTTCCTATTTGGAGAGTCCCATCTAGAATTCAGTGTGGTTTATTCAAGTTTTGGCCTACAACTCCCAGAAATCCCAGCCAATTTACCAGCTGTTAGGATTTCTGGGAGTTGTAGGCCAAAACCATCTGAAAGCGCATGCTCTGGCATACAATTTCTAACGAATTTCGTTAGTACTTAAGTTACATTTCCGAAAATTTTGGGAATTTTTTTGTAAGTCTTTGATATACTAATCAAAAAAAAAATCCCCCCCCCCATTTGATTTTAGAATCGCCATTTTTCGATTTGTTATCATGCCTAGTAACCACACAGCTCTTTCAAATGAGGGAGAGCATCTAGTTCAGAGAATTCCAACTAGTAGAATTGTAGCAGTAGTGAAATAATATATACAGGCAGTATCTGAAGGTGATCTATTCCTGTGGCAGAAGAGACAATTAACAGGCAATTATTTATCTTGCATTCAGCTGTGATAGTGTAAGATCTAGAATCTAGGGGACTGATATTTTACAAGACAATTTCAAATTTTCAACATGGATCAGTTCAAAATCTGTGAAATCTTTTGATTGGCCTGGCTGGGTATGATGAAAGTTTTTAGTACACTTTAGCAGCAATTAGAGAAACCTCAGATACGTTACCCTAGGACAGTGATTTTCAACCAGTGTGCCGCGGAACACTAGTGTGCCGTTAGAAATCTTCAGGTGTGCCGTGGGAAATTATTTTCAAACCTCATTCATATATAAACTATAACAGGGCTGTCCAACTTCTACCGGAACGGGGGCCTGAATTCCGGTCACTGATCACCTGGGGGGCCTAAGGGTCTGCCCCTCCCCCGGCTCTGCCCCATCCCCAGCTGGTTGGCGCCTCCGCCCAGCTTGGCGAAGCCGTGGCCCAGGAGAAAGGCTCCCCCGAAGGACCTGTCCCTTTGGGGGAGCCGTTCTCCCGGTTGGCGCCTCCGTCCAGCTTGGCGAAGCCGTTGCCCGGGAGAAAGGCTCCCCCGAAGGGCCTGTCCCTTTGGGGGAGCCGTTCTCCCGGTTCGCGCCTCCGCCCAGCTTGGCGAAGCCGCAGCCCGGGAGAAAGGGTCCCCCGAAGGGACAGGCCCTGCCTGGGAGCTGGGTTTGGCCGACTCGCGTCTCCCGCCGGGCTTGGCGGAAGACGCGAGCCGGCCAAACTAGGCTCCCAGGCAGGCCCCAGGAGGAAGTCCCACTGTCTTCGCCGAAGCCGGGGCCTCGATTGGCATCGCGGCCCGGGCTCTGGGGGCCTCCGCGACACCAACTGAGGCCCCAGCTTTGGCGATGACGATGGGCCTCTCTCCTCCTTTTAGGTCGTCAATAGCCAGCGCCGCCACCAGCCATTACCCGGCAGAGGCGCTGGCTGCTGAAGACCTAAAAGGAGGAGAGAGGCCTGTTGTCCTCGCAAGAGCCAGGGCCTCGATTGCTGCCGCGGAGGCTTCCGGAGGCTGGGCAGCGACACCAACTGTGCCAGGGCTCCCGCTCTGCCACGCATGCCCGCGAGGGCCCCCCCCCCCCACGAGCGGCCCCCCGAGCAACCACCCCCCCGGATTTTTTCCGGAAAATTTTTTTTTATAAAAAAAGTTTTTTCAAAAAAAATATTATTTCTCCCAGGAGGGTAGGGGGGCCGTGTCCAAGGGGCTGGGGGGCGTGTACGGCCCGCGGGCCGCCAGTTGGACAGGCCTGAACTATAAGGCACATCTGTCCCTTTAAGAAATGGAACCATAGTAAAGCAGTTTTGGTACTTTCTGTGGAGGAGAAAGGTCAGAGAGCGATGCTGCACACGTGTAGAGCTTTGAAAAGTGGGTTTCTGTGCCAAGAATCAGGCAGGCACAAGCTCCGTGAATGTAACACTGTGATTGGTGCTTCTAATCAATGCTATGATTTGCTAAAGTACACCCCGTGCCTAGCGTGAGATAACGTAGGCTCAGATTGGTCTAACAGTACAAAGATGTGCTTTGTTGACATCAGTGCCAAATGGAGAAGAACTGCGCATGATCAGAGGGATTCTGCCCCCTCCTTTGCTGAAAGAGGAAAGGCAGAAATGAAATGTTGCTAATTGTTGCACATGAGAAGGTCACTGGCCACTGATAGATGTACTGAAATGAAAGAAACAAATAGAAATGTGATGCATTGTTCTAACAACATAGGTGGGGTTTGAGATGTGATGCTAATGAAAATGTAATGTTTTATTGGATTAATGAAATGCTATGTAACACCAGCCAATGATGTTTGTGTAAAATCCATGAAGGAGGGCGGGCTTTTGGAGATGCCGCCATGAGGGTATATATGCTTTGTACTGAGAGTGACCGGGGCCGTTTGCCCCTGATAACAGCTTGTTCTGTTGGCAACCCCACCAGCTGGTGTTATCAATAAATCTCTTTGATTTCACATGAGCAGTGAAGTTGTTGCGTGATTCCTCATCCTTGCGCCCGCACGTCTACGCACCGTTTTGGTAAGAAGTCAACTTGCCATCCGGAGTTCCATAACTCCCTAATTTGCTGCTTCATCTTTGGTGACCCCGACGTGATTCCAAAAGGCTAATTAGACGGGTCTGTGGTGAGGACGACGCAATCTAGTTGTCTAGACGGATCTCGCTCCCGAGCGGGGAGGTGAGGCGAACCAGGAGAGCTGAGACAGGCGCCTGGCACACACACAAGACCGGCTGCCTGGCTCGTCCCAAACCAACGCCTGCTGACACGAGAGACCGCAACTGACGCGACTGCCGGTGAACCCAGAGAACTCAGAAAGCCCGGAGGGAGGCAGCTTGTGAAAGCCGCCTCTTGAGAGATCCGGCAAGCAGATACCGGGGGTACCTTTCCAGGTGCCTAGCGAGCAATCCGGTTGCAGAAAGCGCGCAGAGAAAGTCGGGGGTGGCGGCAGTCCGTGGCACCTAGTGAGAAATCCGACGCAAATCGAGAGGTGACGAGGGAGACGTCCTGAGGTCTGCTGGAATCGGCAAGTATAGATTTTTCAAGCACTAACACTTAGGGAACACACATTGGGGTTGGGGGAGAGCACTGAAGTGATCTTTGATCTTTGGCTAGAGAGATGGGTAGTGCGGGATCAAAGCAGGAGAAAGAGACCCCTTTGAAATGTGTGTTAGACAATTGGGAAAGGTTTTGTCTGTTGGCAGTAGAGGGAAAGCCCCAAGATCTGAAAGCTTTTGAACTCAAGAATCTGTGCACAGAGGTTTGGCCCGCCGTCCAGGAGATTGGCTGGCCAAACACAGGGTCCTGGGATTTGAGGAAGTGTAGACAACTTGAATCTTATTGTTTCGAAATTCATCCAAATGACCAATGGATTTATTCCGCAACATGGGAACGCATGGTTGCTGAAGGCGTGTGGTGGGCAGGGCCCAAGGGACATGAGAAGAAAGGTTGTTTTGTGAACCGAAAGGCAGGGAGGAAACCTCCGGTTCTACCGGCAGAGCAAGAAGATCTTCCACCCTTAAGGAGAAGACCAAGGGAGAGACTTATTGCCCCAACAGGAGCGGGGGAGGCCACTGCGCCTCCGCTCTATGCAAGTTTGAACGTCCCTGCACAAGCCCCAGCCATAGCCCCCACCCTTGGGACAGGCTCAGCCGTCCAGATGACGTCCCAGGCTGTGACGCAATCTGAGGCGGTCCCGGCTGTTCCTACTGCGCCAATCCCGTCTGTCCCCGCCTCGCCGTTCCCGGCAAGCCAAGCACTCCTTCCTGTTCCCATCGCGCCAATTTCAATTCCAATGAATTCCCCAATGACTTTTCAATTTGAATCAGGGAGCCTGCCAACTGCGGGTTCAAGCGGGACGTTTCCGTCAGCCATGGCAACGCCCCCTCCCGCTGCGGCCCCTTTAATTCAGCCACAAGCAGCAGTGACGTTCCCTGTTCCCCGTTCAGAAAGGAACCCGTTTTGTGAGAAACCGCCTGCCTATCAGGCCCCTCTCTCAATGGAAATTCATTACCCCATAGAAGAAGCAAGACAAGTAGAAAGAGGAGCGAGATGGCCAACCCCTAATGTTGACAGGATGATAGTGCGTCCCCAAGACGAAGAGGGGGAGGATGAATGCTCCGAGCCTCAGGGGGCTGATTGCGCAATCCCCAGAGTCAAAAGGAGAAGCTCCTTTGAATCCGCCAGAGTGATAGAGCGCTCTCCGGAATTAAGCCGAAGGCACAGTGTGAGACAAGCGGCTTCCCCAATGCGAACCAGAAGCAAGACCAGGGTTCAGGAAGCAAGGCAAACAGAGGAAGAGGAGAGAGGGGTCTTAGAGTGTCCTATACGACAGGTGCCATTGCTGGACGTGCACAACAGGGTCCTGCAAGCTTATCAGATAGTCCCATTTTCGAGCAGTGATGTTTTTAATTGGAAACACAATACTCCCCCATATTCTGAACAGCCCAGTGCTATGGGGGATCTTCTGGAGGCATAATTGCAACCCACGATCCAACATGGTGGGACTGCCGGCAGCTGTTAAATGCCCTATTCACTGCGGCAGAGAGAAGATGCATTATCAATCAAGCCAGGTTGATAGCTCAAGAGGGACATGGGCAAATGGAGGCAGTTGCATTTGGGAATGCCAGATTCCCACTGGAGCAAGATCCAAGATGGGATCCAAATAATGCGGATCAGAGAGACAGAATTAGAGACTTTCAGCAAATTCTCTTAAAAGCCATCAGGAAGGGCCCACCCCGGCCTTCCAGTATTCAAAAGATACAAGGGGTTCAACAGGACAAAGTTGAGACGCCTGCTGCGTTTCTAGAACGTTTAGAGGAAGCATACAGGAAGTACAGCCCCTACAACTTAGAGCAGAATGATGGGAGGGTTGCTCTCACGCAATCCTTCATTTCCCAATCATCTCCAGACATCAGAAAGAAAATACAGAAACAGCCAGGGTTTTTGGGCAAGAATTTAAATGAACTGTTGGCAATTGCTGATCAAGTGTTTATGGCAAGAGAGCAAGTAGAGGAAGAGAAGAAAGATAAGAAGAAAAGAGAGGGATACAGAGTTTTAGTGAACATGTTGGATGAAAGGTCAGGAAGAGGAAGGGGAAATAGTCGTGGCAGAGGGTCAGGAAGAGGAAATGTTGGTGGACAGTTTAAATTGGGTCGAAATCAGTGTGCTCGCTGTAAAAAAGAAGGCCACTGGCGAAAAGACTGTGTGGAAGAAATGTCAGAGGAAAGTGATGCAAGTGCAAAAAGAGTCAAAATGCCAGCCAGAGGGTCAGGAAGAGGAAAAGGAAGAGGCAGAGGAAGCTATAGGCCTTATGAGAAGGCTATTGTGGCTGCTGCTGTGCAGGAAGAGGAAGAAGAAGCTGAGTGGGAAGATGAATGTTGAAAAATTGGCAGGGCTTTTCTGCTGCTTGACCCAGATGAGCCTTTGGTTGCCGTGGATGTGGAAGGTCAGCGTGTAAAGTTCTTAATAGATACCGGAGCGGATAAATCTGTAGTGAACAAAAAATTAGCACCCCTTAGTGGTCAACAAATCAAGGTTGTTGGTGTATCAGGAAAGCCACAGAAGTGTCCTTTTGTTACAGCAGATAATGTTCAACATTGCTGGCAGAGAAGTGATACATAGATTACTGTATGTCCCAGATTGTCCTATCCCCCTGCTGGGAAGAGACATCTTGGCGAAGATAAGGGCTGGAAAACAGGCCAGCTGGAACTCACAGTCCCAGGGCAAGAAGAATACAGATTGTTTAGAGTGCAACAAGTTAGGAAGAAAGAGTTACTTTGGTGTTGGGAAAAGACTCCCAGGGTTTGGGCTGAAGATAACGAACCAGGAATGGCGAAAAATGTTGCCCCTGTGGTGATAGAGATAAGGACTGGTCAGCTTCCCGTGAGAAAGGCCCAGTACCCTATCAGTAGAGATGCTGTGGAAGGAATTCAGGAGGAGTTACAGAGATTGTTACGTCATGAGATCATTGTCTATTGTGAATCACCTTGGAATTCGGCCCTCCTTCCTGTCCGTAAGCCAGATGGGAGGTTTCGCATTGTTCAAGATCTTAGAGCTGTCAATCAAGCCACAGTGTCATTAACCCCTGTTGTTCCAAATCCATATATAATGATGAGTTTAATTATGTGCACCACGTGATACAGGGACTGTGTAAACTATTAGGTATCACGTGGCGTCTTCACTGTGCGTACCACCCGCAATCTTCTGCTAGGGCAGAAAGAGCCAACAGAACGTTAAAGAACTGTTTAGCAAAGATTTGCCAAGAGACTAAGTTAAACTGGAGGCTGGCGTTACCTTTGGCTCTCTTGAGGGTCAGGTGCACGCCCCACAAGAAGACAGGCCTGTCACCTTTTGAGCGTTTGTATGGCAGGCCTCCATTGAACTTAAAGACTATGTGTGGACTATCTTCAGACAGCCATGTGCTGGGACACCAGCAAACTTTGCAAGATGTGCAGATGTTAGGGAAACAGCTAGAGAAACTTAGCCAGTATACAGCAGACTTGCACCCACCTCTCCCTACTACCTCTTTACATTCTTTTTCAGTTGGCAAATCTGTCCTGGTAAAGGAATGGAACGTGCGTCCTTTGCTGCCCCGATGGCGAGGTCCTTTCACCGTGCTGCTGAGCACACCAACGGCGGTAAAGGTCGAGGGAATTCGTCCATGGGTCCACTACACGCGTGTGAAGAGGGCACCGGTTGTTTTGGAATCTTCCGTGGATCCAGACAACCCCTTAAAGTTGAGGATTACAAAAACCCAGCAAATCCCTGTTTGAGGGATAAGAAGAAGGCCACAGAAGAGTCGTCTGAAACCACCGCTCCCAATTCCAGTAATTGTGGTCCAACGCAAGAAAGATGGACAGAGCCAAAGGCACTCTCACTGAGGTGGTGGCTTAGCATCCTAATGGGACAGCGTTACAGGAGTGAGCGCCCCGTGGGAGTAAGGACCGTTTTTGGGTATATGGCTCTGATATTGACATTGTACATTACTGGGACACATGGGGGGTGGGAGCAAAATATGTTTCATAGATTGGTAACAAATATGTCACATGAACTGGGTTTGAATTCATGCTGGATCTGCAGCCATGGACCTTCTAGTCATAAACAAGGCTGGCCGATTGCCCCAAGTGCAGTTTTGACCCTGAAAGGGTGGAATGACATTAAATGTAAGCAGGAACACTTGGGAAGGGATGTGGACAAGGCTCAGTTCATGATAACGCACCGTTCTCCTGTCTTGGAAGCAGCGCTGTGCTTTAAATGGGAGAATGATGGGAGGTCATATGAAATAGGCAATCAGAGACTTGGCATGTATGAACGTTTCAATTGGATTGAGCTAGGCTCTTATCCTGCATGTAATCACACGATTACTGTACGTAGGACCTACAAGACAAATTGTGGTCAGAGGACAAGAGGTGTTTGGACTTGGGGATGGGAAAAGTCAAATTGCACTCACATTTTGTTTGGAAACCATCATGAGAATGCCATAGTGAACATGGCCCAGAATTTGCCAGCCAGACGCACGGGGCTCCGTGCTACTGGGCTTCCCACTGGTGTTGTGTGGATTTGTGGACAGTGGGCAATGTCAGTGCTTCCTGTGGCTTGGAATGGAGTGTGTACCCTTGGCACCTTGCAGCCTGGGGGTTTGAGAGTGCTCCCCAAGGAGACACCTGTCACTAATTTACATTTGCATGTCCAGAAGCGTTCATTTGCTGGAGTGAAACGCTATGGATATGACCCGGATAAGACTTTTCTGAGTGAAAGCCAGAGGTTCATAGCAATTGTCTCACCCAGGTTGGGTGTAGCTTGGAGTATAAGACAGCTGCGTGTCTTATCATATGGCCTGGAATCTTTGGCCAATGATACCTTTGAAGGAATGTCATCTTTGCAGATAGAGGTGAATTCTCTGGCAAGAATGGCGATGCAACAAAAGCTAGCCTTGGACTACCTTCTGTCCAAGGAAGGTGGGCTCTGTGTGTGGTTAAATACAACCTGTTGTCATTTCATTAACAAGTCTGGTGACATTGAACTTGATTTGGTCAAGATTCAGGGTGTTGCTAGAGAAGTACAGAAGACTTACTCAGCCCCAAGTGATTTTTGGAGCTATCTGTTGAGCTGGCTACCGAATTTGCATTGGCTACGCTCACTTGTGATGATAATCATTGTGGTTATATGTTCTGTACTGATCATAATGTGCTGCCTACCAATTTTGCTGAAATGTTGTGCTTGTGCAATGCAGAAATCCATAGATGCAGTGAAAGGTGTGCATGCAGTCAAGACTGTGGAAACTGTGGTCAAGAGAGATTGGAGAGTGAATTGGTCCTCTTGAGGGGTTCCAGACGTATGTGTAGGTAACTCCCTGTGATGAGTTACCCACAAAAAAGAAAAACTCTGGAATAAAGCAGTTTTGGTACTTTCTGTGGAGGAGAAAGGTCAGAGAGTGATGCTGCACACGTGTAGAGCTTTGAAAAGTGGGTTTCTGTGCCAAGAATCAGGCAGGCACTTGCTCCGTGAATGTAACACTGTGATTGGTGCTTCTAATCAATGCTATGATTTGCTAAAGTACACCCCGTGCCTAGCGTGAGATAACGTAGGCTCAGATTGGTCAAACAGTACAAAGCATGAGGTTTGTTTACATTAATGCCAAATGGGTAAGAACTGCGCATGTGATCAGAGGGATTCTGCCCCATCCTTTGCTGACAGAGAAAGAGGCAGAAGTGAAAGTTTCTGTAGAATTGTTGCAAAGCGGAGCAAGGTCACTGGCCAGAGCTGATAGATGAGATGAAATGTTCTTCGTTCTAACAGATAGGAGGGGATTGAGATGTGATGCTAATGGGAATGCTATTAACATAGGTGGGGTTTAAGATGTGATGCTAATGTAAATGCTATGTTTTATTGGATTAATGAAATGCCATGTAACACCAGCCAATGATGATTGTGTAAAAGATGAAGGGGCTGGCTTTTGGAGATGCCGCCATGAGGGTATATATGCTTTGTACTGAGAGTGACCGGGGCCGTTTGCCCCTGATAACAGCTTGTTCTGTTGGCAACCCCACCAGCTGGTGTTATCAATAAATCTCTTTGATTTCACATGAGCAGTGAAGTTGTTGCGTGATTCCTCATCCTTGCGCCCCGCACGTCTACGCACCAGTTTGGTAAGAAGTCAACTTGCCATCCGGAGTTCCATAACTCCCTAATTTGCTGCTTCAACAGCTGTTGAGCAAGAGCTTCATGTGTGTCGTTCTAACATTCCCGCCAGGATATTTATGTTGTGTTCATCGAAACAGGCCCAGGTTTCACACTGAGTGCATAAATACATTAAAAAACATATTAACTATATGTATTACTGTGTTAGAGTGTCATTTTGTGTCGTTTTGGTTGGTGGTGTGCCCCAGGATTTTGTAAATGTAAAAAAATGTGCCGTGGCTCAAAAAAGGTTGAAAAACACTGCCCTAGGATACATCTACACTGACACCACTGCCATGACTCAATGCTATGGAATCCAAGGAGATGTAGTTTCATAAAGTTATCTGCCAAAAAGTGCAGATGCCTCCCCAGCTATAAATACCAGGGCTCTGTAGCATTGGACCATAGAAGTTAAAGTGGGGTCAAACTGTATTAATTCTTCAGTGTTGCTACAGACCTACTAGCGCAACCTCTGTAGCCTCAATTAAGACACTTTTTTTTCTTGTGACGTTAACACAAAGAAGGCTTTCTTGAATCTTCATCCCAAGCAAAACCATGGGTTTAGGCTACATTTGTATGGGTAGTTGAATATTTGCTACTTCATATTTGTGAATAGACTGTACTCAAACATTTTGAGCAAGTTTGGTGATACAAAGATTGTGGGTTTTTTGTTTGTTTTCATTGTGGCATATCCTGGAAACTAGACATGAGTAACATCCTAATTCTAAATATGCTGGCCACAGTCTTGTGGGTCTGCATTTATTCGTAACTAGCTTGGGGACCCGGCCCTGCCCGGGTTATTTGTGAAGCGGAGCAGGATGTAGAGTGGGTCATGGGGGCTCTGTGTGCCAAGTTTGGTCTTGATCCATCATTATTGGGAGTTGCAGTGGTATCATGAAATTACTGAAGGTAGTGCAAGTCCCATCATCTCTGTGGCCCCCCAAAGTGTAGTAGGATGTAGATTGGGTCATGGGGGCTCTGTGTGCTAAGTTTGGTCTGTATTGGTGAATGGATGAGGGATGCATTCTTTTTCGGAAGTGAGTGAAGGTACTTCAAGTCCCATCATCCGTGGTCCATCTCACAGTAAACTGCACCAGGCTGTAGAGTAGGTCATGAGGGCTCTGTGTGCCAGATTTGGTGTTGATCAGTCATTGGATTAGGTTTGTAGCAGGATTGGGAAGTGAGGGAAGGTACTGCAAGTCCCATCATCCATGTTCTCTCCCCCTCCAAACTTCAGTAGGATGTAGAGTGGGTCACTGGGGCTCTGTGTGCCAAGTGTGGACTTTCTCGGTGTTTTGGGGGGCCACAGTGGTCTGTGGGAACAGAGGGGTGTGAAAATACTACAAATTCCATCATCCATTGTCAGTCCTCCCCCGAACCTCACCAGGACGTGAAGGCAGTCATGGGGGTATGTGTGCTAAGTTTGGTCTCAATCGGTAATTGGATGAGGGTCGCAGCAGACTTGGGAAGTGAGTAGAGGTACTTCAAGTCCCATCATCCATGGTCCACCCTCCTCCAAACTGCACCAGAATGTAGAGTGGGTCATGAGGGCTCTGTGTGACAAGTTTGGTGTTGATCAATCATAGGATTAGGTTTGTAGCAGTCTTGGAAAGTGAGGGAAGGTACTGCAAGACCCATCATCCATGTTCTGTCCCCCTCCAAACTTCAGTAGGATGTGGACTGGGTCACTGGGGCTCTGTGTGCCAAGTGTGGTCTTTATCAGTGTTTGTTGGGGGCCACAGTGGTCTGTGGGAACAGAGGGGTGTAAAAGTACTACAAATCCCATCATCCATTGTCAGTCCTCCCCCAAACCTCACCAGGACGTGAAGGCAGTCATGGGGGTTATGTGTGCCAAGTTTGGTCTCGATCAGTGATTGGATGAGGGTTGCAGCGGACTTGGGAAGTGAGTAGAGGCACTTCAAGTCCCATCATCCATGGTCCACCCTCCTCCGAACTGCACCAGGATGTAGAGTGGGTCATGGGGGCTGTGTGTGCTGAGTGTGGTTTGTATTGGTCCTTTTTGGTGGCCTCAGTGGTCTGTGGGAACCAAAGTGTTGGAAAGTACTACAAATCCCATAATCCGTGGGTCATGTCCCCGACCCGCGCCAGGACGTAAAAGGGGTTAGGGGGGTTATGTGTACCATGTTTGGTGCAGGTCCATCACCCGCGCTGGTCGCTGTGGCCTGTGAAAGTGGCTGCCACATATCCGCCCTGGCCTGTGAAAGTGGCTGCCACATATCCGCCCTGGCCTGTGAAAGTGGCTGCCACATATCCGCCCTGGCCTGTGAAAGTGGCTGCTTCCGCCCTTCTGCCCTCCCGCCCTCCGCATACACACATACAAACATTCCGTTTTATAAAGGTATACAGAAGGTATACAGATGGTCTATTGATTCATAGCAATCCTCCCCAATCTGAACATACTTTTGCTTTCTTTTCTCTCTCCAAAATGATACAAGGCATGTCTGATGGAAATTTGGGGGGTGGGGGTGGGATTTTAATCACTATTTTGAACACATATTAGGATTGACTAACCATCCTTTCTTGTCTTACGATGCTAAATATAATTGTTTGAACTATAGTTTTGTTGTTAATTTGTCTGCATTCATTTCACTTCATTAAGTGGCTATAAAAACTGTATGCACTTTTGTTGGTATTCGTCGTGACGGATTAATTCACCAAAGCTGTAATTCTGTATTTACATGTCTGAGGGCTCTTCCACACAGCCCTATATCCCAAAATATCAAGGCAGAAAATCCCACAATATCTGCTTTGAATTAAGTTATCCAACTCAGATAATGTGGGATTTTCTGCCTTGATATTCTGGGAAGGGATATAGGGCTGTGTGGAAGAGCCCTGAGAATTAAGTCTCACTAAAAGAAAGAATTGTGATAAATGTGTACAATAGGGCTAGAGGAGCATCAATACTGTAGAATTAATGCAATTTGACATCACTTTAACTGCCATGGCTCAATGCTGTGGAACTTTGGAAGTAGGGTTGCCATATGTCCCTTATTCTAAGGGACGTCCCTTATTTTGGCCCCAAAATTTGTGTCCCTTATTTTCAGGCCCTATCCCTTATTTTTGACTAGCAGAACAGGACTGGGCGGGGTTGACCAGAGGAAGGTGCGCGCTGTGGTTTCCACGGCAATGCCTGCCCGGGGATTCCAACTCGCAGGGCAGCCTGCGTCCCCGTTGGAAGGAAGAGGCGATACAGGACTTTTTCAAAGTACAGTAGACTAATTAACCATTACCCAAGGGGAATGTTGGATCATGTTGGATAAAGATAGTTTCTGGTTGCTTGAGAGTTACTCTTAAAATAGGCCTAGCTGTGCATCCCAATACTATACAATGCTGTGTATCCCATACTATACTATACCATTAACGTTGACATAATAATCATGAAGATGTACTGTCTTATAAAATTTATTTTATTTTAATGTTTAGACAGTGCGCTTTTAAAGTCAGCAAAATCAAGAACTAAATACAGATGGAGAAAATAAGGTAGTTCTAATAATGTTTTTTCTGCATGACAAAGCATGCAGAAACATACCATGTACTGTTAAGAGGGTGCAAGTCAGTTTCTTTTGTGAGTTTCAATCATTATCTTATTCTGTTAATAAAACTATTTCTACCTAATGTTTGAGTTTCAAGTTTTTTAATGAAGTGTCCCTTATTTTTGTGAAAAATCCCGTAAATGTCCCTTATTTCTTATATCAAAAAATAGCAACCCTATTTGGAAGTCATAGTTTTACAAGGTCTTTAGTCTTCTCCACCAAAGTATCTGGTGCCTCTCCAAACTGCAGATCCCAGATTTCCTACTATTGAGTCATATACTGAATGTGTATTTCTATGGAATCCTGAAAGTTGCAGTTTGCTGAGGCACCAGCACTCTTTAGAAGGCTAAAGACCTTGTAAAACTGCAACTCCCATTAATTGTTCAGGGTAGATCAGTGGTTCCCAACCTGGGCCTCCATATGTTTTGGTCTTCAACTCCCAGAAATCCCAGCCAGTTTACCAGCTGTTAGGAACTGTGGGAGCTGAAGTCCAAAGCACCTGGAGGCCCAAAGATTGGGAACCACAGGTGTAGATGCACCCTTGGAGTGTACTATTAGATTAGTGGTACTAAGCTGTGAGTTCTACAATGTTGAGTTTTGGATCCTAGAGTCCTTGACTGTTGGTTCTGATGACTGTGGAAAGCCACTCTTAAGACTGAAACAACCTTCATGTGATCTCTCTAAAATCTTGTTACCTTTAAAAAAAGGATCAAATAATACTTGGAAACAAGTTCTGCTCCTGCTGAATTCAAAAAATGTGTTTATAAAATGACACCACTGCAATGACTCTTCTTAATGAAGATTTTCAACTGTTTAAAAATAGAGGACTCCTAAAAAATAGGAAAAAATAAACCCTTGTGCTCAGCTACTCAGAGGAAAGTGTCACTGATTTCAATAGATCATATTCAGGCTATATGTATGTAAAATAGTAGCTTTATTCCCAGTCCACTGGATTCAGAGAAATTTATTTAAACTACAAAGCATAATAGCTAAGATTAAGCCTTACAAGTATAGCCTAGGGCTCATCAAAGGCAAAGTTGAAATACATTATTTAACACAAACCGCAGGGTTTTCTCCCAGTTGTGCAATGGTATGATACCATTGTGATCATTATACAATTCAAACATAAAATTTAGTATGTGCTGTAAGCATGAATTAGAAATGTGTTTGTGTGCCTGCGTGCAACAATCACACTGAAAGACATAAGTAAAAAATAATAAAAAGCAGATAACAAAAAACCCAGCAATAGGACAACACGGCTATATAAAAGCTTCTTGAGAAAGTGGTAGATCAGTTAAGATGGTCTAGAGCAGGCATGGACAAACTTGGGCCCTCCAGGTGTTTTGGAATTCAACAACCACAATTCCTAACAGACGGCAGGCTGTTAGGAATTGTGGGAGTTGACCGCCTTGCCCCGTACTTTCCCCCGAGATCACTGCGATCAGATGACCAAAATCTGTTAATGGTGCCATCAATCCGCTCCTGCCATCTATCTGTAACCAGGCAGAGAGCCTTTTCTGTGGCAGCTCCGGTGCTGTGGAACTCTCTCCCAGACAGCACCCGCGCCATCTCGGAGCTTGCCCCTTTCCGAAGGGCGTGTAAGACCGCCCTTTTCGGTCTAGCCTTTAATTAACCACATTGACTCAGGAAATGTGCGTGCATGTCATCCTTTTCCTCGTTGATGTAATGTGTTTTTAATATGTTTTAATGTTTTTATTGTAGGGCCGCATGACTGAAACATGCTGCCTGTTACATTGTTGTTATCCGCCTCGAGCCTGCAGGGAGGAGCGGAATATAAGACCGAACAATAAATAAATAAATAAATAAGTCCAAAACACCTGGAGGGGCAAAATTTACCCATGTCTGCTCTAAAGGGATCACAATACAAGCAGAAGCCTCTTTTCTATTTGGACGTTTAAAGTCTAGGGACAAAGGGCAATAAACATAAAGAGCAGATAAAAAGTTTCAACTCCAATAGTAGCAGAAAAGTACCTTAACTTACTTAGAGATCTAGTTGGTCTCGACTTCCGGTCGGGCGAGAATGGCGACAGGTTGGGGAAGATAGGAGCTCCTGCCTTCCCAACCCCGTAGAAGACGTTGGGTAGAGCTTTCGCTCCCCTCTCCCGGTGGATCGACGCCGGGGGGAACGCTAAGGTCCCAAAGACAAGATCGGGTCCCTAAAAACCACCTCCCCTCAAGGGAGGAGGCGAATAGGGGATCCGTGAGTCGGGACGTGCGAGCGTCTCCGGGGGAAGCGGTCTCAAAGGGGGACCGCAATCACTGTCAGCCCCGTCCGACATAAAATGAACAAGGACTGAGCAGAAAAACAGGGACGTAAGTTCCAAATAAAATACTCTTCTTCTGAGGTGGGGGGGGGGAAGGACTGCGAGACCCAGAGACGTAGAAGATAGAAAGAAGGGAAACTGGGTCAAAATCAAAATTAGAGAGTAACCTAGAAACTGCCCATTTATCTGAGATAGCAGACTCGTGAAGAAGGCGGTAAGGGGAACTAATAAGGAAACAAATCAAAATAAGAAACATCAAGGAAATAAAAACCTGACCTTGACGCCATTCTTGTTGTGTCTACACGCTGAGCCTTCTTCATCAACCATCTTTAAAAACTCCTCCCAAAAAGCAGGAGGTTGGGAAAGCTCGCAGGGAGAACATCCGGGATCCCGCGAGACAACTGAACCCAGCCAAACTGAAGAAGCGGATGTGAGGCAAGAAAAGGGCAGAAGCCAGTGAGAGATAGAGCGATTTGGGTAGCGGAAGGGGCCGATCCACACAAGCATCGATTGGACAAAGGAGGAGAGGAACACTGGATAAACCAATAATATCAAAGAGGAAGGCGAGGACGAGAAGACGAGCAACAAGGAAGAGAAGCAGACGATCTACAGAGAGGACGACAGCTCACCCAAGACAACGACATCTAGTGACGGGAGGGCTAAACAACACAATAACTTGTAATAAAGAGAAAAACGGCAAACCGACCATGGCAATGAACAAATTAAAGACAGACAAAGAAGCGAGAGAAATAAAAACACCATTACGAAGGGGGTCATTACCAGAGGACTCAGGAGCCTCAAGTGTAAAAGATATATTAAGAGAGCTGCAAAAGCTACATGAAACGCAAATAGAGACACAAAAGGAGATGAAAGATATGATGGACAGACAGAACCAGGACCAGAAGAAAACCCAAGATAAACTGGATGAAATACAGAAGGGTCTGAAGGAAGATATTAACCAAATAAAAAATGAGTTAACAATGAAGCAGAAATGGGAGTTATGGAACTCCAAGTACCAATTTAACCTTACCAAAGCTGCTTGTACGCGCGGGTTCTAGGATGAGGGAGAACACACGACAACTGTGAAATAGGTGAAAATCAAAAGGATTTATTTCTGGCACCAGCTGGTGGGCTTCTGCCAGCAGAACTCAGCTGCAGGTAGGGGCAAAAGACCTCGTCACTTCTCATACAAAGACATTTATACCCCAATGGAGTCATTCCAGTTAAGCCCACCCCTTCTTCATGGATAAAAACAATCATAA